>OY728120.1:451076732-452326732 GCA_963277665.1 Viscum album | reverse complement strand
ACATGCCTCTATAGTACAATTATTTTTAAATAATTCAATACCTTGTGATGCACGCAGCCTCGAGTTCACGAAAACCATGATCTATCAAAATAACCATTTAAAAAGTTTTTTTAATAGTATTAACCACATTACAAAATTCATAAATTTTATTTTTCAAAATAGTCTTCATTTTTAAATTTGGAATATCAAAATAAGCTTATGGTAATTTTTCATCTTTTTTATGAAAATATTTAGGTTTTGATGAACAAGGAAAAATACAACATTGTTGTTAAAAACTGACTTTTTTATTGAAATAATTATTTTACTATATATTTATTTTAAATTAAAAATATATAAATATATAAATATTAATAATATATATTCAATTGAAATAATTTAATTATATAATTAAATAAACAAATTTATTAAACATATGAACCTTTCTTTTACCCTACTTATAGCCACATCTTCAGGATTTTAATTAAAGATAAATTCATAGCTTATGGAAATTTTTTTTTAAAAATATATATATTCATGTTTGTAATGAGTATTAAATTTTGGTCTAATTGGATCAACATAATTATTAGTAATAGTAATATTTGGAATTTATTTACCACAGTTGAAGGTAAATATGGAAATTAAAGATAAAAATAATATTATTAGAAAATAAATCTACCCTAACCATTTTATTAAATTCATTGGATAGGTGTTTTTAGACAAAAATGATCCATAGGTCTAAAATATATTCCTTTTTAAGCCACTTGTGTAAGATTAGGATATTTATTATATTTTATTTAAAGAATAGTTAAAAATGTTATATACAAATATAAATAATTATATCATTTTAAATATGATTTTATATAAGTGATATGGTCAACTATATGTATAATTTTTAAATTTTTAATTTTTCTCTACATAATTGGAATTTATTTTTTATTTTACGAAATAAATAACTAAATTAAATGGTGACGCAACAATGATGTAGTAATTGAATTATTAAAGGATAAATCAATTAAATGAAATTAATAATGTTAAAATCAATATAATTTGAAATATTTGATTCCATAAATAATTATTCTGGATGATATTGACATGTGAGGGAGGTTTTAATGTATTTTTTTAAGTAATAATGTTTTTAGGACTTCTAAAAATCATGTATTAAATTATTTCAAAACTGACATAAATTTTACTTTACAATAAATACTATTTTATTAAATGATATAAAAATCATAAAAGTATAAGGTTCATCCAAAAATATTATAGTGTTAAATATCTTATGAATGATTAAGTTTTTGTTTTTTTTCAAATTTTATATTAAATATATTAACCCTATTGTATAAAAAGACATGTAGACACTGTAATAGTTAAATTTTTTAACTAACGGTTAACTCTAAAAGATAAGGTTTATTTTCTAATCAAATCATGACAAAATATCATCAGTTTATATTATTTCAACCCATACACATCTAATCATATAAATAACTCACTTTGCATCCATATAAAATTTAAAATCATTTTATAATAAATTATTTGTTTTTGGGTTTCTGAAAATGACCATCCCCTCCCTTATAAATGGGCAGCAATACATCTATTTTATTCACACCAATAAAACCATGTGTCTCAGAAAAACCCTTCCCAATTATCCTAAAATATTCCCTCAACTTATTCTAGAGGCCATAAATTGGTCATAAAAACAACCTAAGGAGAAATGTTTTTTAAATAAAAAATATTTACCTCAAAAAGATGTAATTGTTTTATCAACTATTTGAATGTTGTTTTCTTCTTATACATACACTTCCCATGTTTTTTCCATTATAAATTAACAATTATAATATCATATATATTTTGAGATGTGATTATAATTATGATACAACCATATTCCTCATTTTATTCATCCAATGAATAAAAATATCCTCATGTGTGCGTACGTACGGTTTACTATCTCCAAACTGGGGTGTAATTTATTATTAAATAAAACTTTATTAGTATGGGTATAATGATGAGTATAATGGATATAAATAATAAATATGAAATGATTATGATTGTGTGTAACTAATATACCATCCAATTCCAAACCATTTAATCGTCAAAGGAATGATAGTGTCACTCGTGCGTGCATGTGGTCTATCATACTCACAAAGTGATAAGATTCTTTCTCCAGAATAACCATTTAAGAAAAATTATGAAATTTTTAGGATGTGTAAAAATAAAAATTATGAACTTAATATAATTCAGGATATGAATAAAATACTTCATATTCATAACAAACAAGACTTATATGATAAAATAGGAATGGATAACAAATAAATTAACACCCAAAACAAAGGTAATACATAAATATTAATGACAAATGAAATAATAGGATAATATATGATATAAAAGATATGGATATGGTTCAAGTACAATTTAATAAAATAATATAAACATTATATTGTGGGATAATACACCGTTGACTAAAGCAATGTACAGTCTAAGGGTTGATTTTTCATTATCTGATTATTATATATGGTTTTTTATATGTAAGTATATACTATGACATATTTTTAATCCAGTTCTATGTTCCTTAAAATATATTTCATAATTTAATATAAAATTATATAAATTAATTTGTACACATGTATGAATTTTTATAAAATATTTTGAAAGGAATCAAACTATCTTCTTCCAAACGATGTACTTTATGACATTTTCCACAAATTAAGGAAAGATTGTTTTTTAACTTATACAATGTAAGTGACTATATTCCACCATCATGATACCTTACAATTTTGAAGATTACATCACAATATTAAAATTTTATTTTCAAAAAAAAATGTTCTCTTTTATAATTGTGTAGATTTTAAATGATTTCAATGTAAAAAAGGAATATTTCTCTCAAAGAGTTTTAATTAGTTTTTTAGATTATTTATATCTATGTTAAAATATATTGTTGGATTTTATGATTCATTGAAGTTGATATCTTATGATATCATTTACCATATTGTATTGAATGTTTTATGATCATCATGACTATGGATAAGTTATTTTTATACTATTAATGGTTCATGGTTAAAGTATTAGCATTTTGTATAATAGTTTTAATATGAATGTTTAGGTTATGATACACCATTTTCTTATTAGGAATGAATTGGAATTAGTAATTGATGGGTGGGGCCTGTTATATCCCCTCTATGCATTAGTATGTCACATGAGAAAAAATAGTTTGGGTTTTTACCAATTTATGTATGGTCTTGGCATGACTCCTTGATGGTATGGTCAGGAGGTCTGACATTATGCATTACCTCATTATGAGATTTATTATTAATATAAAAAGTCTTTGTTCGACTAGTAGAATTTCTGTGTGAATTTTTAAATTGAATTGCCTCATTTACTCTTTTCATATTATGCTGAATATTATGTTTATAAGGATTTTGTTTTAGTTTTATACCTTGCATAGAATGTTTTTCTTTATTTATAACTGATTTTGTAATATTTTTTATCCTTACTAAGCATATGAGCTCAACCCTTTATTATGTTTCATTTTTCCCCTGGATGCGAAGCAGAATATTAGGACTGAATGTCATGGATAATGTAAGGGATATGACCATTTCCAAAGGAGATACTATGTTTTTTTTCATTTTATATGTAATTTAAAACTTTTATTTTAATCTAGTTCATTCAAGGAAACTTTAATAATCAGTCCTTTAGGATTTTATTTCTAGTGATCATGTCAATGTAATAAAATAATACACTGACTCGGTGTAACTAGGGTTCTGGCACAACATTTATTCTGGAAACAAATAATTTTCATGGAATTAATGATGTAGAGTGGGTTACTTTATGTGGTTCACTACTATCATTGTTGTTTATTTTGTTTCATTTATATATTATTGAGGAAATTAGAAGTGATAATAATTAAATATAATATTCATATTAAATTAATATTCATATTTTTTCATATCACATTAAACATGTCATAAATAGGCATATGGAATTATATAATTTATGGTGATGATTTTAAAGCCTGGTGTTTTGATTAAAAATGAAATAAGGATGTGGTGAAGTTTTTCATGTGATTGATTTGGATTCAGGTGAAAGGATGTCATGTTTTTGATTTGGAAATTTTTGCTGGTGATAGAAATGGATCACATATTAGTTTATGGGATAGTCATTTTTTATTATAAGATTCTATTATAAAGAATTATTATCAAAAAATATGATTGAAATTAATATAAATTACAATTAAATGTGGTTTATAACCCATTAAACAGTGGGTTATTATGGATTTTTAATGTAGAAAATGAAGGTCTTTTTCTGAGAAAAATGTGGGTGATGGTTAATGTAAAATTTAAATTAAATACACATGAATATATAGAATAATAAATATAACGTGGTTGGGAAAATTTTATATCTATAAGTATATAATGATATGTTTAAATATGATATTATGAATTTTAATTTAGTTGATTAATGAGAGTTAGTGGGGCTAGTTTTCATTGAAGAGATGCATGTGGTTTTTAGGCTTATTATTTGTCATGTTATAATTGTGAAGGATATTAGTAGTGTTGTTGTTAAGATCCTTTAGGATGGGGTTTTGTTGTGTGGATATGATATATACATATATATATATGACATATTTTCATTTTAATTCTTATATACCACACATGCGTCAGATTACCTTACAAAAGGCCAATTGTTTTGGGTTTCGAGTGTTTCCACAAACATCCAGGTTTTTGAGGGAATATATGGTTTCCTGATCCCTCTTCCCAACATTCCCATCAGACATAGTGAAAGTTGTGATGGGTAAATGTATGTATAGTTATATGTTCAATTTTTGATTAAATTTTTATCATGTAATTTACCATGACATGGTTACATTTTCATGGTCATATGTGGTAGAAGGATGGAAGAATATTGATGTACTCCATGTTACTGATATCCTTATATTATGTGGTTATGTAGTTTTGTGATTGTGTTGTAGTGATATCATTATATGATTGGGGTTTTTCATGGTAGTAACAATGAACAAGATTTATTCTATTCAGGTTTATGATACTTTATTTTAATGATAATACAATACTCCAAGGGAATACCAATGTGGTGATGGTTGTGGTGTGTTATATTGGTATAAAAATATTTTATTATATATGGTATAAAAGAACAAGATATATTCTATTGGATAGTGAGAGTGAAAATATAGTGGGAAAGGTATTATTTGGTACCATCCCGATATAGTCATTGGTACTATGTTATTAAAGATGAATGTGATATTGGTTGATTAGGACTTGGTGGGGTTCAGTGATAGTTGACCATATGTTGGTGCATTGTAGATCTAAATTTTATTCACTAGGGCATTGGTAAGATTATCCATAATTCCTATGAGATGACTTTAGAGGATTCTAATAATTTTACATGTATTATCACTCCTATATATATAACACTTCTGATGTTTTCCATGAAGGGTCCACTATTTGATTTGGAAATTATTGTCTTGTGGAATTGATATTTTATAGAATTTTTCATTTAAAATTCGGTTTTTGTAATGTGATTATGTATGAAATTTAAGATAATTTTTAGATATAGTATTATTATTTTAATATTTAATTCATTAGTGGTTTCTTTATATTTTCTAACAATTATGGGGGTAATACATCTCATTTTCCTATATTGTACATGTGATATCAAACGCCAACCCACAACCTTCTAGATGTACGTTTTATGGGTCACTCTCATATTCATTATTGGCCCATGAGGGGTTTTTAGTAATTGAGGTCCTTAAATTGTGGTATTCTTTCTCTGTATACATGTTAATATGATGTATGGAGTTAGTAATTTTAAGGATTATACAGGTTTAGTGGGGAATCAATATCAGTAAAATTTAGTGCGTGACATATCTAGAAAATCTATCAAGTAAGTAGGAATTTAGGATATCTTTAGACTAAACACAAGGACCTTAATATCACTAAACACAAAAGGGAGATAATTCTTATTTTAGGTTGGTGACAAAGTATATATACATGCATCATATTTCATTTCATTTTTGGTTGAATTGTAGATATTTTTTTGAAAATAATATGAATCTAATTAAATGATGTAAAATACACTTTATATTTTTTTGGTTTATGGAATCATTTCTTTCTAGTAAAATATGTTACAGTTTTGTGGATATTAATGGGTTTTTTTATTGTTTTTAATTTTTTTATCTACCATCTCGAGATTTTTGTGGTAAATTTTTGAAATGTATTATGCCTAAATTTTCTCCAATATATATATATGACTTTTTCTATACTGATATTATTTTGATATTATGTTCTTGTTTTTTTAACCATCTATAATGTATGTATTATTTTGGAACTCTATGAAAAAAATACTTGCAATTGAAGTAAATTTTTAATGGAAATCATTTTAATTTTGAAAAAAAACTTCTTATTTTATTATATTTCTCTTATAATGTGTAAATTGAGTTCTTAAACCAGTTCATTCTGAACAGTTTCATTTATGTTTGAAACCTAGATAAACTTTTATGTGGTTAATATGATTTATTTTCTAACTCATGTTTTTAAAACATGTTTTTTGTTATTTTATATTTCTTGTCCTTAAGTTAATAATATTGACATTGATTAATCACATATCATGTTCTGATTTTATTTATAGAAGCATATAAACTTTTTTCTTTTTGTTATTTCTGTGTTATTAATGAAATAATGATAAATTTGGCATTTTAGACATCATGTTTTCTATATATCAAAATTTTTGGGGTTATTGGGTAGCTAAATGGGACATATATAGAAATTTTAATATATTAATTGATTAACTATTAATATAATATCCTCCTTATAAGTTTTTAATGATTAATTCCTTTTATAATTGAGACTACATATTTGGTAATACAGAACATATTTTTTAAAATTTATTTCATAAAAAAAAAATTAAACTTTTCCCGTGTTGTGTAGTAGAATGTATAATAAGGAATCATAACATTTCCTTCACTTACATAAATAACGTTGTTCTTTTAGAAATATTATTTCTTAAAAAAATTAGATTTTTATTTTTATGCACTGTTCTTCCATTTTAAAAATTTATGTAAAAAATTGTTTTGGGTGTTTTTAAGGTGTTTTTATAACTTAATTTAAAATAAGGATTAAATATTTTTTCATTTAAATGTATTTTCATTTAGGTATCGGATTTTAGAAAAAAAATATTGTCTATTTTGAAAGTTTCAAATATGTTTGAATTAAGAAAACATTTCTTTCTTTAATAGTAATCATTAGATCCTTTTAATCATGATCTTTGTGAATAAAATTATCCAACTAATAATTTTCCTTCCATGTGGGGTATTTTATATGTACCTTTATTAACATTGATTGTTATTCACATTGGGTGGGAGATAATATTAATGGGTATAAATGGGTTTTTTGATTACTCAATGATTTGAAAGGTGGTGATATGGGACTAATAATGTGGTTGTATATTTGGAGGAAGGAATGAAATTGAATTAGGAAGGTGGTTAAATTTCATTAGAATAGATGTATTAATTTATTGATTCTAATTTTTTTGATTATATGTGACTTATATGTCCTATTTTTGTACTCTCTATTTTTAATGTGTGGTTTTGTTGTTTTAACTAACCATGTTGATTTTTTATTTTTTGGTGGAAGAAATTTCATTAGTGTATAAAAAACATGTTTTCCTATGGAAATTGATAATGGAGTTTTAAGATGAGTTTATATCCATATTTTAATATAATATTATCAATGTACATTAGTGGAGTGTCAGGCCGTGATGTTAACGAGTGGATAGAGGGGGTTGATGTTTAATTTAATTGAATATGACTCCGGCTCAATTTTGACTTTCCTTAGTTATGGGTTTTCTTTGAATGGTGGGTCAAGAGTGATGGAAGGTGAATAATTATCAAATGAAAGAGGATTATTAAGAAGAGTTGTTTTACCCTATTTAAGGAGTAGTTATATCCCTAGTGGCACAAATATAAACATATCACGGAGATCTAATATTTTTATTATAGTGATTCTAGTGTTCATGTGATCGAAATTCACTTATATACATTAATGGTGAAGTTTTCATAACACATAGCTGATAGATTCAAACTAATAAAACATTTTTAATCTTCCTTCAGGATATATAGTTTATGGTGTGTGGTGAGTTTGTGGTTAGAGAGCTCAATGGAAGTAAGGGATCTTGTAGAGATGATCAAGTTTTATTTTAACTTTCATGATGAGGTAGACTAATATCGAACATTGAGCTCTGAGTTTTGAAGTAGGCGAAAGTAGATATTCAGGTGATAATCTAGAGATTAAGAATGGATTTGAGATTTTTTTGAGGTGATTTATATCAAAATTGTATGTTATTCTGATATGTTCACATTTTAAATAATGGGGAATCGGTAATAAAAATTCCAGTTGATTCTATGTTTTCTGTATACTAGGTAAGGTGATTTGTATGTTCAATGGGGTGGTCTTGTTTCAACATGTTTTGATTTTGGATGTTATAAATGTTTCTCAAAAAATTAGAGTAGGTAAGATCTAAGATACGAATTTTATTATATTAATAATCTAATAATTTTTTATTTATATTTACAAAAATAAATTTATTTTATTATTATTTCCATTATTTGAGACTAATTTACTTAAATAGGTTTTTAAATTTTAAAAAATGACTCATTTCTTATGTTAGTGTAGAAGAAATTTTTTTATTTACTTAAATGTATAATGTTTTTCCAAGACATAGATTCGATTTTTATTTGAATTAATTCATTTAGAAAAATAATTTCAGTAACATATCTCGTCATTGTGAGAGGATTAATAATTATTAAGAGGGATTTATAGTTTTGAAATTTAGTAGTTTATGTTTTTCATTCCCATTCTCTGTTATGTGAAGAAATTGTTTTACATAATTTATTTATGAGAGTAATCCCACATAGTTTTTTTATTTAAAAATTCTTTTGTTAATGATGGGTTGGAGTTTTAGTAATATTCGTGGGTCAAGATTATTGATTTCATGGTATATGTTTCCCTTGGTTGTGGTTATTCCTAGAAATTAGAAGGTATACCATTGAGTGAACATTCCTCCATGGGTCTATAGAGTAGTTTCTTTGGGAATGGTCATCTTTTTTAGGAGGAATATTTCTAGATATATGCTTGTAAGGTCTGAATTCCCCTTTATGTAGTTAATGATAAAATTATTGATTTATTGATCTTCTATTTCTAGTTATTGCACATTAGTCCATATTCTTTTCTTAAAAATGGTTTTATATCTATTTGAGAGTTATCTCCTTGGTAATTTCTAGGTTTGGTGGTTTTTATTTTGCTTTTAGTGTTTCTTTTAATTTTCAAGGTTGATAACAGTTATAAAAGTGTTAATTTTAATGCCCTAAACATTACGGATTGTTACTTTTTTTCTTGGTGTTATAGGTGTTGAAAGAAGTTAGAATTAAATGTGTTGTTAATAGATATGATATTTTAGTTTTAGGGTGGGTTTCATATTTGGTATTAGGTCTCATAGATTACTGTTCTAAATGGAAGAACATTGTGTTTATATATTAAGTTATATTATGTCTTGAAGGAATTATTCACATTGAGTTCTTAGTTTCATAAATTAAGGATATTTTCATGTATTATGGGTTAATTCCATGACAGTTAGGAACCACGTTGTTTTTTTGTTTCTTGTTAGGTCATAGAATGACTATATTTGGTAATAGAATGTAGGATTTTGAAAGAAATTTTAAAATATTTAAAGCCTTAAATTTCATAAATAATCCATTCATATGTAATATTTCTTTTGAAATATTTAAATTTACATTTTCTAGTCATGGTGAGAGGGATGTAGGTCAATGTTTCCAAGGGTATTAGGGTATTTATGTAATTTCTTGTGAGTATCCATAATAGAGAAGTCATAGATTCCATGACTTAAATCATAGATGGCTAATTTCATGGATAAATCTATTTTTCTATCATCACATATTGGTTTTTTAGTTGTATCATGGATTGGTTCTGAAGGTACATATGCATAGCATGACCACATATTTCTTAACATATTCTTTTTTGGTTATATCATATAAATATAGTTGGTTGTGTTTTAATTGGAGTATGTGGAGTAGATCACAACATAAATATCAATTACAACAATGATATATACATATAATGAAATTAAAAAGTCTTTTAATATCATGAAACATTAAATTAATAGTTTTATTATAAATTTGGAAGCACATATGTTGTATTTCTTATTATTTTGTCCCTCCCCGATCCCTGGGTGATCATAACTGTATATTTTTATTTATTTGAAACCTATTTAGTGACCTTTGATTCATAGATTTATGGGATCAATAATCTTCCATCTGATCTGATTTATCTTCTCTTCCAATGATATTCGATTCTAATCCTTATCTCTGGGAGAGGATGGGACAATACTGATGATTGGTTTGGTTGTTGTAATGTTATAGATTCACTTATGTATGGTTTATAATATTTTTTCATTTTTTTCTTTCCTATGGGATCGTTCTTCAGTGTAGTTTCTTTCTCATCAAACATAATGATTTTAAATGATTTAGTTAAGGGGAAGGATTTTATTGTTCTACCTCGTTATTTTGTGTGAATTGGGGAAGAATCATTTTTTTCCTTTCTTTGTGTGGTCTATTTGGACGAACCTAATTAGTTGAAAGAATGATAATAAATCAAATTAATGTGGTGGAGTGATTTCAATGAGATTATATGATTTCATGATATTTCTTATAAATTATGGATTATTTATTATTATTGTTGAAGGGTTTTACATTCTGATTTGATATATGTTTCAGTAAATAATACTGAGTTTTTGAATTGACTTTCAAAAAATGATATTTCTTTAAGTATGTTAATCAAATTATTGTATATAAATATTTTATTTGGTAATAATTTTTACATTGGTCATAAATAATTTACATAATATGAATGATGAAATGGTTATTAACTCATGTGTTATTCTATTATATTTTTGGCTTTTTTGGTTCATTTATTATTAATTATGGTGAACCAGTATGACTACATTGGATGCTATTATTAATATGGTTTTCACATTCATAATAGGTTATTTATGTATATATGTTAATAAATGGGTTTCTGGAAATTAGGAAATTATAGCGTTGATATTTAGAAAAAATATTTATGATTTTAAATTAATGAAGGATTTATTGATTTGTTTGATGGGATTTATGTGGAAGGAGGTAAAAGGGTATTTTGGGTGTCAATATAAAATTGTGTGGTGACTATCGGCATTATCTCACATGGGGCTGATATAATAGTTGTATGGTTATTATAGGACTATGTTGCATATGTCTGGTGGAAAGGAATATAGTTTGAAAGAATAAAATTTGTACTAGGAATTGCTATAGAATACAATAAATTATGTGATAATAATTAGTTGTTAATGTTTAATATTAACATTTATTTTATGAAATAAATGTGGGTGATTGTTAGTGAATGATTCACATTAAATAGAGATGATTTTATTCCATAATGAATGTAATGTGGATAAAAATGTTTTATAATTAAAGAGATAATGTTATGATTAAGTGGGAATTTGTGAATATTATTATGTGAATATGAGGGGATGGTTTCAATTATAGAGATGGAAGTAGTTTTTAGGGTATGAAATATCCAATATGATTATTAATATATTATTTTATTTTTTTGATTGGATATCACTATATCTGTGAAGGAATTTCAATATAATATGGAGTCACTTCCATTTACCATGTAAAAGAGAAACAATATTCTGTTCGAAAAGTCTGATTTGAAGATATGACTTCTATATTAGTATCCAGCCAAATTATAATTCTTTTGAACTAGTTTATAATGTTTGGTGACAATTTTTAATTACTCTGTTAGAACTTACAATAATAGTTGATGTGAGAATGAGTATATATTAGAGTTAATATCTAGAGGATCTTATGTTTACGTGGTTAAAAGATACATAATATGATAATATAATGAGATAATGTGTAGATAATCCATACATTCTTTTATAGTTGGTAATTGAAAATGCTTGATCGGAGATAGATTATTTTATTGAAAGATGAATTTAATAGAATGAAAATGGTTTATTTAAAATTCACAAATCATATTTAATGTTATGGAAGATGATAAATTAATTATAAATAATCCTACCCTGGTGCTTGTACAATAAATTATTTTTAAATAGTTTTGATATTATAGATGGATGTTAGATTAAGAAGCTGACAATGGGGAGGGAAAAATTGATGTAGTAGAGAGATATTTAAACACTAAATCATAAGTATTAATTCACTGTAAAAAAACATTGAAATTTATTAAAATATCTTTGTAATTACTCTGATTTTTTAATACATTTAATTTCATTTTAGATTAACTGAAAGTGTTTTAAAATACCTAGAAGTGTTTTGAAGTGAATATGATCTCAATTGATGAAATATTATTTTTTATTAGTTTAAAAAAAATATTGAATGCCCATTAAGATGATACAAAATGGTGGTCATATAAATAAATTAGTAGCATATAGGTAAACATATGTTGTGTGAGTTTCAACTCCAGGAGAAATGCATAAAGTTCATCTCTAACTTATGTAAAGGTCAGAAGTAATTCATTTAAGTGTAACCATAAAGTATATGGGAGCTACATAAGTGTCATTATAATTGGACAATATATGAAAAGATCAATACTGAGTTGTGTAAAGTTAATAAACCACTAACCCTATGATAATGTGGAAGTTAATTGTACTGCATAAAGGTAAATTTGTTTTGTTTAATTTTCGTTGGGGACACTATGTATGAGGTATTCAGTTGTGTAAGGATCATTTTCACTCTATATAAAGGTAATTTTACTACATAATGGTTATTTTGAGGGTGAATATATCTCTATGTAATGGTAATTTTCAATATGTGTAAGGATATTCAAAGTCCAAACACATATGAAAATATGAGTGTTCTATAGATTTAAGTCTATGTTTTCAATTATTAGTATTAGAAAAATGATATTCATTTTGGTCAATGATTAAGGCGTTATTAAATGTTTTAAAAATAAAAAACACTCCAAAGTTATTTGATTCAATCCAGGTGGATAACAAAATGATCTCCATGAATGAGAAAAATAAGATCTATATTTAGATGAGTATTTAAGAAAATAAAGACTCCAAAGATGAGATTCTTCAAAATTATAAAATATGGAAATAAAAAAATAAGAAGATACCCAAAATATTTTTAATGTTTTGAAATATCATAAAGAAAACATTATTCAATATCATACCATGTCAGTAGATTTAGAGATGAGTTTTCAATTACTGAATGAAGATTCCACTAGAATCTATACAAGTTCATATTGAATATAAAATTCCATTAATTAGATGATCATACATTAACTATTTACAGGTTTTTCGGAAACATAAACAAGAAGAATATTTAAATGATTCTTATTAGTTAATTATATTGATAAAAATATATCTTCATGATTCTATGAAATATATTGAAGACATATTCATCTAATATTAAAATTAGAAAAATAAAAAAAATAAGGTGTACATAATTGGGTTTTGACCAATATGGCATTGGAATTTTTCTTGGAATATTTATTAATCCATGATCTATGTCAATGCAGGATTCAGGGGACAAAAGATAATTGTTGTAGTGATAATAAAAATATCAAATATATTATATCACATAATTACAGTTTCTTTTTAAATGTGGAATATCATGTGTGTGGTGTCTTATATTAGAAATATAATGTTGTGCTTGATTTCATAATTTTTTGTTCCCCTATACATGAAATAAAATTTGGTAGTGTAGAATGTTAGGCCAGAAACAAGTTGTGGGAGGGGTGTCAAATGGTGGCTTCCACAATTAACAAAGTTAAATAAATAGAACCCCCACTCTCAGGCTCTTATGTGAGATCTTGGAATAGAGGTGGATGAAACTTTCCCCCACGGTGCGATAGATGAACCAAAGTGAAATGAAGGAGAAGAGGTGATTTCAATCTCCTTTCTTAATGGAAATCACTCACATGTCATAGTGCAGGGGATTTGGTGCATGTTTTTACCCTAACGATTCGGTGTTTCTCCATGAGGTATGTTTATTTGAGTTTTTTTCTGGATCCCATTTTTAATGTTTTGTTTAATGGTTTTAGAGCCACATTATGACAGTTAGAGATCCCCTAGGGGTTGATCTGTTGGATTGATGGGAAAATCAGGAGATTTGGAAATTTCACATTGAATTCCATCTCTAAATTTACCATCACATGGCATGTAGTTTTGTGTCAAAGGTTTTTTGTTCTTCCATTTTAAATAAGATGATATTGTTTGGCCTATGTGATATATATCAGGGTTACATGTCAAGTAGTGTGCCAATATCATGTGTCTAATAGACATGTGTAAGGTAGCAGTATTAAAGAACCTGGCCATGTTGATGTACATGTCCATAGACACAAACTCACGGGTAATTACACTGAATTTGAAAATGAAACATCAAATTGGATGGGTATTTAAGACATGTCATGTACCAGGGTTACATTCCTTGTGTGAGACATGGTTGGCTGAACAATATGGGGAATGAAAATACTAGAAGCTTGGTTGAGGCGAGATAAGACAGTTTAATAATTCAGAAATCATGTATGATCACATGGACAACCAATCCATGTATTAAAGGATACAAACATGTGTTCAAGTGGGGGCACACACCATGTGGACCTGAGTACACACGATGTACTTTTCTCCAATAATTTTGAATAGGGTATCTCCTCTTTTGGGACATAGATATTTTCCTATGAGTATCCTATCATGAGTATTTTTCAACATATAACATTATCATATCCATTTTTTGGCTTGAGAGATATGATGTGGCATGCATTTAGTATGATGCTTCTAAGTTATGCATGATTGCGGGTAATGATCCGGTTGGATCACTAGAAATAGGTTGAGGGTAGTACAATTTTTTTGTCTCAATATGTGGGTACCCTAAACTCTTTAGGCTGGTACAGAGGTGATCCTCTAATGTATCAGGGTGTTGGAAACCTAAATGTGTTCATACTATGACGTGAGGATTGATGGCCACTATTCTTAGATTAGTGATGCTTAACCAACGTATTATATCATTTTGGTTTACCAGAGAGAAACAAGGAATGGTACCCTTCTACCATATCAGGTTACAAGTTTCCACAACCTCTCATATTGGTTGATATGGAGATCCCCTATAATGAGTGACGGTCCTCTACCCATGGAGTAGTTATCCGTGAGTTTGGTACTCCCCTGTTGGATCAGGGTATGGGTCACCATTTGTTTTTGTGTAGATGGAGAGAGAGGTCCCCAACAATGGTGGGATGCAGGCTCTCTATACTCTTTTGATAGACAGAGTAGATACCCCATATCATACAAGTGTGTTTAACCTCTATCTATGGAGTTGGTACTCCCCCATCACACCAAGTCATGGGTCCTCCATGTGTGATGTATAGATAGAGTCGGTACTCCCATGTAATTCTAATTTTTCGGTCCTCTATCCTCATATTTGGTACTCCAAATTAATAATAGGGTGTGGACCCTCCATAACCATTGTTTAGGAAGAGTTTTTACTCTCTTGTCATACTCGGGAGCTGGCCATCTATCCGGGGGGTGGTGATCCCATGTCAAGTCATGGTATGGGTCCCCCATTGTGATTATATAGGTATGGTGGTACTCCCCATTTTATCAAGATGAATGTACTCAATCTCTTCAGTGGTACTCCCATATCATTCCGAGGTGTGGGTCCTCATCTACATAGTGGTACTCCCCTGACATAGATTAATGGAATTGAGTGTGTCCTGTAGATGAGTTGGAGATACCCCAACTATGAAGTGTATTTTCATGGAAAAACCCCAACACATTATATGTTCAACACATGGTTATGAGATCTTAATTCCATAACATAGTATGGTTCATGCCTCTACCTATGTGTATATAAGAGTTTTCTTGTGATGGTTATTAGTTAGTACTCCATCGGTCATGGGGAAATGAAGATGTGCGGGTACCTCCACTATCTCTCTCTCTCCCTCTTTATATCCCTCTCTATATATTTAGATATGATGCACATGGTTCATGGTTTGGAGTAGTTATCCATCAACTGTTTGTAGTGGTGAGGGTGGGCTTCTCCACTAGGGTTCTTATGACATTTCACTAGGTGAAAGATAGTAGTGATACGTCCTCTAGTTCTAGACACTATATATTTTCCTACTGAGCTGCTCCTGAAGGTGTGAATTATCTCAGACATACTATCTAGGATGGTAGATTTTTTATTGATAGAGTGAACCTCTTGGATGAGTTCCATCTAGGAATGTAGATCTTATGGTGTGTGTTCTCATGGGTGGGTTTTTCATTTAATCATCGTTTGAAATTCTATAATTAACTATGATGTTGGAACCTCATGGGACATGGATTATAAGATTAGTATTTATGGTGGATTATAGAGGTCCTTATGGTATCATCACATGTCTGGGTTGGAACCCTATATGGAATGAGATGACTAGTCATGTATAGCCAAGGATGTTTTTGAGATGAATAGTTCCTCTCATTTGTGTTCCCTTTG
The DNA here is from genome assembly GCA_963277665.1 of Viscum album. Lineage (NCBI taxonomy): Eukaryota > Viridiplantae > Streptophyta > Magnoliopsida > Santalales > Viscaceae > Viscum > Viscum album. Next base: position 452,310,201 of record OY728120.1, on the reverse strand, counting down.
TCAGGGTCAAGAAGAATATTTACTTTCAATTGATCCCCTTTTATGGTTTTTTGGAGACTACTAAGTATTTTTATACACACCCCTTTATAGTATTTTTCCCACACATGTTATGTATTAAAAAGACAACATACCATTCAACGGATTCACAAGTGCACCAATAAAAGGTTTTTCTTAGTGTATTAAACAGAATGAGGTGTTTGTTGGGGATTGATTGAGAAGATTTCTAGCTATTTTATTTGACAGTGATCCCCTCCTTCTGAGATGGTTTGGTGCATTTTTATTTTTTGCAAGGATTTTATTTTTCCCTTTCACACTTTTAGTACAGATTTTGTATTTTGGTTGTGTGATATATATATACATGAATTTATTTTTACCATTATATTATATCTACACATTTTCATGGACATATTTTAGGGTGATTTCATATAGGTAAGATATTATAACTCCTCCCATTTCTATGATATTCCCACTTAGTGTAAGATTTCATCCTCTAAAACATTGGTGGTGGGATTGGGATTATTGATGCTTGAGCCCTATTGGGATAGGTTTTTACTGAGTGGTTTGAGAGAGGGATCCACTTTTGGGACATAGTTTCATTATCATGGATTTGATTTTATTTTGATATTTTTATTATATTTTGATTATGGATGTCAAGCTATGGACTCTAGTTTTAGTGCAGAGTCCAACTTATCCATTCATGAGGAATCCAATAACATGATTGATGACTTGTTATATTAGGGAAATGTTCATTGGTAAATGTTGGTAAATGCATCATATAAGACTATTTGTGCATTCCACATCCTTTTTGTGTCATGTCCACATATATACTCTTTGATAGTCATAGGTCATGATTTATTATTTGGAAGATACAATGATGAAATCTTGATATGGTTCCATAATGGGATTGTGAGGATGATCTGCCTATAGATTACACTACAGTGCAAGGTACTGGGCATGAGGTCATACCTCAATGTGGTCTTCAAGTAGACCCTCCACCTACGGACTAGAATTTTTTACCAGAAGATAAAGATGAGGATGAACAAAGGAGGACTATGTTGCATGAGTTCCAATGGATGATTATTCAAAGTTATCATGGTGATCCGAAAACCTGGCTAGCTAATGAATAGCTTAATGTAGTTAAAAACATTTTTAAACATGTGAGGACACCTTCCAATCATATGGTTGTCCTAATGGAAAGAAATCTATCGGGTTTAGTAGAGAAATGGTAGAGATTGGTGATGTAGACCCATGATGAGGTGACACTCACAAGGATAGGTTATTATTGTCTCTTTATGGAAGAGATTTATTCATCCATGTTGAGATCATTGAACATCTAGAAGAAACTAGAGGTTGGACATGGTATAATGTACATTGTAGATTTCTCAGAAACCTTCATTGAACATTCATGATACTCTATGGATATGGTTCATGACCAATTTTTCAAATCTATAACTATAGATTAGGCCTCCTCGTAGACATTCGAGAAGGTTTGGTCTCCTTGTGAATTCCATCATATGTTCGGGTACTCAAGAGATCTCTATTTGTATAGAGATTCATAGGAGAGGGTTGGGATGATTTGGATGGTTGTTTTGATCATGGGACATATTCATCTACATCCGCTAGTATATGGATATTTACATGACCATATAATTGGATTCATACCCATGCCTAGACTATGAAATTTTGGTCTATAACATATGATTTTCACCAGGGAACTAGTCAGCCTTTTGGGAGGCGGTGTAATAATAATGACTAATGGGGAAATATTTCTATAGATTTCATAACCATTCATGAGGCTGAGATGGATATGGTCAATGGAAGGATCCATTAGAGGCTTCTTCTAAATTACATAGTTCCTCATGATGGAAGATGTGGTTGGGGAGTTGGGGGAGAAGGAGGTGGAAGTATATGCTGTAGGATGTTGCAACTTCTACCCCCAATTGTCCTACTCCATGCCTAGGGAGTTTGAGTAAGGATGTAAGGATAACTATAGGTCATATATTTCTTCAAAAAATAGGTTCCAATTATGATATTATGATTGATATATGTCCATATTATTATTTTTAGTATTATTGATAGACACTGTTGTCGGGTACTTTTTCTTGTAAATTCTTACGCAAGGTCTATCCAGGGTGACACGGGGCATTGGTAGAACCCTATGATGGTGGTTTATGATGTAGCATAAAAATCATGAGAAAGAGGGATGATTCTCCTATAAAGAAGAATTTTTATAGCATTTATAAAACAATAATGGAGATTCAACATTGTGAAAAGAATATTCTATTGATATTTGATTGATGAGTTCCTTCAAATTGGGTTTTCATGGAATGGTTGCATACTAAAGTGTCAGAGCCATCCCGGGTGTTTCCTATGGAGCATTTTTTATTGAAACATATGTTTCCCTGACATAGTGATGGGAGAGAATTGAATATGACCATTTATTGATGGAAGGTCTATTCCTAACCCTATTTCCTTATTCTGTATAGTTGTCCATCTATCCATTCCATATTTTTTCCACAAGTGAGTTTGGAAGTTTGAGGTTCACAGATGGATAGCTTGGTAAGGGATACTATTAATAGTTTCGTATCTCTATGTTGTTCGTTGGTACCCTCACATGCTTCATGAAATCTATATATAAGAAAAATTTGAGGAGTATGTGGTGCATCTTATACTAGGGAGTATGAGGACATCCCGGTTACATTGTGATAGGTGTTAGGTTAGCTATTGGTGTGCTGCCAGAATCAATGACTATAGGCAGAACATGTTTCTTAGTGTTTTACACCTATTTCAGCTAATAAAACATGTTCTCTCTTTATTCACTATGCTAAACTATTTTCATGTAGACGTGGTTGTGGTTTGGTCTTTTTTTCACATGAGTGTGTTCTTATAAGAGTCATGAGAAACTATTTGTGAGCTTATGGATATGTGAGTCCCCATGGAGAGCTCACTTTTTCTTCCTCATCCTAGGAGTTTCATTTTTAGGGATGAAAATACATATAGTGGGGAGGATTTTGTTACATTGATTTTGACCTGTAATGCATTGGAATATTTCAAGGAATAATTATAAAGAAAGGAACTGAGTCAACATGGGATTTCATGGCCCAAATCGCCTCATTTAAGTGATATAGAAAATATTAAATATATTATATCACATTTAGAAAATATCTTTATAAACATTGAATAACTCCCAACTAGGGTACCAAATTAGAAATATGAGTCTACGATTAAGTTCATAACATGATGTTTCTCCTAAGCATAATATAAAATTTTTCGATGTTGAGTGATGGATTAGAGGTGAGTCTAGGTGCGGTGTAAATGGGTGTTTATTAATTTAATAAAATTAAATGAATAATTTATCCCCCCTATTGGTTCATACATAACAAACAGAATTAGAATCCCCCTTTGAAAAAATGGATAAACAAGGGTGAACCAATTGAGATGTGTAACCTTGATCTCTAATCAAGATGGAAATCACTCTTAGATAAAAGTAAACTGGATTTAGATCATGGATTTGACCTCAAATATTTGGTGTTTCCTCCCTAGGTTGGTGTATTTGATATTTATGTAATTATCCCTTTTTTGTTTGGTTTTAAGGTTTTAGAAATCTATTAAGACCTCTACATATCCCTTATAGGCCGATCTATAGGTTTTAGTGGAAACCAAAATAATTTAAAAAGATTGCAGGGAATTCCATCTCAGAATTCCTGATCACATGGTGTGTAGTCTATGGTCACAAGGTGTTGTTAGAGAAGATGAAATTTTGGGAATTTCACATTATGTATCATTTTTACACACTTTTTAGTTATCGCAGGTCATGTTGATGAGGGATATGGCCAAGGTAGTTGTTTCTTGGGACTTGTACATGTGGAAGTACGTGACTAGAGTGTCAGAAATGATGACAATTACTCAGACATAGAAAAATGTCAAATTTAAGAGGTCGTTTAACCGATACATGCCATGTAATAATGGGAACACACCGTCTATGAGACACAACTACAAAATCATTGCTGGGAAGAATGTGGTCAAACACCTGGGTGAGGTGAGGCATGTTGCATACTATATGTACATACCATGTAATCTCACATGGATAGAAAATACATTATTTTGAGGACATGTCAAGGTATTCTAGGGGGACACACTCAATGTGGACCCTATTATACATCATGTACTTTTATTGGAGACTTCATCCTACCATAACTCATTCTTTTTGAATTGGATAATGGATTGTTATTTTCCTATCCTGAGAAGTTCTCCATATAGATCACAATGATATCCATCATAGTGTCTTGTGAGATATGATGTTTCATGATTATACATTGATGATGATAAGTAATTATTGATTATGGTTAGTGATCATGGTGGATAAATTAAAATATGTTGGTGTATGTACCAACTTCTATCATCTCAGGATGTGTGTCCCTTGGAATATTTAGGCTGGTAGAGTACTTCTCCTAGGTTATATCATGGGTGTGAGACTCCAATATTAGGTCATGCTATGAGGGGAGGCATAAATATAGTGACACTCTTTTGAGTGATTCTTGACCAACAAAAGAGTTTATTTGGGTTTACTCAGGAGATGTGAGGATAAGTACTCTCCTATCTTATTAGGGTACATGTTTCCATATCCTTTGTAATCGGTAGGAATAAGACTCCCCCATAGCATGCATGGGTCCCCTACCTAGGGATTAGTTCATTCTGGTTTACTAATCTTCTATTGGACAAGGGTACATGTCCCCATATCATTTATGTAGATTGATATAGATCTATGATGACGTGTTGGGGTACATGACCTATTTACTAGTTGTTTATATAGAGTTGGTACTCTCATTTCATACCAATGTGTGGGTCCTCTGTCCATGGATTAGGTACTCCCCTATTATACTAGAGATTGATTCATCTACATATGATGTATAAATAGTGTTGTTACTCACATGTCATTCCAATGTGTGGGTCCTATATACTTTGAGTTTGTACACCCATTTCATACTATATTATAGATCAACCATATTTGTTGTTCAGGTAGAGTCAATACTCCCCTATCAAACCATAGAGCGGGTCCCACAACCTAGGGTTGGTACTCTTATGTTGATTTAGGTTGTGATTCCATTATTTTTATTAGTCATGTATAGTTTTATTCCCCATTTTGTATCTGGGTTTAGGTCCTTTATCTATTGAGTGTTATTCGTCAATCATAAGAGGGTGTGAGTCCTCAACTACATAGTGTAACCCCACTATCAAAGATTAGTGTCGGGGATCTGGATCATTCTTAGAGTAGGATATCCCACCACCGATTATGTTTGACACTAAATTAGGATATTTTGATCCCTGAAAATGGTGATATTTGTCCACATACCTATAGGTTCTTCATAGGATTCACATGATGGTTAAGAGTTAGTACTCCCTTGGTCGTGGGGTAGCAGCAATGTGTGGGTGCCTCCCCTAACTCTCTCTCACTCTATTTCACTCTCTCTCTACCTAGAGAAGATTACAAAGGTTTATTTCCTAGAGTAGTGCTCCATCAAATGTTTTTGCTGGAGAGGGGAAGTCCTCCCCACTTGGGTTCCTATGACCATGTTTAGGGCACAAGATAGGAGTGATAAGACCTCGGGTGTCGGTCGTTGGAGTTTGACCAAAAAATCTTTTCCTGATAAACTGTGTGTCATTTAATGTACCATCGGTAATGGTATATTTGTTCCAAATGGTTATTATCTCTTAGATGAGTTCAATATTGGATGAATGATCTCATGTAGTGTGTTCTCTTAGGTGGTTGTTACCATCGAGCCTCAAGTAGAATCCCCCAGGTGGTTATAAAGTCAGAACCTCAAGAGACATGGAGTATGAGAAGAGTATATATAGGTAATTATATGGTCCCTTGAGGTGTCATAAAATTTCATGGTTGAAACCCCATGTTGATAGATCTAACTAGTCATGTATAGTCAATTATAGGTTCAAAATAGATATTCTCTCTTGATTGGGATCCCTTGGGATGGGTTGAGTAAGACATTGCCTTTTATTTTCTCACATTACATTTTATTTTTTAGGTGCCTAATTGGTATTTTTATACTGACCCCTGAAATAGATTTTCAATCACATGTCATGTGTTTTTAAGATTACATTCTATTCAATGGATTTATAAGAGGACATGGAGCCAGCTGAGCATAGTGGACTAGACAAACTGAGATGTTTGGTAGATCATGACTAAGGATCCTCTCAGTAGTTTCTTTAGATAGTGGTGTCCTTCATATAATTAATTTTTTTTCTTTTACAGTTTTTTGGGGTTTTATTTTTTCATTTATACTCTCATTAATATTATAGTACTCTGTTTGTCAGATAGATGTATGAATTCATTTATTTTTTGGTTTATATTATCTCTGGACTATTTTAGGGTGATTTTTGTGGATGTGTATGCACTTGTGTCATGGGCTATGGCCTCCAATTTGTTTTTTATATCTACATGACACTAGACACAAGCACATGGACTATTGGAGGTTGGATTTGGAAGTACATGGCTCAAGCCTCATCAGTTTCAGTCATGATGGGAGGTATCTTTTGAAATTTTACGAGATACAATCATTGGGTCAACAAGAATAACCATGATCATAGGAAAAATAAATGTTCCAGAGGATGAGAAAATGTGAGAGAAATATAAAACAAGATCATGGAACTAAAATATTCATAGGATATTTTCTTTATTAAATATATAGAAAATATACATACAAATCCAATGTATAAAAATAAAAATATGATGATATAAAGTTAATAAGAAGAAAAATATGAGTCTGTATAGTGTGTAATGTACTCTGAAATCTTAAAGGAGATGAAAAATGTGGCCTAACACTAAAGAATTCTCCATATTTGGTCATCAAATTAGGAGGAAAAAAATGAAATTTTGTGACACTTATTATTGTAGAAGAATAATAAGAACATGGTAGAATAATAGGAGGATATACTAACATTATTGTGCATGATTATGATCTTATTTAAATATATAAAGCGATTAAAGATATACCATAGAAGACCTCAAATGATTTAATAAATCTCAGTGATACAATTATATTTTGTTTCATGAAGATTTTATTCTTGTAGAGGATGACATATATGCAGGTATTTAAGAATAATAGATGGTTGTTAAAAACTATAATGGAGAGTAAAGATATAATTATATAGATGAAGTGAAATCCATATATTGTAAAGAGATATAAATCAATATGGATTGGAATGAATCACTCATATATGCATAGTGGGAAGCTATAAAACCAGTGTGCCTCTGGGTATAAATGGAGGGGAAAGTGTTACTATAAGAAACTAGTGGGGAGTTTGAAAAAATTATAATCTAAGTGAATAGAACTATTATTTTGGGAAACATTTTGATTTCGACCAGACTCTTTCTATTAATTTTTTTATTATAGATAATAGATTCCATGATTAGGGTGGCCAACCAATCACAAAAATTTATAGTTTCCCCATGATGGGTATGAACCTATTTAAAAAAAAATTCTATCATTTACCTTCCTTCTTATATTTCATGTGGTTAATGAATGGTTTGTAAAAAAATTTATCATACTCCCAAAATTATAAATAAATTTTTGTGATGAAATGGGATATAAGATTTAAAGAATACATAGAAATTGATAAGAATTATATAACACATGATTCACCTCCCTATCATGTGTTTATACTAATCTAAAGGGGAGGTTCCCGCAACTAGGATGGCTTCGAGGGTAGTGGTGGGAGCTTCTTCAAAAGCCCCCATTGGAATGCACATGGAAATCCATGGTGCAAATAATGATGGTATAATTGCAGATAACTCTTTTCCTAGAATCGAAGGAGATTTTTATTCTTCTATTAGAGGAAAAGGGAGTATAAATAACAATAAAGATGACCCTATTGAGGTCTCAAAGCTTCTGAAAATGGGTGAGTTCTCAATTATTGATCACTTCTTTCATTCTAAAGGCTCTATGCCCCTAAAAACTGAGGAACTCAAAGTGAGGATTTCATTAATTTTGGGTTTCTAAACATTGATGTCTGTCTCACTTAGTCGGGGATACTTCCACAAGCTTTTCCCAATAGATGAATTGAAAGTCCATGATTGGGGCTTTGGATTAATTTCACTCAAACCTGGAATTAGTAATTTGCGTTAATTGGATAAAAAATCCAAACCCATTATGGATTGAAAAACCACTACTCAAATAAGGGTAAGTGTGTATGGGTTAAATTGGATCCTCTGGCACCCTAAAATATTGTTTTATATTTCACTTTCTATTGGAACTCCAATTAAAATTTACAAGGAAAAATAAGTGGCTTGATTTGGTCACTTTGTCAGGTTCTTGGTTGAGGTTGAACAGGGATCGACACTTTTTGACATATTAATGCTTGAAATTGAGGGTGATACTATTGAGCTGAATTTTTTTTATGAATAAATACCTAAATTCTCAATGTAATGCACTTCTATCAGTAAGGATTCAACTTTTTATCAATGATCAATATTTTTTATCTTTTTTTATTTGTGTGGTCATGATGAAGAAAATTTCCCGAAGAAGTGAAAATGTGCATCTGATTGGAAATTTATTTTTATCCACAATTGAAGAATGCGGATAGAAACCACCTTCACATTAGTAATGATTTTCTAGAAATTGCTACTGAAAATGTTGAGTAGAGGATGAAGGTGTGGGGTGGTGCTTCTGGGGATGCATACTCCCCAATATTTCGGGATAAGGGTGACCACCCATGTCATTTAACTAAAGACCAAGCTTCCACATCTGAAAAAAAGATGAAGACTTGGAATTAAATATTTTCCATAGAGGTAAATATTCATATTTCTGACAACATCAATGAAAATCTTCTCGTAGATGATGATTCAATATCTTAATAAGAAATTCCACTCAAGGTGGACCATCAACTCTCATAAAAAAGGATAACTTCCTCAAATATCAAAAAAGGTAAGAAAATTTTATAATCTGACTCTCTGGTCATTTCTAAACATTTTCATACATCCGCAAAAAATTGTTATGGATAAAGAGGGATTTCAGCTGGTCTTCTATAAGAAGACAAAGTCTCAGGTGGTCTCTACAGTGGTGGTTGAGAATTTGACTGCAGGTGACACTGCCACTCACTTTGGTCAGAATGTTGATGACCCCATCACGATTTAGGGATCAATCTAGAGATCTCTTGATCAAGAGGTTTTGGCTTCAGCTGATGCAAGGCTGGTCGATTGGATGATGACATCAGTGATAAGAGATGCCACTATTGGCAATGAAATCCTAGAGGGTAACTCTAATTATGAAAGTACTAATGTCGATACTCATTATAAGAGACTAAAATCTCTTATTAAAAGTAGGGGATATTAGGGGTTTGATAGCATGGTCATAGAAGGGCCTAATGTAATGCAATCTATGAAGAAGAAAGGAGGATCACTGAGCGAATGTTAAAAAAGATTGACAAATATTTCTTCTTTGGGATTTTTCCTTGTTTTATAGTACTCTTCTCAGTTTCTATATTTTGATTTAATTTAATAAAAGAGTCCCAAACACCATATTTCTCAATATATATATATATATATATAATTTCACTTATTAATGTACTATATCATGATAAATATTTTCATTAAAAATAATTTCAATGAATGGTAGAATAAATTTCTAAAAATGTTAACATATCCACCACCCACAAAAACATGTTATTGAAAAGGAAGAAACTCTATCACATCTTAATGAATGAATCTTTTGAGTTGATAAAGAATATAAAATTAGGGTTTCTAAGAAGAATATTTTTAAATATTTTTTTACATACAAATAATTTTTTTTAAATCCTGCCTAAATTCATAGAGGTTGTCAGAGATGTATAGATGGATCTAAAAGGAAAAAATGAATAAAATAACATCATAATTCTCTGATGAATGTAAGAAAAATAAATAATTTTTAAATTAAAATGTTAGAATTTTATTGGGAATATTGGTTGATATAGATGGAGGGTGAAAATAACACTTTCAAAATTATGAGTTTTGAGTAAGAAAAACACTAAAACATCTAGAATCAATACAAGGTGAAACATCCCAAATATGTGATAAGAGAATTTTTTACACTGATGTTTTTAGATTTTTTTTCCCTAAAAAGGGAACCATACTAATAATAAAGTGACCCTGAGATCATCTATAGAAGAATACACATCAATATCTTGGGAAAAGGTATCCCACTATCCTGAAGAATTATTTTTCACTAAGTAAATTTTTGGGAAATTTTTATAGAAAAATAGAAAATTTTAATGAATTTTTTTAGGATTAAATTTTTTTAAAAACCCCAAAAATGTGTAAATAGTGGAAGTGAGGAACAATTTCAAGATAATATCCCTATATTTTTTCCAAAACATATTATTTTCCTCCTCGTAATACCATGATAATAAATCTGTATAAACTGTTTATATAATAAAAGCAAAGAGATTTAAAAGGATAAACTCGTATTATTAGATATATGGGAAAAAGATTCTGAATTTTAGTTTAATAGTTATATATATGAGATGTTATTAATGCATAAATTATTAGGGATAATTAGATAAATAATAATCAAACATATAGGTTTGAGACCAAATGAAAAGAAAAATAAAAATCTACCTTGCATGAATAGAAATTAATTTATTTATAATTCCAATTACATTAACAAAAATTATGGTCTCCTTTATAATATGTTATAGTATGTTCGGACACAACCATAAACTTATGTTGTTAAAACTAGAAATACAAAATATTAGAAGAAATAAAATAAAATTATTTATTCTACCTTGTTAACGAAATTAGTAAAGAAGTTTTCTAAGATAATAACTCCAAAAAAGATATTAAAGGAGGTTGATATTGATATCAATCCAATATGTAAGAGATGTTTATACATTGGTAAGAAAATGAATCAAATATGACACTGAAAAATTTACATGAATCTCATCTTTTAATATATGAATATTGAACTAAAATTTGAATCTATCCAAGAGAGAGATAAAATTATTGGACTAGTGGTGGACACATTTAGAGAATAGTTTAATTGGGTGACCAAAAATTGTCACCAATGGGATATTGATGTAATTATTGGACGTTGAAAATAGTTCATTCACTGTTTTATCAAACGTATGACATGGATTCCTGTTCATGAAGATCTAATAAAACAAAAAGTAAATGAATTGATGCCTCTATGTTCAAAAAAGGTTGTTTTGGAAAGGGATTCAACACATGAGAAGTATTACCATATACCCCAAGATTTCATAATAATATGATGATATCAGTTGGAATTGAAAAATATGTTAGACCATGTTAAAAAATGATAAACGTTCCATGAGTGGTATTGGGGAAATCATATACCATCTATAAAGAAAAATGAAAAAGAGAAAAAAACCATGATATTTATTTCAAATACAATTATAGAAAATAAAGAGTGGAGAATGAATAAAGAAGTATAGAATCTTTAAAACATCATAAATGAAATTTTTGTTTTTAGAAAGATGTTTTAGTCCTACTAATAAATTTTTAGAGATGATGGAAGTTCCCAATATTCCATTACAAGCCTATTTTTTTTAAATGGAATTAATGGTAAAACATTAAAATTATATGTTTAAGGATGTCATGTTCACCCTGCTGAAAATATAAATTAATAATGGATATCATCTCAATTGGTATCATATCTCAATTGGTATCAACAATGGTGTTGAATTTTAAAGGCAGACGGACCTATCAACGAAGTGAAGATACCATATATTTATTGCAAAGACCCAGAATATTCCATGTAATTTTTTACTATTTATCATTATTACAAGTCTGTGAAAATTAATGGTACGTAATTCCGAGGCCCAGTGTGCTCGGATGAAATTTATGATCTCTTTTCGAGTATGTTCAGTAAACGTGCAGGTGGTATTTTAAATATTTCAAACTGGTTCTTGGATTACAAAAATAAGGGCACTGTTGAATCTGATGTGCCAGGATTCACTAAATGGAAGCTTCACTTCAACCGCAGTAGGTCGGGATAAAAAATTAAAATTTTGAATTTTTCCAGAAAATTAAAATAACATGAAATTTTTTTTATTTCTTTTTCTTTTACCTACCACCTATTTAGTGGTGGTGGCGACAACCATGGAGGTGGTCAGACCTTTAATTATGGGGTGTTAATTGCATAGTTACACTTTGGTTGTGTAACCACCCCTCGTATAATAAATGAGACACTTAAATTACATCAATTAATGAGGCACATTAATTATGTTAATAAATGAACCTCGTTATTTCTTCAAGGAATTCCTCACCATTCCCCCTTTTATTTAATTTGAGCTCGTGGTGGGGTTTTGGCATGGCTTCTTCAAGTGAGGAAACTCTAGAAAAAACTTTGAGGCAATATCCACTAATTAAGGATGGAATCATGGGCGGGAATAATCCGCGATCGATGAAGGTTGAAGACTCCATCCAATGTGGAATCTCCTTATGTCGCAACCATTAATCCTCCAATGGATCTCGTCTTAGGGGTTTTAAATGTTTTAATTTTCCCTCTCTTACCATTCTTGAAAAATATGATGAACGTGGACCAACCGTCTAAGGGGTTGATATGCATCTCTTCTAAACATGAGGGTGGTTGTTGTGAGGTTGTAAATTTGGGGATTACTCTTCCTTTTGATTATTATTAATTTTCCTCATGTCTAAATTGCTAATGTAGAGGGCGTGGTTCAAAACCAATAGGGCCCGAACACTCTTCTGAACTTTTCCTTTGTTCATTCTTTATTTCTGAACAACACACGTGTAATCTAGGGGTATTTGAGGGCCTCGAAACAACAACGACATCATGAGAGGAACGTAGGTGTGTCCGAAATGAAGAATAGACAACCGGGGCTCCCCAAGTGGCCCGTGGAAGAGAAATCGGTGTGCCACCGGTGTGGCGGTGCCGGCGACTGGCACTGGTGGACAAGGGTCATAACCAGCAATGGCAAGTCGCAGTGGAAATGTGGTTCCACTTGGCACCACGGTGGTCATACTGGTGGCCGGAAATGGTTGTCTATGGAAGTATAGGCAGCGCGCCATTGTGCACTGCGTTGAAGGGTTGCAACATGAAGATGCTGTGGTGACGAGCTGCAGAAGACCCACCTCCTATAGGTATACAGGTGACAAGGTGGAACCACCTGTAACCACCATTAATTAATCTGAATGGCTCCTCTGAGCCGTTCGGGAGCCGGTGACCGAGTGACATCAGTGCAGGTCGTTCCAGCAAGCAGGCCGGACTGACTAGCGGATCGGGCAGGTCCACGACCCAGCGTGCCAATCCCACTACAGCCTAGCCCAACCTATTTGGCTGATGCCATTTTGGGTCGGGCCGTGTCAGACCCGGACCGGGTTGGGTTTACCAGAACCGGGTCACGTCAGCCCAGACCGGGTCAGGTCGGCCCAAACCGGGTCAGACCGGACCGAAAGCACTCTCGAGCCCATAATCACATAAAAGGCCATAACATGGGAACTAAATTTCCATTTGGAGAACCATATATGGCGTTGGGAACCTTGGAGTGAGATGGTCTTTTCAAGAACCTCCACAAGAGTTTTGGAGAATTTTAGAGTATTGCAGTGTTGGATTGACTCTGAATCTAACCGGGCCCTCGACTCGAAAATGCCAATAACTAATAGACTAGGTGTCTGATCGACGTTCCGTCTGTGGAATAAGGACCCATGTGATAATTCAGTCCTTTGGAGATACTCTATGTGTATTTTGATGAAGTTTGACGTGCGACCTGGGTTGGATCAGACTTGAATCCAACCATGCCTTTTTTTATAAAAGTGCTCATTTCTCATATTTCGTGTGTCTGATCGACTCTCCATATGTCACATTGGGACCCCTATGTTTGGGTGGTATGTTGGGGATTATTTTTTGTGGGACCTAGTTTCAGTTAAAATATGACTGATGGCTTGAGGAGAGAGTCTTCTGGTGATCGGGCGTGCTTCGTGCGGGAATCAAGTGGCTGGTTGTGACATGGGGAAGAAAAGATACCAATACGGGTCAGCATCAGAAATTCCAGAGTGGGAAGATCTAGAAATATGACTAATCATCCATAGCTTTTTACCAGTGACCATAATTGGTCAGCACCAGTGACCAATAGAGTTCATCACCAGTGACCAATACGAGTCAGCACCAGCGACAATACGAGTCAGCACCAGTGACCAATACGGGTTAACACGAGGGACCAATATGGGTCAGTATCTAGCGACCAATATGGTTCAACATATTGTGACCTGTACAGGTCATTAGTAGAGATACTATGGATATGCTGATCTTTCTTTACGACTAGTCATCCCTATCCCAGTAACCTTGAATTAATACTATTAGGGTGAGATGTATCTTTTTCTTTTTGCTTCATTATTTAGATTGTGCTTATGATATTACCTTTGTGGTATTTTTTGTAATGTTTTACTTTTTTGATTACTGAGATACCTTCAGGGATCTCGGGATCCGCTACTGAGTTTTTATACTCACCCCTCCATGGGCTCTGCTCGCACCTGTGTGTCTGGTGTAGACTACTGATGCTATGAGGCAGACTTGGGAGGAATGGGACTTGGTGGAGCATAGTGAAACATGAGCATCCAAGATACTCTTCTCCAACTTCATAATTAGAGATACTACCCTCCAGGTAGATCTCTAGGGGAGATTTGACACTTTTTTACTTTCTTTTAACATTATTATGATTGTATTATGTCCCACTATTTTCATTTTACATTTCTACTTGTGTGTGTACTTTACTCTCATGGTAATACCTAACTTTTGTTGGTTGTTTACTTCAGTTTTTTCTTTTGAATGTGTACATATCTCTAAGGAAATTTCTTCCCTATTCAGGAAAATCCATCTGGTACTAGTCCCCAACCCCTATCCTATGGAAGGCATGCATGGGTTCATCACAAATAGGCCCAATGGGATGGGTCGTGACAAAGTGGTATCAAAGGGTTTTCGATTCTACTAGAAGAACTAATAATATACTTTTAAGGATGCAATTGTGAAAAGTGTCTTGAGTTCGGTTTTTAGTTCGGGGGGTCCAGTGCCGGTGCATCGGCCGATGTATCCATACACCAAAACCATAAATTCTGTTTTCTGACTCGATGCATGAAAACACCAGTTTCTAGTGTTTTGAAATGTTTTTTTGATCATTCATAAGTCAACTCACCAGGTATAACTGATTGACTATAGTACATCAATTTCTTATGGTCTTCCTCCATGATGATAGCCATCTAGGATTATGGTTAGAGGTCATGACAGTGGCCCACTGAGTGACGAGGCATCAGAACAGGGACCGCTCATATTGGTGACTCCATCGGGTGGTGTACCTACAGAAGCACCATCCATTGAGCAGTAGATGCTACCAGTGGATCATTTATGTCAAATGAGCACATTTCATGAGTTCTTGATACTGAGGCCTCTGAGGTTTCGAGGTGAGACAGACCCCCATGCAGTAGAGGACTGGCATGAGGCGGATATCTTGGGTCTTTCACTTAGTAGAGACACCCACCGAGCAGATGGAAATCATGGCTGGTAGCCTTGTTTAGGTCTCGATAGGAAGATGGTGGGGCCGATGCACCAGGTGATTGAGGAGGTGATCCTCACCAGGATGTACACTGAAATCTTTTTCTGGGCGAAGTTCATGCTAGCAGCACTACACTCTATGCATATTCAGGAGATGATGCATATGTAGTAGGGAAACCAAATTGTTGCTCAGTACTCGGTGAGATTTACTGACCTCTCCTGATATTCCAATGATATGGTACAAGAACCTTACATTAGGGCCTAGACCTTTGAGCAAGGGCTCCGATGAGAGATCAGAGTTGTGAAGGTTTCTCTCAGCATCCTGACGTAGGCTGGGGTGCTACAGTGAGATTTTCTAATGGAGTGTTTCCTTACCAAGAAGGGACCGACAGTGAGAGCCCCTTACATATGAAATGTAGTAGAGTCATCTCTAGCCACTAGTAGACAGACCATGTAGAATCCAAAGATGGCTAGACCTTCTAGAGGGTGACCCCATAACACGGGGTCAGAGGTGTGAGGCTCGAGTGGCCAAGGGAGCCACCAGTAAGGCATGATCTGTTTTTCCTACATGTGACATGGTCACAGAGCTCATGACTATCCGACTCCCTGCACAGATGACCAGCAGATGGTGGTGGGGTTGTTGAGGCAGCAACAACAACAGGAGCATGAGCATCATCCAGGTGGCGGATGAGGTAGGGGAGTATGACATGTAGCAGGAGGTGGTCAGGGTCACCAGGAACTACAACCAGCACCCCCAGGCGGTCCACGATTAGATTAGTGAGTAGGTGGATGGGTAAAAGCCTAGCAACAGGCAGTAGAGGCTCATGATCCTAGCATCCCTAAGATGATATGAGGTACAGTCTGTGGCTTATTTACTTTATCAGTAGTGCTTATTGACAAATGTGCTAGGCATTCTTTCATTATTGCAGACTTAGTTTGGGACTCTGAGATTTTAACTGAGCATTTTATTTTTGATATTCCAATGGTAGAAGATTTCACAGTCACACACTAGTGCCGAAAGTGTGATCTTAATCTTGGAGGAGGGATTTTCAGATGGGATCTTCTAGTAGCGGTGTTCAATCCCTACGACATCATTCAACGCATTGACTAGCTTTCATCATTTCACACATAGATTGACTTCTTCAGACATAAAGTATGATGTACGAGCAGAGATGGAGTCCAGTTTTCCATTATTGATGATAAGGAGAACAGAGCAGCATGTGATGGACTTTATCTTAGGAGGGTGCATCTGATTACATATCACCTAGCTTGCATGACCGTTGACATGGTGGATGAGGCGAGTCCATAGTTTCAAGCAGTGGTGGACAATTATGAGGACGCCTTTCCTGAAGATTTTCCAGGAATCCCTCCTTGTAGAAATGTATAATTCAATATTTATTTTTACCCAGGAATAGCACCGATATGTACACTAGAATATTGGATGGCCCATGTGGAGCTCCGAGAGATAAGGGTACCATTGGAGGACTTATAGAGGAAGGGATTCATAAGGCCCAATGATTCTCCATGGGCATTCCTAGTGTTGTTTTCCATGAATTCTAATAGAAGTTTGAGGCTATGTGTGGACTTCTGATGCCAAAACTAGGTGACCATGAAGAATAAGTATCCTATGTTGAAGATTGAAGATCTTTTTGATCATTTTAAAGGATTGAAGTTGTTTTTGTGGATAGATATCAAATCAGGTTATCATCAGCTCATGGTACGGGATGCGGACCTACTGAGGATAGCCTCCACATGTCAGTATGGCCATTACATGTTCTTAATGATGCCTTTCTGTGTGACCAAATCTCTTACAGTGTTCATGGGGATCATGAATTGGATCATCCAGCCATAGGTCGATCAATTTTTGGTGATCTACATTGATGACATCTTGTTGTACTCAGGATCCGAGAAAGAGCACGTTGTAGACTTGAGGATTGTTCTGGACATAATTTGGGAGAAGCAATTATATTGGAATATCTCGAAGCATGAGTTATGGATACATAAGGTCCACTTCTTTCGACACGTCATCTCAGAGGATGAAGTTGCAGTGGATCCAGCAAAGAGAGATGAAGTTATTGCTGGGGAGCCACCTTGGAGTGTTATTGAGGTGCAAAGCTTCCATGGATTGGAATACTACTATTGGAGGTTTGTAAAAAATTTCTCTAGAGTAGTAGTACCAATTACTACCTTGACGAATGAGGGGAAACCCTTCCTATGGTTATAGAAATGCCAGCAGAGATGTCAGTAGCTGAGGTAGTGCTTCACCAACACTCCCATCCTGAGGATGCTGGAGGAAGGCAGAGACTATTTGGTTTACTGTAATGCATTAGGGACCAAACTCAGTTTCATTCTGATGCAAGATGATGTAGTGATTGCTTATGGATCGCAACAGTTGATGCCTCATGATCAGAATTATGCAACTTATGACTAGGATTTTGTAGTAGTAGTCTTCACACTAATGATGTGGAGACACTACTTGATGGGTGAGTGGTTCTTTGTTTGCTGAGACCATAATATCCTCAGATATATCTTCACATAGAAATATCTTAATCTAAGACAACGACATTTTATAGAGTAACTCCAGGACTATAACTTTGAGATAGACTATAATCCTGGGAAGGGGAATTTTGTGGAAGATGCACTTACCTAGAGATCAAGTATGCAGATATTGAATGAGGCTTCAGATTAGTTATCATCTCTTCAGATATGCTACATGCATAGAGATCCGATAGTCTACCTCTAGTTGATGGTTGTTTCCCCTCCACTCCTTCAATGTGTCAGGGAGGAACAACTTTGAGAGAGCAGCTGCGAGACTACACATGCTCAGATGTCCTTAGGCCATACACTAAACATATATTCTGAAGGTGGGTAGCACGCTATCCTTTTCAAAGTATGTACATTTGTACCAGTGGTGCTACGAGAGGAGGTGTTGAGGGAGTTCCACACATCCCCGTTGGTTTTACATCTAGGCATAATGAAGATTTATCAGGACCTCTTGCATCAGTACTGGTGGGAAGGGATGAAGAATTTTGTGGTGGAGTTTGTTTCTAGATGCCTCACTTTCCAAAAAGTGAAGGTTGAGCACCAGGTACCCGAAGGCTTGAACCAACCACTTGGGATACCAGAGTGGAAGTGGGAAGGGATATCGATGGACTTCGTGATGGGGTTACCACGTAACTTTAGAGGGAACGATCCGACCAAAATGATCTTTGACCGACTCACCAAGTTGGCCCACTTACTTTATATAGAGAAGGGTAGGGTAGAGGTATTGGGATTTCTCTACATTCAAAAGATCATGTGAATTCATGGGGTGCCTTTGACAATTGTCTCAGACCGTGATTCACACTTCACATTCTAGTTGTGGAAGGGATTGTAAGAGGCTTTCGGAACTCAGCTTTTCATGAGCATAGCTTTTCACCTACAGAGATATGGTCAGACTGATCAGAAAATCTAGACCATGGAGTACATGCATTGTGCATGTGTCCTAGATTTTGGTTACAGTTGGGAAGACTACCTAGCTGTAGTGGAGATCGCGTATAACAATAGCTATCACTCCACCATTGGTATGTAACCTTTTGAGGTGTATTATGGACAATTGTCTTGATCTCCCTTATGCTGGATTGATCCAGGAGAGCCAGAACTCATCGGCCTAGAGATGATACAGGCTAACACTAAAAAGTTATAGGTCATCTGAGAGCAGATGAAGACCGCACAGAGCCAACATAAGTCCTATGATTATAGGCGATGGAGACCATTGGAGTTCTAGGAGGGACACTATGTATTCTTGTGATTCTTCCCTCGACATGGACTATAGAGATTTTTCTGAGGCGTAAAAATCTCACCGAGTTTTATCCGACCATTCCTGATATTTCGGAGGATTTCCATGGTAGAGTTCCACATGGCACTGCCACCGTAGTTAGATATGGTGCATGACGTCTTCCTCGTATCCCAGTTGAGAAGATACGTAGATGGCCCATCTCATGTCATCGAACATGGAGAGATGGAGATTGATGATGGGTCGACTTTTGTAGAGTATCCAATGGAGATATAGGATCGACAGGAGCGAAACATTTGTCGGTGGTCGATACTCCGAGTGTTCATTCTGTGGAAGCACAGGAATCTCTAGGAGACCACATGGGAACGAGAGCCTCATATGTGTGCCCAGTACCCAACGTTGTTTGTGATGCCCTATTTGTATTTTAGGGATGTAACACCCTACGGTGAATAGAATGTAAAGACCATGAAAATTTCATGTATTTTTTTATTTTGGATTATTATGAGTCTGAAAAAATCGACTGCACGTAATTCCAAGGCCCGGTGTGCTCATAAAAAATTTCTGAATATTTTATTGGTACGTTCTGTAAATAAATGGGTGGCATTTTATATCTTTTGAACCGGTTCGTCGATTAAAAATATGAGGGTACCATTGTATCCACAACACTGGGATTCTCTTAGGGGAAGCTATACTTCACCACAGTAGGTCGAGATAAAATGATAAATTTTGGACTTTTTAAAAGCAAAGTAAAATAACATGTATTTGTTGTTTTATTTATTTTTCTTACCACATGTTTATCGATGGTGGTGGGGACCAAAAACGTGGTAAGACCTTTATTTAAGGGGTGTTAATTGTGTAGTTACACTTCAGTTGCATAACCTCCCATTGATTAATTAACGAGACACGTTAATTAGGCCAATTAATGTGGCACATTAATTATGTCAATTAATGAACCTCATTAATTCTTCAAGGTGTTGCTCGAAATTCCCCCTCCTATTTAAATGGATCTTAGGGTGGAGTTTTGGCACAACGTATTCAAGAGAGTAAATTATGGAAATCACCTGTGAAAATAGCCACTGACAGAGGATGCAAGCACGGGCGGCAAAGATTCGGGATCAATGAACACCAACAACTTCATCCAATATGGACACTCCTCCCAACACAACCATGACACCTTCATCCTATCATGATGTAGTGGGTTTATGTGCTTTTATGTTCTCTCTCTACCAATTCTTAAAAAATAAAATGAACGTGGACCAAACAACAAACATGTTGATTTGTGTCTCGTCTAAACAAGCGGGTGGTTGTTGCGGGGTCTTAAATTCTTAGATTACTATTCCATTTTATTATTATTAATCTTCCTTGTGTTTAAAATGCTAACGTGAAGGGTGTGTGCCATAACCCACAAAGACCTGACCCTCTTCAAAACTTTTTCTTGGTGCGTTCTTTGTGGTAGAACAACAAACGCGGTGGCAATGCATATTTGAGGGCTGTGAAATAACGATGAAATACAGAGAGGACCGTAGGCGTGTCCGGAAAGAAGAACGGGCCATAGAGACTCACCCAGTGGCCAGTAGAAGAGACATTGATGCGGCACCAGCATGGCAGTGCCTGCGACCGGTGCCGACAGATGTGGCCAGCGGCCAAAAACTTCTGGTTGCAGAGGAGGAGAGGCGTCGCTCGGTGCCATAGTGGTCGGACGGGCGACCAACAACATCTGGCCGTAGAGGCAGATGTGGTAGGCCGTCACGCGTCGCATTGAAGGGATGCATCTTAAATCCATGGTGGTGGAGAGATGTGGAGGCCCTACCTTGTGTAGGTCTATGGGGGACAAGGTGGAGCCACCGAGGGCTGCCCTTAATAAATCGGAATGTCTCCTTTGAGTTGTTTGGGATCCGAAGACTATGTGAACATGGTGTGGCTCGTGCTGGGGAACAGGCAGGTTCGCAGCCTAGAGGGCCGAGCCTTCCATGGCCCAGCCCAACCGGGTCCACCCAGGCCAGGTTGGGCATGGCCGGGTTAGACCTGGACCGGGTTGGGTCAGGCTGAACTCAGACACCTCTCGGACCGATAAACACATAAAAGGTCATGACTTGTGAAACAAACGTCTATTTGATCAACTGTGTATGGTTCTAGTATCCATAGAGCTTTATAGTCCTTTTGAAATAATCCACAAGAGTTTTGGAGAAACATTGAATTCATCCGGGTTGGATCGACTCTAAATCCAACAGGGCCCTCGGCACTAAAATGCCAATAACTAACAGACCGAGTGTATGATCGGTGTTCTGTCTGTGGAATAAGGACCATTGTGGAAAGTCAGTCATTTGGAGATAATCTAAGTGGGTTTTTAAAAAGTTAGATCTGTGACCAGGGTTGGATTAGACATGAATCTAGTCAGGCCCTTTTTACAGAAGTGCTCATATCTCACAGATCGGGTGTCTGATTGACGCATCGTCTGTCACGTTGGGACCCCTTTGATAGGGTGTTCCCTTGGGTATGATTTTTAGGACTTTTTACTAGTTAAAATATGACCGATGGCTTGAGGAGAAGATTCTTTTGGATATCAGGCATGCTTCGTTCAGAAATCCAGTGGCAGGATGCGGCATGAAGAAGAATGGCGACCAATATGGGTCTGCATCATAAACTCCAGAGTGGAATGATCTAGTTGTATGACTAATAAACTCTACCTTGATACCATTGACCAATATGGGTTAGCCTCAGTGATAAATATGGGTTAAGACCGGTGACCAATAGTTGTCATCATCAGTGACCAATATAGGTCAGCACTAGTGACCAATATAGGTCAGCACCATTGACCAATATGGGTTAGCATATAGCGACCGATACGGGTCATCATATAGTGACTATTAAGGGTTAGCAGTATAGTTACTATGGATAGGATGATCTGGCTTTAAAACTAGTCATCCCTATCCCAGTAACCTTGAAGTTAAACCTTTAGAGTGATCTGTCTCTTTTTCATTTTAATTCAAGATTTAGATCATTCTTTTGATATTACCTTTGTGATATATCTTGTGATATTTTACTTTGGGTATTAATGAGAGACCTTTGGGGGTCTCTGATTCCCCTAATGAGTTCTTATACAGACCCTAGCCTTAGCTCCTCTTGCACGTGTGTCTGGGGTAGACTACTAACGCTCTGAGGCAGACATTGGTGGTTCGGGACTTGGTGGAGCTTGTTGTGACATGAGTAGTAGATATCCTATTCTTCGACATCAAACATACAGAAACAACCCTCCAGGTAGATATATAGGTAATATGCAACATCTGTTTACATTCATTTATGTTTCTTGGTCCTGTTTTATAGCCCACTGTTTTCAGTTTATAGTTGTACTTGTGGCAGTACATTACTCTCGTGGTTATACCAAACTTTTATTTGGTTTTTACATTTGTTTCCCATTTTGATAATGTATAGTTCACTAAAGAAATGTCTTCCCTGTTTGAAAAAATCCTTCAGGTACTAGTCACTGACCCATGGCCTATGGAAGGCAGACTTGGTGTAGTCACATCCGGGCCCTTTGGGATGGATCATGATATTTATCAATTCTGATTAAATCTAAAAATATTAGCAAACACGACAAATTCTATTAGTGAGGAATGTTTTTCACATTCCAATACTTATTTTTATATATTAAACTTATTTATCAGGGAGATGTGATTATATAGTAGAATGGGTAAAACGTTTTTCTTAAAACATAAATTTTTGATGTGTTTATACTAGTGTAGATAATGTTTTAAAATTTTATATAAAATCGATTGAGAAACCCTAATGTAATGAATTACAGTTGGAATCTAATTTTTAATATTTTTCGAAAAGAATTTAGTATATATTATTCACACTTTTTTTTTAAATCAGTTTACCTGATGTAGATGTGGAGTTGATTAGTTTATCTATCATTTCTAAGAGAAATGTGGTTCCACACTTCTGCCCAGAAATTGAATATGATCATGGACATTATGTGAACATAGAGGGAGAAGATGGGTCTTAAATCACTAAAGAGTATGAATAGAGAACTTTACCATCAGAAGGCCTCCCCAAACAATTTTTGATATCAATTTTGTGACAATATAATTTCAAACATCTATATAGTGTCATAAAAAGAGAGAAAAACTTTCCTCTATGTCATTTTATTCAATAATTTGGAGGAAAGATACATTACATGAGGACTTTAATTGGTATTGATAATAAATCAATTGGGGTATATTGATGTACCCAAGATTATTTTAAATCTGTAGTTATGGTTTTTGTAAATTTTATTTTAGTAGAGCGGTAAAGTAATTTCAATTCAAGAAAGAGATACAACAACTAAACAAGAAAATGAAAAATAGTCCTATGATAAAAATGGAAGAATGGAAAAGTTGGATACTATTAGACAATTCGTTTATATTGGGTGATTATTTTTATAGTCTCTAATTCTTGATGTAATGTTTTAGTATCGATGCTTGATATTTATATAATAGTTGATATTGGAATGTGGAGATATAAGGGAGACCATATAAAGGATTTAATGTTAATTGGGTTATATGATAGATGAACTGAGAAATTAAAGAGATAAAATATAGAGTAACTATCCACGGATTTTTTAATGAGGATTTGGAAAGGATACAGTTGATAATGATATGGTTTCTAAACTATATAGTGAATTTCTGTTATAATCTATAATTAATATGTATTAAATATGTTAAAAGTGGTGCAGGAATATATATTAGTTATATGGAATCAATATTTTTTTGTAAATAATAACTAAGGATGAGAAAATTAGTAAAACATTACATAAGGTTGATGGTTTGAGATGCTGGGAATGAGATAGGGACACTATGTTGCACATATATATTTAAATGATCTATATTGAGTAATAATTTGTTATAAGTGACATTGAAATTGAGTTAAGACACATTGGATTTACACTGATAATTTCTAAATCCATTTGAAGTGATTTAATGTTAAATTTATGTGTTTTATAAGAACCTATGGTGAATTGATGTGAATCAGAGCTTAAACGATGAAATATATATTTTGATTAGGTAAAGGAATCTATATAAACTTCATTAGAATGCTATGTAAAAGTGATCTAAGAAATGAATAACCTATGTAAAGATAAAACTATATTTATTAAAAATTAACTTGGATAGACCAACAAAAAAATGATATCCAACCTATAAAAATTCCATATATATTTCTTATAAGAATGTCATCAATGTCAAGTAGAGCTCTGTAAGAGTTATCATCCTTAGAAAAGTTGAATAACAGTTAATTGTGAGTTCATTAAAGTTCATCATCCATCTACATAAAGGTTAATTTGATGTGTATCGTGTTTTACAAAGGTAAATAGTATTTTCTTAACTTTCATTGAGAACATTTTATATAATATATAGATCTATAAAAGGGTCATTTACACTATTTAAGGTTCGTCGTTGGTATTTGTAATGGTTACCTTACCATGTAATGGTCTTTGTAAGGTTGAATTTCAATAATTTTAAATATTATTTTCATTCCATTAAATAGTCATTTATAGTTAAAAACTTAGTGAAAATAATTGAATTATGTTGATTGATATCACATTTTTCTAGAATTAAAATTATAATGATTAAATTCATTTGGTAAGATTCTTAATTTTTGATTTATTGTTTTAAGCTTCAAGAAATCTCTATGAGTGAGTGATTGAATCCAATTTAATGATAATGTGATCTTTATGAATGAAAATAATAACATCCATTTGGATATGATTTTATGTGAAAAGAAATTTTTTGAATATGAAATGTTTCATGATTATAAATTCAATATTTAAAGAAAAATAAAATGTTTCGTGAGGCATTTTTAATTATTATAAATACAATAAAGGGAATTAAAGTAGTTTGATATGAGTAGATAATTTATTTTTAAATATTTAACAATAATCAATACTTGTTTTCACAAAATCTCTCATGAAAACTAATGGATGGATATATTGTAACTAGTGATAGTATATTTGATAATATTGACATGAATAATGTTTAAATGCACCAAATTTTTGTAATGTGTTTATAATAAAATTTCTCATGGATAAAATGAAATAAATAAAACACAAATTAGACTGAGAATAATATGAGAATAAAATACAAGGAAACTCCTATAAATTTACAAGAGACAATTACTGAGAAAAATAACATAATTGAGATTTTGGGAAAACCCATGTAAAGGATGTTGATTAAATTTGAGAGAAAATGAAAATGATATTTTTGAATAAAACATTTGAAGGATATTTTTGATATTCAATGTATTGAAAACTTATTTCTATTATAATTGTCTAAAATTAAATACATGAATAAAGAGAGTAATTGCGTAAAATTTAATTGTTAGGGTTATGTGGTATATAAAACGAACACTCTAAGGAGAAGATGATGCATGACCACAAGCAACAGTAGTAATGATTATGTATATATCTATTGTACTATAGAGAAGAAGAATATCTTTTGTAATTTTTTTCAAGAAAAAGGGAAAAATAATGAAGAATATAATTATTGACATATATAAAGGAAAATGAACAAGATTTTAAAATATGATTAACTTCAACAAATTCAATTTGTTCGATAGCTTACTCAACACAAAACACAAAACATAAATGAAAACACAGTATATTTAGATAAAAATATAAATATTCAGTATATCCATTGAAATTGTAGAAATAAAAATAGGATTTCTTAATTTAGACAATAATTATATAATGGAATATAATTATAATTTTTAATACCCATTAAATTAAATTTTATAAAAAAAATAAATTATATGGTCATTTTATGCTTAGAACTGTATTTTTTAGAAATATTTTCTTTTTTATTTGATGTTAATTCTTTGTTATAGAAACTATTATTTAGTGATTATAAAATAGATTTTATATTTATAATCACTTAATATGAATTTAATTATCAAAATGATAGGAAATATGAATGAGAATAGTTAATGTACCAAAAATCAACTTTTCTAAAAATTAGTTTTTCAATATATATCATGTTTTTTAAAAGTTATATTTATCCATTATTTGAATTTTTATTTTAGAAAATGAAAATTATTTTTTCAATCATTATAGTAATATTTTCTTGAGTTGAATTTTTGATATTTTTCTAAAAAGATTATTTTAAAGCGAATAGTGAAAAATACAATTTTTACAAATAACAGAACTTTTATAAAATCGTTATTATAAAATAATGGATTATAAATCCAAGAAATCTTTTTATATCTCCAATTATTTATTTAAAAATAAATTTATAAATTTATAATTTTTTATTAAATTTAAAAACCCATATATGACATTTTAGAACATAACATATATTTCTAAAATATTATTTTTTATACATTATTAATTGTTCAATTTAATAGTAATTTGTATAAAATTTATAAATTGAATCAAATTATATTATTTCAAATTTTAAATCCTTAGGTCCAATTTATTTAAAATGGAAAATTTTATTTTTATTCATAAAAGTTAAAATTATTTGGTAAAAACATGTTACTATAATGAGACTAAATTTGGATTATAAGGGTATATCCTAGTGAAAGGATAAAAAATGATATCAAATTGTGTTTTAATGTGTGGAAGAGGGTATTATAGGCTTAATTCTATAATAAATCTATTATTAATCAATTTTTGAGCCACATTCATTGACCTTTACATTACCTTATTGAAAGTTTTTGGGTATTTACAAAAAGTTCACCCCTTTTCACATACAATTGGTGAACTCTTCTCATAATTTTCCCTCAGAAAAACACCAATAATTCCAAACTATAATCAACATAAAACTCTCCTAAAAAATCTTATACATATCAAATATGTTTTTTTTCTTCCCTAAATATCATACCTCTAAGGATTAACCCACTTTTAAAATGAGAAAATCTAATTAATGATGTTAACATTTATAACAACTCTATCATCTTTTCAATTTATTTATGTTAAATTATTCTTTTTAAAATTACATTATAAATTACTAAAATGTTAAAATCTGTATTATTTTTATACTGGTATATTTTTATAATTATTTTTAAATCATTATCAACAATTAATATTTTTTAGGAAAGACGAAAGTGTCATTAATTTATTGTACATATTACTACCTCCACAATGAAATATGTTTTTTTCTTTCATCATATTACAAGGATAATCCTGATAGATAAGTTAATATGAATATATATTATTATCATAAAAATAAAATATTTTATATTTTTAGATGATAAACTGAGTCACACATTTCTCGCATTCAATTGAAATGAAATTATCTACCATGCATATGTGTGGATTATCACCTCAATGAAACTATTGATTTCAGTTTTTTTCATCAAATCCTTATATTTATAGTCAATATGATGTATTAAATGTAGAATTATTATTTTTATTGTATCATTAACATTATTTAATGAAAAATTGAATATCATATTAATGATATGATCATCAAATGACAATCATTAATTTAATTATTTAAAACAAGTGTACTATTTGGATAATCCATTAATTCATATTATGTAATATTTTAATATCCATTACTTGATATACATCAATTTAATTACGAAATATCACTCTAATAAACACTAAATATGGTTAGTATGGTTTGAGTATAGTGATATTATAACTAAGCCACCACTTAATAGCCCATTAATCATGATATGTTCATGTTGGGGTTGATTAAAACACCTACTAGAACAATTTGATGAAATTATATCACGGATGAAAATTAGAACCAAGATATTGGAATAATATGATATATATATATATATATAAACTATTATTATTTTTGTTTTTTTGTGGTAAAATTATTTTAAGACTCAGAAATTTAGAAAAAAACTTTTTTTGTCAAGAATAATCAAAACATGCATGTTATTGAATTCAACTTCAAGGATAACAACTAAAACGCAAATGAAAGGAATATTAAACATAAATTATTCTTATAAATCATCCATAAAAGTTAATTTAATAACCTATTTGATATTACATTTTTAGAATAATGAATATGAACACCACCATTTTGAAAATAATACAAACGATCTAAACTATAAACAACCGATGTGGTAAAATATGTAAAAAATAAACTAACAATAATTTATATAGATAATGACTATATACTAAGAGAAAAAAATTAAAATAGATATGAGTTATGTTGATAATTAATTGATTAATATATCCATGTTTTTTATATAGGTGGATAAAGTATGTTCATAGAGTTTGGACAAGAGGTAAGGGTTTCTTTGCCTGATTTTCAAATTCATGAGACATGTTTGATATTATGGACCATAATTTAATTTATTTAGTTTTATTATATCTTAAGGAATGTTTATATCCACATTCAAAAAAATTATGTGTATTAAAGATCAATATCTTTTTCTTTCTATACATGGACTTTGATTCAAAAGCTACAAATGTTATTAGGGTTTTCTTGGTCATGCTTTTAATGAACTGAGATATAATAAATTTTCCATATCATGTTTTCATTGAATGGTGTATTTATTACCCATGGATGAATTTTAATCATAAATTTATAATTTTATGGGAATTTTTAATACAAATCATATCTCATCTTTCAAATGGACACTCAGTCAAATATAACCTTAGTAGTATGGTTTTATGGTAACTAAAACATCATTCATTGAGTTATTATTTTCTGTCAAACATATTAAATCTAATATTGGGTAAATTCTCTAGGTTACTATATAATTTTTATTCAATAATTTTTTATTCTGTATTTACATCCTTTCCACATAAATCCATGTTGAATATCTCTTCCCTTGTTGGGCGTGTTTCCAAAAGGGTACATTAATACCTCAAATCTCGTTTCTATGAGTTGTAATGTTTTATATTTTAGTTTTTTTATCCATTTTTGGGTTCACCCAACCGAATATTTTATTTTTTGGATATTTTTTAATACTATTTAGTGAAATTATGTTTTAATAAAATTAAGTTTTTATTACTCTTTTTTTAATGATTTTTTTCAATAATGGTAATTTCAAAGTTTTAAAATGTCTATATCATAATCAAATGTTTTATCATTGGATGATGATTTAATAGAGAGAATTTTATAAAACATTGAAGGTTCTAATCTTGGTTATTATTTTTAAATGTAAATTTTTTCTGACACTTTGACACTATTTTTTCGAAAAATAATTTGGGAAGTGACATGTCTTCTTTTTTAGCATTAATGTTAAAAATATTTTCTAAAATGTCTTTTAATTTCTTAACTCCATTTTTGTTTTAATATTTAATAAAAATTACAATCAATTGAATTATGTGTCCTATTTTATTCTCTAAGGAATATATATATTTATAATTTTGGTGATTGAACATGTGATATTAAACAATTTGATTATTGAACTCTTCTAATGTGATATCATTCGAAGCATTCTTTTATAAGGAGTTTTTTCAACTATTTTAACATCTTAAAAAGTATACCTTGGTACATTGAATAAATTTTATGTTGAAACTATCCAAATTATTTCAATGGATGTATTATGTAATTTTTTTTATATAAAATATAATACCCATCTCAACTATTAGGAATATAGAAAATGTTTCTTTCACTTCATTTTCCTTGTAAATACCATATTTGATATTCTTTTAATTGTATGGTGTTCGACAAGCTTCTATATATAGACTGATTAAGGAAATTATTTAGATAACTATATACCATTACTCTATATAGTTTTAGATTTATGGATTCTGAAGTGCATTGTGTTGCATTTGTTGTCAATGAGGCATGAAGTTGTCTTGGAATGAATGGAAGTCAGGGAATGTCAAGATGTGAATGCCAAAGGTTGTGATGGTGTTGGTGATGAAGAGAGAATGGCCATAGTACTAAGATGCATGTCACTTAGGAGATTCACTAAGTGACATAGGAGATGTGGTTGAAACATTCTCTAGAAAATCAGACGATTGTTGAGCTGTTCTTTGAGTTCCAAGAACTTGTATCAAGATGATACAAAGTCACAACATGATTAGAAGACCATGCATTGTAGTGACAATGCATGAGGAGTTGGAGATGAAAGGAGATCCATCCACACCTCCTAAGTGGATGAAGTGAGCTGAAGAAGTCCATGCACTAACACTTAGTGCATGTGAATCTGAAGAAGTCCCAATTTGATCTCTGATTAGATCAACAAAGAGAATTGAAGAAGTTATGTGATTCAGGAGCTCGGTTGATGGAGATCCTTGAGAATTCTCTCCTAAGTAGAAAATCAAATGATGAAGAAGAATTATAAATTGAGGAGTTGTTTCTTATCAAGAAGATTAATGTTTGAATTCTCAAGAAGAAGATGAAGGAGAAGAATGGCTTAGAAGTGGCTTGGAATGTGGCATTTGGCTTATACTCATATGGAGGAGAACATTTTTTTTAACAAAGTCTTTACATTTCCTTAGCCAAAAAATATGGCCAGCCCGTGAGCACCTTGTGGGTTCAACCCCAAGGCTCATGTGGGCCTAAGGCGCCACGCCCAAGGGGGAACCCGTGGGGCGAGCTCAGGGCGGCAGGGGCGCACCCGCAGACACCACAGAGGCGCTGGGGCACGCCCGGAGGAGCGCAGGGGGCCGTGTATAAGCCCCCGAGGGCACGCGGTGGTGAAACCCGCGCGCCGGAGGAGCATAGTGGGCGCTAGGAGCGCGCCCGCAGGAGCAGAGAGTGGGCGCAGAGCGCGCCCGCAGGGAGAACACGGTGCGGGGCGGCACTGTGGAGGGAGAAGATTCAACTGGCGGGTTGAGGCAGCGCCAGGGTTATAAGCCGCGGAAAAATCCCGCGCCGTTTCGATGTGGGACGCGTATTTTTCACCGGGAGAAAATCTCCGCCGTCCGAGCAATCGCGCGCTCGATCTGGACCGCTCATCTGATCTGCCGTGCCCCCGATTTAATCCGGCCGTCCGATGTCTTTCGATCACCTGATCCGACGGCTCCCGGCTCATCTCCTTCGTCGAGGACACCCCGAAGCCACCCGCAGCCGCCGTCGAACCAGAGGCCACCCGAGCACCGATTTCGAGCTCCGGGCCACCATTTCCAACGCCGAAGGCTCCATTGAGTTCTTCTGGATGTACTGAACACAACCATGCGTAAAAATGGGAGTGCATGCAATGTATGGAGATTTTGGAGTTCGGCCGAAGGCAAACGAAGTGCCGAGGCCATGAGGATTATTGCTGTGCATGGTTTGTGCCAAAACAGAGGCCGTGCATGCGTTCTAAATCGCATGCACGAGGAGGAAAATAAGGAAAGAACCCGCGGTGGAAACTGAGGGGAAAAACGAGATTTTACAGAAACTTGAGATCCGAAAATCTCGGTGGTTCAAGATTTTTCTCACGCGGATAAACCACCTCAGCCTCTGCCTATAAAAATGAGGTCGAGCCCTCTGTGCAGCTTGCTGAATTTTTGAGAAGTCCCGCGAGTTCCTTGCCTCGTGAAGAACAGCCTGCGAGCCCCCTGCGCGGCAGTGAAGCCCGGAGCCACCCCTTGGCTCCGTGAGATCCTTTTGCTCACTTCTTGTGCAAAAGAAGAAGGAGGAAGGGCAACGCGACCTTGCGCGCCCCCTTTGTGCATCGCACCCCCTTGCGCGGTTTGCACTTGCGCGCCCGCGGTGCCTTGCACCCGTGGCTTGTGCGGCCCTTGTGGCTTGAACCTTGCACGGCAGGCAGTGTTGGAGTAGAGAAGGACACACCCCCTTGCGCGACTAGTTTGAGTTCGGGTGTGTGCACGTGAAGGCCGAGACACTTGTGCTTGTGTGCCAAGTGAAGGAAGAATACCTACGGGTTGGTTGCATGCAAAAGAAAACAAAGAGGCCGTAGCCCTTGTGTTGGTATTCGGGTGTGTGCAAGAGGAGGCCGAGGCATGCCCTTGTGTATGTGCCAAATCGAAGACCACACTTTGTGTGTGTGAGAGGTGAAGAAGGAAGGCCGGGGCCTTAGTGCCTTTGTGTGCAAAAAGAACAAGAGAAGGCCGTACCCTTGTGTGTGAAAAATGAAGAACCAAGGGTGTGCATAAGTGAAGTGCACACTTTGAAGAAGATTAAAAGAACAAGGAAGTGAGTGTGCTTTGCAAGAGAAATAGTCCAAGCTCAAGTGTTTGCCAAAGTGAAGAAGTTTTGTGTGCAATGAGATAAGGAGGCCGAACCTAATGTGTGTGCACTAAGTGAAGTGAACACACTTAGAAGAAGGAAGAAAGAGGAGACTCACACACTAAAGTATTACACACATTTATGTGTGTAGACAAATTGCATAAAGTGTGTGAAGTTTGAGAAGTAAGTGTGTGCTGAAAAGAATTACACCCTCTAAGGGTTTACTGCACCAAGAAGAGTAGAAGGGGAGTGCATGCATGCATGCATGCACGTGCACACGTGAACAGTGCTAAATCAGTGGTGTGCAAGTGAGACTGGACCAGACCGAAGATAAAGATATTATTTGTCTGAGCATTCAGTAATTGGAGAGAAGTCGGGGCATCCTTAGAAGAAGGTGATAAAGCCCGAGCAAGATGAGAAGACCTGTTCACCACAAGTGATCAGAGGTACAGAGCAAGGCCAGCAGTCTTTATCCCAGACTGCTGAAGATACTTGAAGACCTTAAAGTGAAGAAGAGCTACTCGTGCGACTCGAGGAGCCAGGAGAAGACCCTGTGGGACTCAGGGAGAAGAAGTCTTCAGTGGGATTCTGGAGCAGGCCAGTGGGACTCTGGTAACACTGTGGGACGCAGTATAAAGACCCTCCTGTGGGACTCAGGAGAGATACGGTGGGAAGCTGTATCGACCATTGTAATACTAACAGATTATAATGGGAGAATCCATGCTGAGAGAGCATGGCAAGGATGTAGGCCTTTGGTGCCGAACCTTGTAAATCCTTGTGTCCTGTGCCTTTTCATTACTGCATTATCCGGGAAAGGTTGAGAGATACAAGAAGAGTGGATCGAGGCCTTAACAAGCCATAGAGGTTTAATTGATTAAGAATCAATTAGTAAAAAGTTTTAAAGGATCACTGATTCACCCCCTCCCCCTCTCAGTGATTCACACTGATCTGGGCACTTCAATTGGTATCAGAGCGAGGTTACCTCTAAAAGATCCAAGAGAGTCTATATGGAGTGCAGATTTGAGGAAATGAAAGAACAGCCTCAAATGGAGATATCTGCCAAGACTCAGAAAAATAGAAAGAAGAAACAGGCCAAGAAGATGAAGAAAGCATGTCCTAGCTGTGATGAAGTTGAAACAATGAATGATCTTCAGAGTGCACTCAAATATCTTCAGAAGACAGTTCCCATGGAAGTGGAAAAGTGTATAGCTACAGGCATCCATGATCTTCAAGAAGAAAAATCACAGTTAGAAGAAGAAGCCAATGCAATGGAAGATCAATTGGCTAAAAGGGTTGGCATAACCAACACTCTCAGAAAGCTGGTAAATGCCAAAGATGAAATAGTATCTCTTTGCAATGAAAGATTTGAAGACACTGCTGAAGAATTGCAGAGAAGCCTTTCTGAGAAAGAATTCTTTAAAGTAATGGTCAAAGAAGTTTACCATGCACTGGAAAAGAGGCACAAAGTTTCAATGGTTGTCAGAGATGCTCAACTAGAAGACAAAGTCAAAAGGGTGAAGGAGCTGGACAATTCATTGCAAGAATTAAAGAAGGTTCATGAAGACCAGATGAAACAAATGGTGGAGAATTGGGAAGGAAAGCTAAGAACTGTTGAGGATGAGAAGAACTCCCTCAATATAAAATGCTTAGAACTGGAGGTGATATTGAAAAATCAGCAATCACCTAAAGCTGAATCCTCCCAGTCAGCTGGAAGAAGAAATGTTGCTACTCAAGTATGCATTGAGCAGGATGATTCTAAAAGAAAGACATCCTCTTGTGAAAGTGCAACAACTTCTAAAAAGAAGGTACCATCCATACCATCTTGTACTCATGCCTCTAAAAGTGTTTCTACCAAAAGTGCAGGATGGAAGAATAATTCCAAACAAATATGGATGAAGACAGTAAAGAAGCAGAGCTCTCCTGAAACAGCACAATAGGTCAAGAAAAGTACCCTACAATCAGAAGGACTGAAGAGGTCAAGATTCGTGGGACAATGCTGGTGTTGTAACAGGTATGGGCACTGTGCAAAGGATTGTTGGTACAATCCACTAAATGTCAAAGCACATAGGAAGCCCATGCCTAGGGGGAGCAAGCCAGAAGAAAAGAAGCAGCATCCACAGGTCCAGAGACATCTGTTTACTGCAAATAGATTTGGATTACTTGACAACATCTGGGATGATTGCAAAAGTGGTCAAAAAGATACATATCAATCTCCAACTGTATCCAGAGCTCAAAAGAAGAAATGATCACAGAACCTGGCTAAGAAAGATTCATTGGGAAGCAAGAAGAAAGTAGAAAATGCTCCCAAGAAGTGTTTTAGAAATGAAGAGAAGTCCTTGGAGTCTGAGTCCAAGAAGGGTGATGCATCCAGAAGGACCACCAAGAAATGCTTCTACTGTGGAAAGAAAGGGCATATCATGGATCTTTGTAAAGAAGCCATGAAATTCAAAAGAATCCAACTGAACTCAAACAGACAATCAATCCAGAAGAAGCAGAAGGGATTGATTGAAAACATGTTGCCTAAGAGAGGTAGCTTGACAGCATCAAAAGAACCATGTGTAATTTCCAAAACTGAGGCCACACTTCCAAGTGACTTACTAGTCATATGGCCAAATCAGTTGCAACCTGCCAAAGATCTGAAAAGAGCTGAAGATGACGTTCTGGAAATTGTTAAGGCAAGAGGGAAGAAAAATATTTCACATGAAGATGTTTTGAGAACCACACCAGCACAATCATCAATGAAGATCAAATGTGCAAGTGTGAAGACTGGTGAAAATGGGACATCTCGGTTGAGAGAATCTTCTCAACCTTGTTGTTCACATTGATGAACCAAGGAAGTTCCATCTTATTCCCTTATACTCTTGGTATATACATGTGCTAACATTGCAGGGAATTGAAGATGATGATCATTCTCATCTGGAGAGTGGTTTGGACAGAATGGAGTGCACCCCTTGAGGGGGAGCCAATATGAAGAAGATGGGATTCTTAGACTAATACCATCTTGAAGAAAAGTGAAGGTATTCCAATCATACTTTCATCCCTTGTTTCTTAATTGTATTCATCATAACAATTAAGGGGGAGTATTGATTGAAGACAAATGGTTGAATGGGGGAGCTTTATCTTTGCACCTGAACTTTCTAATGAGTTTTGTGAAGTATGTGCAGGATTTAGCAATTTATTGTTATATCTGAAAAATTTCAAACCCCTAAGCATGATCTCACATGTGTAGAGAATTATGGACAGCTTTGAATTCCTTGGTTATATCACTCTTGTTTTCTACACCGGGTTAGCCCAAGTAGACTTAGAGCTGATTTACTAAAGGTTCTTTGCTAAAGAGAACATGTGACATCATCCCTCTCTCAGTGTTTTTCAAGAAGATGCTATTCGAAGGGAGGAAGATATTTTTGAAAGAGCACCACATCACACCTTTGCATTTGATTGCCAATAAGGGGGAGAAAACATTGGCACACATATTGACCCATTCATATGTGCTGAAGGAGTGTATTGACAACAAATACAAAGGGGGAGATTGAAGTGCATTGTGTTGCATTTGTTGTCAATGAGGCATGAAGTTGTCTTGGAATGAATGGAAGTCAGGGAATGTCAAGATGTGAATGCCAAAGGTTGTGATGGTGTTGGTGATGAAGAGAGAATGGCCATAGTACTAAGATGCATGTCACTTAGGAGATTCACTAAGTGACATAGGAGATGTGGTTGAAACATTCTCTAGAAAATCAGACGATTGTTGAGCTGTTCTTTGAGTTCCAAGAACTTGTATCAAGATGATACAAAGTCACAACATGATTAGAAGACCATGTATTGTAGTGACAATGCATGAGGAGTTGGAGATGAAAGGAGATCCATCCACACCTCCTAAGTGGATGAAGTGAGCTGAAGAAGTCCATGCACTAACACTTAGTGCATGTGAATCTGAAGAAGTCCCAATTTGATCTCTGATTAGATCAACAAAGAGAATTGAAGAAGTTATGTGATTCAGGAGCTCGGTTGATGGAGATCCTTGAGAATTCTCTCCTAAGTAGAAAATCAAATGATGAAGAAGAATTATAAATTGAGGAGTTGTTTCTTATCAAGAAGATTAATGTTTGAATTCTCAAGAAGAAGATGAAGGAGAAGAATGGCTTAGAAGTGGCTTGGAATGTGGCATTTGGCTTATACTCATATGGAGGAGAACTTTGTTTTTTAACAAAGTCTTTACATTTCCTTAGCCAAAAAATATGGCCAGCCCGTGAGCACCTTGTGGGTTCAACCCCAAGGCTCATGTGGGCCTAAGGCGCCACGCCCAAGGGGGAACCCGTGGGGCGAGCTCAGGGCGGCAGGGGCGCACCCGCAGACACCACAGAGGCGCTGGGGCACGCCCGGAGGAGCGCAGGGGGCCGTGTATAAGCCCCCGAGGGCACGCGGTGGTGAAACCCGCGCGCCGGAGGAGCATAGTGGGCGCTAGGAGCACGCCCGCAGGAGCAGAGAGTGGGCGCAGAGCGCGCCCGCAGGGAGAACACGGTGCGGGGCCGCACCGTGGAGGGAGAAGATTCAACTGGCGGGTTGAGGAAGCGCCAGGGTTATAAGCCGCGGCAAAATCCCGCGCCGTTTCGATGTGGGACGCGTATTTTTCACCGGGAGCAAATCTCCGCCGTCCGAGCAATCGCGCGCTCGATCTGGACCGCTCATCTGATCCGCCGCGCCCCCGATTTAATCCGGCCGTCCGATGTCTTTCGATCACCTGATCCGACGGCTCCCGGCTCATCTCCTTCACCGAGGACACCCCGAACCCACCCGCAGCCGCCGTCGAACCAGAGGCCACCCGAGCACCGATTTCGAGCTCCGGGCCACCATTTCCAACGCCGAAGGCTCCATTGAGTTCGTCTGGATGTACTGAACACAACCATGCGTAAAAATGGGAGTGCATGCAATGTATGGAGATTTTGGAGTTCGGCCGAAGGCAAACGAAGTGCCAAGGCCATGAGGATTATTGCTGTGCATGGTTTGTGCCAAAACAGAGGTCGTGCATGCGTTCTAAATCGCAAGCACGAGGAGGAAAATAAGGAAAGAACCCGCGGTGGAAACTGAGGAGAAAAACGAGATTTTACAAAAACTTGAGATCCGAAAATCTCGGTGGTTCAAGATTTTTCTCACGCGGATAAACCACCTCAGCCTCTGCCTATAAAAATGAGGCCGAGCCCTCTGTGCAGCTTGCTGAATTTTTGAGAAGTCCCGCGAGTGCCTTGCCTCGTGAAGAACAGCCTGCGCGCCCCCTGCGCGGCAGTGAAGCCCGGAGCCACCCCTTGGCTCCGTGAGATCCTTTTGCTCACTTCTTGTGAAAAAGAAGAAGGAGGAAGGGCAACACGACCTTGCGCGCGCCCCTCTGTGCATCGCGCCCCCTTGCGCGGTTTGCACTTGCGCGCCCGCGGTGCCTTGCACCCGTGGCTTGCGCGGCCCTTGTGGCTTGAACCTTGCGCGGCAGGCAGTGTTGGAGTAGAGAAGGACACACCCCCTTGCGCGACTAGTTTGAGTTCGGGTGTGTGCAAGTGAAGGCCGAGACACTTGTGCTTGTGTGCCAAGTGAAGGAAGAATACCTACGGGTTGGTTGCATGCAAAAGAAAACAAAGAGGCCGTAGCCCTTGTGTTGGTATTCGGGTGTGTGCAAGAGGAGGCCGAGGCATGCCCTTGTGTATGTGCCAAATCGAAGACCACACTTTGTGTGTGTGAGAGGTGAAGAAGGAAGGCCGAGGCCTTAGTGCCTTTGTGTGCAAAAAGAACAAGAGAAGGCCGTAGCCCTTGTGTGTGAAAAATGAAGAACCAAGTGTGTGCATAAGTGAAGTGCACACTTTGAATAAGATTAAAAGAACAAGGAAGTGAGTGTGCTTTGCAAGAGAAATAGGCCAAGCTCAAGTGTTTGCCAAAGTGAAGAAGTTTTGTGTGCAATGAGATAAGGAGGCCGAACCTAATGTGTGTGCACTAAGTGAAGTGAACACACTTAGAAGAAGGAAGAAAGAGGAGACTCACACACTAAAGTATAACACACATTTATGTGTGTAGACAAATTGCATAAAGTGTGTGAAGTTTGAGAAGTAAGTGTGTGCTGAAAAGAATTACACCCTCTAAGGGTTTACTGCACCAAGAAGAGTAGAAGGGGAGTGCATGCATGCATGCATGCACGTGCACACGTGAACAGTGCTAAATCAGTGGTGTGCAAGTGAGACTGGACCAGACCGAAGATAAAGATATTATTGGTCTGAGCATTCAGTAATTGGAGAGAAGCCGGGGCATCCTTAGAAGAAGGTGATAAAGCCCGAGCAAGATGAGAAGACCTGTTCACCACAAGTGATCAGAGGTACAGAGCAAGGCCAGCAGTCTTTATCCCAGACTGCTGAAGATACTTGAAGACCTTAAAGTGAAGAAAAGCTACTCGTGCGACTCGAGGAGCCAGGAGAAGACCCTGTGGGACTCAGGGAGAAGAAGTCTTCAGTGGGATTCTGGAGCAGGCCAGTGGGACTCTGGTAACACTGTGGGACGCAGTATAAAGACCCTCCTGTGGGACTCAGGAGAGATACGGTGGGAAGCTGTATCGACCATTGTAATACTAACAGATTATAATGGGAGAATCCATGCTGAGAGAGCATGGCAAGGATGTAGGCCTTTGGTGCCGAACCTTGTAAATCCTTGTGTCCTGTGCCTTTTCATTACTGCATTATCCGGGAAAGGTTGAGAGATACAAGAAGAGTGGATCGAGGCCTTAATAAGCCATAGAGGTTTAATTGATTAAGAATCAATTCGTAAAAAGTTTTAAAGGATCACTGATTCACCCCCTCCCCCTCTCAGTGATTCACACTGATCTGGGCACTTCAGATTCTTATTTAAAAACTGTTACATTTATTTATTGGGGATATATTAAAAATTTATTATTTTTTATTTCAATATTGATTTTTATTGATTATTATGGTAATATAAGTATATATTTTTTATGGATTCGCATTATTTCTCTAGAAGGATTATAATCATGTTATCCCTTTTATTTACATGGGGAAAATTATTGGAGTTCCTTGTGTTTTAATTCCAATACGAAAGATTCTTCCTCTAGATGATAATGTATTTTTTATTCATTTTCTCATATGATCAATACATTGGAGTTTGAAAAATGATGGGTGGATATTATAATTATATAACCCCTTGATGAATTCATAACTCTAATGAGATAAAAATGTTTGGGTATTTATGCCTATACCACACCAAAAAAAGATACTTCCATATTGGTAAGATCATGATTATTTGACTTATGGTATGTAATTAGTCGTCCTACATTATAAATTTCTTCAATAAGGAAAAATTTAATATTATACATGTGATCTATTCATTTTTCATTATTATCCATGGATATATTATTCTTTCTATTTCATTCGATTATAAAATTATGTTTATTATCTATTATTACCATAATATTTTTTCTCAAATTATGCTCACATGTGATCCTTTATAATATCTCTTATGTTTACAATAATTGAGAACATGATCACACAACATATTATGTTTCCATTTCACAAAGTTATGATGAAAATTATTACTCATGATAACTATAACAAGATATCTTCTATGGAGTATTTAGGGAAGATATTGAAGGCTTATTGTGGATTGAGTATTTTATTATATAGTTGAAAAACTATATTTTTTGAGGAATACATTTGACTTGTTAGTTAATGATTTTACAAAATTCACTAAATCTATAATGGAAAATTTTATTTGGGATGTATGTACTTCATTATTTTATTTAATTCAAGTAATAATATAATTTTTTTGGGAATCTTTAGTTGGTATCAAAGCCAGTATGTAATTATTGTATTTTAGGAGCCATATTTTGGAGTTCAAGTCTAGAGGTGATATAGTTTGTATTAGATCATGTCTTAGATAACATTGTATACTATGATGTTGTTAGTTGAAAATAATTTATAAGTTATTACCTTAATTAATTTCTATTAAGTTATAGTTGATCATAATTTTAGAGGTACAAATTATATTTTTGGTCATTTGAAGTAAAATTGAATATTTTATGGATTATGATAAAATATATTTTTTAAAAACTCCATAGATAAGTCCAAGGGATAAGTCTAAGTGTATAAACAATCATATTGTTTGGTAGGGTATAAATTTTCTGGTTCTCCTAGAAATTGCATCCCTATTTAGATATTGGAATGTGGATTCTACTATGGTATAGATACACCTAGTGGTAATCAATATAAAAATGGTTTGTTGAGCGTGGATTCAATATTTACTCTAGTGCATAATGAGTGGCTCTAAGACTATACAACATGTTAGATAGTCTTGTGGGATATTATTTGGTGAGTCACATTTTTTTACAAACTCTTCTCAATGATATATTTCCCAATTACATTTTGTATTAATTTATGAAATATGATAAAATACAACTTAAAGTAACTTAGGCAGGATCAATAGGGTTATAAGAAGAACCGAGTCTTAAATAATAAAAATGAAATTATAATAGGTTGAAATAAATGGATCACTAGAAATGAAATCATGGGATCAAGAATTCATATTCATATGACAACTTACTTTGATTTTATTTGACATTATTAAAAGCATTTTTTATTAGTATTTGATTGAAAAAGGATCAAAAAAGTGATTCTAAGATAGGTATGTATCAGAAGCCCTCTATATCATGTAATTGAATAAGGGAACACACATAAATGGTTGACAATTTTCGTAAATAATTATTTTCAAGGAAACTGTTTTGTTTTTGGTTCTGTTCCTAAGGACACAAGGATGATATCCTAGAATAAATTAAAATTTGATAATATTATCAATTTTTATTTTTTATTGATATATATTAATGATATTATTTTATATTATAATAGTAATGAGGATTTTTTCACACATCTAAAGATTTTTATTTAGTAGTTTTTATTTAAAGGTATGGAAACATATACAAAATGGTATCAATAACTTTGAAAAGTGATTTTATTAAAAAGATATATTCTGGGCGGTAAATTTTGGAGATCACAATATTGAGATATGGTATACTCAAAGGTTCAAAATAGTATTGATTTTTAGTTAATACAGGACTCATTGATTTTGAGAAATGTGATTTTGACTTTATTTATTTACATGGAATTTAATTATTAATTTAAGGAATTATTAAATCATGATGTTTTTGTTTAAGTTCATCTCATTTTTTGGATCAAGATATATTGGATAGTATGTTACTTAATAAACAATTGGTTGAAGATAAGAGTTAATTATTAATGGAATATATGTTTTTTCTATAGATTAATTACTTTGATATTATAAGGGTTTTTGGATTGTCATGCATTGGAGAAATTTGATTATGGTGTATAAAAACTAGGGAATATGATTTTCTAAATGGAATATTTTGATTAGGGAATGATAAATACCTTTCTATATCCAAAGAGAGTTAGGTGGATGTTATATTATAAGTTATATCTTTAATGTTATATATGATATGATTACCCTCACTTACTCTCATTACTGAGTTATAATTAAAATTTCAATTATGTAGCTTATGTAATGAGGTAGAATGTAACATTGATATATTTTAATATATTATTACATTTTAAATAATTCAATGAGTTGAATACCTTACTCCACACAAAATAGTAAACATAAAGGAAACTGAAATATATTTACATTGATATATAAATATTAAAAATATTCATTAAAAAATTTCAATTAAATTAATAAGAATAAATAGGGGTATTTGATTAATTAAATATTTTTAAATAATAATATAATGGTTACTATTAATAAATATGAAATACAACTGGTATACCTAAAATAACTAATGCGATCATTTTAGGAATAGAAATGTATTTTTATAAATATTTCCTTTTTGTGGTATTAATTTTTATGTAATGAAACATTTTCTTAGTGATGATAAAATTAATTTTATATGAATAATTTTTTCAATCATAATTTTATTATAAAATAATAGGAAATGTGAAGTAGAATGATTAATGTTCTATGAAGTTTATTTTCTTGTAAAAATAGTTTTCATTGTATCTTATGTTTTTTAAAATGTTAAATTTATAAATTTGTGAATTTTAATTTTAATGAACGAAATTTTTTTGATTCATCATATTAATATTCATTTAACATGAATTTTTCATTTTTTTAATAAAAATTTAATTTTTTTATTGAATAGTTTAAAATAGAGTTTTTTTTAAATAACATTATTGTATGACCCTATTAGATTATACATATTAATTTTAAATGCATGAAACCATTTTATTGGACAAAATATTTATTTTTAAAATTAATATATAAATTTAAAAAAAAAATTCAATTTAGAAAACTCATATCTGAAATTTTTTAAATTATGATATATTTTTCGCCAGTTTTTTTAATACATTGTACATTTAATATTATAGAATTATTTTTATCTTTTAAAAATTGAATAAATTAAAATAAATGAAATTTGGATTTAGTTGGATCAAATTATTTAAAAATTTCGATATTATTTTAGTCATAAAATATTAATTACATTGGTAAAATCTAATTACCGGGTTAAGAGTAAATTAAGATTTAAATAGGTTAACCTAATTAAAATGGATAAAAATTAAAAAAAATCAAATGTGTATATAAGGAGTTTATATGCCTTATACGTTAGTAAATCCATTTGTTTTAATCTTTGGATCCAATTCCCCTATGAGTGATTTCCCGATATTGAAATGTTTTGCGTATTTACAAAAATGACATCCCTATTCAATAATTAAACGGGGACTCCTCTCCTCACATCCCTTAAAAACCTACCAATTTCAGATAAAAAAATAATCATAACTATCCTAGAAATACCTATAAAAATTCAATAGGTTCTATTATTCTCAAAATTTCATCCCTCAAATTCGTAACATCTTTTCAAAAGAAATTATCCATGTAGTGAGGTATAAATTTCTAACAACTCCTTCCTCTTTATATTTCATTATGCACACTTATAGTTCCTTAAATTCCACCACAATATCCTTAAATAATTAAATAATTAAAAATAGTATGATTTTATTTTATTATAGTTATTTTATAAAAAAATTATCACCTTTTCCATTTCTATTAATAAATATGAAATCACTATTTGTATTTTGTGTGGACTACCACATACAAGACACAATGTGTTTCATTTTCCTTCATAACCTAATAAGGATGGTAATAATAGGGAAATTAATTTATAAGTACGACATTAATGACATATTATATATTATTATAAAAAATAATATTATACATTTTTTCCATCCCGTGGAAAATTGAATCATTAACTATGTGTATGGGTGTACTGCTGCTTCCATAGAAATATTAATTGTTATTTTTATTTTAATCATTACCTTATGGTTCTGTTAATGATAATGGTTTTAATGGATAAATATTTTATTTATAATATCATTAATGTTCCATTATGAAAAAAAATTATGAATCAATTAATGATATTTTCAATAAACAATCATCCTTATTTCAATCATTTAAAATAAGTGTGCAAAGTTGAAAAACTTCTTATCCAAAGAATTTAATATTTTAATATCCATTATATATTTTTATAATTCCTTAAAAATATGACATTTAAAACTAATAAATACTACAAAATATTGTTATTATTTGGTTATAATGATATTAAACTAAACCACCACATAATCATCCATTAATCATGGTATGTTCATGTTTGGGTCAGTTTAAACACCTATATGGACAATGATACAAATTTATACCGTATATAACATTAAAAACATAAATAATGGTATAATATTTATATAAATATGTAAATAATTTTTTAACGGTAAATTTATTTTTTAAACCATTAGTTTGTAAAACACCTTACGCTAATGAGTAATCACTACAACATGCTCAGTGTCCATTTTATCTT
This sequence comes from Viscum album, assembly GCA_963277665.1. Classification (NCBI taxonomy): domain Eukaryota; kingdom Viridiplantae; phylum Streptophyta; class Magnoliopsida; order Santalales; family Viscaceae; genus Viscum; species Viscum album. The sequence goes on along the minus strand of OY728120.1, from coordinate 452,265,954 downwards.
CAAGGATAATGAATAAAACAAACTTGAAAGGAATTTGAAACATCATAAATTTTTATAAAAAATCATAATATTAAATTAAATTTCTATTTAAAAATTAATTTTTATTATTATTTAATTTGGACCCAATTATTGTGATGTTTGGATAAATGATCATAAATATGAACACATTATTTTGCAAAATAGATAAAAAAGAAAAAAATGAATTCATGTCAACAATGACTATATTTGAATAGTATAAAAAATGTAAATATTAATGTTTCTTAATTGAGTTATTAATAAATATAATTTTATTATTAAAGAGTTTAATGAACTATCATAGAACTCAATAAAATAGGTCAGGGTTTCTTTTCAGAAAATTCAAATTCATGACACATGTATGATATTGTGAATCATCATTTCTGCTATATAGTTTGATTAATTCCTAATGAATGTATTTTAAAATATTCTTGAACATTAATGTGTTTTGAATATCCATATCATGTTATTTCCATGCATGTCCTTATATTAAAAATATACCAAAGTTGTAATGTGTTTCTTCTTCTCAATTCTGATTCATTGAGACATAATAAATTTTGTAAACCTTTTTTTCTTTTTATGGTGTATTTACTACCCACGGTTGATTTTATATCATATTTTTTTATTTATTAGTATTTAATAATTTAAGTTATATTCTATCAGTAAAATAGATTTTGATTCAATTTTTACCCTAATTGTATGGGTTTTTGATAACTCAAATATTGTTCGTTAGGTTATGATAATCTATCTAACTTATATCAAATATGTTTCAAAATGTATACCCTTAATTATATTATGATTTATTCTAAAAATATTTATATTTATTTAATTCACTAACTAATAATTCCTTTTCAAATATATCTTACCTTATATAATACGTTGCTGGCAATGGATATAGATAACTTTAATCAACTTTCATTGAGTTGTAATGTTTTATCTTGAAAATTGTTCTTCCATTCAGGGTTTCCTTATAATAATATTTTATGTTATGGTATTTTATAATCCTTATTGGAAGAATAATTCTTAATACAAATATGTTTATATTTATCTTTTTAGAGTTTGGGTTTTAAACAATGGCAGTTTTAATGTTCTAAATATATACTTTGATAATAAAATTAATTATAATTGGATCTAAATTATTATAGAAAAATATTTATCATTTTCAAGGCATTATTATTAGATATTATTTTTTCAAATAATTTTTTAGTACATGACTGAACATTTTCAAAAATTAATTTTTAAAGTGGCGTGAAATTTTTTATTTTACGTTAATGTTAATTTTTTTAAAAGACCTTTTATTTTTTCACCTATATTATTTTTTCATATTTTGAATTATGTTATATAATGGGATTTATGGCACATGATTTATTGTATAATAGATATATATATATATATATATATATATATATATTGGGATATGACATTGGGTATCAAATAATTCAATTCTTGACCCCCTAGTCTGATTCCATTCAAAGCATTCTTTTTCAGGGTTTTTTACCATTGTGAACATCCTTCTAATATTCCATTGTTTCATTGGGTGTATGTTATATTGAAACTATCCACCTCATTTATATGGATAGACTATAAAATTTTCATTTTATCAAATATATGATCCATACCTACATTGGTTTTCATCTCAACCCATTGATATGATACATCCCATCAATGTGAGGTGTAATGAGGTTGGTTTTGACAGGAGGCTATGCACGAGGTCTAAAGACATAGGATTCCTGGCATGGATGGGAAGGAGGGAGTGGTGGCATGATTTTAGATCTTCGTGTTACTAAATGAGGTGTAGTGACTGAATGAATAAAAAACATATAAAAAGTGAGAATAATTAATATATAGGATGGCATGATTGTGGGAGTCTCATGAGGCCTAAATACACCCCCTCAAATATACTTATTTTTGTAAATAATATTAAAATACTGATAATAATATTTAAAAAAATATTAAAATATTAAAATGGGGAAATTTACCCTATATGTATGAGGGAGGTAGGAAAAGAGGCATGTGGACCCTTTGTCAAAGTTATTTAGGTTTTATAATAATAATAATAATAATAATAATATTGTTATTGTTTTCAAAGCACATTTTTGTTTTTAATCCTACGTCCTATGTTGAAATTATGAGAAATCTATGTCCTCATGATCCTGACATTGATATGATCAATTTAAGAACAATTATTGGTTACTTTTTTAGACTCAAGACTCTGGCCCATGAATCGACCTATGTACGTGTTATGAAGAAATGAACTATTAAAAAGGTTAATAATTTGGGAAAGTAAATTTAATATCCAATGTATTTTTCTATAATTATTATAATGGTGTGATATTTTTGTTCATTCTTGGCCATTTTTAATGACAAAATGGTGGACTAACTATTTTATCTCGAATGACCGATGATGAGCCTCATGTGTTCATCGGGATTTTTTCCTGACACATATTTTTGTCCCTTGTAAAGAATATCCTAAAGGTTTTTCGAAATAAAATGTGATGGAAATGTTAATAGTTATTTTTGAGGTCTGATTTAAGGTGTTTAAAGTGTTAGGATTCTTCATGTGATGTTTGATTGATATAAATGATGGGGTGTGATCATCAGTGTTTTGGTGGTGGTTTATTTCCCATGTCACATAAAACAAAATGTCCCCCATAATATTCTTACATGTAGATATATTACTCCCCTATCACACCAAGGAATGGGTCATTTATCAATGGGGATGGTACACACATGTTGTATCGGCGCACAAGTCCCTCACACTCCTTATACAGATGGAGATAGTACTCCTCCATAAAAAACATGTTTGGGTCCTCTATTTATGGTAGTTGGACTCCCCCATCTTCTAGATCTGGCAACACGTAGCTCCTCCCTGGTAGTTGTAACTCCAATCAGTTGTATAGAATAGTTGTGAGGTGTGATCCCATATAATATTTTCTAATGGGGATACACATGAAAAATGGTTCATAGTAGTGGCTCTCTCTTATGTGGTGTGTGCTGGGGAAAGGTGATAACCCCTATATATGGGATCCCATTTGAGGTTCTACATTGTGTTGGGCATTAAAAGGTTTACATTTAGAGATTAAGGCAAACTCATTGTTCTTAGTTGGGTTTTCTGATAGAGATCATGTTTCTCTCTCATCTAGGACTTTTATTTGTTCTTATATCTTTGTTATTGTTTTCTATTTCTCTCTTAAATTAGGTTGAGATTACTACTTCTATAATGTCTTATATTTCTCCCTTTTCTATTTTTGGGGTATATTACTATGTATGTATATAGTCACACCTGCATGTTTCTTCCCACACTTGTAAATTATTTTGAACTTGATGATAAATTTAGAGTTGTAATTGGTTGACCTTAGTGATACATGGGTTCATTTTATAGTGTACCGTGTTCAGAAATTAGAGATCAACAAATGGGATCCCTCATCATTATTTCCTTCACATTTTTTAGGCTGTCATATCATTTGTTTTTAGGATTTTATTATTCTTCTATACATTTTTGAGTGTTCCATAAAAATGTATTATTTTCCAAAGAGGTTATTGAACCCATGGTTTTTACTCGAGATGTTACTTTATTTTATTATTATTTATCCTCACATCAATATGGTGTTGTCTGGGTGCCTTCATACATGTAAAATAGAGAAATGTCTCACATTTTAGTTATTAGTCCTCAGTTCTTATCTACAGACCCAAGAGTATAGTGGAGGGAATGGGGTTTTGACATATCAGTCATCTTCTATCCAAGAGTTCCTCTATTTTTTGGGTCGTTACATAGCTATATCAATTTTGGTTCGACCTTAAGATGGAGTTTGGAGATTTTTACTATCTGGGTTTTGGTTTGTAATTTAGAAAAATAGTGTCAAAGTGTCTCGAGTGAAAATTTTAGGATTGGGAACCAAATATTGGTGCGACAGTCGATGTATCCTTTCACAAGAATGCTAACTACCTTCTTATTGTGTGAAATACTGAGACATTGGTTAAAGGGAACATGGTACCTGCATTATATAGGATTAAGTCTTTTGAATTTCCTTCTTGATTCATCTCCCCATGTATTTATATATGATAATCTTACTATGTTATCTCATGTCAACATTCAATATTTATTTGAAATGGAATCCAACATTGATACATTTACAGGACCATGATTATGAATAGTTGTACGAGTAATCCTTAGCCTAAGGTCATCATGATGGCCAATATAGTATTAAGGCTATTGTTAAGGACCATTTTCTTAATGATTTTCTACTAAATGGGAATTGAGAAGTGTTTCCCCTTAACAATCTACGATGGGTATAAATTCTAGTGGTTTAGTATGATTGTTCAAGATAAATGTAATATACAATCATCCTAGAGGATATAGTCACGTATCGGTATATAATGACTTAGATTCATGATTTTGTGGATTATGGACCACCCAGATTATGGGGTTATATAGTCTATCATGATGTAGAGGATTGAATGGAGTTAGTAGATTGAGTTTTATATTTTATATCAGCACCACAATCACTGATTGTCACTTTTGTGACGAACATTTTCTATGGTCTATAAAAGATATTTTTTGGTTTGGTTACCTTGCCTTATAAAGAAGAGACACTCTACATGGCATAGATTGTGAACCTATTTTTTTGGGAGTTTTATCCCTCTACTATACCCCTAGTATAAGCCTAAAAGACTTCTGATATATATCGAGCTATGGAGAGCTAACTTGGACGGTATCTCGTGGATACTAGTGTTTTTATAGGTCATTTAATAGATATAACTTCAAAAGCTTCTAATCAAAAATAGTTTATAAGGACTGTTTGTAGGAGATATCCTCATGCACAATCTCAAAAACATGGGTCTACAATATAAGAATATTTTCATAAACTAATCCACTAGGTGATTCATCGGCTAATAATCCTCATAGAAGATTCAAAATATACAAAATTGGACCATGATTTATATATCTCAACCAAGGTCTTCATGTAATAGATTTTATAACCAGTATTTCTTTAGTTAGAGGGAATACAAATTTTTCTTTCCATTCAGGTACTTCTAGAATAAGATGAGGTGCGGTCTACATTTACTTTCTAAATTTATACATAATTACGTTTACAAAAACACTAATTCCTTGTTTATTGTAATATAGATGTTATGTTGTTACATGATCTATCTTTGGGAATTTAAGGGAGAGAGATTCTTCCCCCACCGAGCAGTTTCCTCATGATGTGATCTAAAACTGTGTGGGAAAGACAATGCCACCTATGTCAAATAGTGTTGTGGTTTGGAGGGTAATTTTAATTGATTTTTTTTTGTTTTGACATCATTTTATTATTATAGTTTCCATGGTGGGGCCTGATTGAGGTGGTCATGTAGGAAAAGGGAAAGATGGATTCATGAAGAGGAGGCTTGTGAAAATGACTTTATGGGTGTGTTTCATGTAAGGCTTATGTCTTCTCTACTACAGTTCTAGTTTTGGTAAATTGTCACAACTCACATTCATGTGAACATAGCCCTATTTTATGGATTGATAATGCCAATAGATCCTTTTTTTACTTGACCCTTTCTATTATAAGGCTACCACATAGAAGATTAGTGATCACCCACTTTTGATATTGTGACCAGACTCTAGGAGGAGACAGAGCCTCACATAGAATCCTTCCAAAACTTACAGGGAGGCCCTATGATCTTTTCCCTTAGTATAGACCATTTTTCAAGAGTTTATTCTCGGATTATAGTCACCGTTGAGGGTATATATGTACTTGAAGTGATGGTATGTAGTTTTCCCTCCATTGGTGATGAGGAATATTAAATATAATGGGTTAGAATAATGTGTAGGAGGATACAAGAGATTATTTTAATTGACATGTATGAACATTAGATCAGTGTATTCTAAGTGGTTTAACCTTCTGTAATAGTAGGTAATTACAAGGATATCCTTATTTTGAATGTTCCAAGATGACTCCACATCAAGATTCTTATTTTTACGTGAACATTCACCAAGGTTGGCCTGATATTTATAATAGTATATCATATAACACCAAGTATCTTCAAGTGATAATGGTGGATTTAGAGGATTCTGTAGACCAATATCTTGTTAGACCCAATTCACCTTCCTTGTAATGACATTATTTCTCACCAAAGAGGTAGATGGGAATATTAGGTAAGGTGTGGATTGAAATCATATGAATTCGATGAACTTACGAAGGAAATCTCCACCCCCAAAAAATGATAACTTCTACTGCTAGTGGTTTGGGTAAATATAGTTCTTGGAAATATTACCCCATGGTAGGTTATCTCCAACTCTTGGTTTGAGATGGGAATCTAATAGTGGTATCTCTTTAAAGCTTCTATGGTAACATTGAAATTTTTGTGATACCCTTTTCAAGTTGAATTCTCCAATCGGAATTCCAGAAATTTAAATTCTCATTACTTAACCATTCTTGGATTAGATACATAGTGATCTTATATATTGGAATTCATATTTATTTGGTGTCATAGGTGGAGTACACATTAGACATGATGATAATTAAATTCATTCCCTAATATTATCATCTTTATGGAGATCTCTCATATATTTAATCTAAGATTCAGTGGGTTTACTTCATTTAGTATGTCTTCTTATGCAATGGAAGGAGAGTAGACTGAGCAATTTTTTATGTTCAAGCTTGGGATTTTCCTAAAAGAGTGAGAATGGAAGTTGGTTCTCAAAAAAAAAATTCTATCCACTTTTTTATTGCAGGGAAACAAATAAGTTGGCCTCTTTACAATTGGTCCATATGGGTACTGATGGTGAAGTGTCTCTTCAGTAGATGGTGTTGAATATTAATTTTCTAAAACGTGTGAAGGATTCTCAGTTGGTATATATTAGATATGGGTCATACACGACTAGATATCCAAATGATATTCAATAGAAATATTCTCTAAATTATGTATTCGTGTCATCCTTTTCTTGGGATGTATGGTGGTTCTGGACACACTATGAGAGGATGTGATTAGGTAGTTTTACACTTATTATTTAGTTGTATATCCCAGTGTAGTGATGATGTATATAGACCATAAGTGGTTATTATAGTGGGTTAGTATGGGGTGTATAATGGAAAATTTCTTCTCTTAGTGTCTTATATGTCAGCAAGTGTAGGATGAGACATGGTTGTAATAGATTTAGTACAACCACTTGGGATTTAATATTGGAAATAGGGTAGAATATTCTCAGAATATGAGATTGGGATTCTAAGGACCGTGAGGGGCCATGTTTCCATTTGAGTGATTATGAATGACTTACCATGTAGGCACACTTCCTTTATATCCAAAAAAAATAGTTTAGTGAAGAGTTTTGTATGCCTATTCATATAAGTGGTAGTCTGGGCAAATGGAATTACCTGAAATATTATTTCATATAGTTATAATTTCTTTACATCACATTTACAAGAAGGATGTAGGAGGCAATTGCGATATAGTTTTCATTGAGAATGATGTTACTACCCTAAGTAGTTAGCCACGTAAAGATAAATTTTCATGTTTTAAATGATATATTGATGTATTTCATGTTAGATTTGGTCCATATCTAGGAGGATCATTGACCATCGGTGTAGCATTTAATGTGGATGTAGTCACTTGACCATAGATGACAAGTATGCGAGACCATATAGTCTTTCACTATACTGGCTAGTTCTAGTCGGATTCTGTTCGTTTAGGCTACTAGTTGGTCCTAGTGATGGTTTTGAAAGGGGTATAGTTTCTCCATGTCTATATGAGGACTCCCTAAAGAATGTCCAGAGTCCTCTGTGGACTAATTATACTGGCCTTTGGATTATGATGATGAGGTCATATATTCTGAGATACCACAATATTTATAAGATAATGGGGATTTTTCTAGGGTAGTTGGCTGTCTCTATGGATCATTTTCCCTTTTCTAGTTACTGTATTAGGTTTGAGACAGGTTGTAGTACTTGAACCATAGATTTTAGTTAGATTGGTGACTTGTTTTTCCTAATTTCCATAGACGATAAGATGTATGCGCATCTCATTTCCAAATTTTGACCTAGATGAGTGATGCACGTGGTGTTGATATACATTTTGTGGTACCCGGTGGTGGGTGTGAACTGTCTTAAGATGACCCATTAGGGGCATGTGGCTCCCCTATGTGAAAGATGTTAGACAACACAACTGCAAGTTAGAGAGAGGGTAGAATAAAATTATTACACAAAATATTATATATGAGCATTAAATACACCATAATATTCAACCATGAAAGACTATGGTGGAAAATAAATCTTATCACTATGTGGAGGTGGTAGTGCACACATAAAAAAATCGATACATTCATTTATCATTTGATGAAAAAATAGTGGAATAATATTTTAACATAAGAAAAATAAAATCCCTCAATATAAGAGATACTAGTGTTGTTTTATTTAATTGGTTAGGATATATATTATGGAGTTAAAATAAGAATTAATACAACGGAGACCAGCTAAACTGATTACCTACACTTTGAGAGCCCTCCTTCAGATTTATTATGAGGACCCCAGGGATATTCTTTTTAATAGATCAGAAACACTATAAAATAAAAAATTAATTTTAGAATTGTTTTATGTAGTTTTTTTTCTAGATAACAAGCTCAGGTTAGTGTTTGGAATATAGGAGCAACATGTTCTTTTTATAATAATGTAATGATACTCGTGGAATTATTTAAAATATATAAATATAATAAATTAATTTTAAAGTCAAAAGGGTAAAAAGTGGAAAAATATTTCCACATATAGGGTAATTTTTAAATCCATTTAACAAATAAAATTTTTATAGTTTTATGTGTCATTTGAAACCATAACTTTTAGATTAACCCCTTCATTAACAAATTTTGACATTAATCGTGGTGACAACTTTTTAAATATTAAATTCGTATAAATTTTAAAATAAGGTTAAATTGGATTAAAAATAGTTGAGTGTTGAAATTTAATAACATATCCAATCTATATTTTTATATTTAAAATTTTAGTGATTTTAAAATAATTCAACAAAATATTATTTAACATAAAATACCATCAAACATTTTAAGAAATATTTTCATATTTTTAATTTAAATTCATCACAATGGGGATGGAATTAGAATATAAACTATATCACATTAAATTATACATTATTAGTAATAATAAAATTTTTGTGAAATAATAATTCATCAAAAAAATTACATTTAATGTTTTTAAAATCATTTATTTTTATTTATTTACTCCTTCCACAAGGATTGTGTTGACAACCTGTATGCATTTATGTTAATTATACCATAACATAAAAATAAATTACCATTATTAACCAAATTATTTATAGTATAAATATTTTTTTATAAATTTATAAATTCTTTTTATACCTATATGAGTATATATATTAAATTAAAATCAAGGTAGTTATATTTTGTAATTTTACTTTAACAAAAATAATATAAATGTATTTTTCAAAGAAAAACCTCACAAAGATACTGTATTTTTTAATATATGAAATGGTGGTAAAATTAAACTCATAAAATTAAATATTGGATAGTTCTTGGATTTTTTTGAATAATTATTCAATAGTTTTATCTCTGATTATCATATTTTACCATTTATAAAGGTTATAAAATTTTGTAAGATTATTTTTTGTAATGAATTAAATTAAATAGATTAATTTACAAAATTTGAAACTCATGATTCCAAATATGGAATCAGTTTTTTAGGAGTTAATTTCTATAAGAGATATAAATAAATATTAATACATAATCATATTAGGAAATGAATGTCATTTTTTAACATTATGTCTTAATAAAAAATAATACATTGCAAAATAAAATATAATGTTGATTCCCTTCGAATTATATAAATTATTTTTAGTAAAATAGATTTTTCATTACATAAAAATAAAATAAAACACATAATGGTACTTTTAAACTGCATAATTTGAGGAAAAGAAATTGAAATTTTACAAAAATATTTATTTTCACTATTCATTAAAAAACTAAATCATCTATTAGAAATCCAAACAATATACTATAAGATAATATTTATATGGTGGTTTAAAAATTTATATCTATTAAATAAAATAAAATATATAAAAATGGTTGAAATTAATTATAAGTCTTAATCATAAAATGTAACATTAACCGGTTTTCGTGAAAATATATTTTTGAATCATAAAATTAAATTATAAAAAATAAGATAATTAATTATTAATAATTAATACATATATTTTCTATATATAAAACAAATTTTCATATATTTAGTTAAACAATTATTTCAATTAATATATCTAATTTAATTGTAAGTTTATAATGTTTAAAAATAAATAATAATATTTTTATAGTATATCACTGTTTTCTTAAAGCTCAATGTTTCATGTTGGAAAGATATATAACATAATATTATTTTAAACTAAAATGTTAGGGTGTTACATTCTACCCCATTAATTAAATTTAATTTTCATAATTAGTATATTAGTAATCTAGTGTTTAATATTTCAAAATACATTTTTTGAAAATCCACATCATAAAAAGGGATGATACTATTTTATTTTAAGAGGGGAAGTTGGAAACATAAATTTTTCCCTAAATAACAAATAATCCCATTAATAAATAAGGATAAAATTAGAAATAAGTAAAAATATGGTAATATTGGAGAAATACGGTGTCCAAAGAGTAATTGGGAATTATAGTTATCTTCATCATGATATATTTAATGAAAAAAACCATAAATCCATAAGGAATAAGGAATAAAATATACTCATAAGAAATGATGGTAAATTGTAAAAAATTTTATTTCAAAATCATATTCCTGGAGTTTATGGATTCATTTACTATCATGATAGAGTATATGAGAAAACAAAGAATATTTATTTCCATTTCAAAATCGAAATCTCATTCCTTGTGCTTTGATATATTTCTACATATATATCATCTCTTAATATAGGAAATAAATATTTAGGATGATTTTTTAATGATTTAAGTTCTAAATATTCAAATTTTATGGATCATAAAATCCATAAATCAATGAAAATTAATTTTTCCTGTTTTTGAAAATTTACAAAAAACATCAATGTCAAAGATTGTTTTATCTAATATGGACAAATATTCATATGATGAAATAATACATTAATATATAACGACTAAATAAACACACCTGATGTTCAATATAAATAATTCCATAAAATATTAATCTTAAGACACTTTTAAAACATTTTTAAAGACATTCTATAACCATTTTTTTTAAAATGTCACTAAATTCCAAAAATAAATTATACTATAATCCCCAAACAATATAATGTATCTCATAATGTAAGAAACCAAACAAGTGAATACCATGATCAAATATTCACTTAAAACATGTTAATCCTTTCCCAAAATATCTCGAATCATAATAAAACCTCCATGAAAACTTAAAATATTCCAAAAAATAACTCTATTCGTATTCCTTAAATAAATTCAAATATTATTGGATATGTTCTATAAATAAAAAAATACATTAAAATTATTCAAAGATAATATAAATCACATATTTATTAAATCAAAAATTCATTACAATGTCATTAATATTTTCAAATTTTATATATCAATATAAGTAATCACTTTATCACAACTAAACCTTATTGTCTCAAAAATATGAACATATTAAGGGTTATTTGTCCCTCAATAATGTAATTTTAAAAATATCACCATACCAATAATTCATATAAATATATTATCATTATTATTCAACATATTCTTGAAAATAATAAATTAAAAAATATTTCATAACAATACTTGAGTGTTTCTTGATTCCTATAACTAGAACATAATTCATAAACCATAATTATAAAATCCAAATACAAAAAAAACTTATTCATTACACTTCAATAAATTAAATTGAATAGAACCTTCCATTTTTTATGAGTTAGACATTTTATTTAAACATTGACTCATATAGTGATTATATTCCCCACAAATAAAAAAATTAACTATAAGTGGTACCTTGGGATGTATTTTATTTCCTTCTTATGAAATCATACTTTTTTTCCAAAAATTAATTTCTTTATTTTCTAATTTATAAAACCTGAAACGTCTTCTTGTAATGGTCGTAAATTTCTACTATTGTTTCATCAAACATGTTAAACATATAGGAAGATTAAAATTCTTTCCTATGTGAAATTTATGAATCTCCATTTTTCCCTTATAAGGTTCTTTTAGAAACTCTCATATGTTCTTGTTTTTTTAAAATATCAAGATAGTTGGTTATATATAATCACAATATTTCACATTTTATCTCTCATTTTATTTGTATCCTCATCAGGATAATCACTACATCATCTGTTAGATTTAGTGTTATCTTGATTCCACATACATCCTCTAATTAACAAATTTCAAAAATAATAATTTATGAAACAATATTTATATTCATTTTTCATATAATCATGAAAAATAGTTATGGGAAGTATAAATCATGACATTTACTTTTCATTATATGACACATTAGGTTTAACCAACGTCATCCATGGTCATCATCTATTAAAATCTATCCTAATGGTTAATGAATAAGATATATATTAAACCAATCATATCCCGCCATTGTGTCAATCCTATTATTTATTCTTATGAAAATTCAATTTCTTTCAGTTATGATTGAGTCAATATGCATTGAACATCATTTCATCTTATTACCCATAGGTGCATTTGGGCCACATCCATGTCCAACTTATAGTATCTAATGAGGGTCATATTTTAGAGGAAAAAAATACTCTCTTAATTAACATAAGTTGTGTTGTTCTTATATACTTAAAATTTTCCTAAGAGTTTGTACAAATATATTCTCAGCATAGTTTTAGAAAATGAGAAAAACATTATCTAACAAAATCTATAATGGGCCAGTCATTTAATACATAAATATAACATATTATTAGATGAACATTCATTACATTTCAATATGATCAACATCATAACAATAATTTGTGAGTTTCTTTTTATTCTATATACACAAAAAAATAATTTTTTAAAAGATATTTTACTTCTCCCAAAATTTTAATCTATTATAGAACATTCTTTAGAAATTCCATACATAAACCAATTACTCACAACCTAAGAAAAAAATGAAAAAAATGAAAGGGTGAGGGTATATTCTTGATATGTGTAAACATATGTGATATTAATCAGTGATCATAATTATGCATAATACTATGTGAAGATGATCATAAAATTAGATAGTTAAGATCAATCAATTCATATATCATAAGTCGTGATTCATTAAATAAGTATTTTTCATAAAAAAATACAAAATTATTAAGATTATGGATTCAAGAATAATTAAACTATATTTGTGGTTGCATATCAAAAAAAAATAGGATTGTGTAACTAAAAACAACTTATAATATAGTGATAATATATAATCTTTAAGAGGGTATCTCGTGAAATAATGTCCTCAAATAAACTTATGGACATGAAACTGGATACACACATCATGTTGTAAGCATTGAATTATGCTCACATATAAAAAAATTATATCATTATTTATCTGTATTGACAATATATATTTGAGGGGTATAATAGATCCACCCATCATATAATCATAATTCATTCATATATAATCCAAAAAATCCTGAAAAACATTATCATTTATTCATTAGTTAATCCTTGTAAAATAAAATTTGTTTAATTAATATCTCATCTTTGTAATCGTAAATCAGCCAGAGATTGAACAAATATTATTTCATTAGATCATATTCCTTGTGTAACATAAGTAACATTAATCCATATTTTCATAGATAAAAAATACCTTTAAAATATCACCAGAATATTTCTTCAGGAAATCACAAAATATAGTTATGAAATAAATTAGTTAAAACTAAAAATATATATTATATTAGGGAAAAAGTTATTTTACAATTACTATGATAAAATATAATGTATTCTTAAAACTAAAACAATGTTATGGATATAAACAAATCCATATATGTAGTATAGGTTAAAACAAATATTTTGTTCACAAATTTGGTAAAAATTTCCACATATGGAAAATGAAAAGAAGACTCTTTTTAAGGAATCTATAAAAAAGTCAGATATGGTTAAAAATAACATTAATAAATCATTGAATTGTATTATAATTATTCTCTAAAATATTTTGGAGAAGATATAGTCATGGAAAGATAATTTTCATTGAATAATAAGGGAATAATGATAGATTTTTTGAAACTCATTTCATCATTGATTTTATATAGTAAAGAGAGGAAATTTTTAATATTACTTAAATATTCTTGAGAAATTAATGGATAATATAATGTATTTTTTTAAAATTGGCTATGAATAAATAAATTATTTTAATGTGAATTTAGTATATAAAATCATGAAAAGAAAAGAGACTGTAACATATTCTCTTACCACATAACTACTACAAATATGGCTTTTATCAGCGCTAAAAATGGCCATTAACAGTGCTAGAAAAAGTGCTGATAATGCCGGCAAAGATAAAGGGGGGGTACCCTTTATTAGCGCTCCAAAAAGCGCTGATAAAGACCGCTTTTATTAGTGCTAAAAAAAGCGCTGATAAAAGGGGTCTTTTATCAGTGCTAAAACGAAGCGCTGATAAAAGGGTCTTTCATCGGCACTTTCTTTTTAGCGCTGATAAAAGATCCCTTTTATCAGTTCTTTTTTTAGTGCTGATAAAAATAAAAAAAAATAAAAAAAAATAAAAAAATACTACCAATCTCATGGGGGGGCTTTTTACAGTGCTTGAGCCCCCATTTATCAGCGCTTTCCTACACATCCAATGCCACCCACACCTCCTACACCCTTTATCAGCGCTATCCCTTTAAATCACCCTTGCACGCGTGCCATTTCCTCCACCCGGATTTGATCTCAAGACCTCCCTCATGCGCACCTAAAGCCTTTGCCACTGCCCTATATTGATTTGTTCTCTTATTCATGATATATCTATCTATTTATATATATATTTTTTGTTATATTTATTCGTACTGTAATATATATTAATATTAATATATATAGGTATATTAATATATGTATATAGTTATATTAATATATATATATATAGTTATATTAATATATATATAGTTATATTAATATATAGTAGTTATATGAATATTCATATATTGGTATTTTAAATAAAAAGGATATTATTTATTATTTAGATAACGCTAGTATATTTTATATGTAATTATTTTTAATTATTTATTTAAAAAATTTAATTTTTAGGTGTGAATATATAAAAAATATATACACATAGGTATATATTTGATTATAAATAGCAGTGCATTGTAAAAAAAATAAAATTTTAAAGAAATAACATCAATATTAATGTAATACCTTTGAATAAATTCATTACCCACAAAAAATATCCAATAATACCCCCTTAAATGAGGCTGAATGTCCACAAAATGCTAAAAAATATGGGTACCCCGACTAAAAACTCTGTTTTGGAGGCCTTATAAGCCTCTTTTGGCTTTGAAAAACACTTGACCGAGGTCCCCCTAAGTTATAGAGACATAGAGCTCATCGAAGGCTTCGATTTGATATGTGGTAGAGCTCAAACAGACACCCTGATCAAAAGTTATGGTTGTTTGATGTTTGAGTTGTGTTTTCAACATATTTTCGATCTTTTTAAAAAAATTATTTTTTTTATTCTTTAAATTGTTATTAAATGACTATTACTGCATAATAATTATCAAATTATTAATTAAAAATATTTTTTAAAATTTTTAAGAATCCATTTTCACTAAATATCTTATATATTTAGTATATTAATTGTAAATGTACATTTATAATTATCTAAAATATATTTAAAAATTATATATTATATTTATATAAATATAACTATATAACTATATTTATATATTAATATATATTTTTTATAATTTTTTTAAATTTTTTTTGAAGTCGGACCTTTATCAGCGCTTTTAAAAAAATCACTGATTAATGCCCCTCCTTTATCAGCGCTACTAAACAAGCGCTGATAAAGGGGGTCCTTTTATCTGCGCAAAAAAAGCGCTGATAAAGGGGGGCCTTTATCAGCGCTTAAAAATGAACTGATAAAGGGGTACTTTTATCTGCACTTTTTTTAGCACTGATAAAGGCACCCTTTATCATTGCCTTTTTGAGCCCTGATAAAGCCTCCCCCCCCCTTTATTAGCGCTTTTTCGTTAGTACTGATAAAGGGGTGGCACAGGCCTTGCCCAATTTTGTGGTAGTGCATGTATTAACCTTATTAATACACATTCAAGCCTCATGTATATTTAATATATAGTTATTATATATATTTTACTGAATCATATTCTTACTTATCATACCATATATTAGTTAATTATACCAATATATCACCCATTTATTAATAATTCATTATCAATATAACTCTTTTGGGTGATAACTGTTTTGTTTTTCATACATGTTTCAATTCAGTAGTTTTGGTCCTTGTACATTGTTCATGGTACCATCATATCCTTATTGTAAATAATTTCATAAGTATACTATTTTATCATTATATTCAATTTAATTATTTTTAATTTAAAATGGTGATGAAAATGAATTAAACCACTTTGTGGAGATGATAATCTATATATATACTGTATTTATGTTTAAACTATTGAATGGATGGAATTAAATAATGATAAATAGTAATTCAACTTTATATAAACCTTATAATATCAAAATTACCACATATATTCATTAAATCTAACCTTTTTAGTTACATGTAAATTAAAATTGAAAAATGAATTACATCATTTTGTGGATGTGGATTTCTACATGTACGCACTAGTGATGTTATCATTTTCTAATGGATGGGATTTAAAGTAGGTAGATAATATTATATAAATAAAAAAAATTAGGTTTTAAATATCTTAAATAAACAAATAATACCTCATAATAATAAATCATGAAATATGGTGATGGAAAATGAATCATATAGCTACATGGATGTGGTATTCAACACATACTCAGAGTCGATACTTTCATTTCCCAATTGATGGAAAGTATGGGAAAAGGTTATGAAATCCACATAATAAAATATAATCATATTTAAGATAAATATTAAATTATATTGAAATTTTTATTATTTAAATAGATGAGGAAAAATAATAAGTAAAATGAAATATATCCGTTAAAACGATTACCTCCTCTTTGAGAAACCTCATTTGAATTTATCTTGAAGGTCCCTTAAGATTGTCTTTCAAAGATTCTGAATCTGGTATAAATTGGATTATTATTTTGAGAAGTTATTATTGTATGTTTTTGTTTTACTAAGATTATCATGATATCGTTTGAAAGAGAGGAGGGTTCATGTCCTTTTATAATGCTGGAAAGGACAGACATGAAATTATAAAAAATATATTAACATAATTATTTGTAATGAGAAAGTGGAACCAAGTGACAAAAACATTGAAGCTATGAATAGGCATACAAATTATTTTCTTTAATTTTTTTTTTGTTTTTAAAATATTTTTTTAATTAAATTAATGAGAGTGAATTTATTATTCTTATGTGAACATAAAAGGAAAATTAAATGCAAGATAGTGACATTTAAAAAATTTCCTCTACTAAAAAATATAAAGGACAGTATGAAATAAAAAAGTATCCGAGATTCTATATTTTAAAATATATGAAATTTTTTTTAATAAAATTCATAAAATTAAATATATGAAACAATATGGATAATATTTAAGCCTTATTATATAGTTTAAACACTATTTATCCCATTTTATCCTTATGAAGGTGATATATTTTACCATAGTTACTATTCATAATGATATAAATAAAAGTGATCTATTTTCAAAATTTGAACATCATGATTCTAAATTTTGAATAAATCTATTGTTATAAAATTTTCATAAATTTCTTAAATTTATTTTAATCAAAATATGTAAATCATATTGGAAATCATTTTTTATAAAATTTCATTTTTATGCATAAAAATGAAATTATAAGAAAATAAAGTGTAATGTTTATTATTACGAAATTGTTTAGATAATGTTTTATAAAATGGGTTTTATATAACATTAGAAATATCCAAAATATATGGGGACATTTATATTAGTTTATTTGAATAGAATAAATGATATTTTTACAAAAATCATTAATTTTTACTATTCAATATATAAATAATTATTTATAGAAAAATCTATAAAACCATAAAAAAAATTTGAAATGATATTTTCAAAAATTATGTTCATTAAATGAAATAAATTTTATTTCAATGAAAAAAAATTAATTATAATTTTAAAACAAAAAATTCAATAAAAATTATTATCAAGCAAATATTGTTTTATGAAAAACATTTTCGTAATATATAATTGATTACTTATTTATTATACATTAATAAAAAATATTGAGTATACAAAACATTAATAAATAGTTATTATAATATTTTTTCTTATTCATACAAACATTTTAATCATACGGTTATAATAGTAACATTTAAATAATAAAATATGTATCGTATTTGACAATATGTAATAATTATAGGGTTTCCTATTAATGAATCTATCTAGAAATGTGTTATTTTGAAATAAAAAATTTTTTTGTTATAGGTTTAATCAAGGTGTTTCATTAAAATATATCTAAGAATACATGTAATAAAATGAGTCAGGCTACATTTCTAAATCAATAAATCATCAGAACTATGATTTTGTCATGTCACAGATAAAAGGTCGATCATTAGTAAGTTGGTTCAGGAAAAAGGTTGATTGTTGTGCCAGTCGATTCCCTATAAAAAATGGTAATGTAATTTTTTATTACAAAATGATGTATATAAAGTGTTGTGAAAGAATTTTACTTACTATAATATTGTCAACACATCTATATCCATTACTAAAATTGTAATACCCATGTATTATTTATCATATCAACTAGATTTAGTAGTTCCCAATTATAATGATAACCTCAAAAAATAAAAAAATTATTCATAAACATTTGACCTATAGTCTAAATACATCATTCTAACTAGAAAAATATGATATATAAATATAATTTTCTGGGTTCCATATGTATTAGGACTTCATATAATGAAGTCGACACCTAGTGATCTCATATAGAGGAGATCATCAGGGATTATATTACATTAGGAATGCCAAAAGATTTAGGGTTCATTTGTTGTTCTTGTATACAATAATGTGTATTGGTCTAATGAATTGATATCTTTATAAATGTTTACCAGTTGACTGTATAATTTTATTCAATATAAAAACCATGAAATTTATGTTCAAGTGAGGTATCTTATGTTTGGTGCACCATCGATGGTATGGAATTGGATAAATATATATAGAAGAAATTATCACCTCTAAAAAGAATATATATCTTAGGTCCTATTGACCATGATGGTAGTACATTATTATACATATATCTAGGGAGACTAAAGGTCCTCCCATCATGTATGTCCATGAAAAAATAAATAAAGATATGATGAGGACCAAAAATGTTCATCTTTCGTTGTGATATATCACACAAAAAATAGGTTATATTGCATGTCATGTCTTTGTTAGAGTTTTTCATTGTTATGACTATACCTTTCCATTTAACTTTATTGATTGGTTGCATTAATACACTCCTTTTCTATTAATATCACCTGTTAATAATTAGATAAGTTCTTAGAGGTTCACAAATAAAATATATTAAGAATCTTGAAATTTTATAGTGAATTGGTGTTTAAGACTTGGTGAGAACAAAAGGGGGGATAGCTAATGTTCTTGATAAAACTATCATAAGGGAAAAAATAAATTAAATCATATTCCTTTTTAGTATAATAATTGTATAATTTATATAATTATTATATTCATATGCTATTTAAGGAATTTAATGAAAACAATTGGGATGAATATTAAATATTAAATTATCTATGTTCATTTAATATTTATAAGAGAGTCGTGTCAAAATAATTTGTGATAATTTATCATATAACATGGATAAAATTCATAGTACCCAATATTAACGTACATGGAAATTAAATTTCTTTTATGGAAAAATAATACATTAAACAAATAGACACCCAACGATCATATCAGTTTAGTGTCATTGAAAACATGGAACATGTTCTTCTATCTTAGTTAATGATCTTTAATATCTCCCATAAATATCATCCTATTTATTTTTCCGACCTAAAACCATTCATGATATCATGGGGAAAAGAAAACATTAAAAATGGTGAGCTTAAATTCTTAGTAAGTGTATAAATGGATAATATAAAACCAAACATTAAAATAATAATGTAAAAACATTAACATATATTTTGAATATCAAGTTATTGATCCATAAAATAAATCATGGATGTACCTAAGGCATAAATAATAAAGAACCATTAACCATGATAAAATATAATTGGAATAAAACATGAAATTGTGGAAAACACATAAGAATAAATAAATTTTATATTATCTATGTCTCATTACCAATTCTATCATAGTGGAAAAATTCCATTACTGAATAGAGTTCACTCCTCATTCCAGACCTGTATTACTGAAACAAATATACTTTTCATTTGAACTGTGTATTACTAAACTAAATATATTTTTTCATCCAATAATGTATATATCAGGAGATATAAATATTTACCTAATGAATTAGAGGGATATATAGGTCCCACACATCTCATAATTAAATCATTCTTACATGTTCCATAAAAGAAAAAAACATCCACCATAACATAACCAATGGAATAAAATGGCTTCCTTGAACATCATTACATCATAATCTATATAAAACAAATGGATTTCATAAATATAATTCCATCATAAACATAATCAAATTATAGTAATTATTATTTTTAAAACATGACCTTATTTAAATAAGGTAGTCTTAGAAAAAAATAATAATTATGGTAAAACACATTAAATTAAACCTTGAGAAAAATATCATTTATTCTTCAAAAAAAAATTCTTTTCTTAAAACACTATGAAATTTGAAAAGAATTAATTTTTTTGAAAATAACCTCAAAAAAAAATAATGGAAGATTCATGGAAATAAGGAATTATGTATAAATATATTCATTCCTTATATGTTAAAACAACATTCTTCCCATAGTCTTGTTAGAAAATTCCAAGAGTACATTGTACTGAAAACTAATGAAAGATTCCTTCCATATTGTTAAATAAAATAAACCAATCGGTAAAATTAACATTAAACAATAGTATAAGAATAGAAGTAATATAATATATTTAGGAAACATGGATTTTGATAATAAATATACCATAGTAAATACTTACATACTATCAATCTCATATTATAATGATATTGAGAAATTATCCCTTACCTTAGGTAAAAATCCTTTGTACATATTTGAACCTCCTCTCCTTTGACGTGCTTCCACTAAATATCTTTTTAGAGAAATAGAGTTAGCCATTAAAGATTAAAAAAACCTCTAGAATGTAACTAGGGATTTTGATAAGGGAAACAGGAAGTGAATGTTGATGCTTGAAAGTTCAAATTGATGAAAAGTAGTGAGGGATGAGGTTCCCTTTTAATATTGAGGTGATGGGAACTTTTGGAAACCCAAAAAAAATATTAAATTATAATAAAAAACACAGTCAAAAACATCAAAAATTTCCAAATATAGAATATGAGATGAGATAGGGTCATAATCTCATTAACCAATAAATTTTAGATAGGTTTTAATTTCAATTTAATTATTTTCATTTTAATTAAAACTTAGTTATTTTTTTTAATTTCAATTAAGATAACAAATTTTTCAATATTAAAAAAGATAAATATTTTCATATTTGATGTCAATTAGTCCATAAATAAGTACCTTAGAGAATTTTCCATCATATAGTAATTATTATATATTTTTAAAAAATGTTTTAGGATTTTTAAATAATTTAGTGAAACATTATTTTGAAAAAACAATAATAGTGTCAATTTTGACACTATTCAATACATGGATTTTTAAAAATATCTACAAAAGTTTTATTCATCAAAATAAATATTTTATTATATCTCTATGGGGTATAGGTCATATATAATAATCATTTATCATATTAATTTGTTCAAATTATATTTTTCTTAACATTTTTAATAACATTAGTTACATATTTGAAGTAATAAAATAATTACTACATCAGTTTTGTGTAATTATTTTATATACATATTTTTTTATAAAAATTAAAAATAAATCATTATCATGAATATAAAAATACTACATTTTATAAGAATAATTTTAGTCAAATTTATCTTTTGTAAAAATCATCATTGAAAATGTTATACTTATTAAATTATGAAAGTGACAACTTTAATATCACTACAAATGAAAATAATATATGAATCACAGTCAATTCCATATTGTTCCAAATGGTCAATAATTTGACACATGGATGATTATAGTCGAAATATACTCGACTAATAATAATTGGTAATGTGTTTGGGTCTTTTGATGGTTATTAACATTTTAATAATTATTGTTTCACTGATTTCCCATCAATTAATTAATTTGTACTCCATCAATGTATATGTCTCTAATTTAACTATATATTTCCTGAAAATTAAAGATAAATTACCATGATAAAAACAATATCATTAATATATGTTTTTATAATAAAATATATCTTCTGTATAACCTTATATAAAATAATTATGTAGTTATTAAAATTTGAGTGAGACATATTTTACTTTTCTTTAAATAAAAAATATTTACAGTCTTAATCTCATCCAAGTGGCATAAAAAGGGTATCATTTATACCCAAGGGTTGTTTTCTATGATACTCACTCTTCCAAAAATATTAATACAAGTGTTAATGTAGTTTTGAAATATTATAATTTCCCTTAATTACCAGATATACCTCTTTACTGTATTAATAAAAATTATTGAAGTTACTATTCAAAAAACACAAAATAAAATAATTTTTTTAGATTATTTAGACATATTGATTCTAAATATGGAATCAATTTTTTGAAATTAAAAACATTGAATATTCAGTAATTAATTTAAAATTAATCCTGAATTTGGAATGATAAATGGATTTTTAAAAGATAAAACACTACAAAATATTGATATATTTTTACATCTGAATTCAATGTAAAATTAATGCCAATGAGATAAATTATATTAAATGACAAAAAATATATTTTATTTATACATTAAAACTATTGGATAGTATAATTTAACCACATAAATTATTTCAATGTAAAAATTTATTTTTAGATAAAATTTATTGTATTTTTACTATTCAGAAAAACATAAATATTATCCGAAACAAAAAAAAAATTCATCCAACATAAATTTTCATGTCCTACATCCAAATAAAATTTATATTTTTTTGAATATAATATATAAAAGTTTCAAAATCTACATTTAAATTGGGTGCACAATCAACAGGTGGAGGAACTGCATTATTTGAAAAATACTTCTCTTATCTGAAAAAATGAATTTGGTCTTATATCCTGTCTACAAACCATATAAGATTAATTTTAAACATTATATTAAATCCTTAAATAGTGATTTCATAATTTTATAGACACACTTTTTTTATTTAAATAGTTATTTAGAAGGAAGTTAATGTTATTCATGACCACAATTATAATGACTAGGATATAAGATTTAGTTGTTCACTTATAATAGGTCTTGTGTGAAATGAATTATATCAAATGAACATGAAATTGTGTTTAACAAAATCCAATAATAGTGTTACATATACAAAAATCTAAAATGGTGGTGTATATAGTGAAATATAATCTTGGTGTAGTGTACAACACAAGACATCAAATAATTTAAAAATAATATAACTCATACAATCTATGGGTGTCATATTTTACCCCCTTGAAATGAATTTCTCCCTCAAAATTATACAGGGTTATAAAAGTATTACAAGTTGAAAGTTCTTATCATAGAATCCCAAATCTAAAAAATTAATACTAAAACATTATTTTAAAGAAGAATCTTAAAAACATGATAGTAACCCCATGTAAATCCTCACTTTGTTTACATATAGAAGAGAACAAGTTTGATGTGAAGACATAAATATGGAATAAACATATGACCATCACATTCTGATGGAGAGTGATAGGGAACAAGGTTTGGAGGAAGTTAATAACCTCAAATCTATAAATTCATGACGATTTAAGGGGCCATATGACTCATCGAATAAGAAGGTAATAAGATAAAAAAAATTTGTTTTCAAAATCATTTCCATAAAGTTGAAGGACATGGGAACAAATATTTACTTGATTTCAAGATAATCTCACCATTGGTCCTACCTTAAAAAATCAACTTTATCTCTTATTAAAAGAGATTAATATAAATATTTCATTCTAGAAGTGTTAACAGATCACACTATCCATAAATATAATGATAGGTCATTCCATCTGTCTCAAAAAAAGGTTACCACTGCTTATCAAATATGCATATGTCCAACTATAGTGAGATGATACATTAGTCTGACTGACATCAACTAGATTATAACATATACTATCAAAAAATTGGTAACCATACAATCCTTCCAAAAACTAAAAATCTATAACATTAAAAATTTGTGAACTAAATTGGATTAACATTTATCTCCTATATCCCATAGTGTTGTTCCTGGTTTTCACATTTCAAACATGGGAATACCTTAATCATGTATTCTCTTGATACATGATAATAAAATGAATTACCATTGAAACATATTGAAAACATTCATGCTGTAAAAAATTATCACTCTCAACATAACAAAAATTAAAAACATTTTATATACTCATATAATGAAATCACATTGTCCATACATCAATCCTAAGGTCATTAATACTATCAAATATATCATTATCTCCTTATCCCATTATTGTGCACATATCATGTGTTTTACAAAAAATATTTCAATCACTTTTCATGGTTACTGGTTCCACATACATAATGGAAAATCTAAATGGACCAATATATAAATATCTCAATATTATATTTTATAATAAAAGAGATTCTACTACATTATTCTGGAATCCCATTACATAAACACTCAATCATTCCCCCAACAACATTTTCAGACTTGACATCACCAATATTGATGACATGTGATCTGCATTTATCTTTGTCCTTATGAGTTTGTTGATATTGATCATCATTGATAATCCATGGATTAAGGATTCATTTAGAATAATCCCCCATTTCCATTTAGTTACAACATTGAAGTGTGGATGGTGAAATCTCTATAGCCTTATCTCTATTCACATCAATAGCTACATTTTTCTCCCTAATTCAACATTCCACTTCCCAATGGCCATATTTTAGACACATAAATAATTTTATAGTCCTTTTAAGACGATATAATTAACGATTCATTCCACACATTGAGAATAAAGAAAGGCTCATCTACTTTTCACCACTGTTTTGAGATTTTCCTTTGAAATCTATCATTTGTTTATTGTAAAAACCAAGATATTGATATGTAACACAAACTTCCATTTATTACATGATAGAAAAAATCACAATCTCATTATATATAATAAATTCTCTTATAGTTAACACGCTTTGAATACATGGTTTTAATCCACTGAAGAATTAATAAACTTTACATTCATGTTGGACGATAAAGCAAAAATGAATACCTTTCAAGTCTTGTAATATATGCTTCATATGTACCAATGGATTCATAATCATTTTGAATAATCTCAAGTAACATATTTTACATCTTGATTCAAAGAATATAAGGATTGTACTTATCGAAAAATAAGTTCTTGAACTCGCCCCATTCAATAGATTCAATTTTATCTTGCTACTTTTCTTTCTTGGTTAGAGTCTGCCACTAGTATTATTCCCCTTTTAAAAGATAAACACCCCAAATAAATTTTTCATGTTCTAAATAGTGAAGGATAGAAAATAACATTCCAATGGTATAGATCCATTTTTCCACAATAGGTGGACAAGAAGAAACACCAAAATAAGGTGGATGTTTCCTCATGATGGACTCAATAAAATGTTATTCCCTTATCGTATCATTTAGAATTACATAATGATTCATATCTTCTGTAATTATAGAGATAAAATATTTCATTCCACCTCCCATAAAATTTGGTTGTTTAGGAGAAAAAACATTGCATTTTCCATTTCATTGATCATTAACATGGTTCATTTAGTTTCCATCAATTATCTAATCCATAAAAATAATAGTGTGAGAAGAAAAAATCATACTAGGAAAACAACATAATCAAGGGGGTATATTAAATATCTTACATATTATGTTTAGTTCTAGGATTTTTATGATCATTACCATAATTATTGTATTGTAACCTATAGTTAGACATACCCTTAGGGACATCCCAAGATGCATCCTTATAAATATATCTAGGGATCTCACTAATGTTTTTACATCCTAGTTTCTAAAGGTTAACTAAAACTTCTCTTTGATACGAACTCTAATGACCCTTACTTGATGTACATGGAAATTACATTTCTTTTGAGAAATGAATAATACATTACCAAAATCGATTCCCAAACACAGTATTAGTTTAGTGTATTTGGAAACATGGTATATATTCTTCTACCTTGGTGAAATATTACCTTTATAAAAGATCTTCAACATCCCCCATAAAGGTATCCCCCATTAGTTTTCCTAAATAAAACATTTCTTTATATCCTGAGGTAAATAAATCATTTAAAAGGTTTAGAACAAATTCTCATTAATGGTAAACATGGAAAAGCTAAAACAAAACATAAACATAATAATTTAAAAATATGAAAATATATTTTGAATATGAAAATATTGAGCCATAAAATAAATCTTGGCAGTACGTAAGACATAAATCATAAAGGAACATTTACCATGATAAAATATCATTAGCATAAAATATGGAATTATGGGAAACACATAATAATAGAAAATAATTTTAGTATTATCCAAGAATCAATACCAATACCATCGTAGAGCAAAAATTCCATTACTGGGTTGAGTTCACTCCTCATTCCAGCCCTATATTACTGAACTGGATATACTTGATGTTTTAACCTAGTATTACTGAACTGAATTTACTTTTCCTTTTAGTCATGTATATCTCATGAGATATAAATCTTTACCCAATGTATTTGATTGAGATACTTGCCCCAGTTATATCATAATGTAATCAATCTTACATGTTCCAAAAAAACATAAAGCATCGATCAGAACATAAACAAAGGAATAAAATGGGTTTCTTAAAAATCATTCCATCATAATCTAGATAAAACAAAGAGATTTCATTAATAGAATTCCATTATAAAAATAATTAAATCCTAGTAATAATAAGGGTGAAATCATAACCCTATTTAAATAATTTCATCTTATATGGAAAATAATTTTGTTTAAACACATGAAATTAATTCCTGAGGAATATATCCATTCTTCATCAAAAAATGATTTATTTTTTAAAAACACAGTGAAATTTAAAAAAAATTAGTTTTATGGAAAATAACCTCAAAATATTGTAAGGTAAGAATCATGGAAATAAGGTGTTATGTAAAAATCCATTCATTCTATATAAGTTAAAAAAATTCTTCTCATACTCAATCCAAAAAAGTCAAAAAGTGCATTGAATAAAAAAATATTTATTTCATACTGTTTAATAAAATTCACCAATGGGTAAAATTGAATTTAAACAATAGTAAAAGAATAAAAATAGTATTATATATTTTGGAAATATGGACATGGATAATAAATATACCCTCGAAAATATTTATGTATAAACAATCTTGGATAATAATTCGATTATAAAATTATCCCTTACCTTAGGACTGTTATCCTTTGTATGTATCTGAATCTCCTCTTCTTCGATATGCTTCCTCTAAATCTTCTCTTAGAATCCTGGAGTTTGTCATTGAAGAATACCAGAACCTCTAAAATTTGACTTGGGAACTTGATAACTAAAAAGGGTCAGGGATGGTAAAGCATGAAGGCTCTATGTGATGTGAAGAAGTGAGGGAGCTGGTTCCCTTTTATAATTGATTTGAGGGGGAATTTTGGAAAACTCAAAAATAATAATTTATAATAAAATCACACTACACGCAAAAACCTCCAAAATGACCCAATTTATATTATTGAGGATATATGTCTGTAATATCATCACCCAATAAATTCTAGACATGTGTTTATGTCAATTTAAATATTATAATTTTAATTATCACTTAGTTATTCTATTTTATTTAATTAAGATAACAAAAATATCATTATTAGAAAGGTGAAAATTTTATTTATCTGATGTCAATTAGAAAATAAATAATTTCCTTAGAAAATTTTTGACCATATAATAATTATTCTATATTTTTAAAAAAATATCATTTTTAAATAATTTAATAAAAACATTGTTTTGATAAAATAATAATAGTTACAATTTTTACACTATTCAATTTATGGATTTTTAAAAATATCAAGATAAAATGTTATCCAAAAACTAATTATTTTATTATAGCCCTATGGGGTCTAGTTAATCTATAAAATCTTTTGAACGTATTAATTATCCCAGACTATATATATTTTCATATTTTATAATAACATTAATTTGATATTTTTATTAATAAAATAATTACTACATCAGTTTTGTGTTGTTATTTTATATACTTATGTGTTGGGTAAAAATAAAATATAAAAAAAATATGATTAAGATAAATATAGTAAATTTTATAATAATAATTTTCATAAAATTGTTCATCTGTAAAATTAAACATTAAAATTGTTATACGTATTAAATTATGAATGTGACAACTTTAATGTCACTTTAAAAAAATAATTTAATTGTCGCAATTTCTTCCATCTGGCTCAAAATGGTCAATAACTCAACCCTTGAGTGATTATGGTCATAATATAGTTGAAAAATATGAATTTGGCATGTTTTTGGGTCTCTTAATGGTTATTACCATTCTAATAATAACTGTTAATTGATTTATCATAAATTAATTAATTTGTACATGATCAAAGATTGAGTCTTTAATGTAATTATATGTTTCCTAAAATTTATAAATAAATATCCAGAATAAATAAAAATAATAATATTTCACATATTAATTTGTAATTGAATTTATCATCTATATAACATTATATAATAATTGGTTTAATTTTTAAAATTTTAGTGAGACATATGTAACTTTTCTTTAAATAAAATACATTAAATGTCCTAATCTCATCCAAGTGACTGAAAAAGGGTATCATTTCAACCCAATGTTGCTTTATGTCTAAAATAACTCATAAAATCATATTATTACACGTGTTAAATTAATTTTATAAGACTATATTTACCATTAATTACATGATATACCTTTTTACTGTAATAATAAAAATTACATAAGATACTTTCTATAAGGTCCCAAAATAAAATAATTATATTTACATAATTTGGAATGTCTAATTCCAAAAATGAAATCTATTTTTAAAAATTGAAAACATAGATGTATAAATAATTAATTTAAAATTAATCATGCTGTTGGAATAAAAAACCAGTTTTTAAAAGTTAAAATATTATAAAATATTGAAATTCTGGTCTAGTTAATGCCTATCACATAAATTATATTAACTAATAAAAATATATTATATCTTTTCAGTTAAACTATTAAATAGTATAATGTAAACATATAAATTATTTAGATGACAAAATTTGGGTTCAAGTGCAATTTTTTGTATTTTTACTATTCATCAAAGCATGAATGTTATCATAAAAATATCAAAATATTATCAAGATTAAATTTTTATATACAACATCCAAATAAATAGTTTTTTTGTTAAATATAATATATTAAACTATAAAAAATAAATTTAAATTTGGTTTTCCATCAAAAGGTGGCAAAACATTATTTTTTAAAAAATAATTATTTTATATGAAAAAATAAATTTTTTCTTTTATTATGTCTATAAAACATATAAGATGAATTATAAACATTAGATTTAATCATTAAATAGTGATTTTATTATTTTTTAGACTTAATTATTTTCATTTAAATAGTTTTTTGCATGAAATTTAATATTATCCATGCCCTCTATTATAATGACTAATTTATAATATTGAGTTTTTCACTTATACTCGTTCTTGTGTGAAATAAATTCTATCAGAAGAATAGTTAATTGTGTATATCACAAGACAATTATAGTGTTACATATATTGCAACCTAATATGGTGTTCTGTATAGAGTATGCTAATCATGGAGTAGCATACCACCTAATACATCAAATAAGTTAAAAAGTATTTATATCATAAAATCTCAAGGTGATACAAAAATATTTGAATCAGATGAAAAATATTGAAAAAAATTAGTAATATTTTTAAGGCATTATTTTTTTCATTTTTTGATATATCTAAGGGGTTAAATTCTATGATGACCAAAATTTAATATATGGATTACCTAAGTATTTAATTTTTTAATAATGAAATTTAGGGAGCCAATTGATTGATAAAAGTATCTCTCATTTTCTCTTCTCTCTCAAGTCCTGGAGTGAGGATGGTGGGGGGAGATCCGAAAAAAAAATATCCAATTTTAAGGAATGAAAATTGTTTTTAACAAGTTATCATAATGATATCTAAGAGCCTATGGTTATATATGATTCCACATTGATTTCATGGGAATAAATTCCATAATTATTTTAGAATACATGTGTTTGATCATTATATTTTCATGTTCAGTGTCATTAAGAGATGATCAATGATGTTAAGAGAAATGTGTTTTCAATTGAAATCACATGAGGTATTATTTAAATTTCATTTCATAAATTATATTCATTATGATTTAATTAATTTTCATGTGATCCATGGTTGAATCAGATATCTGGTTTACTTATTTTATTTTCAGATGTAAATGTTGACTAAATAATTCAATATATTATTTTTTAGGCTTATATAAATTCCTTGGTTCCATTATAATTGATTTTTCTAGATCGATTTTTTCAATTAATGGTTTATTGTGATGGGATTATTATAGTTTAACAATAAATCATATTATTATAATTTATTTATAGAAACACCCAATGACTCTTACATAAATTATGAGCTATGATCCATCTTTTTAATTGATTAAGATCATTAGATCATATTTCCAATGACACATAGGAATTCACATTAGTCGATAGGATGGGATTTTAGACCCATTTCACCAATTGGGGGGTTATTTCTCATTCCAAGTTGTTGTGCATGTATTGTCTCCATAATACTCTATAAATATTTTTTATTTCAAGCTCAAAATACCATTGTTAGTTTTAATAATGATATTACATTATGTGTATTTCAAAAAAAATTAATATTATTAATAATAATTATTTTGTAATTTTATTCAAGCTTATTATTCCTGTGTAATATCCATCAAAGTGTTCGAAGAGCTCTTAAGCATGTTCCGGAAACATTATTCATAACGTACATTAAAAGAATGTAACATAAGGAAAAAACCCTAAATTTGTTTTAAACCTTATATTGAAAGATTAGTGTGTATGGTTAATAAACCGTAGATTGATAGAAACGTATGGATAAAGAAACCTACATAATTTTGGAACCTTACATTTGAAAAAGAGAAAATGAATGGTTAAAGAACCCTCTATAAGTATGGAACCCTATGTTTGAGTATCAAATGTATGGATCATCAACCATAATTTTGTGATCAACCATACATGATCAACTTTTCATTTGGAGAATGAATGATACATAGTTAAACCCTATGTTTGGTATTTTTTTTATTTTGTGAAGGAACCATACGTTTGACTTTTCAACCCCAGAGATTTGAATTTATGATTTTATCAGAGTTTCATGCAATATTCATTACGAAATATCAAGCCAATTTAAAACTAATTTTATAATGATTCTAAGTTAATTATGATTGATTCAATGAATCATATTATGTAGTGAAATTTTTCCCATTAATTAATCGAATTTATGAGTTCTCTGAGTTGACTTAAGATTTTTAATTGTCGTGATTTATCAAGTGATTTTCATGGATTAGGAATTAAAAATGAGGCACTATAGATTATTTATTATATCAATATATTTATGAGAATATCGGTGTGTATATGATTCAAAAACGATTTGATATAGTGAGTCACTTATTGCAACATATATTCATGTTTGAAACTGTATTATTGTGATGATATTTTGAAGATCTACTACAAAAAATGATCATACTCTATTTTATACACAAGAAGCTACAAATTGGAGATATACTTGTTTTGAATATCATATTTTATGTAATTTGGTTACTGCTAATGGTTTATAATTTTTTTTGAAGTTCTATTGTGACTAGAATTTTTTAGAGAAGCTCTTTCTTGAAGAAGCTAAATTCATAAAGAAGAAGATCTATCTACCATCAGTTTTTGTTTCAACTAAGAAGTTCAACTAGAATCTTTTTAATAAATATCTCTTTATTGACAGTTTAAACATCTTGTACTCAGATGCGGTGGATTATTAGCATGTCGATATAATGTATGGTTATTCGGTACACTATTAAAGAAATATAAGGCTCTATATTTAATCTTTATTTATAAAGGATTCATCTTCCTATACTCAGTTTAGGATTGGTATTATGATATGGGGACCTGACTAGTAAAATTCACCAAACTCACAGAGAGAGTAATGGGTGGAGTGGACTAGGGGATCATTATGCCCTAAACCCCCATAAATAGTTGTATTCTATATTTTATTATTATCTGATGCTCATACATTCAGACAAAAGATAAACAGTACATATCTTTGTAATAAATAGTTGACATCAAAAGTTGTAATTGTGAAATATGTTGAAATGACACAATTCAGCCCCCTGTCTATATTTTTATAATCTGACGTAACAATTGGTATCATTGGAGTGATTTTGGAAAAATCTATAATAATTTAAAAGTATAAGGTATATACATATATTCTAACAATTGATCATAGATTAGGAATGGAAATGGTTCGTGCTCTTTATTTAATAGGTGAAGATTATAGATTCCAGAAATCATAGATTATTTTCTATTTGAACAATATGGGATTTAAGTTATATTTAAAGATCATTACTCCCTATATAAATCTTAAAAATCCTATAACATGGACTACAACTATAGAGGCTGAGAATTAATTGAATTCTAAAGCTATTAATACTATTTTCTTGGGTCTTGGACTAGATAAATTTATTCATGAATCACTATGTCCTACAACATACAAAATGTGGAAAAACATTATAGTTTCCAATGAAGGAACAAAAAATGTTTGAAAAACGAGGTATGCAACAACAAATCTAAAATTTGATACTTTTAGAGTGTTTGATGGAGAGAGTATCACTCAGATAAATTGTATACATACATAGATTATCAATAATATTATGGCCTTACATGATCCTATCAAACATGAAGATCAATATTTGAAAGTACTAAGAGAACTAGATACTAAATGGAATGGTATATCAGTTGAAATTCAACAATAATCACCTATCAAAAATCTAACAATAAGAGAATTAATTAGGACACTAATAATGTATGAAGAAAAAACGTATGATGAAGCTGAATATCATAAAGTCTTAGTGAAAAATGATAACACTGCTCTAAAGGAAACATCTTAAAAGAAAAGAAAAATAATAACGAAATAAGATATAGAAGAAAAGAATTCAGATACAACTCATTATAAAATAGAACTGTCTTAATTATCCAAAATGTTGAGAATGTTTTATAAGAATAAAAGAAGAATAAAAAACCAATCAAAATAGATGAAGAGGACTAAAGGAAAGTCAAATTATATAAATGTAAGAAATTTGGGAATATAAGACCTGACTATCCTCAGCTAAAAGGGGAAAATAGAAAGACATAAAAGACATATTAGAAAACTTCAGATTATGAATTGAAAGGAAATAGGAAAATTAAGGTTACATGAATTCTTTTTGAAGACTCTATCAGCTCATCAAACATTGACTCAAAAAATGAAGAATCAAATCTAAAATAAAATATGTGCATCAAGGTAGAAGAAGATAAGGTACCGACCTATTATTCATATAATTCTAATTATAATTTTAATTCTAATTATTCATATAATAAATTGGTTGCTTACTTCATAATTCTAGAAGAAAAATATGACTCCTTATTAAATAAACACAAATCATTAAAGAATATTCAAAATTTTTTATTAGGAGAAAGAGATACCGTAAATAAACAACATCCATAGTTAATTGAAAATCATAACTCATCTACCACAAACTATGTTGATCATGAAAACAAGACTAAAGAATTACAAGATGATATAGAAACTTATAAAAGTGTGTATCTTTTATTTATAAAGGGAGAAAATATTCTTAATAAAATTTTTAGTAAATATTTCATTAAAAAAATATTTTAGTATAGTATGTAAGGATGAAAATTTTTAACTACAAAAGAATTATTTTGTTCCAAACTTAAAAACCATTACTTTTCATTTTTGTGGAATATAATGTCATATAAAAAAACTATTATTTAAAAAATACTCCAATAAGTAGAATTAGAAAATCATTTATTTCAAAAAGTTTATCTGATGAAAATGAAATGATTTAGGGAAAAAATAAAATCTGTATTCCAAAATCTCTACTAGTTAACACTACTGAACCCAAGTGGATATGGGTACCAAAAACAAAATTTTGTTTAAATTTTCTTTGAAAGAAATAGGTCATAGAAAATGAAATGATATATGGTATATGGATAGTGCCCACTCTAGGAATAAGAGTGTAAACTCTTGACACTTAAATACACTAACTCAAAAAGAGGGAGGTCTTGTCACCATTGGTGACAATGAAAAACGAATGATAATTAGACATGGAACTGTCGGAGATCCAAAAAATATCTAAATAAACAAAGTACTATATGTACAAGGGTTGAAGCACAAACTGATATGTATCTCTAAACTCTGTAATGATGGATATTATGTTGATTTTTCTAAAAAAATCCTCCTCTATACATAAAGATAAATTTTTTATGTTTAGACCAACTAGAACTGATAATGTTTATACTTTGAATTTAAATTTATTGTGTAAATAGAATGTGAATTTTTTAAAAGCTTCGAAAAATGAGTCATGGATCTGGAATAGGAGACTTGGTAATAGTAATATTTATGACTCAAATAAATTATATATGAATCAGTTAGTTTCTGATTTACCTACTCTTAAATTCGATAGTGATAGATTGTTTGATACATTCTAAATTAGAATGCAACATCAGTCTTCCTTCAATTCAATTACCAAAAATGCTCCATCAAACCCTCCAGATCATA
The DNA here is from genome assembly GCA_963277665.1 of Viscum album. Classification (NCBI taxonomy): domain Eukaryota; kingdom Viridiplantae; phylum Streptophyta; class Magnoliopsida; order Santalales; family Viscaceae; genus Viscum; species Viscum album. The sequence goes on along the minus strand of OY728120.1, from coordinate 452,230,868 downwards.
TTTATATGGATCTATTTGGACAATCAAGAGTATAATTTTTGGATAGAGAATTATATGTATATTTTTTAGTTGATGATTATTCTAGATTTACTTGGATATTTTTTTAAAAAATGAAAAAGTGATGCTTTTACAGTTATTGAATGTTTTTTTTAAATTTTTAAAAATGTTAAAGATATTAAAATAATTTCATTGAGAAGTGATCATTGTAGGGAATTTGAGAATCAAGAATTCAATTACTTTTGTTAAAATATGTGTATTAAACAAAACTTCTCTTCACCTTAAACACCTCAAAAAATGTAATTACTGAAAGAAGAAATAGAACTATTCAAGAAATGGATGGAATTTTGTTGAATGAATACAGTCTACCTACCTACTAAGGGGATGAAGCTATTAGCCAAGCCTGCAATATCATGAATAGAGTTTAAATTCATCCACTTTTAAAAAACACACCTTATGATCTTTGGAATAACATAAATCCTAATGTAATGTACATTAATGATTTTGGATGCAAAGTTGATATCCTAAACACCAAGGATAATGTTTGTATATTTGATCCAAAAGCAATGAAGGTATATTTTTACGATATTCTTATACCTCTATATCCTATAGAGTTTTTAATAAAATGTCACATATTGTTGAAGAATCATTTCAAGTGATGTGTGGTGAAACTAACCCTTTTATTAAAGAGAAATATCAAACTAATTAAATAACTACCTCATCTGTCAACATCAGAAATAAAAACCTAAAAACAATATTTTTAAAATAACATAAATAAAATTCATTCTAGTTCAAAAGAACCTGATACTAATGAACCTAAAAGTGTTTTACCTAGAATGTATAACACACTACAGAATCATCCTTTAGAAATTGTTATAGTTTCCCTTGACATAATAATAAGAACTATAAGAAATACAGGAAACCTTGTTTAATTATTTGCCTTTTTATATCGATTATAGCCTAAATATTATTAATAAGCCTTAGAGGATGAGAGTTGGATATTAGATATGTAACATGAGCTATACCAACTCAAAAGGAATGATGTTTTGGAATTAGTTGTAAGACAATCAAATTATCCAGTTATAGTAACTAAGTGGGTCACTAGAAAAAAAACATAATGATCAAAGTATTATAACTAGAAACAATGAGAGATTAGTATCTAAAGGATGTAATCAAGAAGAAGGTATAGATTATGAGGAAACATTTTCCCCTTTAGCTATGTTAAATGAAATTAGAATCCTTTTAGTTTGTGAATCTTATATAAACATTAAAAAATATCTGATGGATATTAAATCTTACTTTTTAAATGGCTATTTAATGGAGGAATTAGATGTTAAAAACCTCCTGGTTTTGAAAATTATCAAAAACCATATTCCATTTTTAATTTTACTAAAGATCTTTGTGTCATTAAAATAGCACCTAAAGCTTGGTATGAATGATTATGTTATTTTCCATTGAAAAATGGATTTACAGTTAGAATTGAATATCAAAATATTTTTATGAAAACCATTTTTCTAATATATTATTAGTTGAAATATATGTTGATGGTGTTAGTTTATATTCAACTAATGAACAAAATTGTAATGATTTTTCAAAACATATTAAAAAATAATTTCAAATGAGTATGACGGGAGAATTGAACATCTTTTTATGACATCAAATTTATCAAAAATATTGTGGAAATATTTTAAACCAAAGTAAATATATTGCTTATTTATTGAAAAAAATTGGTCTTGTGAACACCAAGTCATATACAACACCCTTGTGTACTAATATAAAACCTGATTTGGATGAAGTTGAAAACCCATTTTACCATAAGTTATATAGAGGTATGATTGGTATTTTAATATACCTTACTCCTAGTAGACCTGATATTTTGTTTTCTATAAATTTATGTTCTATATTTCAATCAAATACTAATGAATCTCATCTTATTACTGCCAAAAGGATTTTTAAATATTTAAAGTGAAACTATTTTTCAATCTCTTCTTTATCCAAAAACATCTATTTTTAATCTAATATCATATTTAGATATTTCTTTTGGAGGGTGTGGATTAGATAGAAAAAGTACCTCCTGAACCCATAACTTTTTTGGAAAATCTTTAGTATCATGGTCAAGTAAGAAACAACACCCAGTTTCCCTATCAATATCCAAGGAAGAATATATATATATGCTGATAGTTGTTGTGTTCAATAATTGTTGATGAAAAATACACTAATGGAATTTGGAGTAAATTTTAATAGTACATCTATTTTATGTCCTAATACAAGTGCTATAAATTTTTCAAAAAAATTTATAAGTTATTCAAGAAATAAGAATATTGATATTAGGCATCATTTTCTAAGTGATCATGTTCTTAAAAATGATTTACCTTTAGAATTTTTAAATAGTGAATGTCAACTAGTTGATATTTTCACTAAAAGCCTTCCCTATATAAGATTTGATTTTAATAATAGAAATTTAGGTTTATTTAATTTTTAAATAAATTTTAATCTTTTTATACTTTTAAAGTTTAATTTTATCTTATTTTATTCTATGTATTTATTTATTTATACCATTTTTTTATGTTAGAATTATTTACTGATTACATTAAATCTGATTGGTTTAAATATTTTTTTCTACTATATATTTTAGTTAATTTATTTTATCATAATTTTATTTGTGTCGTGTGTTTTTAAAAAAATCATAACTATCTTAAATAATGACTTGGGAAACATGGTACTTTCAAAAAAAAATTGAATACCTATCCTTTTTGCTTCTAAAACCCTTTTCGAATATTGAACCATCCGTCTACCTTCATCTACCTTCATTTACCTCTATTTTCTTTGGAAACTATTGAACCTGAGAACCTAAGAGATTTTATTTCTCCAAAATGATAAAAAAAAACATGAGAACTGAAGAAGCAGAAGCAAGAGATCTAAAGTATCAGTGAGTTTTTGGAAGAATAATTCCTCACGGAAAATTGTTAGATTTGGAATGGCTCTACCAAACAAATATTACTCTAATACTGGTGTTAGCATTTGAAGGTATGGAATCTATGTTGAATGAAGTGATCTTAGAGTTTCTTTATGAGGTAGAACTAGTATTTTTCTATTATATAATACAGTTTAGTTTCAGTGATTCTGTAGATGTTGTTTTCACAAAAATAGACGATAAGGATTTTTCAGTTTCTTCCTCTCTAATTTCCTATATATCAAACTATCCTCATGAGGGGGTTTTTAATTTTGATCTACATTCTATTGAAGATAAATATCATAAGTATGAAAACATTATGTCTTTTATTTTTGGTTCAATAAACAATAGGAAGATGGTATTCAAATATCATGAGGTAGATTAGAAAATTTTGGTTATGTTTATTTAAATCAGAATGGATCTAAGAATAGATGAAATGGAAAATATTCTATATCCAGACTTTTATATCATGTTTTTAATTTTTTTAATGAAATATAGCTTAATTTCCCAAGGTATATGTTTAGATATCTTCAATACTACTGTCACCCAGATGCAAGGATGAAATTTTATCTTTATGGAATGATATTCTCTAAAACATTGTTTTTGAAATTCATGATTCATTTAATAGATTCTCGAATCAAATTTCATCAATGTAATTTACTCAATGTGGGAACTTGGAGGAAGCTAGGTTTTTACTTGAGTACTGTAAAAGGAAAACTCATGCCAGTTGGGGTGGATGACCAAAAAATATTAGGTTCATTTTATCGGGGGGGTCAAGGGGCTATTTGAAATTACTGAATTGGTGAATCCCAATGTGAAGGATTTTCCAAACTATCCCAAATAATATTGATATTTTATGAAGAATAAGAATAATTGGATTAATAAGGTGTGCTAGAAGAATTGGTTTTAAAACCATATAAAATAGTAGATCCACCTACTAAAGAACCATGGTTGGGCTCAAGAGAGGCTACTAGGTCAGTTCATTTAGAAGAACCTTTTCTTAAAGAAGATCAATAAGTTTACATCCATATTTGAGATCTGTATAATGTTGATTTACCAGTTTTTCATCAGGAATATCGAGCTATTTAGTAAAAAAATAGATTCTCAGATAAAAAAAGGCTACTAAAACTCTTGAGAATCCAATTTTTTCTATTTTTGATCATGTGGATGAAAGAAATAAATCTACATTTGAAGACAATATATAATTTCTAGATTGTATCTCTTTTTCATGTGAAAATTCAATTGAAAAACCAGTGGAGAAGTTTGTGTAAATGTCTCCTTCAAGATCATTTGTGATTGTTGAAGTTGGTCAGTCACAACTTCCAAATAAAGTGATATCTGATTCTCTAACCAATCAGGATGAAGTGCTTGGGATTAAGTTCATTAAGTTTCAGGAATAAAATATCAATCTTTTGAAGGAGCTCAACATTGAAATAAAAAAGTTACCGAATCTTAATGAAAATTCTGTTTCAAATAATGATTTTGATGCTTTCAAGAGAGAAATGCCGAATGTATTCAGAAAGATTAATTTTTAAGTTGTTTCTAATTCAGACTTTGCTAAACTCAAGTGGTATTTTGGGAGTCAGTTTGATTCAATCAAGTGTAGTTTCAGTCGTACTAGCACATCTACCTCTGTTCAAACTACCTCTCAAGAATTGATTCGTAGATCTCAGGAAATAACCACTATTATGGATGACATGAATGATTATCTTAAAAATCTTTAGAACAATAGTGATACTCATTCATTTTTGTTGGAAAATGATAAATTTTTTGTTTACCAACAAACACAAAACAAGCTAGGTATCAGATTTCTGTGGAACAAATTAATATAAAAATTGGACATATTTGTGCACCAATAGGATCGTTTTCATGACTTTATGAAAGTCAATAATGTTGAAAATTTTCATATTAGACAAGATTCTATATTATTTAATTTTTTGGGTTTTATTCCATATTATTTAATATTTATGTCTCTAGAAAAGGATCTAGTTTAGTTTATTTATACAGATTATTCTATCATTCACTTACTAATCTATGAAAAATTAAATGTGTTTAAATCCTTTTCTATATATTCTTTTTTTTTCTCAAAAAAAGTGGGAGAAATTTGGATAAACTCAACATTTCTTTATGTCAAAATAATTCTGTCAAATCAAATTTCAAATTGTTTTGTTTTAATTTTTTGAATGTTTCTAAATTCTGTTATTAATTTATGGGTTTTGTGATCATCAAAAAAGGGGAATATTTTTGGGCATGTAATGTCTCAAAAATACTCAATAAATATTATTGATTTCGATGGTCACAAATACTTATATTTATTTTACTAATGATATTACTTTTAGTGTATTTCATGAAATTAATATTCATTATAATCATTTTTTTTGAATTATATTAAATCTTATTATCTTTGTGGAATATTGGTAAAAGTGTTTGAAATTCTCTTATGTGTGTTAAGGAAACATTGTTCATAACCTACGTTAAAGAACGTAATGTAAGGAACAAACCCTACACTTGTATTAAACATTATTTTGAAATATTAGTGTATATTGTTAATCAACCCAATGTTCAAATAAATATATGGATAAAGTGACCTATGTATGTATGTAACCTTATGTTTGAAAAAGAGAAAAAGTATGTTTAAAGAACCCAATGTAAGTATGGAATCCTACGTTTTAGAAGAAAACATAAGGATCATAAACGTTGATTTTGTGATTAACCATACATTTTCAACCCTACATTCGGCGATTGACTTCTCTGTAGTTAAACCCTATGTTTTCTATTTTTCCATTTTTTGATGGAACCATACGTTTGTGTTTTCAACATAAGAGGTTTGAATTTATGATTTTATTATAGTTTTGTGCAACAGTCTTTGTAGAATATCATTCAAATTTAGAGATTGTTTCCAAATGATTCAAACTCATTTGGATTTATTCAAAGAATATTATTATATATAAATATTTTCTCTAATTTTTAAGGGATGTTATGACTACTCTATGTTATCTAATGAATTTAAATTGTCAGGATTTATCAGGAGAATTTCCTAGATCTAGAATTGAAAACAGGATCTCTGCATTATTTATTATATCATTGTATTTTTTATAATATTGATGTATGTATTATTCAAATATGTTTTGATATATTTATCCATATATTCAAACACAAATTAATGAATGAAACTATATTATTGTAAAATATTTTACAGATCTACAACAAAAAATGATCGGACTCTAGTTTCTATAGAAGAAGCTACAATTTGGAGAAATACATGTTTTGAATCTCATATTTTATATAAGTCTGCTAATATTAATCACTTCTCCTTGTATTTGAAGATCCATTACAACAAGATTGCTTCGGAACCTCCCTTTCTAGATGAAACTATTTTCTGAATAAGAAGGTCCATCTACTATAAGTTGTTGTTTCGATTAGTGAAAATCACCAAACTTGTATAGAGAGTATATGGTGGAATGGACAAGGGGATCATTATGCCCCAAAACACTATAAATATTCATGTTCTATAATACTATTTTATCTAAATCTCATAATTTCATACATAAGATAAACAATGCTTATCTAAATAATCAATAGTTCACATCGAAATGAAAAATTGTGAATGGTCTTCAAAAGACACAATCCTCCCTCCTATTGTGTATATTTTTATATTCTAACATGACACTAATAACTATTATATATTTATGATATGTTTTGTAATCCATCACAAGCCCTGATATATGACTAATTACCCTAAAAATTATTAGGTGTAGAATCTCTATAGATACTATAGGGTGTTTCACTTGTAACTCCATTTTCATATATCGGTGGTTCTCCATATCATTTAACATTATTTAATAATAATGAAGGAATAATTGTTCTATGAATCTATATGACACAGATATAGGGATTTCAATTCTATTTAGGGAGGTGATTAGTATTTTGTAATAGGCATTGAAATTCCAAAACGCATCCTATGTATCTGATGGTAACATGAATTAAAACCAACACAGTTTATTTAACATGATTTAAGTTCATGTGAGATGAATATACCATGTAGATTATATTCATTTGAAAAAAGATTGTATGAGGATATTTAAGCCTTATATAGGTAGATCGGTCATTAAGAAGTTGTTCAATGTATCTAATTTGTAACCTGAATCAATGTATTCATAGTTAAGTGTTATGGGCATATGCATTTTTAAAGATGTGACGAATAATTTTTGAGTAGAGATTATGATTATATGGCTTCCCAGAGTTTACTCATTAGTATTATATCCCTTTTACTAAATATGTGATGATATAGGAAATACCGCTAAATTGGGGCCCACATTGGGAATTATCCCCTTGAAAATTTCACAATAATAACGAGTCACTAATACCAAGTGATTCATGCTCAATGTGAGAAATAAGATGTAGTTAAAGAATGAATATATATTATGATAAAATAAGATGGAAATTGATTATGGATTACACACTAAAATCACCTGAAATTTGATTCATTTACCTTGTGGCCTTTTGAAGAAAAGAAAAATATTATTGGGGATTACACCTTCTAAGGATGACCGTGCATGAAATAGTTTTTTATCTTCTAATGGATAAGGGAATGTTCTACAATCATGAGAGGATATGGGGTCTCTGAGAGACAATAAATGGAATTTAGAGGTACTTACTCAATGATGTATGATAAAGTCCCATATTTACTCTTTATCCTCTAACAGACAAAGAATAGTGATGAGCATAAATGGTCTCTCAATTATTTTTAAATGACGTAGAATAACTTTTTGGAGCATGGGACGAATTGGATGGTCAATGTACATAAACCTAGTACATTAATAAAATTCTATTCACAAATGGGGAGCTTGAAAAAAAAATTAGGGTAAGAGGTTTATGGGGTATAAGGGGATATTTCCAAGTGTGTCTGGCTGATAGGGATAACATGGATGAGAATGCCATTTTGATAATGATAACAGGTTTATGGTACATTAAAAGATCAATGAACTGATTACACTATCAAAATGGTTCATATGTATTTTCTATGGGTATGTGTAATGACCTATCTAACACATCCATGTGTGTCACATAATTTGGGATCATAGATCCATTGGTCTTTACATAACAAGGATAACATTTTTGAGGGGTGCAGTTCGAAAAATATGACATTGTTAAGGCTTATTTCATGATCCATTTGTAATGTTCTTGGTTTTTCACAAGATTGATTAATTGATCATGAAAAAAATTCAACCCATTCACATGAAATCAATGTAACCCTACTTCAATAATGATCTCTTCCTTGACATCTTTTATCATGTGAATCCCACCACATTTTATAAATTTTTCTCCATCAATGGTATTGTGTGATTAAGAAGATATATATAGAGAACTTTATATGAACATGTGTATATTCCAAATATCCTTTCTTTAATTCGTCCAACATATCCCAGAGAAATCATGTTATCGTGATGACATGTCAAAGACCCTTTATGTGATCAATATAGTATCTTTAAGGGCCCTCTCACGATAAAGAGCTTATCTAAAAATCAACATTAGCATAACATATTACCTTTATTTCTCATAATTATCTCATAATGCATTTCTATATAGAGGTCTCTTGAGATCATTTTATCCATTTTATCTTGAAATACCATTTTTTATTTTTTTTGTGTTTTTTGTTAAACTAAGGTCGATTTATTTGCATTCCCATTATTGTATATATATAGTTTCTCATCGGGTATATACCACATACCTATTCTAGAGTTAGTTTAAGGACACTAAACATTAGTGAGAATTTTTTTATATTCTTCATATGATATATCCAAACATCATCTGTGATGTAATCCTCTTATCACGTGATAAAATGTGATCATATGATCAGCCTGCCATTACCATCATCCTTAATCACAAATTATATTTTCAGAAACATATATGGTAATGGTATTTATAGGGAATTCATGATGTACATGTCCATAGTACTTAACATGATCCATTTTTATTTCCAATGGTGTTTTTATGATCAGGTTTACATTTAGGATATCCTTAATGTGATAAGGTTGATATTTCCAATACCCATTGCCTAATCAGGATGACATGCCCTATTGCCATTACATGATTATTATGGCATGCCTAAGGGTCATTGAATGATCAGGAAGACATGTCTAGGTGCCTTTGTGGGATCCATGAATTGATCACGTGAACTGCATTATTCTAACATGTGAAAATTATTGAATTACCGTATAATAACAATCATATCATTTACATATTATTTTGTGGGAATAATTTTCCATCTTCAAGTGATTTTCCATTAGAGAATAATGATATTATGATGAAATTTACAAAGGCATTCATGTGACCTTGTGGACAGTTCTTAGGGTTTATTTGATCAATTGACTAATCATGTGAACTATATGATCTATTTCCATAGAAACTAATAATTCCCCATATATAATGATAACTTAATTTGTCTCTATTATCACATAAATATTTTTGGAATCATAAATTTTGTTTTCATCATGGCATTTTTTATCAATATGAAGGGTCTAATTGGATTCATGTAATCAAGTTATCATCTCTAATGGATTTCATATTATTAATGAACTGATCACATCCAACATGTTATCCCTTTGCATGACTGGATTGTTAGTGAATCGACCACACGACCCTAATAGTTCATCTCATGATGAATCTTGGATCTCAGAATGTATTTTTCTATTATTATTAGAATAAACATTCTTTATTTTCCATTAAGACATCTGGTGATTTGTCATGGTTTACATGATCATGAGTCTCACCAAGGGTCATGCAATCATGTAAAAAATCATTTGATCCCCATGTATTTTAATTATTTCTTTATTATCTATTTTTACAATGAAATAAAATTTCATTGAGTATTTTTTTATCTATCAATTTTAAAATGCTCATTTGGAAAGAGTCAATAAATCACCCCCTTATAAGTGATGTTTTATTGAAGGGGAAACGACACATTTCTGAGGAAGTATGTGCATGAATGAATGCCCTAGAATTCTATTAATCGATCTATTGGGTTAATTTTGGTCTCTATAGATACATTTTTTATTCTATGAGGTTACATATAAATTGGTGGGAATGGGGTGAAAATGGTTTCTTTACTATAAATATGGGATAGATCTAAAATTTAACCCTTTCATATGACTATTTTATAGGAATCCATCATTAAAATCCCTCCCATAAGTTGAACATATGATTCTCATCAAATATTGATTTTATATAGAGGACTCATGCAATCAAACTGCTAGCTGGTAAACAATCATATTACTTTTTCCATGTCATGTATCCTTTGAATCAGGGTAACATCATATAATCCACTTGGATGTCACATAATCTTCCGGTTAGAATGTCCTTCCCAAGGACAAGTAATCTGTGTGATTCAGCATGGGTCAAGTGATCATGATACCTATAGTTGATCATGTCTTTTTCATGATTTCATTCAATTCATGTACTTTTAGATTCAATTCACTACCTTTCAATATCTAATTTTTAATGAATTATTTGTTTGTTATGGTAAAGATGTAATCGAGATTTTGGGAATATTCTGACATCCATAGAAGGATGAAAATAATAATTGGGAATCGTGATGATGATTCCCCATTATCGAGTCATTCCCGACAATAAGGTTTGAAAGGGTCTTTTTCGATCAATATTTAGAACTATACCATTTCTCATAGATTGAAACTACATTACATTATCCTTTTGGATTATTTCTTCATTCCCTAACCAAGACACAATCTCCCAGCTTCTTGTTTTTCATCCTACTTTAACTATATCCATTCAATTATCTCCAATAATAGATAACTAATTATGGTGTGGTTATAGGGGTTATCGAACACAATAAATCACACCCCTTTGAGTCTATATTGATTTAATCTCTCACATCAAACAATTTCACAAAGTAACACAAATATACTAGTATCCTCTTTAGATAATCTGAAAAGTTTTTGAAGTTTAAAATGGGATTTGTGCACTGGTGGAAACTATTCTGATGAACTGTCACATAAATTTTTTGATATAAAGAGTTGAACATAATTTGAAGATTAAAATCATGCTGGCCAACCCATTAAGGGAACATGGATTTATTATTTTATCTAGTACTTTCAACCAGATATTCTTAAAGAATTGATCATTCATTATTGTCCTAGTTCCAAATCATTTCACATAACCCATGGTGAAGTAAGTGTGAGTCTATTGGACATCCATAATCTTGGGAGAATTCATCCTCTAGGGGAGATGTATGATCAATTTCTCCAAACCATGAACATTTTTGATGACCCTAAGTTGACTCCCTCTTTGTCTTAGCACATAGTCACTATTGTGAGGGATAAGCTGAAGAAAGAGAAGATCCATGGATCGATAGACACCATTAAAGACAAGATAGATTTTTCTCTCTATCAAATAGATGCATAGATAAAAACAATAAATCCACATCACTACCATTATCATCACATTCCAGACAACATGGGGACCTACAGGGCCATTCTAGAGGTTGGGGAGTGCAATTAAAGGGAAAATAAGGTGAAACCTGACATGTATTCAAGTATCTAGCTAGTGATATTTTGGTGATATTAATAAAAGGATGGATGGTCCATGATGGGGAAACACATATAGGTATCCAATTGAAAACATTAGAGAAATATTTTGGTAAGGATAATTAAAATTCCTCAATCTAGCTATCACATCCTTTTCCCATTTATATCAACTTCTTGGCCAAATTTTAGTAATGTAATACCCCGGACCAAATTAGTAAACATGTACAGTTTATATTTTTTAGTAAGGTTTGTACTTAGAGTGTTATAGGTACCAAAATAACACTACTAAATATCATTACCCAAACCTCACTATACTTCTAAATAACTCTTGGGGTGAGGAGAAACTATTAGATCTACATGAGGATATGAACATGATGAACAAGAGTAGTTCATTTAATTCCATTCTATACCCCACACCTTCTGTGCTAATAATTGATAATGGTAGTGGTTACATGGATGAGAGGCCATGGAATGTTTCATTCGTGGATGGGATTCTTACAAATCATTTGGATGAACTATTCATCTATGATCCATATGCCACTTACTAATTTTCTCACCAGTTTCATTGTACTAATAACATTCTTCTCTTCCTTTGGATGAGGTGTGTGGGGAGAAACATCCAAGAATTAATAAAAAATTCTATCAAATGATTTAATATAAGGATAATAACTGAAAAATAGTTTTTAACCATACCAATTCTCAAACTTGTATGTCATGAAAATATGAATGATCTTGGATAGAATCTTATCTAGTTCGTGTGGTAATAAATCAACATTGATAGGAAGTAAAAACCTATGCCTCTCCAAAACCCTTTTTTGTGGCCTTAGAGAAATTGTATCATAAATTAGGAAGTACTTTGAATAAATTCCCTCAACAAGACAAAGTATCCACTAATAGTGATGAAAAAATTGTTAGAAAATATTCCCCTTAATACTTGTAAAAGATAATGTGCTTCTTAGAGGAGGGTTAGAGTTTGTTATTAATGAAGAGAGTGTAGTCCAAGAAACACACTTTTCTTCTTAATCGATTAGGAAAAAACCTCATTTGACATATTTGATACTTGAATATAATCCAACCATTGTTCCTCATCTTGATAAACCTTTTGATATTACCATTGTAAGAAGGATGAAATAAACACTAATTTGAAACTAGAATCATGTCACTGTTATCAGGACTTTTAATAAACATTGATAGTAAAATTGAGTACCTCTTCTAGTTTTTTCATAACATGGTGTTAGTAATCTTCAATTATCACAGATCATAAAAATTTTCAATGTGGATCATACTATATAGGAAACAATTATACATCCAATAGAGAGTTATATATACATATATATATGAATTTGATAATAAATTTTTTTTAATTCAATCTATGAGGGATGCCTCAGATATGTTCCATCAAAAAAATTGTAGATCCTAATATATGGATGATCAGATGAGTTACATTTCCACATGAATAGTAGAATGTGAAGAATTAAAATGTCATGTGAAGGATGATTTCTCCATGGAATCCAAATTAATAGGCACTATTTGAAAAGTGGATCGTGAATTATACTCCTCGATTGAGGATATTAATCCACTAGTTGTAGTGGTATAAATGTAGTGGGAGACACCTAAACATTCAATTAATGCCTCACAACATGCTTTGACTAATCTTGTGAAATAAACATGCCATTTTTTATAGTTCTTATATTATATTTTATTCGAGGAAGCTTGAGATACACTCATGATTGTAGATATTGCACCTAATTGTTTACATTATTATTGAAAAAAATTACAAACAAAAATGTTTTTTCATTATATATTTCATTAATTTAATGGATATAATTTCATCGTATTTGTATCATAATGATAGTGAAAAACTTCAATATTTTTATAATACTATGTGACCCAAAATAAGAAATGAAATGCTCAAATCATGAAAGACAGGTTGTGAAAATACCCCAAAAAATTAATGGAATAATCATGACTATTTATGTATTCGTCCCATTTTTCGATATATTTAAGTTCAAAAGAAACATCTGTGTAAATATATCATAATGGTGTAGTGATAAAAACATTTGATAAACTAGGGTCCAAAAGAGCATATATTGATTTTTATAGGGTTGAGAGGTAGTCACAATAATATTTTTATCTATTATTTTTAGACCTATCTTCTAACTAAGCTATTGGTGGAGTGGCCTTATAGGCATGGAATTAAGTTTTTCACAGTCCTCCCTTCAGGGATTTTCACTCCACCTTGTTTCATGTCGAATCAATTTTACGAGTTTCCAATATTTCATGGATCACATCGAATTTGTATCTAGTGAGAAAATAATCTACTTTTTCATAGGGTTACCATTTTATGGTTTTAACCTAGTGACTCTTATATATCTTTCAATGAAATGTTTGTTGTCTTGTTAAATTTACTAATAATGTTCGATTATTTTTTACCAAATATCACATACCAACTTTTGTTGTAGTTTAGAGTCATTTAGCTAAAACATTATATTAATTTATTTTAGAGACTTTTTATTTCATAACTTATAATTATATACATTAGGTTATTATAACCTCAACCTTATATTGTTTTATTTTATGTTATTATGGCTTGGGCCTTTTTATCTGTATTTTAAGGTCTTATATGATCATGCCTTATTTTGATGTAGTTTAGGGTCTTCTATCTCAAACCTACAATTTATATCATTTAGGGTATTCCATATTACAACATATTTTTATTTATTTTAAGGCCTTATATCCCAAACATAATTTACCTTAAATTAATTGTAATATATCTTGAACCAAATTTTATTATATTTTAGGTTCATCTAGCTTGGACCATTTGTCATTGTAGTTTAGGTTCATCAAACTCAAACATTATATTTCAATAGTTTAAGGAAATATAGATCAAACAATATTTTATATCATTAGATATGTGTCATTAAGAATATAACTTATTCTTTTTATGTTGTTTAGGCTCTTCTATCATGGTCATTTTGTTGTTCTAGTTCAGGTTCTTATAATCAAAAAACATCTATTATGGTATTTTAGGGTATTCTACCGTGGAATTTCTATTTCTTCTTACTCCTTAGACATGGAATTGGTTATTAAGGATCAATATTCAAGGAGGATTCATAAAGAACTCATACTTACTGGATGTATGAATATTTCATATTTAGAAAGGGTTCTACTTCCCGACATCCTTTTTGAGATTGTGAAGGATGGATATCTTGTGAACTGTTTTGACAACGTGCATCTGTGAAGTAAACGAGTATAGTATATGTTTAAATAATTTAATAGATATTTTACCTACATGGATAGTTTGACAATAGTATGTGTAAATCAAAACTCATAGGGTTTGAATAAATGATTGTGAAATAGGTTAGAAAAATTTGGGTGGATTGAAAATCACCCCAAATTACCAAATTCGACTGTGATGTTTCTAGGGATCACAATATCATAGGTCCTTTCATGAAAAGTTGATATGCCTTTGGTTGAAGATTCCTAGGACCTTATTTAGATCATACTAATTAAATATCAATCATAGAGGGTCCCAGCTTCATTCCAAGGGCTGTGTAATATTTGAGAAAATTCATAAACATGGGAAGTGATGTAGGGTATACAAAATAGTCTTATCCTTGGAGGGTTCTAAAACCATATGGCTTGTTTTTAATGGTTTTGAATATCATTACCTACATCAAATTGTTTTGGGTCATATAATGTGGGCCATAAATGGTTAAAGAATATAGTATCACATCCCTTATTAAAGAATGGGTACAATACATAGTGACATATCAACGTAGATGTCTACCCCACTAGAATAGTCTTGTCATGAGTAGTTTAAATCGTGATCTAGAAATATCTAATTCAACTGAAAATAGTTTCTAGTTTTTATAGGTATATGATTTTTATTGTTAAATAATATTATTTCATGTAGTCAGGGAAATAAATAATGGATTAACAATGGATTTGTCCTCCAGACCCAAAATATCCTGTAAGCCCAATCTCTTAGTGAATGTGTTACTTTCTAGACAATCCTAGATAGGTCACTTCAAACGAGCTAGTCCAAGATTCCAATACACTATAGGGGAGATCTAATAGTATTTAATCTATTTTTTGGGGTTCTAGGAGAAATTTATCAACTCATATAATTGAGGAGTGACTTTAATGACATGAATATGGTTTATGGAAAACATAATATTCCAAATGAATTTTAACACCCTAATGGTTGTGTCAACACGTATCGAACATATTATCATGATGAGGGAATGTGGAAAATATTTGATCTATATTTTTCTAATATTATATAGGTCTAGTGAGCATGGAAAAAAAATTCATGGGTTATAAGATGGTTCTCATTAGCCTAATTCCTTCATTGTTTACAATCTATCTTTTTCCAAAACCCTAGGAACGAAGAGGTTAGAAAGTGAAGGAATAATGTTTTCTCATTTTTCCCTTTGTGAATTTTTAGCCTAAAATGTATTATATATCATTCACTAGTAGTGTATGGTCTTGTGATTTGAACCACATAGGTTTAAAGATTAAATTCATACAACCTTGGATAAATTTCCTTCAATTTTATTATCATGATGGATTTATTCTTAGTATTAGTGGAGTGTAACAAAACATAAAAATTTGGATTACCAAGGTTAAGAGTATTCCAACACCATTTATAGTTAGGGATGTGAATGTTTTAAATCATGAATAATGGTTCAAAAATCATGTATAATGGTTTTTGATAGATATTTTTAGGATGATCTAGAATTACACATCAGGCACGAGTTCCATTGTAATACTATTAGATATCATGAGGATCACAATTCACTTCTTACAATGATAAAATTCCTATAGATTATGTTCACAAGTCCTATGTATAGATCCAACTCATAAATGTTCAAACAGATAGATCATTTATTTTTTTTCTAAATTCATCGAAGTATTTGGGAAATATGATATTGACAAGACATAAAATGTGTTTCATAGATTGAGGTTCTGCGAATGATGATAAAAGAACTCAAAACATTATTTGACCAGAGTCAAGATCTTATGGACCATTGATATCGACTGATAATGTATGGTGCTCTATATAGTTTAGTTTCATATTGTTGGGACACACCTGTTGTGTAGTTTCATGTCATGAAATAGGGGAATAATTATTGTACTATTTAATGTTTTCTGACTAAGATGTCTTCCTAGAAATTTAACATCATACGGTAAGGATATAAAAACTTATGTAAATTTATGAAATATATACATAGAAACACCTTACATTGTTTGGGGGAATTTAAATTTTGGAGGAATTATATATCCATGTATAGGATTGTTGATCTATAGTCATACACAATATTCCCTTTTCCTCATATCTGATTTAGGTATCGCCATTCCATATGAAGATCTGATTGATGTGTAGTTAAAGTGATATTATGAAACTCAAAGATCCTTAAGAAGTTTAAGGTATTGAAATGTGGACCAGATAATAATGGAATATTCCATTTACATGGTCCATAATCCTTATGTTTCACAATTCATTTTTTATGGAAAAGAATCATGACATAGTTATCTCCTTCTAAGAGATCCCTAGTGTATATTTGGATCATACAAAAAATGGGGGAGGATATAATTTTATTGATTCTAGTACTGGAAACAAGATTAAAGGATACATGAATAACTACATATATTTTTAATATAGGAGTCAATAAATATGTTATTCTCATATTTATCCTCACATAGATAGAACTCATATGTGTAAATGGAGTATTTCCCTTCCATTGGAATTCATTGATGGGCTCGGTGATGAGTGGTCTAATTGATATTGTGTATCCAATGTGTATAAGAATAAATCAAAATGTAGCTATGTATATGATTACCACCCCCAACATAGATCAAACACATATAAAGGGAGGGAAGCATGTTCCCCTTGAAGAAGAAGTCACACACTATAGTGGGGGTGAATTATCCACAATCTTTAGTGATGTACTCAAGATGAAGGAATCTCATATTGGGAGTGGATTTAACAGATGGGGGAATATATAAATTCTTGAGTACACGAAAGGATGAATGAATTTAGTATGGATTAAGCAGTGGGGAAGTCTATGATAGTGTAAAACCTTTTGATGGGCCCTGGAAAATATACCCATGTGTCACTGCATATCCTAATAGGTTAGGAATCCATCCACATGTAGTAGTTTTGATGAAAACACCCAACCTATGTCTAACCCATATACATGGGTAGTTTCATATAAATGAGTTTGTTCCTATAAAATGGGATTTCGGACTCACTATATATATCAAATGAATGATAATCAACCCACACATAGTTCTAATAGAAATAGGAACCCATGATATATCTACCTCATATTCCAGGAGGGCAACATATTTTATTTTCTCTTGGTGACTATTAACTCATAGTCAGAAAAGGTCTCCTCTATATAGATTGAGAACATATATAGTGAACGGTATTTTTCATATTTTATTCTATTATGGGGATGAAACACTTAACCCTTTCATTAATTAATTTATATGGATATTCTCACATATCATTGTATGCATCTAGATCTTACATAGGTAGTGTGCCTGATCAAATGGTCCTCTATAAGAAATTCTAGGTCCTACACGGTGGACCATATGTAATGTTGTTTAAAAACATGATACTACGAAACATGAGCATATATATTTTGTGGTAAATCAACATTGACCAAATAATATTTTTAGGATGGTCAATTATTATCAAGGAATTTTGGATTTTATATGATATGCATGCCCCAAAAAAGAAAGGTTATAAGGATACAATGTCATAATCATTCCCTAAAAATTAATACTAAGAACATATAAATAACTTCTATATTTTCTGAATCCACATGAATATTTGGGTTATGGGAACCATTAATCGTAACCCAATGATATATGAGTCAATGGAATGTGGATACCAATGGGTACTTGTCAACCATTAAAATGGGAGAAGACCATATCACATGTAGTCCAAAAAATAGCACTTGGATTTAAGGGGAGTCTACTATAGGACCAAAAAGAACTACCAAGAATATGTTATTATTAAAAAATTCATCAGTGAATCCAATTAGGGTCCTTTTTGATAAGCCAGTCCAGATTACCAGTTTTCTAAAGGGGATAACCAAGAGCACATAGGCTAAAGGTATTTGGTGTTTCAGAAGAAGTATATCATCTTGAGGAATTGGTTGGTGTTAAATCAAATTTAAATGGTTTAATTTGGATTATATAAAACATAATATTCATGAATATTTTGACCACCCTAATGTCTATGAAAACACTTATTGAACAAATTTTCTTAGTGAAGGGATAAAACATGTGATTCATAAGTATGCAATCATGATAGGGGTTCATATGTTTATAGTGAAGGAATGTTTATCATGTAGTTTTATGTCATCCAATATGGATTTGGCCCCTTACCTTTGAACAATATGCTTCATAATCATGCTAGTACCAAATACTGGCCTAGTTCCCAAAACTCACATGTTCTAAGATCCTAGTGAGAAAAAAGTGACAACTAAGATGTTGATTACAATGCATGAGAGTGCATTGAAGGAAATATTTGGGGGTAATATCATTTCTAAATGAGTGGGAATCCCCAAAAACAATTTATTATCATCGAGGAACATAGTTGGGAGTTATTATAAATTTTGGTTTGACATTAAATGGATGATCAAGTTGTCACTTTGTATCCTATAGTATAGGAATCAATCCACACATGGTTATTATAAGAAAATTCTCTATGTAGGTTTGTCTCGTACACATTGGTAGGGGAATATTTATTTTGATACATTGTGTATGGGAACATGTTTGGAGACATGTTCATCAGTACCTATCATATGGTAATATTAATTAATCCATACATAGTTATTAGTAAAAATTTTACCTATATACATATGGATCATGTGTAGGGTAGGAGATATTATTACTCTCATATGTAGGCCACCAATGTGAAAAATAATTTTAAATGGACCTAGTTCTGATGTGGGGAATAATTTTGGTTCTTCACATGAAACTGAAATCTTAAGATCATTGTATATAACTATGAAAGGATAATCATTCCACATGTAAAACTGAAATATGGTTTCTATATAGATAAGATTATTACATCAGGATGAGGTATTTTTTAATATGTTTTCTCTTAACATTGAAGATATGACATGGATTAGAAGATCATGGAGTCAAAATTGATCTTGTAACAAAGAGAATATAGACATGTACAAATAATTTTGAGATAACTCCCTATAATATTTTGACAAATATATAGGAAGGGGTAATTTTTTTCAACATATATAATGTAACTAGTTGTCATGCTTGGCATGGGCCACATGGGGTAACCCACTCTAAATAGTTTAGGCTATTTTATGATAGATCATATGTCACATAGTTTACTGTTATGACACTAAGAAATTTTAATTTTGTTTAACTTCATTATAATTGGATATAGGTTTCTACTAGTTTAAGGAGATTAAATAAGGAACTTAGCACTATGTTTTTTAATGTTTTTCAATAAGGACATTGAATATGTAGTCATAAAACCCTAAGATATTTTTGAACCCCCTTGTACATGGGGAAACTATATGAACAAATTTTTTAATTTAAATTCATAAATCAAGGATGAATTTATAATAATTAGTGGTATCAGAATCATTGTATTATAGAAATAACTCATGTTGATAGGGGGGATATTTCTTATAAGATCAAAACATCCACTATACCCAGGCCTTAACGCATTGTTCCATTCACCTATGAATCCAAATGGGGTCCCCTAATATTATTCAGTTCTTATTATAAATATTCCATAAGTGAGATAAAAGATAAATTCTTCTCAAGGTCCATGATATTCCATGAGAAAATACACTCAATACATCAACAAATTCAAACATGAAATTGGTAATGAAGTTTGTTTTGTGGAAAAGGATTTGTTCAAATAAATTTATAAAATGAAGAGAAATTGTGTCCTCATTAGGGATGTGACTCTTTTAATGAAAGGGGAATGTAACATGAAGTTATAATATTACATTGATAATGGGTACACTGAATAGATAGATAACATCAAGGGTATCATAATCTTCTTGAATAGATGGGTTGTGGGAAGTGTAAATCATAACAAAATAATTTCTAAGTCTATGGGTGCTGCAGATTTTTGGGTAAGGGAAACCATTAATAATGGTGGAATACACTATGATATGAAATAAAGATAATAGCTCCTATATTTAAGGTGGTCCACACCTCTAGGACCATGAAATAACCTAGGCACATGCTCTTAGGAATTGTGTTATTCAGTAGAGAATTCTATAGATGAAACATAAGATCCATCAGTCCCTATTTCCAATGTTATAAAAGTAGTAATGGATAGCATGTGGGATCTAGGTCCATGGGGTTCAAATAGAAGTGTATAAAAAAAGGAATTTGATGGTTATCGACTCAGATACGGAAAGCATTATGGTGGTTCCTTAAGTACATATGATTCGAGAAGCGTTTAAACACCACGAAGGCTATGCCAAGGTGTATTGAACACATTTTAATGGTGAAGGTATTGACAATGATATTCCTAAATACAAAATCATATAGAGGTATTATCTATTAAACATAAATAAATCATGTCTTGAGATTAAATGTCAAAATAAAAGGATAGTTTTGTGTATTTTGACTTCATTCACCTAGGAATTGGTTCCCATTCGTTAGAGTAAAATTCACATCAATCATGCTAGTCAGAGTGGATTTACATGTTTCATAATGTCACTTGAGTAATTATTAGTATGAGAAAAAAGATACAATTGTAAATTGTATTACATTGTACACAAGTTCATGGTAGGGATATTCTAGGGATGTTTCCATTTTAATGTGTACTGTAATCTCTAGAAGGATATAATTATCATCGAGGGACATGATTGGGTGTGATAGAAATTCATCATTGTTTCTAAAATGTAAGATCTAGGTGTCTCTAAATATACCATAAATATGGGAGTAATTATATACATAGATATGGATTGAAAATTCACTTCATCATGCTGACCAATATATAGGAATAGGAAATATTTTTCTCTCTACATTAGGGTTAGGCCAATGAATTGGGATCCTAGAGTCATTATGTATCCTCTAGTAACAGGAATCAAGACAAGTGTAGTTCATATATATGATCTTGTATGCGAATCTGACTCTCACATAAGGATTAGAGATTTTTTTTAAGATATTTCTTAAAAATAGAGAATTATTAATGAATTGATGTTTTGGATTGAGAAATTAGGAAACAGGATGGATGAGGTTTATGTGCCAAGATATAGAAGGAACTAACTTTTTCTCACATTGTGTTTGTGGGAGAAAAATCATGTTGAGATCGTAAAATCCAACACCAAAAACCTCTTATGAAAATATAGTTCATATATGAGATGGGGGAGGGTTATATCCCATAATGTAATGACATTTTTTATATATTAACATAAAATGACTTAGGAAATTACAGTGCACTTTAATTTTGTGTGACTATGATGTTGTCATGAATTTTGGAACCAGGATAATTGGAAATGATTGTGATGATTAATAATTTCTACTAGGACATGGTGTATGAAATTTAAGGTCATGCAGTGAGGACCTAGAGTGCTATGCATTTTATATTATTTCTACCATGGATTGATTCTCATTAAGGTGTCTACATAAAATATTTATTAAGAAACTTCATCTTTTGTGGTGTTTTAATGTGTTTTCTAGCCATTGTGTTATATGAGTAATCCCTATTAGAATATACCATTCGTATGATATAAGAATCTTTTAAATTAGGATTTAA
The DNA here is from genome assembly GCA_963277665.1 of Viscum album. Classification (NCBI taxonomy): domain Eukaryota; kingdom Viridiplantae; phylum Streptophyta; class Magnoliopsida; order Santalales; family Viscaceae; genus Viscum; species Viscum album. Next base: position 452,208,604 of record OY728120.1, on the reverse strand, counting down.
CTATGGGGGATTATTCCCTTATATCATCAGGTTTATAAGGGCTAGTACCAATTCTCCATGGAGGTATAAGTGGATAAAAACCTTTTTGTTGAAGACTGGTGTAATCTAATTCTATTATACTTTGATACTATGAATTATATTAATACTTTTGTAATTAAATCATTCTAACTTGTCTAACTAATTCAATGATTGTCCATAATCCAAATGTTTTATGAAGATAACGCTTCAGAGTGTAGGAAACAAGAATTCAATTGTTAAAACTCCCATTGTTCTATAAAAGAACAAATATTGGGGTTTGTCTTATGGGAGAGTGTCTGTTCATACGGTAGTCTCATAAATCATGTAGGAGAATAACTATACAATACCTCATGTATTTATCTACAATTTTCCAAAGTATATTTTACACTTTTTTATTTTAGGAACATACAAATAAATTTTATACGTCATAATATTGAGAAAAATGGTTGGAAATAATTTTATACACGTGATATGACCTCTTCAACTCAGAAGAATAAAATTTGGTTCCAATGACTATCAAAAATATGTCAGAGAACCAAATTCTGGTGATAATGTTGGACATTAAAAAGTTTATGATACTCTTTCACTTGTCTTCTTCGATGGTTATAGCCTCGACCAACACGGAGAAAAATTTGTTAGCAGTAATGATGTAAATAAACTATGTAGAAGTAGTAGGGGATATGGACTGACAATATACATTAACCATATGAAAAACATCCTTTAATACATAGTATTTTAACAATTATATGTAATGATAGATGAAGTTTTCATATTTCTAACATGTTTGACATCTCCAAGTGAGTTATTTGTAGTCTTTAATCATCATTATATAGTTGTAACCAAGCCACTTATTTTTATGGGAGATCTTCGTTCCAGACCTAGGAGAGGCTCAGATGATTTTATACACTTCCTTCATGATTGTGTAAGTCTCTTATCTGATAATAAATCTATAGAGGAATCAATCAAAGCCTCATTTATATTGGACTTTTTTCTCATTAGGCTCTTTATGATGGATTATTGTTTCTTCTCAATGTGTAATCAATTCCCTTTTTGCTTGATCTGGTGAGAGGGTAGTATTTTGGATGTTATATGTTATGGGATCCATCGATCTAGGTGTGTATATTGTCTTACGTTTCTATAAGGTAGTGTGGATCTAATTAATTTCCTCCAAGTCACAAACGAATGTTCATTAGAACATAGTTTTGGGTGGTATATGATATAATACCTTGTCCTTATCAGGATCGGCTATGTCTATATCCACATTATCCAGTGAATCAGAATGATTATTTTATAGTCAGTGGATATGATGCATCATTAGTTCAAATGGTAATTCCACCATAAATACTCCCATGTAATTTATGAAATGGAAAATTTTTTCCATTGTGATGGATGACTAAATATTTATATAATTTATCACTAGCTTGGAGTTTCCTTTTTCATTTTTTTTGAAACAACCATAACACCATAAACCTGTAGTTGGTGTCTTAATTTATTACATGTCACATATATAGTATTTAAATCCCAAAGTACTGAATAGTTTAGAAGTTAGGGAAAACCATATTACATAAATAATTCACAAAATAAATGGGTAAATTAAAATAAAGCATACTTATTTTAAATCTCATCATCCTTGAAACTCATCAAAATAATTCTTCTTCATGTCATGGTGAAAGAAAATAAAATAAGTGTGACCTCAAATGATCATAAAGGGTTATGTAAAGTAGAGTTTATCATGAATAAAAATCATAGTCAATATGTAAAGGTAAATAACTAATCATTTATTCCATGTAATCAATAAACTAGGAAAGAAGTATGTAAATAATATGGATAGGTAAATTGATGAAAAAAATACCATTTAAATAACTTGATATGGCATAAAAAATTAAATAACAACAAAATGAATCCCTATTTTTTTAATATGTAAAATCTCAAAGAAAATAATGATATGTGAATTCAAAATGAAGTAAAATCTTGAATATTTGTTTCCATGTTTCCCTGGAACATGGAACCATTATGGTAAAGACCTTCCATAAGATAGTTTAAAATATACTAGTTAGAAAGCTATCTGATTTGGCCAATTTATTAATCTCAATTAACTACAAATGTATTACGGTTCATACATTAAATAGATCCAAGACTATATAATAACAGTCTAAATCATTTCTCATATATTGAATAATTTAATAAACTAATATATATTTTATAAAATATCCATATTGAGTAAAGGATACCTATTTTTCAATATTTCCCTAATTAATCAAATGAAAATTCAAAGTAAATAATGTATGTGGAAATGTTCAATGGTTCATGAATTAATAATATCCATTACACAAGAATATGAATATTTATGTTAAATTTAATTTCTAATGAATATTGATTACAATAAAGTGATTTTTTACTACAAAGATTACAATCCCAAAAGAATGTTATATTATATAATAACTTTTAACACTTGGTAAAATTTATGTAAAATCCACATAGATGAGATAATTTAAATTGAAACTAATAATACCTTGAAGAATAAATTATTCATGTTATTAGATTTCATAGGGGAATATTATACACAGTATAGAAGTGAATTGGTATATAATATCGTCTTTTTCTCAGTGGGATGTAAAATGTGTTGAAATCCATTACACTATGTTTTATTTTGGTGGAATTATCTCAAAAATCCTTTATAAAAGTTTTAAACATGTAATTATATTTTAATAAAACCGTATTAATATTTATATTATCATATATTATTCTTTTATAAAATATTATAACCCATTTGTTAATAATGATTCATTATTTTCGTTGTTTTATGTGTTAATTGCCTTGTCTTTTTAGTTTTTTTAGTTTTTTTAATGGTTATTTATTTTATCCTATTTTGTAGGTCATGATTTATCATATGTATTATGTAAATAATTATCTAAACATCATAATTATTCATTAAATTGTTTTAGAGTAATCATTAATATTTAGTTAAAAAAATGAAATGCATCGTTCAATAAGATAGCACGGTGTACCTATGCATGATCGATGCTTCCATTTTCATACCATATAAATTAAATGAAATATATTCATATTATCCTTAAAATATGATATTGATTTAAAATATATTAAATATTTTTATTAAAACCATCCTTAATACATTTCATTTAATGTATGAACGAATCACATCGCTTCTGGAGGTGGTAGTCTTCCAAACACACAAATAACATTAACGTAATCTAACGCAATAGAATGTAAAAAAAGAAATGTGTTATAGATTAATTCTAGAAGCATGATGAAATAATAAATATATTTAATACCATGTAAAATAGTATGTTCATTTTTATTCCCAACCATTAATGGTGGTAATGGTAAAATGAAGGACATCAGTTCATTATGAGATAGTCAACCATACACACGAATAATGATTTCATAACCCATTTGATGGAAATTTTTGAATTTATGGGTTATAAAATTGAAATAAAAAAATATCAGTTTATTTAAGATAATTAACTTATTATATAATCACGATATAAAAATAATTAAATATTGTGGAGAAGGAAATAAGACAAAAATTCTTTTAGAAAAACATAACTTCTTTTCGAGGTATCCTCTATAGGTTTTCACTAATGGCTTAATAATTTTTATATTTGTGCATAATAAGGAATATAGGATTATGGGAGTTGATTTGGGAAGTGAATTTGTCTAGGATTGGATGTACCAAATGGATTTTTTGTTGGTAATAAGTGAGGGGATTGAGTGACCTTTTAAAATGGAGGAGTTTTGGAATTCTTATAAATACCATAATGTAAAATCTATTGAGAAGTATCACATACCTCATGTGTCTAAAATAATGAACAATTTTGAAAAAAAAGGTGATAAGGTAGAAATTTTTCCATTGAATTGGTTCTGGAAAAATTTCTAGTTCATTTTTTCCCATTAAGTATGATGTTTAGTCACTTGGAAAACTTGGTTTTCTCATAATCGAGGTGATTAACATTAACTTTTTTTGAAATAACTTTGGTTAAAAATTAATATAAACTTATTAGGTGTTATAAATTATTATAAATTAAAATATGTATTCAATTATTACATATTGAGCACACAGATGAAGCATTAATTCATTTAAATTTAATCAGGCAGATCAGAAGAGAATGAATGTTTTCCAAGTCAAAATGTTCAAAAGTTTATTAATTTTTTATATCAATATACAATATTAAATTTTTTAAAATTACACAAATTTGTTTAATAAATTTATCATTGATATATTTTGAATTTAAAAAAATCCTTAATTAATTTAACATTATAAATTATTTAGAAAAAATTTCAGTTTTCAATTAAAATTCAAAATTTATCACTATTCATCAAAAAATGAAACTTCGCATAAAAATATCAAGAAATCTCACTAAAATAATTTTTCTTTAATCATCCAAAAAGGAAGATAAATTTTTATTAAAAAATTTATAAAATTGTCAAAATTTAGTTTTAAAATAATTATCCGATTAGAAACTACCAATACAGCCTTCAAAATAAATAAAACTCTTTATATGAAAAATTTAAATTATTCTTAACTTATAAAGAGATTATAAGCCCGATTAAATTAATGAATATTTATTTTATATATATATATATGTCATTTATATTATTCACTAATATTAATTGATTGAATTTATTAGAATAAAATTCCTTTGGGAGAATAAAAAAATAAATTTTTATAAATTTTTTTTGAAAACATTCATAATTCCTTATTAATTATATAAACATATATTTTTATTTAAATTACATAAACTAAAAAATTAACATACATCAATGATGTCATAAACCAAATTTTCAATAAATCATTAATTAATTCAGTGGTATTCATCACTATCTAATGTACATTATCCATATCAATCATATTTTTATCCCAAAAACATCATTATGTACATCAAAAACATATTAAGGGTTATCATTCCCTTGATCGGGTATTTTTACAATATTTTCAACTTTCCCCCAAAGATTTTTTATTAGTATCATTTAATACATCCATTATGAAATATCACTGTAGTAAAATCCTAATAAATTTTATAATTCTTATAAAAAAAATTATTAATAGAATACTAGTACAACATATAACATGGACCAAAATAAAAAATCACCATTGTCAATATACATTTAATTTATCAATAAAATAAGATTCAACATGATCCCTTAGATTATTTTGAGGTAAATTACCTTGACGCTTGATGAATTCAACTATGTAGTTCCCTACCTCTTTATATTCGAAACAATTAATAGCGGTGTTTTGTTTCTTCCCATTTCAATATTTTTCGTGGTGACCCATTTCTTCACACTTATAAAAAAATTTATATACCATCAATGATTTCCTATGGAGATTATTTTCATATTTATCACATGTGGTAAAATAATTCATTACCTTCTTTCTATTGTCTGTAACTTTCTCTTACATTCTCTTCTTCTCTTAATTACCTTTGAAGTAATAAGACTTTATGAATTCTTTCTCAATATTGATAGAACAAAAAACTATTTAATGATATGAAGAAAAATTTTGAGATAGAAAAAACCTTAGGAGACTTGGTTTAATACCTTCAATGATGTGGTCAATCATGAACTCTTTATTTTGTATGTAATACATAACATACAAAGATAAACTTGTAAATATAGGTTCGTACTCCATGAAACATTATTATTCCATTTTCTGTAAACTAAATAACATTTTCTTCATCTCATATTGTTTCTCATGTGAAAAATATTTTTCAAATATTTCCTCCTTAAAATATTTCCATTCTATGAGTTTTATTTCCTCTTCCTCCCTAGTTTTTTTTGTATCAAAACAACCATTGATCTACATCGCCACTAATACAATACACTGCATGCATAACCATTTTCTTTTTCACCATATCCTAATTCCATTAATATAATATCCATAGACATAATCAATTTACTTGCATCCATTGGATGCGTATTATCACTAAATTATGGGGTCCTCTACCACATAAAGAGATCCATCATTGGAGACTCTTGATGTGGAAAAGGATGCTCTATCCAATAAAGGTAATGTTTCATATTAATATTAAGCTGTAATGATATATCCATAACTTTTTCAATTCCATTAACAATCATACAAACATTATTATTAGGTAAACAACTACATTAACCAAAAGTATTGATACCCTTCTTCCATATAGATACCATTTTTGAAAAATTGAATATATAATATTAGATCATACCATTATAAAACATAATGTATAATATAAAAACTATAAAAAATAACTAACATAAAATTAAAATTTATGTGTATCTAACCTCATAATCAAAAACATGGTTTTATTTACATGTTCTTATATACTGATCCCCAATGTTAATCATAGCATTTTTTTTCTCTGATCTATGTTTTCATAAATATAGTATCCAATGTTTCTAGTAAAACATGACTTGATTCCAACTGTATGGAACCCTACCCTAGAATCCCAGAGTCATTTCCTTAATTTCATATATTGGAATAAATACAAGATTAAAATCCTAATGTACTTAATAGATTAAAAGTTTTCCAAAACGATAATACATATAATATGCCCATAATACATTGGTAAAATAAAATAAATTATTAAGATTGTAAATGCTTATTATCCATGAAACTCATTCAAAAAATCAATCTTCACATATGGGGGAGAGGAAACAAAACAAGGGTGGGATAAATTTATCATTAAGATTGATGTACATTGGAATCTATCGTGAATAAATTTCCATAATAATTAGAGAATTTTAAATATCAAAAAAAACGTGACATGTAATTATTAAACTAAAAATGAATTTAGAAAATAATATAAAAAGGTAAATAGATAAAAACACATTCCAATAAAATTATTAGAAAATAATAATAAGTGAATTATAAATGATGTAAATTATAAATTAATGGAGACCATATTTTCTATGGATGACTAACATTTACCATCAAGACCATTTAGAAGATGGTTTAAAACAAAATGGGATGAAAACCAGCTGATTTGGTCAACAAATTCATATAATGGGAATACAAACTCATCAAAGGGTTTATTTTAAAAGGTTACTAACCCATTTAATACCATTCCAAAGTATTAATCATATATCAAATAATTTATTTAACTCATAAAAAATCTATCAAATATCTATATTGAGTAAAGGATGGCGATTAATTAATACTTCCTCATTTAATCTAATAACATTCCAAGTAATAAAAATATCTAAAAATGGTATATGATTTAGGAAATAAACTTATCAATTACACAATGATATGGATAATTAATATAAATTAAATTTAAAATGAGAAATAAATATAATAAAGTGATTGTTTAAAGAGAAAGGTAATAATCACAAAAGAAAGTGGGATTGTACAATAAATTTTACCACATGCTAATTTTCAAGTAAAATCCCCTTTAATGAGATTATTCAAATTGAAACATATAATAAAATTAATAATAATTTAATAATGATATTATATTTAAATGGGTAATTAAATACACCACATATATTTTAATTTATTCATAAAAATATATAAGTCTTAATGGATGTAAATTAAGATGAAATCTCTTCCTTTAAGCATCCTTTTGGTTGAATGATTTTTAACCTCTGAAATAATGGATTTATTCATGTTATTCATTTCAAAAAAAAATATTAATATTTATAAAATCATATATTATTATTTTATTAAATATTATCTCTCTTTTATTAGTAATTATTCATTATTTTCACAGTTTTTGGGGTTAACTGCCTTGTTTTTCGAGCCTGTTTTGGCTTTTTATTTCATTGTTAATCTTACATCGATCAAGATTTGATCATATCTAGAATATAAATCTTGAATTAAATATCATATTTATTATTTATATATTTATTTATAGTAATCCTTAAAAATTAGTGATAGGAAATGAAATCCATTGTTCGTGGGGACAGTAGGTTGAACGTACGCATGAACATTGCTTCTTTTTTATATCATATTGAAGATAGAAAAGTAAATGATAATATTAATATAATAATTCTAGTGTCATCATTATGGAAAACATATTAAATATTTTTTTGGAACCTTCTTTAATAAATTCCACGTAAACTGTGAATGAATCTCATCCCTTCACTCAGTGTCAATCTATCATACACAAGAACAACATTACCGTATTCCAAAAAAAGAAAAGTATGAAGGAATGTGTTATATAAAAATTATATAAGAATTAAGACCTCATAAATATCTTATATTAAATATAAAAATATTATTTCCACCTTTACATTAAACCTTGATAGGTTGTAATGGTAAAACAAATGACATCTGTTTGCAAGGTAGTAATATGTCATACACACAAATAATGAATTCATAATCCATTTGATAGAATTTAATGAATTTAGAGGTCTTACCATTGAAATAATATAATATCAGTATATTTTTGTTTTTTTTATATGATCATTATATAAAAATAATTTAAGGATGCAGAGAATAAAATAAGATAAAAATTTATTTGGAAAAACATTACATCTTTTTTGGCTATCCTCCTAAGGAATGAACTAATTCCTTCATAAGTTTGATTTATACCTGATATAAGGCTTATATTATATTAATAGTTAATATTTGAAGTGAATTTTTTATTTTTTGGATGATACAAATGGATTCTGAGGTGTGAATAATTGAGGGGAGTGAGTTCCCTTTTGTAGTGGTGGAGGAGTGGAATTCATGTAAATACTGAAATGTATGCTCTATTGAAAATTATACCTTACCTTATATGACTCCAATAACGAATTTAATTTTAAAATATTTGGGATTATGTCTAAATTTTTCCAAAAAATGGGTGTTGGAAAACTATCTTGGTCATTAGTTCCCTTATGATTAAAGGTTAGTCCCTTGCAAAATTCATTTTTCTCTAAATCATGTGATTAAAAATAAATGTTCCTGCTAACTACATTGGTAAAAAATAATTTTTCACCATAATAAATATTATAAATTATATTTATTCTAAATATGGAATGAAATTTTCAAAATTCATCTCATATAAGTGGTAGAATTTAATTTAAAATTAATCTCGCATATGGGATGAGAATACGGGTTTTTAAAGTTAAAATGATTAATGGTTTTCTATATTTTTATATATAATTTCAACCTGAAAATGATTCAAATAACACAAAAATTATTAAAATATGTTTAAAGGATCAATTTTTTATAAAAATAAAAAGAAAATTATCATTTATAATTATTAATTATTTTGATGAAAATGTAGTTTTCAATTAAAAGTAAGTATTTTTCACTATTCATCAAAAAATGAAAATTTATAGAAAAATAAACATAATTCACCATAAGATAATTTTTATTTTATTTTTTAATAAATAAATATTATTTTTTAAATAAAATTTATAAAATTTTCAAAAAAAATAAAAATAAGTACACCATTAAATGGTTACAGAACAACATTTAGAAGAAACATAACTTTCTATGCATAAAATTCAATTTTTTCTTTTCTTATTCCCATAAAATCAGTTAGATTAATAAAAAAAATTAATATATATTAATATATATTAATATATATTTCATCAATACCATTCACTAATAGTAATTATTTTAATTTATTAGGATTAAATTCCTTTGGGGGCATAGATATAGTTTTTAATAAAAACATTTCTAATATATTAAATTTTTAATATTCTTTTATAAAAAATGGGTAACCAATTAATTCAACCACATATTTGTATTACATAAAAAATCCTATTCAAAACCTTCAATTTAATAGGTTTGAGATAGTTTACATTTTAAATAATAATATTAATAGTATTATTTAAAACATGGTCTTGTGTATAATGCAAGAAATAAAAGAAAGTCATTGTTTTGTGTAATTCAAGAAAACTCAATATTGTGTTCATTTAAATCAATATCATATAATGAATTTAATTTAAATATTATTTATATGTAAGATTCTTGTGATTTTATGTTTTATTCTTCACTTAGTATTTTGTGTCATATAAGCTATCAAATAAAATGTTCTTACTTTAGAATTTCAGGTTGTTACAATGGTAGGCATTATATAGCTATAGGGATTGATCCAAGCTTACTATAAGGTCCATTTATTCTACTTCATCAATATTTCAGCATTCATTAACTGATAAGAAGTAGAGAAAAATTTTCCTCATCACGGAAGTCCAAAACAAACCCTAAAACCTGATGGAGTTTTGGGTTTTCTATTTTATTCATGGTCAGACCTCATGAGGCCCCATCAATGTACATTTACAATGTTCATGGGGAATTATGGTGATATAAAACCACTTTTTAATATGTTTAGTTTCCACTATTATTCTCTACAATGAAGGATGTTTCATGAGGAAATTATCCATTTATTTCTCTTTAAATATTTTTTTTGATATAAATTGAATATTTTACTATCGTAGAAAAAATACCACCAGGATAAAAAAATTCGCATACGGTAGTTTAAAATATACTTGAGTGGTTAGATAATAAGAACATGTATTACTCATGTTTTTAAAAGTAATACCTCATCTTTTACGCTATAAATATTATTTTTTTGGTAATTTTTCATGAAATCTAAATATCAATTCATAATATCTAGAATTGTTTGAATAAGATAGAATAGACAATTTTCATTCCTCGCATCATTATTCTCCATGATGACTTCACTAAGAAATCGTTCTATGGGATCCACATATATGATAAGTGGATTACCGTCTAATAGTTGTTTTAACAGTGGTGGATAGAGTATGTAATACTTGAGGTTCTTGAATGACTCTTGTTATTATTCATCTTATTAGTAAGATACTCCCATATAAATTAACATAGTGAAGGACATACATTTTTCATCTAGGTTAGCTATGAGATTTTTGATATAAGTGAGGTTCCCTAGGATCCCTCTCAATTCGTTTAGATTATGAGGATGTGTAATTTCGTTTATAGAAAGAGTATTTTCTATATTTTCCTAGATTTCATTGTAGTATACCACAATGTTGAGTAATTTCTCCAATGTTACTATAAAATAACACTGTATGGGATTTATCTCCAGACTATTGTATTACAATTTATTGAAGATTTATTGAAGATCAGTATGGTTTTTTAGAATGTTGTATAAATTTAACTAATATGTCATTAATAGAGTAGTTTTAAATTCATCCAAAGAAGGGTTTGAAAATGTGATGTATAGAACATTGGTAAGAGGCACTAGTCAGGCAAAATAACTCTCAGGTATCAGACATTTTTTGACCAGAAGTCAAGAAAAGGGTTATGGAGATCTAGAAGGATTTAAGGTTAGGAGTATGACACATAAAATGGGCATTGTTAAATGCATGTAGAGACACAAAGACCAACGCTAACCATAATCATGTTGTGGATGGGTCCTGGATTAAGGTGTTGGACTTCACTATATTTCCCATAAGGATGGGAATCAAGCCAAGTGTAGTTCTTGAAATACATTTTAACATCTTGTGGGATGAGAGTGTAGGAAATCCTAGTTTAGGGTCATAGATATTAGACCATAATAATGAACACACATTGTGTGTTTTATAAACCTGATGTGAATGAAGACCATGGTTTTCATACCAAATTCATGATTTCATAGGGGGACTTTTCAGTCAAGGGATTGAAAGTGAAATTTGGGGTTAGGCCCAATGACTTGGGGCTGGATTCGAGGGATGCTCGAACGTTCCTACATATCCCATAAGAACGGGAATCAAGCCACACGTAAGTCTTTAAATACCCTTTGTACAGATTCAGTTCGTACAAGTGAAGGGTGAAAGGGGAATTTAGTGCAATAATGGATTGACCCAAGATAAAAGGTTCGGGAATTTCCATGTATGCACATAGTCTTTGGAATATAACATGATTAAAGATCAATGTAAATAATGATTCCCTCTCAGGTGAGGGTGTCAAAAAATGTTGTTGTTTATTGTCATACAGGACAAAAGTTTTGTACAGTTTAACGTCATATAGCTAGGACGATGGTGAACCAATGTAAAAAGTATCGGTTCTGGGGTTTCTTCATAGATCAACATCATATGAGACGGAGCTAAACCAATGTGAAGAGTTTGGTTTTGGGCTTGAACCTCAGGAGGTTTCCTACGTACCCAGCCTAGAAGGCAAGGATCAAAGTCTGCATAGATCAATTAAAGAATGAATTGGTAATCAAGTGGTTCTTGAATACAACGACCTAAAAAATGGTGTCTGGACATACACATGGTTAGTGTCCCATAGAGGGTGTTATGGTTGAAGTTTACTCTAAGCTCACGTGATTCGTACTCGCTGTGAGAAACAAGAGGTAACAAAAACCTTAAAGATGCACAGTTTAATGTAATGTAGGAAGTATTTAAGAAACTATTTCAGTTTTATGTTATGTAAGATGAATGAGAAGTACAGTTTAATGTCATATAGGAAAAAATATAGGGTCACAGTTTAACGTCATGTTGGACAATAAGGGTGTTGTACAGTTTAGCATCATGTAGCTAAGATGATGGGTACAATACAATTTAACATCATGTTTGACGTATTAGGGACTTTTTCACAATTTAACATCATGTTGGATGACGGCACAGTTTAACATCATGTTGGATGATGGTATGAACAGTTTAAGTTCATATGCATGGACCGGCAATTATGTTGTTTAACATCATGCTGGACATAAGGGCCTTCTATATAGTTTAATGTCATGTAGCTTGGATGACATAGTATAATGTCATGTTGGACGTAATTTAAAATAGTTTAAGTTAATATTCATAGACCATGAGATGTATTTGTATTATAAAAATTACTTCTTCAGAAATCTAGCAATGGTTCGGGTTGTGATGAGTTTTCCATCCATTGAGATTAAATAATAAGCTCCATTGGAGTAGACCTTATGTATGAATAAGGTCTTTCCCACTTTGGCTCAAGCTTGGGAGGTTTCTTTCTTGGTATCATTGGAGTTCTGAGAACCAATACCTATTCTCCCTGAATGAATGAATGAATGAATATGAACTTTTTTGTTGAAATCTCGTGCTATTCGAATCTGATAGACTTTCAAATGGTGCAAGGTGCACAATCTTTTCTCGTCTAATCATTCCTATTCATCCAATCGCTTTTGAGATTGTTCATCCGTAGATGATTGATAACAAATGGATACCCTGAGTGAGGGTAACTGAACATCAATAGGCAAGACTGCTTATGTTCCCCATACCAATGAATATGGAGTTGACTGCATTGATGTGCGCGTGGTGGTTCGATAAGACCATAATGCATGAAGCAGTTTATCAGGCCATGTTTTCTTATCTTTATCCACTATATTTTGCAGTATGTTTGAAAGAGTCTTGTTTAAAGATTCTATTTGGCCATTGGATGCTACATGATACCGATAGGAATGGTTGTATTTGATGTTTTATTCTTGATACAACTTCCTTACCTCGAAGTCAATATGGTATGACGGACACCAAATCTGGTAATGATGTTAGACTTGATGAAGCTAACAATGGTTTTAGAACTATATTCTTTGATAGGTATTTCCTCTTACAATTTGGAAAAGAAGTGAGTAGCAGTAGGAATGTACTTAAACTTCTTCACTGTAGCTGAACGATAAGGTCTTACTACATCCATTCACCATGTGCCAAATGGCCACAAGTATTTAGCTGTATGAAGAAACTCTGGGGGTTAATGAATGGAGTTGGCATGTACCTGGAAATAATGACACATTTTTTTTAAATCAAGACAATCTTGTATCATTGAAGTCCAAAAGTATCCAAGCCTTCGAATTTGATTAGATAGTCTATGTCCAGACTGGTGGGCACCACAGACTCCTACATGAACTTCTATCATGACATCCATTGTCTCTTCACTGTCAATGCATCTGAAGAGAATTCCTTAAAAACATTTTTTTGTATAAAATTTTCTCTATGTGATCAGGGCTATAATAATGAGTAAAATTGACCACACTTTGCCAGATTTTTTCTTTCTCGGCTCTATCAGGTGAAAGTGTTCCATTTTGAAGGTATTCCCTAATATGTGTCATCTATCCTATAGTACGACCATATGGTTCAGGAATGGGACTAATTTCATTGATTTCCTCTGTTCTAGTTTGAACATAAGGTGAAATTGTATGACTGTGGGCAATACTGATGATGGTCTCATCCCGATTTGGATCTTCCAAAGATGTGGCTATATTAGCCAGTGCATCAGCTTGGGTATTTCGTGATCTCGGGATATAAGAAAATTTCGGTTCCATAGGAAATTCCTCCATTAACTCTCTGAAGTAATCATACAATGGGATTATTTCTTCTTTTCTAATGGAATAATCCCTATTGACTTGTTTGATTATTATGTCTGAATCACCATTCTCCCTTAAGCGATTCACTTGTTCTTGAAGCAAAAACTACAATCCTACAATGAGATCTTGGTATTCTGCTTCATTATTTGTACTACCTCCCAACAATGACAAGAAATAAGGTAGCACTACCTTTTCTAGGGAAATAAGTACAATTCCTAATCCAACTTTATTGAATTTAGGATCTTCCATTTTCTTCCCTATTAGACTTCTGGAAGCCCCATCAAAGTTCATTTACCATGTTTGAAGATTATATTAAATAGAAAAGACTTCCTCAATAGGAAGTTCAGTATCTAATGATGTATCTTTCACTGAAGGGTGTTCAGCAAGGAAATCAGCTAGAGCTTGACACTTTATTGCCTATTGAGACACATACTGGAAATCAAATTGCTACAAAATAACTGCCCACCTTTCTAGACATCATGTAAGCATTATACGTCTCAGGATGAATTTGAGCGAGTTATTATGAGATAACAATTGGACCTCATCATGTTGTAGGTAGTGTCTCAATTTTCAAACTGCAAAGATTAATGCTAGGCAGCACTTTTAAATACTTGAATATCAGGTATCTTCTTCAAGAATAGTCTGACTGAGATAGTAAAAGTTGTTTTCATTCCCAGTATCATTCTTATCGGCAAGGAAGGCACCCAATGATCTCTCTAAGGCTATCACATAGAGGATAAGTGGACTTCCTTCAAGAGGTGGCATTAATACCAGTGGAATCAAGAGATATTTCTTGAGAATGTCAAATGCCTCTTGACATTCTTCAGTCCACTGGTAACTGACTCCCTTCTTCATTAATTTGGTGAAGGGTAAACTCTTTCCTGCCAAATTGGTGATGAAACCCCGAATATAGGCTAAGTGTCCTTGAATTCCTCTCAATTATTTCAATTTATAAGGATGTGAAATACCAAGGATTGACTTTTTCTTCTCAGGATCTTCTTTGTTACCACGATGGCATATAAAAAAGCCAAGAAATTTTCCTGAGGTTACCCCAAAGGCTCATTTCAAGGGGTTCATCTTCAATTTATATTGTCGAAATTTGTGGAATATGACTTCCAATTAATCCAAGTGATTAGAAAGTTGTTTTTATTTAACTACCAAATCGTCCACATAACATTCAATAAATTTCCCTAAAAAGGGTTTGAAGATACGGTGCATGGCATGCTAATATGATGCATCAGCATTGTTTAGTCCAAATGGCATTACCCGATAAAAAAACACACCCTGAGGGGCTCTGAAAGCTGTATATTCTTAATCTTATGGAGCCATTCAGATTTGATTATATCCAGAATATCCATCCATGAAGGGGAGTTCTTTATAGCCAGTTGTTGCATCAATCAAGAGTTCTGTAATTGGAATTGGAAAATCATCCTTAGGACATTTCGGATTAAGATCTATGAAATCAATGCTAACCCCAATTTGTCCATTAATCTTTTTCATGGGGACAATATTAGCTAACCAATTGGGATATTGAACTTCACTAACAAAGTTATCTATGATAATATTATCCACTTATGCTTCAATTTTGGAAGTATAAGTTGGGTGTGTTCTTCTTGGGGCTTGCTTAAATCCTCAATGTTCTTATGGAAAACCCAAATGATGAGTGTCAACATCGATATCAATCCCAGGTATTTCTTTATAGTTCCAAGAAAATATATCTCAATTTTTCTTTAAACATGATATATAAATTTCTTTCTCTTCAATATTCATGGCCGCACTAATTAATGTGGGGCGTGTATCTTCTTTTGTACCTAGATTTATTTCTCTGAGTTCATCCACAGTGGTAGAGATACCCTCTTCAAATGATGGAGGAGCATCCCTGAGATATTCCTCTTCCTCTTCAACACATGTTATCTCTTATGCTTCTACATTCATTGTATATGATGAATCATAATTTCCATGATCAGGAGAGATGTTAAAATTTGAACATCTTGAAGACGAGGCTTCCATTTCTGACCCTATTGATGGTGAAGGGTCTTCCTTTGGTAATAAAGAGGAGATGATGGATTGAGAATCGACATCATCGTTCACCTCCATCATTGTTATTGCTTCTTCTGGCCTGGTTGGAGAAGTATATAATTTCTGTATTTTAGTAGATGAAATGAAGACATCTCCATTTGAGCTTTCATCATTTCTTGGTAAATTACCAATTTCTCCCATGTTGTCTGGCTTGATTTCCGTAATTGACATTATGGTAGTTTCCATAAGAGTATTCGGATTCTTTTCTATCCTATCAATTTGATTAATAGGAAACACATAATCTGTACTCACATGTGTGAATGGGTTTATCGGAATTTTTTCCAAACCATAGGAAACATAATCATTGGTAACCTCTATTATTTTGGATTTCTCCTTTCCCTTTATGTTATAGAATTCTGCATCAATGTATTGAGATTCACATGTTTTGAAGGGAGCTTTATCACCATTCAATGTCCCAATAAGATCATCGAAATAATACTTGGGACATTGATGGTATGATGAAGGGATATCTGCATGTTGATGTAGCCAAGGTCTTCCAAGAAAAACTTTGAAGGTTGTATCCTGATCAAAAACCATGAAATCTGAATTGGATACAAGGTCTCCAAACTATGTTCTGAGTGTAATCTCGCCTAGTGGTTCTTGTTCTTTTTTATCATATCCTTGCAACATCAGAGTAGATGGAGATAAATCAGATTCTGTGAGGCCTAATCGATGAAGTGTACGAATGGGGATGAGTTTGACTCCTGGACCATTATCAATGAAAACTGTTCGGATGTCCACACCATTGACCTTGCCAGATAAATACAAAGTTCTAATAGGTACATGCATGACATCATCTTCATCTTTATATATAAAATATAGCACTACATGGCATTCTGCAGGATTATTTTCTACATGATAGACTTCAGTCGCAACAATTTCAGTATCAACCTCTTAAGGACATGATAAAGCCCCAATGAGAGCCTCTCGAAGATCCTTGGATAGATTCAAGGCGTCCAGAATTGATAACATGGCCGGTACATGGGCCAAATGTTTCAAAAAACATATTTTTTCTCAAAAGATCTGTCTTTCCAACAGGAAAATGTGGTTTTGTAGGTTCCTTATATATTAATTCTTTAGAAGTATATGCTTATTGTATCGTGGTAGGAGTTGAAAATACTCTTGGCTTTGGAATATTAGACTGAATAGGTCAATTTACTTTCTGAGAGGAAGAATGTGAAACCTCTAACCGATCCACCAAAATAAATGTACTAGGACTGAATCTGCTATTGGTGGAATAATTTTCTTGTTTTTGTTGAGCCCGCTGAAGGGCTCTGCCATGAGTTTCTGCTGCATATACAGTTCTAATAGGGGTAGAATTGGAATAGTGTTTTTTGGGATATCCATGTCTTCCTCTATATCCCAGACCTCTGGAACTCCCTCTATTACCTCTGTTTGATACAGGGAACTCTGGCTCATTAATATCGAGGTTGTGAATGGAATAAGGATCTGTTAAATGAATCATATTAACAGAACCAATGATCAACTCTTCATTTAATGAAGATTCTACCTGATTAGCATGTTTAGGTTATGCTGTTTGGCAGGGCAGTGCCCGTTTAGGCTTGGAAGTAGATGGCATAAAATAAGCCAGAGTCAAAGACAACTTTGGCTTTGACACAATCTCATCTTAATCTGACTGTTACTCATTCTTTGAATTATGACATTTCATTGAGGATTTTTCCTCTGATGAAGAGGGTTTCGTTGTGGAATTCATAGAAAAAGACACAATTGGTTTCTTCAATTGCATCCGCAAACATTTCATGAGTTCGGTTGATCATTTTTCTGACCATACAATCATCATATTTCTACACATTTTTGTTTTTGACTTCGTGCCACTCGCCTTCTTCCTCCAGATTTGTAGTTGTAACACATGATACCTGAGCTGAAGAACCTATTAGTTTGCCTTTTCCCGAGTCCACCATCTTTTTTAGGAGGTCTTTGAAGAAAAAACACTCCTGAATGGGATTCCCCAAAATCTAATGAAAAGGGAAATAACTCAGATGGTCTTCATCTCCTTCCTTGTTCAGCCTTTTGGGCCTTGGAAATTGAACCAAATTATTTTCTAGAGCGGAAATGAAGTAACCAATAACATGTTCATTTTGGAAAGAGTAAATTTTTCTCTTTAAATCCTCAAATTTTTTTTTCTTTGATCTCTTTGATCATCTTGACTAAACGGCCTCTATTTTTTATGCTTAGGAGGTGGATCCCTTCGAGAAGATGAAGGCCTTGAAGTAGAAGAAGGTACAAGTGCTTGTTTAAGCATAACTATAGTTGTATCTGTTTTACCCATTCTCCTTCCTAAAGATGATGGAATTACATGAGCTTTATCCTTAGCCTTTATAAGAGAGTCTTCAATATTTTGAGTGATTGAAGTAAGGTCTTGAAACCCTCCTGGGTATTTCATAGGGCTCTACGGCGTGCATAATTCATCACACAGAATTGCCACACAAATTGGCAACAACTCTTCTTGAGGGAGTGCTAAACTCAGGGAATATGTTAATCCCTACAAGCGAGCAATGAAATATGAATCCATTTAATTATACCTTTTCTTATAAATAGTAAGATAAAAAACTTTAGCCTTTAGCAATGTTGAGTTTAATTGAAGAAAGAATTGTTGGTGAAGATCCTCCCTCCTGGTAATTGACCGGGATTGAAAGATTTTATACCAGACAAAAGGAGGCCCTTGTAATGACTGTACAAAACACATGAGAAAAACTGCTTCTTGTTGCTGAGGTGTTCCCATCATAGGATCGCAACAAGAAACAAAATGTGTTAAGTGCTACTCTAGGTCTCCCGAACCATTAAAGATTAGGAATGTGGTACTTGAAAAATTTGATGGGGGATGAATTGCATCAACCCATTCAGGGTAAGCTCTCTTTTATGGTTGAACCAGTGCACGCTTTCCTTCCATAGCTTCCAACTGAGTTTTTAATGACTCAATGGGAGTCCTTATTTTTTGAGAAACATCTGGTTGATTTTGGACCTATGTAGGTCCAATAATTGGATCTTGGATAGGTGTGGTGACTAGGACATCCACTGATAGTGGTATTGTTTGTTTTTGTTGCACTTAACCCATAAGATTAGACCTATGAGGGTGTACTGGTAAAGGAGGATACTCCGGATCCATATAAGTAACTATAACAAATTCTCTTGATTGATTGACTCCAGTACACTTAAGAGGAAGACTACTTTGAAGTTTTTTTTCATTCAACCTCCTTAATTACTTCATCTCTACCTCTAGTTGTGCGAATATTTAATCTAGTGAAAGTGATTGGTCTTCTCCAGAGGAATGGTATGTAACCTGATTATTCCCTTTCCCCTTATTGGATGCCTTTTGAAGAGGGGGGGGAGTTGGTTACTGGAAGTAATACAAAAATTCTGGGTACGCCTTCCATTCCGGGGATGCACACCATCTTCATTTTCCACTCTGTACACAGCCTCTTGAGCAGGAACATCCTCATATGATCCTTTTGAATGAGCCTCATGTTCTGGAGGATCAGCAACAATGGAATTGATGACATTTATTGATTTGTAACTCATTTAATCTCTTCTATCGGAATTTTTGTGATATTGTCTTCTTCCATGTCCCTGATGAGAAACTTCCTTCTGTTGAGTTTATCACTCAGGAACTTCTTGAAGAACCGTAATTTGGTGAGAATCTCCTGATAATTTGGATCTTCGTTCCTCTTGGGTATTCTTCCCGAATCGAGAGAAGACTGAATTTCTCTGAGAAAGATATTGAGGATTGGAAAAAGTCCAGAGTCCGGTGGACTAGGGCTGTTCTTGCTGTTTATGCTCAACTCCTCGAATCCTATTTGTTGATCCTGAGGTTTGATCCAAAAGAATCCCTAGTCGGGAAAGCTGGGGTGGATCTTCAGTTTCTATATCTAAGACTTTCTTAAAAGCTCTCCTGATCATACGGACATTAGTCCAGAAATTGGCTGGATGCATCAACCTACATCCAGTCAAATCACCTGGTCCAAATGACCATTGTATGATTTCTGACACTTCTGTCACTTGATGATGTGCACGCTCTAAACAAGAAGCCTATTCGATATTCTCTTTTTCCTGATGCAAGAGTAATTTGAAAAGTTATTTTTTGTATTCCTAATTTTGAGAAGAACCATTTGAGGTCTTTTCTTGAGCAAGCCTTTGATTACAAATAAAACTAATTGGTTGTGTCCGTCCTTGGGCAATAACATTTCATGAGACCACATTCGGCGGGCTTTGTTGACTGGAGAGTATAGTGAAATGCAGTGCTCCATGAACACCTCATCCCCTGATACGAATACCAAATGGGGCATTGGAAATTAACTGGCACAACATTCTTAGTGCGCCAATGCATGAACGCTGAGGGTCTCTCTACTACTTTTCAGCCTACGAATATTGAGAAACTGAGAGAGAGGCCAAATCAATTTGGCGTTGTGACCCTTCTATTATCATTACATGATTTTCATATTCATCATAAGATAATATTTTCATTTTTAATTGACAAATATTTTTCCACATATTGAGACGAATATCACGAAAACAATCTTCCTTCAAAATCTCTGGAATGTCATACTGAGAGTCAGCCAAAGGCCAAAACATGACTGGTACTTCACCATTCATCAATTGTTTTCTCATATTCAGTACTTCATCTTTATCATTAAAGGTAGATTCTTTTACCTGATTAGACCAAAGCTAGTGCCTCTTTGTTGCTTCATCAGATTCAACAATATTGGTAGAGAATTCATTTACCAAATTAGATGATGAATCACTCAGGGGTGGTTCGGAGAATGACCTACAGCCTGGGATATCTTCTGGTTGAGAAAGTATTTCACCTGCTAGGGGTAAAGCATCAGACATGACTGGATTCACATTTTTAACTACCTCATGATAAGAGGGTTTTCTCGTCACTACATTTTCCATTAGAACATTTTCCGGGAAATTTGAATTATTACTGTGGAGAGGACATTCGCAGCTAGATTCATCATCATGGGGAGGACCACCATGGTGGGTTACAGCAAAAGATGAAACCATTTTATCCTTAGTCTTCTAGCCACACAGTGGGTTATCGTGGATCTCATCTGAAGAAGATACTTCGAGATTGACTAAACTGTCATGAAGCAAGACTTCATGTGGAGGTGTATGATTCAGACCTTCAAAATTAATGTTCCCACTATTGGGAACTGAGAGAGTAGAATCTTGAGTTGCAACAGATAATTGTCTGAGTTCATCTAGAACACCAACGTCGAGCAAGGCCTTGTTACATATTGGATCTTGAATTTTTGACTGTGTTGGACGAGTCTTTTTCTTAGAAGCCATCTTACTGACTTTGGGAACCACTTGTTGATGAAAGTGGTTATTACGGGCAGGTTTATGTGCCTGCTCAGGAGAAATAGTCATGTTAGGATGATTATCTCCACTCAAATCAGGTGTACGTGCCTAACTTGGTTATTCGTATGACATGGGGGAGTACGGCCCACAACCCTCTTGGATTGGAACAGAGGTACGTGTCTATTCCGGAGTGAACTGTTGATGTGTCACTCCACTGGTAGAGATAGATTTGGATTTATTTCCCTGTGATGCTGCTGAAGTTGTTATAATATCCTGACAGGCATCAAGAATATGAGTAGGGATTTGCTTCTTCTCCTTCACCATTGTCAGAATGTGCATGGTGACTTCAGCTATCGGAACGGGAATATATGTCCATTCTCTTCTTGGAGAAGGTTTGTGTTCCTGCTCATGTCCTCCTTTTCCTGTCAGTGAATTCTGACAGTACTCATGTGTGGGGGCGGAGAGTTGAGTCTGCCTTCTGTTGTTCATTGGGGCTTTCCAATTAACTTCCCTCGGTGCTACCTAATGAGACTGTTGGTAGGCTTGATCAATATTAGTAGGTGTATGTGCCTGCTGATTGCACTCCTTCAAATGTTATTGATGAACATCCTTCAATACTGGCAGATGATACTGCCGGATGGATTGATGATTGTAAGCAGGTGTATGTGCATGTTTACCAGTTTTCAACACATTGGGTTGGTGGGCTTCATCATATGTAGTCAGATGAGCCTGATGACTAGCTAATGATTTATAAATAGGTGTATGTTCCTATCTATAGTAATTCACCATAATTCCCTAGTGGGAATGGCATGTTGCTACTAGACGAGTCTTCTGGATAGTGGAATTAAAACGGATGGGTGTGTGTCCCCACTCATTGCATTCCACCAAGTCTGGTTGGTGGACTTCTCTGGGAATGGCATAGATAATAACCTTCTCAATGTTGACTAGTCGTTGCCTCTGGTGGTTCGTCTTTCCTGCTTGGGTTCGAGAAACCTGAGTCGAATTCCTGGAAATGACAGCCTCATCATGTTGAGGTTGCACTACCGCACGAGTCTAGCGGCGATTCTTGGTGGGAGCCCTCGGGAAGGACTCATGTTTCCTTGAATTAAGTCCTTGATTGACCTTCTCATTTACCTCCTCATAATATGAAAGGGAATGGTGATTGCGTTCTGGGGATAACGACCTGAAATGGTTGGAGAGAGTGGTTAGCACCTCTTGCATCTTTATCGTTGGTATTCTCTGTCCAGACGACCAGGGTGGATAATTAACTTGGAGAGCTTGTCGAGCGGCCTCCAGAGTCATAATGGTACCATGTTAATGGTATTATTTAACCATTGGATTTGATAACCAGCATTGAAGACGCTGAGTAGGTGATTTATTCCCTAGAGCGGACGATGATCTAGCAGGAGTAGCAGCATAGGTATTCACAGTAGAGGTATTTACAGGTGCGAACTTAAGAGAATCCATTTCTGTAATGCACAAGATCTTGGAAAAAAGTGCATGTTTGATATAACATACATAATAAAGATAATTTAGGTCACTACATCTTTTGGATGAGCACATATGTTATTGATTGTTTTGTTGGCCCTCTCATTGAGTTTAAATAGTGGCCTAACAAATAAGGAAAACATCATTTTAACCTAGTTAAGGGTTCACGTCGGGTTCACCATTTGTTGTTTCCTCTGGAAATGGGGATGTCCTTGTTTGTTTAAGGTTCAAAAATTCCAATCGGTTTCTAATGGGTTTATTCGTAGAACTAGAAACATCCAATGATTATATATCCATTTGGACCTACTTTCCAAAGGTATGTGCTCATTAGTTGTAGACCGATGAGGCTTAAGAATTTGCGTTGGTCGAGAGGATGGGAGGTCGGACTCATAACACCTTTTTGAGGGGAATTATTATCTACTCCATGACTCTATTTATAGATTTAAGTTATGTTATTGAATCCTTATTACACTACCAAGAATGAAAATGATCTTTCCTTATGATCTGACAATCAAGGATTTAATATGTATGAGAATTATAGAATCTTTTATATGTATTAGAGTTTCTTCATCGATAGATAATAATCTGTATTTGTAAGATATTCTTAGTCAATGGTATCTTTCAATACATTATATAAATATCGCTTGGTCATTATGATAACCATACTAGTTTTAAAGCCACTCAGCATGGCACTTGAAGTTTATTGTCATTCAGAAGGACATGGGGTATTTCAGAGTTGGGATCATACCCACAAACGGTCTACCTACGTATCCTTGTTAGAAAAGGAATCAAAACCCACGTAGTTCGGGAATTGCGATATAGTTTAACGTCATATGGGATATATGAGAATTAATGGGTGATGGGCTTGAACCTCCGAAAGGCTTCCTACAGACTCCACCTTTAAGGTAGAGATCAATGTCCACATAGTTCGGTTGGAAATTGTGGGGCTTACATATTATTAACGGCCCAAAGAGATGTGTTTTGTTTACATTTACAATCTAAGCTAATGTAAATCATGCTCGGTGTGAGAAACAAGCGTTATAAGTAAACCTAACAATTTGTGCCACAAAAGATGCAGTCACAAGGAATGATATGGGGCTTATAAATGTATGATTTCCCAAATAGATAAAGATTAGGACTTAATTTAGAGAAGAATCCCAAGAAAAAGGCCCATAAAGGTGTATGTGCTTTATGGAGATTTGGATACTCTAACTTGGGGCTTACTCCTAAGGAGGATGCCCAAATTTGGTGGGGACTTGTGAATGGGTTTTATTCCTAAGAAGGATGCCCAAATCAAAATAAGTTAATACTGGTTAAGGTAAATTATTACCAAGACATGAGAACTGGGGCTTACTCCAGAGAAGGAGGCCCAGGTTAGGAAATTATGACTGGGGCTTACTCATAAGAAGGAGGCCCAGGTTAAAGGGACATGCGAACCGGGGCTTACTCTTAAGAAGGAGGCCCAGGTTAGGAATATAGGACTGGGGATTACTCCTAAGGAGGATTCCCATATTTGAGAACTTGGACTGGGGCTTACTCCTAAAAACGAGGCCCAGATTAGGAAATTATGATTGGGACATACTTCTGAAAAGGAGGCCTAGGAAAAGGGTACTTGGGGCTTACTCCATAAGAGGATGTCGATATTTGGGAATTTGAGATTGGGACTTTCTCCTGAGAAGGAGGCCCATTTGTTAAGGAAACTTGAGATTTAGAACTTATTCCTGAAAAGGAGGCCTAGGTTAATTGAATTTATGAGTGGGGCTTACTCCTAAGGAAGATAACCAAATTAGAGAAATTATGACTCGGGATTAATCCTGAAAATGAGGCCCATGTTAGGTAACTTTTCATCTGAAAGGATGATTTTGAATGAAATCTCTCACCTTAGTAATTTAAAGATATATATAAATCACTATGTTTTGAAATATGTTCCATATAATTCCTTTGAGATAAGTAAACAAACTAATGAACTATGCCACAAATGGGTTTGAAGATGGTTCTGAAGGCTAAATCTTGAAGTGGAGAGGTGGAGTTGACGAAATCAAGTGGATAGGTAGGAGGGGTGCCCAAAAAGAGAGAGGTGTGCAAGTCATGCGTGGGCGCGCAAGTCATGGTCGTGCAGGTATACCTGCACGACACATGGGTACTTGCGCGATGGTCAACCCTTAGGGTAAAACTTGGGCGGAGCATGGATCATGCCCATAGTGTTATCACAAAAGACTTTTAAATGAGTGGCACGCATGTTCTATTGAAGGAATAAGGCGGCACGCAAGTGTGGCCATTTTCCTTACGGGCTGGCCACTTAGGCACGCAGGTGTTGATAAGTTTCAACACTTAGGCCTTGTTCCCCTCTTTAGACCTTCCATTCTAGGTATGAAATTACCTTAGAAGAGTTCGAAAGTCTTTGAGAAGAGACTAGGGTGTCGGGAGCTCAAATCTGAGTTTCTGGATTTTTCGTCCTTGAAATGGGGGGCCCAGAAGGGGTATTTATAGGTGTTTGAAGACCTTGGGAAAAAACAACTTAGGGAACGCAAGTCACCTGCGCGACCAATATGAAGCGTGCATGTATACTTGCGCGGCCATGGTAAAACTTGCACGACCCAAGTGTAAACAAATCCCTCTTCATGCCTTTGTCAATTTTGGATTTTTCTTCAAAGGATGAATCATTATGTGTTAAGGTATTTCCCTTTTTTAGTCGTTAGATTCTGTGACGGAAAGGAGCATCAACAATTAGTTGTTGACACACCCAAAGTGGTATGATTAATGTAATTATTTATTTGTATCTATGAAATATTTTGTAAAAGTATTTTAATGATCATGTTCTAATCATATAAATTATTGAATATATGAGGATTTAACTTTAGTAATTGTTTATTAAGTATATTATATCAAATGAATAATTCTACTAAGAAATTTTATTTAGAAGATTCCAAAACTTTTTTGAAATCACGTGGTTGAAATAAATATAACCCTTAATATGTTTCTAGTGCTGATATAATTATGTTTGGATAGAGAAATGATTGGTTTGGACAATGTAAATATAATAATTGATTACCTACATAGAACCGAGTAATGATATATTGAAAACATGGTTTAGGAAATCAATTCAATGATTTTAAGACATGTTTGAATTTAAGGAGTATATCCAATAATCTATGTCCTATATCAGGAATAAAAAAGATATCATGATTTCAATAATGTTTTATGGTAATTAAAGTTATTACAATGTTTCAAAAGGATAAAATATGATGGTTTTCACATGCTAATTATTCGATAAATCATATTTATTGTATTATAATGATTAGTTAATTTTGTAAATTTAGTGACCTTCCTTAGTAACTGTTGGATCATGATATTTTGAAACGTTGAACAATTTATAAAATAATTTATGATGATCATTGGATGATTTTTAATGACTGATTTAGTACATCAACCTACGATAAAACTTGTACTAAGAGATGATATAGGATTAGTTCAAGACATAATCAAAAGAAAATATTGTGTTTATAGAAATCTATATTTTATTATATTCATATAGTGAGAAATAATTTCATAACTCTATGGAAAAATTATCTTAATAAAAATTGTCCTATTATCAGCATTTTTATGATATCATTTACCTTTATTCACACCTATGGTTTATGGTTTTGTGGTCAACAACATTTTTCAAAAAAATTTCTCTAGAACACACCATCATGACTTTATTGTTTTAATTTTCTTTCAAATCTCTATTTCTATTTTCTACCAATGTTCTTTAACTCAGGAACCATGTTATGTGACCATTGTGCATTATTTTCTCTCTTTTAATGAAAATGTGATATTAACCCTTTTAATGATATGGGTTTTTCAACAATAGATTATTTTCAAATATCAAGCCCTCAAGTTATAGATTAAGTATAAATTTTCTGGGTGAAATTTAACTAAGGTGGGTTGAATGTTACACCCTGAAATTATAAAGTAAGAACTTTGTATTTGATAACATGTATCACACACAATACCAAGCACGTAAGGGAATATAATTTCTTGAGAATTTATAATATTTTCACTATTATATATATATATTTAATATTTTATATCTTGAAATTCATGTGACACCAAGTTAGCATAAAATGCATGCAACATCGATTTTCTTCTAAGGCTTTCTTGACACGAAAGACCGTGTTCTATATAAACTTAATATATTCATAAAATATAATTATTTTACATAATTAAACTGAAACTAGACGTTGTGAATAGTATTTATTTTTTTGAAAATATATGGATTATATAAATATAAAATTAGTTCATTTTTTTCAAATTAATTATAAATAAATATAAGAACCAATTGAATATAAAACGAATATGTTTATTGAAAACCGTTTTATTCTCAAAGGGATATTTTAACCTAATAAATTAAATTAATTAAAATTAGTGAGTGATATTAAAGTAATATATATGTTAAAAATTCAATCAAATATTTTTTATATTCATCAAATATATTTTATTAGAATAATAAAATAATAAACTCGATATAACACATAAAAACATATATTTTTTTAAAGTCACTTTTAACGCCTTTTAATGGAGAACCTATTTAAAATACAATTTTTCAAAATTTTATGTATATTACATTTAAAAATAAACATAATATTTCCATTAATAATAATAAAAAATAGGTTATAGTGAATTTTTTATATTTTTCTATGAAGTTTCATTTTTTAATGAATAATCAAAAATTTTAAATTTTAATTCCAAAATACTTTTAAATCAAATTTATTTATATGGTTAATTTATATTTTTAATTTTTTTTATGTCACCAAAATATCAATTATTTTTCCTTTAATACAATTTAGGTAATTTTAATCGATTTTACTTTGAAATTGTTTATAAAAACATAGTAAACATTTGAATGTTTTTACTTTAATAACCTGCATTGGCATCCCTTCTATGGGATTAAATGTAAATAACTTTCATCCACATATGTGATATGAATTTGTAAAACATAATTCCATATTTGGAATCCAAATAATTTATAATGTATAATAATTTCATTTCAATTTTTTAACAAAAATATCAGTGAATGTTATTAAAATTAAATATAACCATTAAGGTGAAATTAAGCATGACAAAGGTGTAAACCTTAAACATAAGAGACCAAATGACCCAAAAAATTGTACAATATAATTTTTATGGAAAGTTTTAGAACATATACACCCATGGATATATTTTTAAACTAATGTTTCCACATTAAATGCGAAAATCACGGGTTTAATCAATATTAACACATTTAAAATAGTACAACACTCCTCCACTATAAAAGGCAGCATCTCCTCCCCCTTCCCCGAACCTATCAAGACTCTTTGGATCATAAATATTTACTCAAATAGATCCAAAAAATAAATCCAATAATCCTATAATATGTCATTTTTAAAAAAATCCCTCCGCGAAAGCCTTTTGGTACAAACCAAATTGAGTTACATGATTAAGAGGTAACATCATTCATCAATCTATTTAGATTTATTACCATTATACCCTAATATAAATATTTTTTCATTGTTTATATAAAAAATTTATTATAAATATACTAGTATGTTGTTATGTTAAGTTTTATTCCCTAAATTACACACACATCCATCTAATGGGTATTGAACATACTGTTCCTGTGTTTTGTGAACTTCTTCCTCACGAAGGTAAGTTTTTCATTTTTCCTTTACCACCTCTCATGCAGAAATTATGATGGAAAATATATTTATATATCATATAAATTACCTTTATTATTTCTTCATTCTTATTTATTTCTTTAATAAAAAAAATTAATTTTAGTTTCCATTTTGTGTAAATAGGATAACATCATTTATGCAAATATCGATTGTCGCCTCCTCAAAATGATGTGATTCATACTTACTATAAATAGAACAAATTTATGATTAATTGAATAAAAATATTTGTCACATAGGAAGTTAATATTGTACATGTGTTATAATATACATATATTTCATTTACCTATAAATCATTTAATATGAACAAGAAATTATAGTAGCATTATGAAAACGTATGGCCTACCGTCTCTATGAACGGTACATTATATTTATTATCACCAAATAATTGGGATTAATCTAAATAACAATATAATGAATATATATATATATATGATAATTACATCATTTTTTACATTCTTGATATTATGAAAACATGATCTATGTAATATGAACAACAAATAACAAATCAAAATATACTCGATAAACTAGAAAAATAACACTTTAAATTTTGAAAATAGTGAATGAATGATAACAAACGGGTAAAAATATATTATAATATGATCATATATTATAACATAAATATTAATATGGTTCTATAATAATATATTAAAATACTTATAACCATTATACATGAGGCTGAAGGATTATCACCAAAAAGTAAAATCAAGGTTTTTGATTTTGTCTCAATTTATATTCCATTGAGTCTTATTTGTTGTTAAGCACCAATTAACTTTTATATGGTGTATCTACTGCAATTTTACAGGTTTTATCGTGAATATAAACATTCTCATGATATTATTAGTTTCATTTGATGTTATTCTATAATTATTCTTATGATTTAAAATATTTCAAAGTGGAATGGTAAACGTTTGAATATTAAATGGTTGTTTTACCCAAGAATATTTTAATGATATTTCAAGGATATTTATATTCATAATCATACAACACCCTTATCATTACTAATAATCCATTTAAGAATTATGTATGAATCTATATTCTCTATTCAAGATAGATATTTGATAAGGAAAATTATTTATTATAATTATTTGATATAAGGAATTCTTTGGACTGGAAATAATGGTTGGGGCTCAGACATTATATTGAACATAGATTCATCGAAAGGTTCTAATTAATTGAATAATTTTTCTAAATTATATTGGTTTTCTTCCATAGTTTTAAACCATATTCTGAAATGAAATGGTGGTATTGGTGTTCATGTGCCTTAGACAAGAAATCCAATAATTAAACACTTCCTTCATTTTGATTCATTTATTACATATCCATAAGATTTTTAGTTGAAATATCTATGGATACATTATATTATATATTTATTTGTTAAATGATTTTTTTTAGTTTCTTGCATTTCAATATTCATTTTTCCTTATGTAGTTATTTGAATGGAATGAGCCATTAGTTATTTACCTTTACAAGTTGATTTATTGTCATTGATTAATTTTTAATCACTATTTACTAAACCTTACTGATCATGTATTAGTTATTTCAAGTATTAACTTTATTTCATTACATTATGTGTTGTTTTTTTCTTTTCCCATTGTATTATGGGTGTCATGTATATAATATGGCATTCTAGAAATGATACTCTGATCATTCCATATGTATTTTAATAAATTTAATAATCACCTTATAATAAAATAATTCACCAACTTTGAGCTTCTGGGGTTGGGGCGTTACAAATATGGCTTCTATCTTAGAGAAAATCGAAGTGAGATGGAAATCCCTTAACAAAAATATCAAATTCCTTCTTATACATTAAAACCTCATGTAAAATAAATATAAGTTTATACTAAATAAATTAAATAACATTAATTATATATATAAAATATAATATATTTTACATATGAAGATTTATTACCCAATTACATAAAATTCCATTTTGAAATCATGTTTCGAGTAACTACCGCTTTGTTTTCATATATGTTTTTATTTTTCATTTTTCATCATGTTACTTTTATCTTGGTTAAGTTCTCTCCAGAATAATTATAATGAAATATTAATAATATTTATTCATTAAATATAATTTTAAGATTAATCATGATTGATTGTTTTTTGAAAAATGAAGTATGTTTCTATCATCTAGATGGTTGGTCGTACATACATATTTGCAATGTTTCCATTACACAATTATCATTATGGAAATGAGGTAAGAAATATATAATCTTTTTAGAATGATAATAATATCATAAATAACATATTATTTATTTAAATATACTTATACTTATCCTCCATGTTTCGTGGTGATTTAAATAGCATAAAATACCATCATGTACGATGTAGTCCACACATTCAAGAGTGATGTTATCATAATTATGTGAGTGAAAAGGTAAGAAATAAAATGATATATTATTATTTAATAATGAAAAATATTTCATTAATATAATAAATATTTCATTTATATCACATAAATTCTTTAAATATTTCCATATTTTCATTCATGTAAACAATTAGAAAAAACAAATCACATTGGAACGTGACGTGGTAGTTTTTCGTACACTTGAGTGGAAATATCGTATCCCCTTTTGAATGGAAGGTAAATATTTATATAAAATATAATGAATAAAAAGTTATATTTATATTATAAATATCATATATATACATTAAATTCCTCATCATACATGACCATGAGTGGTGGTAATTGAAAAATGAAAGACATCGGTTCGTGAGGCAGTAGTCCTCTGTACACATGAAGGATGATTTCATATCACATTTGATGGATGTGGAGATGGTTTTATATCATTAAATTAACGTAAAAAATTATTATATTTATGATAATTAATTTTTTATATCTTTATTTTTTAAGAAGAATTCATGGGTTGATGAATAAATAAAATAACAATTCTTGTTCAAGAATGTTGTCTCTTATTGGCGAAACCTCCATAGGGTTGCAAAACAAAACCTTACTAGGTTAGATTTATTTCAAAAATAATGATTTAAAAATGATATTATGGAGTTTTGGAAGTGATTTTTACAGTTATTGGGTGAAAAAAAATATGGTGAGAGGACGAAAGGAAAGAGTGTGGAATTTTCTAAGTGATATGAGTGGAATTGTTGTAAATTCTGAATATAAAAAGGTGAATTAATGTTTTCCATGAAAAATGGGAGTAAAAATATATTAGTATAGATAATTAGAAATTATAAGAACAAAATATGGACATAAAATAATTTTCAGTCAATTTATTATTTCCATTCAACCCTTATCCTTTTAGTTTAGCCCACGGTAAACCTGTTTTTCCCTTAACCATGATAGTTAATTTTTTAGGTTTCACAATTCACATTGGTAAAAAATAAGTAGAAAATATTAGATAATATAAATTAATATTATTCAAAATATGGATTCTATTTTTATAAATTCAATTATGGGATGTTATAAAAAGTATTTTAATGTTAACCCGGCAAACAAGACGAGAAAGCAGGTTTTCAATGAGAAAATGTTCCAAATTTTATGACGATTTTATATCCAATATAAATATAAAATTTATTAAAATGACATAAATTGTCTTAATAGATATATTATATAATTAATTTTATTTTAAAATAAGTTTAAAATGTAATTTATCTTTATAAATAATTTAATCAAAATGGTTGTTTTCAATTTAAATTCATTGTTTTTAATTTTAAACCAAAAATTAATCATTTTTGAAATTTATAAAATATTATACATGGGATATTTTTGACATTTTGATTTATAAAATGAAGTTTTTTTTCAAATTAATTTTATAAAATTGTTAAATATTTATATTATTATAGTTTACAAAATAAATAAAAACAATTTTTTGAGAAAATAATATTTTCAAAACATATAAAGAATTTATACATAAATTAAGTACATATTAATACTATGTTTTCTTTATATAAAAAATTACTCATAATATTTTAAATATAATTATTACAATTAATATCCTTATGTTTAATATCCAGGTTAGTATGGTAACATTTTTATGATATTAATAATATATCATGGTTTTGATAAAACAGAATGTTGTGTGTAATGCATGTTAATCCAGTGTTTTATGTAACAAAAGCATAACAATTGGTTTCATGTAACACACGTTATTGTAGAAATTTAATTTCATTTAATATTTAATTCATAAAAACTCAAGGTCTTATATTCTACACCCATTAAAATTAATTTTCCCCTCTAAATTCTTCACTCTCATTCAAACAACTGAGGATACATCCACCAATCATTTCCTCAGGTTCCCACATATATTTCTCTACCATGTGGTTTTACTGGAAAATAATACATGGTGAGTGTTCTTTTTTCCTTGATTTTTCTCTATACAATCTAAAATATCCATTGTTCATTCCTTGTAATAATAATCATTGTCGAGCAGTATAATGACTGGGATCAGTATATGTGATGGATCAAGTATGCACTTCCTTTATAGAGATGCGTGGAAAATGTATTGAACCTGAGATAGGTTAAGTGAAAGTGCCACACAATAAGATATTATCCTAATGTTGAAAATTATTTCAATGGTACTAATATTGCTAGAATTTAGTATTTTATTTTTTCTACGATAGAGTAATTTACTAGAATATTTTCTCACCAACATAAAATTCTACATCACATAAATGATTATATACATAAAATTTATGTCAAAATTTTATTTTCCATACATGTTTCTAAATGTAACTAACCTTTTCTTACATTTCATTAACTTTCTCAGTTATAATATCTCTATTTCTACAACTTGTTTCTAGTACATGGAATTTCTACGATTCTTTCCATAAAAGGATTTAAAAGGAGCTAACTGCATGATTGAGTGAAATATATTTACATATTAATGTCTAACTAGATACATGTGTAGATCGCTACCACCATTGAAATCCAAAAAACAAGATCTCATCATGTATCAACCAAGAATACATTAATCTAGAGTCGGAGTTTATTTTGTTAAAATTTCATATATAAAATAGATCATATCACTCATGATCAATTCGTTTTTTTAGTCTTGAAAAACTAGATACATACATGGTTCTATTATTACTTTGGTAATTAAACATAGAATATAACGAAGGAAAAAAACTTCTTATATGACATTTATTCAAATATTTCATATTCATAACCTGGGAAGGAATAAAATAAAATTTTCATTTCAAATGCTCAGTAAGGGTTACATGAATTAATATTAATTAATGAAAATTATATAAGTAATATTCATTATGGAAGGGTAGATAACTGAAAGACAAATGACATCAATACACTAAGAATGAAAATGCATCCACATGATATCACAACTTTCGTATGTTTTATATTTCCCTAGGATGAATATATGTTTATTATGAATGACTTGTATGGATAATCTTGGAGTTATGTATGTTTCTAATTTAGTTTCTTTGCTATATTTCCTTTCAAGAAATAATGTATAAAAAAAATTTTATCTGGTTTTCCAAATCTAATAAACTATTAGGTCTATTTGGATGAAGAAACTTATTCATAGTACCAATGTAATGAATTAAAGAATTGTATCTGGGTTACAATTGATAGGGTATTTATAATTGGTATCATAGAAAGTTTAGTAGAACATTTATAAAAAGATTTAGAAAAAATATATACATGGTATCATAACACCAGGACCGATGTTGAGGACAAGAATATAAAAAAATTATATAATTTTGGTAAGGTAAATATTATTTGGTCAATACAATAAATACATAAATGATTGGATACTACAATTGGATGTGGATTAGTCATAGATTTACCTAGGTATAACAACTTCAAGAAGGTGTGTCAGGCCTGACTTAGCATAACCTGGTATGTGACATTGGGCCTTATTGTGCACCTAGTTTTACACTCCCAGTGGACATTCATAGGATAATTTAAATTTTTTAAAATTAATATAAAAGATTTAAAAGTATTCATGTCCCTAAAGAAACAATTTTTAGGATTATAATATTAGATATGCAAAATATTTTTAATTCATGTAAAGTATTTCACTAGTTTTGGGGTTATACATTATGTTTCCAAATGTTATGATCAAATATATTGTCTTCCATTGATTAGAAATGGAGCCTAGTGGAAGGAATGGGAACTACATCAATGAAAATAATTCAATGATAAAAATGATTGTTTTTCGATGGGTTTAAGCTAGTCTTGGTAATGTAACTAGTCTCTCAAATGTTCTCATCATATGAGAAGATAGTATTATATTTTAACAAGAAGTTTATATAATTCTCCAGGTCATATGGATTCAAAGGGAATAAAGAAAAGAATAATAAATCTGGGAAAAATATAGATAAAGTGGAGAAGGTATAGAATTGCTTCTCCACAAGTCACTACTAGAAAATGACCCCATACCCACATTTCTATAGAAACCTTTGTTATAGGTATAGTCTGGGTGCTTATTCCCATGCTTTTGTAAAATCATGGGTATAAGTACCCCAATACCAACAGTTCCAGAACCATGGGTATAGGTTGTTTTTCAATACCAATAACATTGGATTTTCCTAAACTGTGGGAATAGGGTTGTTTTTTG
Source organism: Viscum album (assembly GCA_963277665.1). Taxonomy (NCBI): domain Eukaryota; kingdom Viridiplantae; phylum Streptophyta; class Magnoliopsida; order Santalales; family Viscaceae; genus Viscum; species Viscum album. Next base: position 452,173,252 of record OY728120.1, on the reverse strand, counting down.
ATACCTATACCCATGGTTTTTGTAAAACCATAGGTATAAGGTTGTTATTTGAGCACCTACACCCATATTCTTCCTAATCCATGGGTATAGATTCCCCAAATTAAGGCTAGAAAAAAACAAATTCATCGGACACCAAATGGTTTTTATAGAAAAATCTATTCCCAAATTTTTCTACCTAGATCCACGGTTTATTTAAATATATATAATTAAATTTATATCTAGATACCAATTAGTGAAATAGGATATTTTTTAGGTGTTGTATGAGTAAATGGGTGGTCCATGGATTGAATCTCAGGGATGCATATTTTGTCAAATCAATACCCACAATTTTACAAATTGTGGGTATAGGTTAATGACACAGTGGAGTGGACCTATACCCATAGTTTACAAAATTTTGGATATATCTTAAAGAAATCCCACTCCTCGATTTCCTATGGCTCTATGAAACCATGGGTATAGCCTATACACTTTGTTTGAAACAATGCGTATAGGGATTTTTTTTCTAGTAGTGAGTGACAATTGTGGAACGAAACACCTTGGTACATGCTTAAGATGAAAAGTGGTTTGCTTCAAGTGTAAAGGAAAATTACACCATGCTTGTGATTTTATAGAATGGACATAATTTTTCAATGTTTAGTGCTTTAACTATAAGGAGATTAGACACTACAAAAATCATTGTCTCAAGAATTATTGGAATATACCCCTAAAAGAAGATAATGGAACATGGTAAAGCTTATCCTACTAGCTTAGATGAATAGAAATGATTAATATTCTTGTATTTGTATTCAATAATTATGTAATTTGAGTATTTTATAAATAATTATCTGGTTCAAAAAATCATGTGATATATAAGGATTGTACTGCATTACTTCTTATTTAATGAATTGGAAGAATTCATGTTTCATAAAGGATTAAAATATATTAATGTGTTCATATATTTGGTATGTGACAATAAGAGTTACATTATTTTGGTAAATCTTATGTTAAGTTGATTTTGTAAATTTACTGAACTTCCTTCTAAATAATTTTTCCATTTCTTAATCTAGATATACATATCTTGGGTGACTTTTAAGGTTAAATATAGATGATATGGATTATGGATATTATTTATTATGATTAAATTATTATGTATCATATTGGATATCATATGATAGCCATTTCAATTTTGGTAAACATTTAAAATATGAAGAAATTACTCTTGAATCTTATTGTTCATAAAAGTTATTTAGCCATGAAGATTTAATTTTAAAATTTCATTTCTAGGTGTGAAGGATGATGTAAAAATAGATCTATGAACTGCCAAATTATGATATTCTGATTATGAAATGGTAATTAATGAAGTAATAAGATTTCCAAAAAAAATTAACCATTTACTTTTCATTCTAAGAAATCAATGGCCTTTTAATTGGCCCCAATATTTATAGTTTTATGATGGTTAACATTCTAATAACCATGTTCTCTTTCACTCCCATCAGAAGTTGATATTTATATTTATCTTCAATATCCTTGATATCTAATTCAATAAATTATTTCCTAACCAAAATCCTAGTTTTATGGTGACCTTCACTTTTCCCTATTAATAAGAGGATATTTTATTAACACTTTCTCTTATATGGGTTTCCTAAAAAATAATTTTCAAGTGTCAACCTATGCTTTTTAATTATAATTTTAAATTATTAGGATACAATTTATTGATGGATAATAGAATGTAACACCCCAATATTTTCTTGTATGACTCTTTTAAAATTTATCTTCTTAGATAACTCATGAGATTAAAAAAAATATTAAATGTTAATATTTAATTATTATAGATATTTCCATGATGTTGGGATTGGTGGTAATGAATGATATTAATTAAATTATAAAAAATTTATATTACGCATGATTATAAAATTAATTCATCTGTTACCGATTATTTAGAAATCAAAACCAATTGAATATAAAATATGTATTTTTATTCCCAAAATAAAATTTTATTAAACACTATTGGTTAAAGAGAGTAATGAAATTTATATATTACATATTCAATAAAATATTTGTACATTCATGCAAAATATTTTTATACGAGTAGGATAAGAATTAATTAAATTTTACACATTAAAAGGCTGTATTTTTCTAAAATACGTTTTCCACCTTTTACTGGGGAACTTGTTTTAAATATTTATTTTTACGCTTTTATAACTTAGAATTTATAAAATAAATATTATTTTTTATGTATTAATATCAAATTTTACTTTTTATAAATTTTTAGTATTTTTCTAATATGTTTCATTTTTTGATGAGAGGTAATGTGATTATTAGAATAATAATTTGACTTTTAGGAGTTGTAATGTGGTCATTAGAAAAATATAATCAAATATTAAATTATTAATAAAATTTATCTATCATTTAAATAAAAATAAGGTATATTTTTATCATGGAATAAGTAAATATATGTTTTAAAAATAATAAATTAAGTGTTGGTATTTTTTTGTAACATAAATGTTATTTACAATTTTATAATTAATATAATGATTTAAAATAAAATTTATTTTAATAAAAAGATTCATAAATTAAAAAAATTTCCTTTTGATTATAATATAATTTTATGGGACCTTAATAAATTTTTCAAACTGTTATAAAATCTATTTTCATTTTAATATTGATATTTTTGAATAATTTGTGATTTTAATTAAAATGTATATTTATAATATTTATAATATTATTATAATAAAAAAAAATTATTTTTTAATTATAAACGTTGACAGTTTTTAAAAATTAGTTTTTTATATTTTTCTAAAATATTTTTATTTTTTGTGATGATGAAATATTATAATTTACAGTATTTTACAAATACATTATTTTTTGAGTCAAAGATGATGTATGAATGATTTTATCGCATAATATCGAACTATAACTAATTATTTAAATAAATTTAGTGATAATTCTCAAAAAAATCATAGACTTTATCAGATTAATAATCTAATGAATATAATAATTAGAAAACACCCCTCTCCTCTACTATAAATACCACCCCTTCTCCTCGCACCTATTAATCCTTAAAGCTTGTATAATTCATTCCCAATAATAATCCCATGTATATTCCCCACATTGAAGATCCTTTTTTCTAACAAAAATACCAAACTCAGGCCCCTTATAGAGGTTCTCAATGTGAATAAGCTCTAGAGGTAAAACCCTCTTTCGTTTGCTTTTAATTTCTTTTCATGTTAATTTCTTTTATTATCTTCTCCTAACCTCCATATCAATAAGTGATTTTATAACTCCGTTATATTTAATTTACTATGATTTTATTCTGTTTGGGTAATAATTGATCATCAGTTCTCTTCTCATCTTCCTATTATTCTAAAGAAAAAACATCAGCAGTGAGGTGCTGATTTACAGCCTTTGTGGACAATTTTTTTTTGTTTTTCAATTCTGAATTCAAGGATATTCATAAAAACATTTTAATTGATAAATTAAAGTATTATATATTTAATATAGCTTATTTAGTTTTCTATATCAAATATATATACATACTAATAATTAATCAAACAAAACTACTTTGTGATGATCGAAAAAAATCCAAAATAATATTAACGATTATCAATAACATTTAATCTAATGATTCATCCTCACCAAAAATAACCGAATGATTTATATAAAAAATTAAACTTCTAAAATTTCCTTAATAACATAAAATTCTAATTCTATATAAATATTCCCATTTCACATGATCTTTCTTACATGTATACAGGTGAACAAATTTTGAAAACCAAGGAAATGAACACTCACGAACAATGAAATCGAATCATATAACTCATCAATAATGACATAAATGAAATTGATAAAATTATAATAAATAAAATAAATGTTTAAGATGATCTGAACTAAATTATTAATGAATCTAATTTCATTATCCATGATGTTAAGTACATGTGATGAATGTTTTAGACATTAGGTATGGGTTTTCTCATCTCACATTACTTTTCATGAGATATGACTTATTCACCACTCTTTATTGTTGGTGGTGTATTTATACATCCAATTGATGTAGCATATCATTAGTATATTTATACTAATGGTATCCAATGCCTTACATGATGATCATTATTTTTATAGGGCATATTTTAGACTGTTTCCAATGTGGTAAGTGTTTTTTCCCGAACCTCCATTTTTCATTCGGGTTACACTTTATATATCTTTAAACCAATGTAATTATTCATCATTTTTATATAATTATAATAAATTATGTGTATAAGTTATTAAATTATTCATCTAGATTATTTCATCTTTATTTGATGGTGATATACATGTTTAATAATGTTTTCCTTTTAAAGTCTTCTTAATAAGCAAGCCCGATTAAAGGGGACTTCCCTATTAAATAACCATTTTTAAGGGAACTTCATTGTCTATTTTAAGAAACAATTATATTTATAAAATCACTAATTTTATCATGAAAATATATATTTTTTCATTTCTACTATTATACAAATATTATTCCTCTTTTTGTTTTAAAGACTCCTTAGTTTTTTCCCATAAATTCACTAAAGTAGCTAATCTCTAAAGATTCATTAAAGCTATTTTTACATGTTTCCACTTCAGTTGGAAATAATTTATCCCTCAAATATAATTTAACTTTACTTCCATTTTCTTTTATGGGATACACATTTTACAATATGGTTTTATGAAAAATACAAAAATTATTACCTAAAAACTGTACTTTTCAATGAAAAAGTGTATTTCTCTTAATAATTTTTCAATGATTTTATTAGATATCTTTCATATATGATTATAATTAAAATATTTAACAGTGTAATGGGACAATTTTATTTAAAGATATATTTTTTTGACCTATGAAGAATGCATTGGACTTAGTAATTAACTAGTGGGGCCCACTATAGCCCCTCAATGCATCGGAATGTCTCATGAGACAAAGTAGACTAAGATTTGGCCAAGGCCTTAACCATTTATTTACAATTATTAGATGAGGACTTGATGGTATGTTTATGATTTCTGAAATTATTCATTCCCTCATTATGATATTATTAATTTATAAATCATGTTACTATTCGACTAGTAGAATATTTCTACTTATGTTTCATGTTATTATTTATTTGGAATTATTTATTTCTATTTTATTATTACCATATAATGCTAAAGATTATGTTTTATTGGAATGAGTTTTAGTCATTCACCTTATCTTATTGGTTATGTTTATGATAGATTTTTTTTTATTGTTTAACCTTACTAACCATTAGATCTCACCCCTTTCTTAATTTTTATTTTCCCCTAGGTTGAAAATATCTATATTATGAATGACTAGAATCGATAATATAAAAGTTATGGGTGTTTCTAATATATTTTATAAGTTTTTTTCCCTTTCAATATTTAATGTAAAAAATATTTCTGTATCTAGTTTTTCAAAAATACTAATCTATTCTATCCTTTTGGATGCCAATACATGTTCATGGTACCAATATAATTAATTAAGGCACCGAATCTAAGATATGTGTGTTAGGGTCTTCACACTTGATCCACTGCTCAACTACAACTAGAATAGTATTCAACCTAAAATTTTATGGATTCTACATCATTAAACATTCAAATAAATGTTTAATATGGTTATCGGTCCTAACCCAAGTATTTTATCCTAATATGGACATGATCTTCTCAACTATAACACTAATTATGATAACTTTCTCAATGGGGAAATCCAAACATTATTTGTGGTTATTGGTTTCATTTCTCCCATTAGGATCCATTAATAAATAATGGACCACACAAATTTAGATCATAATCGTCAATAATATGGATCCAAAATATCACTATATGGATTTATTATAATTATCTTTTCAAATTTACATCTAGCACCCAAGGATTCTACTAAAATTTCTCTAATACCAACAGTAACGACCCCAACCCCAGTAGTCTAGTGTCGGTGGTTTTTTTATTACAATTTAATAGATACAAGTGATTAGATCACCAAGGATAGAACAATTTAGAAATCTTAAATAACATAATATATACATTTTTCCCTTATTACATTGGTAATTAAATATAGAAAATAAAAAAGTTAAATAAACAACTTCCTTGACACTTATTCAAAGATTTAATCTTACTTACTTGGGGAAGGAAAACAAATAAAAGTGTGACCTCAAATTATTTATATGTGTTACATGAATCTGTAATAACTGAATAAAATTCAATAAATAATTTTTATTATGGAATGCTAAATAACTAAAAAACATGCCCTCGATACAATAAGAATGAAAATGAATCCATAGATTTTTTGATATTGATAATCTCATGGAATGTAATAACTGAATAATGAAGGAAGAAATGATTAATTTTTGGATTTAATTCATCTATTAATGAACCATTATATGGTTAAGGGAGTTTATGTTTGTGATTAAAACCCCATCAGATTCTACTTTTAAACAAACATTAAGGGGTTTTTGCTAACTATTTTGTCTCAAGAGACATGTCGATGTGTGGAGGAGATATCTATAACTAGTACCTATCTATTTCTCTATGTACAAATCATTATTCATATATACATTTAATTCATTTACAATATGAATTATCACAATATTGGTATTGAGTAGAAAATACGGATTTATCAATATTTCCCTAGTTAAAACAACATTAAAAAAAATCTGTAAAAATAGTATATATATAAGGGAATAATAATACCTTTGATAAAATAAATATGTATATTTAATGAAATCTTCAATGAATAATGATAATATATAAAAGGGAATTATACAAACACTGCACAGAGGGAATGAGTGGTGAATAATTAATAACCAAAAGTAATTTCACAATGAATTCCATGAAAGGATGGATTTAGATTATAAATTTACATTAATAAATAAAAATAGGTATTGATCATCATACATGATGTCTAACTAAAGTGGAAACATATAAAAATATTATCTAAAAAACATTATAAATGAGCTTATTTAATGTGGTTTAAGGGAAAATATTAAATATGATTTAAAGAGGATAAAAGATTAATTATTTTTGTAAAACCATAAATAAATAAAGATAGATTTTTATGAAAAAAAGAGTGATTTTTTAGGAATATTGTAGACTAAAAATGGATTTTGGAGTGTACTTCAAATAGGGGTAAAAATTGGGATGTTCCCTTTAATCTGGTTTGCTTATCGGGAAAATCAATAATGTAACATTATAAAACATATATTTCACCATAAATGAAGGATGAATGGATATGGATACATAAATATGGAACGTATACATAGAATATGGAAAAATTATATAATGATAATTTATATTTACATTTGTGTAAAGATATATAAATCAAAACATGAAGGTAACTAGAAGGTTCTGAGAGAATCCATTACCTTATGTCTAAAAGCATTTTACACTTTTACATAATGTCATCATGATTTTCTTCTCATTTAGAACCTCTTTAAGGGAAAGGGAAATGGTCATTTGGTTCTACTTTCAAGACTAGAACATGGGGTACTGGTTTAAGTGAGTAATTTTGAATAACATTATCAATATCCAAAGATTATAATGTGTGTGGAGAAGAGGTGGTGAGGGTGGTATTTATAGTGGATGAGAGGGGTTTTATTATTAGTTCATTCATTGGATTATTATTTTAGATAAAGACTATGAATATTGATGATTACCATGATTAAATACAGTAAATAGGTAAGGAGGGTTGAAGATATTGGAGATTACATCATTCATATTTTAACAATGACTCAAATATTCATGTATTTTTCTTAAATCCTAATTTGTTGTATTTCACTATTCACTATAACTTCAACTATTTCAGAAAAATATCAATAAATAACCATAACAATTTTTAAATGTGTATACTTCCAAATTGATATTTGTTTTGAAAATAATTTTCTAAATATGAGAAATAGTTTTTAATTGAAATCAGTATTTATTTGAAAAATACCAATTTGAAAATTATAACCAATTTTATTAAAATATGAAAAATTAATTAATGTCTTATAAAATTATATTATTATCATAATAAAATAAAATAAGAATTTATTAATATATTTTTTTGAAATAAATTTTATTGAAAAAAATGTTTCTTCAAAATTATTATATAATTTTTTAAATATTAAATAAATATTTTAGTTTCACAAAAAATACCAATACTTACTTTATTTTCTAAAAACATTTATTAAATCATTCTATGATAAATATATTATATTTTTAATTATAGGATACTTTAATTTTCATTATGCATTCACAGGTGAGGTAATTATTCTAATATCCAAATTACTATTCCTAATTATCACATTACTATTTCAATGGTAATATTAATATATAATAGTATATCATTTTTTATTTTTTATTTTTGTTTCATAAAAAATAATCTATTGAATAAATTGAATTTATTTAAGATGATTCATATGAAAACTATTTTGGTGTTATGTATCATATCCTCTAGGGTTTTAATTGTTCTCTTACACTAACAATATGTATTTGGATGATATGTGAAGTTCTAAGGATCGAATAACAACTGATAAGGGGGGTTGAATCAGTTGTTCACTTTTTATAAGTTTCAAATATTTTAGAAACTTCAAAAATGAAACAAGTTATGATTTATAACCTTATTAACCTTTAGTAAATACGTATGCTTGAAAAGGTAGTAAAGTAAGAAAATAACACAAGATTTACAAGGTTCGAACTTAGTATGAGAATCTACGTCATTTCCATGGCCACTCCCATGGGTTAGTGGAAATACAGTATTATGAATAATTAAATAAAACTTGCACCGACTCCCATTAGACACATTTTATCTCTTGATAGTAATTTTTGTACTAACTCCTGTCTACTTACAATTTTTTCATAAAAAACAATTGAACCAAACAAAAGAATAAAAACTTTTTTGAATATTATCTAAGAAATGCTTAGGCCAAATCCTCAGTTCAATTTAGCTACGTCTGATCTTCTCAGTATGGTATTGATGGTTATGAATTTACAATGTTCAAAAACTAAATACAAATCTTTTACAATTAGGTGGAAAATTTTCAGTTCGAATTATCCACCATTATGCCTTTTTCACATATGTAGATTTTAAACTTTACTGAATGATCTGAGCAATTATTTATAGGATACTTGGGAAAAAAGATGAGAAATTTGAAAATTTTCCCACTTCCATAAATCCAAAAATATATGAATGTCATTCGAATTTAATATTCACTATCTTACTTATTAAAACCTACTAATATTTCTCATAAGTTTATACAAAATTGAAATAAAAGTATTACATCTTTACAACTTTACATCATTCTTAGTAAGATAATCCTAGATATTGGGTCTGATTTTCTAAGATAACAATTTTTGATTTTCATAGAATCTTGGTTCTAATTGGATCATAATCTTGGTTTTGATTTTCTAAAAGAACTGGTTCTTATTTTCTCTAAATCTTTGTTCTGATTTTCTCAAAAAAACTAGTTTTGTTTTGCTCGAAATCTTGGATCCAATTTTCTCAGAATTGTAGTTCCAATTTTCTCAAAAACAAGTTCTGGTTTTCTCAGAATAATGATTTTGATTTACTCAGAATCTTGGTTCTTATTTTCTCAAAAAACGATATTGGATTTTCTTAGAATCTTGGATTAAATTTTCTCATAAATGCTGTTCAAATTTTCTTAGAAAAATGGTTTTTTTATCATATAATCTTGGTTATGATTTTCTTAGAAACTTGGTTATGATTTTTTTATAAAATGTTTTCTGATTTTATAAAAATCATGGTTCCAATTTTTACTTAATCTTGTTCAGATATTCTCAAAAAACTGGTTTGGATTAGCTCAGAAACATCATTCTTATTTGCTAAATATGTTGAATCTTATTTTCTAAAGAATAATGTAGGATTTGATTTTTAAATATTTTCAATTATTCTAATTTCATGGAAACTCTCTACCATTTCATCAAAATATTTTACCATGAACGTTTTCATGATATTTGTAAACTTCTTAATCATAAAATAATTGTCTAATTTTGTTTAGAATGTTTGAAAAAAATATATATCTTCTAACTTCTCAATCTTCATCCACATCCTCTTTCAAAATTATTCAGCAACAAAAAAAATTCTTCATTCAGTAACTTTTTCCTTCAAAAACTTATTTCTTTCTAACTCAAAAACTTCACTCTTCCTAGATAACAAAAACATCCTTATACAAAAAAAAGATAATTTTTCAAAAAATACAAAAACACTATAAAATTAATTTTTCACAAAGGTACTTAAATCTCCCCCTTTGTATTTGTTGACAATCCTCATTAACAACATTCCCAACTCTCATATTTTTTTCACAACTCATATTTTGAAAAGAAACTCATGTTTTGACTTTAAATAAAACATAGCCTTTCTTAAAAGAGAGTGTCCTGGCACCACACTACAAGATAATGTAATCTTATTGAAGGAATTATATACCTAAATGGAAAGAAAATTTTGGGAGCATGTAAATATAAATCTGCATCACCATTATTCCTCTCCCAATCTTATCATTTCAACTATCAAATTCCATTTCATATCCCCCTTTATATGACAACCACAACTTAAGATTCAAAAAAATTCAAGGATGTGTTAAAATTCTGAAAAAGTAAAAAAACAATTAGTTTCTCTCCCGTTTTGTTAACAAAATCCAAAGAACAATGGGGGTACTTGAATATGAGGTTTAGGAAGACATGGGAGGAGGATAAATTGGAATTTTTAGCCTCAATTCAACAAAACATTCCTTCAATTTTAATTTTTTAACGATATCAGCAATCAGATACTTCGTTGAAATGTATTCTAGCAAAACATCTCTGGCAACAACTATCTATTTTATAAAGTGAAATTTTATATCAATATGTTTGGATCCTTAATGTTGGATAGGATTCTTAGAATTCTCAATTGCACTCTGATTATCAAAAAGTATCTCCAATGGTTTAGAAAGTTTTACATCCATATCGTCAAACTAAACTTTCATCCACAACATTTCATTTCAAGCCTAAGTGATTGCAAAATATTCAGATTTAGCAGTTCTCAAAGTCACTAAACATTTTTTCTTACTATTCCAACTCACCCAAGATTCACCCAGAAAAAAATTCCCTCCTAAGGGTGACTTTCTGTTATTACAATCTCTATCCAATCGGCATCATTATAACTAATAAAATTCATCTCACTATTTCTTTTGTATAATAACCCATGTAACGTATTTCCTTTAACATATCTTGGAATCCTCTTTGCATCCAACATATGTGATTATTTGAGATTGCTTTGATACCTGGAACATAAAGTCATAGAATAAACAATATCAAGTCTTCAACATTTATGGTAAATAAGTCCTCCTATTGGATTCCAAATTTCTTTTTGATTCACACTTATTTTATATTCATATTTACTCAACATTGTGCTCACTGATATAGGAGTTGGCCCTTCTTTGGATTCATCCATACTAATATTCGTTAACAATTCTCAGTCATACTTTTCTTCAGATAAGAAAACATATTTTCTTTTTTTTTTAACATTTATGAAAATGATGAAAGTCAATTCTCTCAACATTGAAATTTCAAAAAAATTCATTATTTCTTTGAGGAATTCATCCCAAACATTTTCTTTATCCCTATCAAAAATTATATCATCCACATACAAAATCACAATAAATGTTATGTAGTCATAATCTTTAATGTACAGGTTAATATCAACCTTTCCTTTAGAAAATTTCACCATTCTCATAAAATTTTCAAAAATTGAATAATAATAACGTGGAGCTTTTTTCATCCAATAAAATGCTTTATTCTATTTTTAAATCTATTTTTATCCCCATCTAATATAAACACACAAGGTTTATTAATATAATGTTCTTCCAAAATCTCACCATTTATGGAAGGTGGCCTTCCATCCATAAGATAAACTTTGTAATTCTCATGAAAAGACAGTATAAGAAACATTTTAATTGATTCTAGACTTTTAATGGCGGAAAATGTTTCATCAAAATCCACAACATTCAACAAGGCATATGCTTTATAAACAATTCTCTCTTTGTTTCTTGAAACATCTCCTTGTCCATTAAATTTGATTCTATAAACCCACTTTGTTTTTGATAACTTTTATATTTTATATAATTAGATCATGTTACGTTGTTTCATTTTTCTCAATCTGATCCAACATTTCGTTCATAGAATCCACCCATTATTTATGTTAAATGTCCTCTAAAACAGATTCTGGTTCGACTTTTGAGATAAGTGAAGTCTGATTTTCTAATCTCAAAATCCATATGGTATAAACAAGATACCTCTAATTCCAAATAATGGTTTCAGATTAAACATGTTTTTGTAAGGTAATAAATTTCAATGTTTCTTTCCCATCAAGAATTTACTCATCACATGATTCTTCTGAATCTTGAAAAGAATATTTTGAATTACATTCACTATTGTTGGAAATATCCAATTTATCCTCCTTAGATTTATTAACAATAATAGTTAATGAACTTTGATATTAAATTAAATTCACACCATATGATTCCACAAACTTTTTTTAAATGTTTGTTCCAATATTTATAACTTCTCTCATTTGGTGAATAACCCATGAATGTTCCTTCCTCTTAATTCTCAGAAAATTTTCCCAAATTAGGAATTTTAACCAAGAGAAAACATGGACATCCCAAAACATTGAATTATTTAAATGAAGGTTATTTATATTTAATTTAATAAGGAGTCATGTTGGGTTACAGTCACAACAATCATCTATTTTATATATATACATAAGTACTAACTACTTTATTCCAAAAGAATTCTGAAGGTTCGTATTCTGCTAACAAACTTCTTCCTATTTCCACTAAGATTCTATTATTTCTTTCGGTTACTCTGTTTTTTCTGGAGTATTGGGAGTATTATATTGATGTTTGATACCATGTTTTCTTATATAAGCTTCAAAATCATTGTTTTTAAATTTGGTACCATTATATGTTCTCAACTTCTTGATGGAAATCCCCAATTATTTCTCAACATTTTTTCTACTAAATTTGAACATTTCAATAGCCTTTGATTTGTTTTTGATGAACCTTATGTTCTTCATAAAAGTGAAATCTTCAATAAAATGGATAAATTATAAGCCTCCTTTTGTTGATTGTTATCTCATCTGTCCAAATAAATCACAATGAATAATCTCAAGTTGTCTGGTAGATTTAATCTAAACACTTTTATGACTTTGGTAAGTCATATTTCCTTTCTGGAAATTGATACAAACATCTTCATCTCTTCTTTTGAAATTTGGAAAATTCTAAATAACATTAACATTAGAAATTTTATTCATGTTTTTCTACCCAAGGTGGATAAGTATTCAATTCCATAATTTTTTTCCTCTTCTGTAATCAAGTAACAAGAGTTATTAAATTCTCCAATTTGAAAGAGATTCATACTGGTTATTTCTCCTTTTGTAATGACTTTTCAATCATCCATACATTTTATGATACAATAATACTTTCTGAAGATTACTTATTTTCCATAATCACAATGTTGACTTAAACTATGTAAGTTATGTTTTACCCCATCAACTAGTAAAACATTATTGTATTCCAATTTTTATACTTCAAACTATGTCGTTCCAATTCGTATGATTTTTAAAGAACAACATTTCCAAAATTAACTTCTCCTCTATCATTACTTTCAATATTTTTCTTGATTTTTATATCACTTTTCATATGTGATGTGAAACCACAATCATGTATCCATAGTTTTTTTCTCTAACATTATTTCAAAGTTGTCTCAACAACAAAATCTCCTTCACCAACCATATTCTTTTCAGTTTTCATTTCTTTTCTATCATAAGAAACTTGTTCTGTAAGGAGTGACATATTTCTTTTGACATTATGACTAGACTGATCACATATTCCAAAAACATCTTCTAGACATTCAAATTGATTCTTTTTTTGAATGTTTCTAACATATTGAGAATTCACATTTTCAACATCATAAAAGTTATGAAATTTACTCATTCATTTTCCACTATTTCTTCCATTTTTTAAACCTTCTTCTAGGTAAAGATATGTTGTGATATATATTATAATCATTGTGCAATAATATTCCACAACACCATAAATAGCCATAAAATCTGGATTTTCTATTCAATAATGATCTTTTTATATAGAAACATTGTTAAGATTGGTAACTTCATTAAACACTAACATTCTTAGGACATGGACATTGTTTTATTTAGAGTGATTTCTCTTCTATTATTGAATAGATATGTTTCTTGTTTCCCTTATCCACCCAATCTTCCCCATTATTTTTTTTCAACAGGAAATCTAAAAATAATAATATGAAACATTATTTTTTTAAGAATGATTTTACCTAATTTGTGTATAGATCCTTCTCAACATCTTTAGAATACTCATCTTTTTCTTTTGAATCTTTGCAGATTTCATCATTCATATTCCTTGAGGTACTTTTGAACTCAATAATTTTTTATTGTAGCACATTAACCTCTTCATTCTTAGCTTCCAAATTCTTTCCCATATCTTCAGTCATATTCCCATGTTCTAGAATTCTATTTTTGTAACATAAAACATTCTGAAAGTATTCATCCTCCTACTTGATGACATATTTTCATCCATCAGAAAAATCTTCACATTATTTATTCCATACACTAGTTTCATTATTGAGAATTTTTTTTAAATACATGAAACAAGTTCAATTATGAACTGAAACTCTCTATAAGATTCTTCTCCACCTTCTTCACTATCTGATGAATTATTTTTTATGAGCTTTTGCAATTAAGGTTATAAATTTTTCTGAACATTCTACATCAGAATAATTTGTATCATTTATTTGTGACTAAAATTTCTTAATAAGAAAACTTATTTTGTTTCTAGTAAACTTATTCTTATATCTATTGGAAGACTCTCCATTATCATTTGTATTCCAATTCATCCATTTAGGGTTTTCATCAGATTTATTTTGATATTCACCATCATTTTTCATAGGGAAATTCGTAGCCAAGTGCCGGATTCCACCACACTCAAAAAAATGAGATGAATTTTACCTACATACTTTCCACCTCCTCTTCTAATTTGTTTGGATATAAGATTCATGATTTTTTCATTAATCTCATCATCCTCTTTATCTTCATACTATTAAAGATCTACTCCTTCAAAATCATGGATTTTTATCTTTCCCATAGCTTCAGATGCTATTTCATATTTCAACATCTTTTTATCCATTAGGGATTTCCTCATTTCCAAAGAAATAATATATTTATGTAATTCATCATGTGATAAATGATCCTTATCATATAAAGAAATTTTTTATAATTAAACCTTTCTAGAAGGTTTCTCATAAGTTTCTTCAAAAAATTTGGAATTTCTAGGACATCTTTGAATCCTCTGATATTGAAAAATATTTCATTTACTCTGATGAATTATTAATCAATTTTTTCTTCATACCTAATTATGTTGTCTTCGTACTTACTACACTATATTTATAGATTTTATTCCCTATCTTTATTATTCACTTCAAAAATAATTCCGAGTATTTCCCACATACTTTTTGAAGTTTTGAGACCCATAACCTTCTGATAAAAATTTTCTGATAAGAGCTTAAATATTTCATTTGTATCCTTTTCATCAACTTATATATTTATCTTATCAACAAAATTCATAGGAGAATATTTCCAAATATGTTCAAAATAAATAGTAGCATCATAAATAACTTCTAAGCCAAGAGATAAGAGATATAGAGTCATCCTATTTTTTTATCCATAATAATTTTTTCCATCGAATGTAAGAAGTCCTCTACTATTGATAGAGAAAGTATTATTCATTATAATGATTCAAAAATGGATCATTCCGTCTAATATCAATTGATGTTCCAAGGATCGAGTTACAACTAAGAAGGGGGTTGAATCAATTGTTCACATTTATATGTTTCAAAACTTTTAGAAATGTAACCCATAAAACCTATAAATATTTATATCCTTATCAATATTTAATAAATATTGTTGAATTAAAAGGAAGTAAAGAAATAAAATAACACAATATTTACAAGTTTTGGCCTTAGTGTGAGAACCTACATCCTTTCCATAGCCCCTCCTATGGGCCAAGGGAAATACACTATTATGAAGAAGTGAATACAAATCATGACAACTCATATTAGATGAATTATATCTCCCAATAGGAAAGATTATACTAACTCCCATCCATTTACAATTTTTTCATAGAAAGTAATTTAGTAAAATAGAAGAATAAATATTTTTTAAATATGATCCATAAAATGCACTGTCTGAATCCTTAATTTGGTTTTTATGGGTCATATATTCTCAACATGGTAATGATGGTTCTGAATTTTTTATGCATAAAAAATCAATACAAATAATCTTCAATCTGATGTTACATTTTTACTTTTAATTCTCTAGAGCACCACCTTTTTTGCATATGTAATAGTTACAAGAAAATGAATGATCTGAGTAAGCGGTTATAGGAAACTCTAAAAACCAAATGCAGGAAACATGAACATTTTCTCACTTCCATAAATCTAAAAATTTCCAAAAATATTTCTCATTTAATATTCAATCATTGACTTCTTCAACCTCCTTGTATTTCTCACATATTTATGAAAATTTGAAATTCAATTTTTACTTCATCAACTCTTCATATCATTTTATGTACACTACTAGAAATTTAGGCTATAGCCACGGTTTCAAACTATGGCTATAAGTCCCAAAACAGTGGCTATAGGTTATAGACACTGTTCAACAAATAGTGGCTGGTAATGGCGTGTCTATAGGAAAAGACCTATAGCCACGGTTTCAAATCGTGGCTAAAGCCCTATAGCCAACGTTTGAACTGTGGCTATAGCTCTATATCCATGGATTAAAACTGTAGCTATAGGGTATTGCCAAAGTTTGAAACTGTGGCATAACATTAAGCCTCAAAAAGCCTATAGTCACGGTTTAAAACTGTGGGTATATTGCTTTAGCCACGGTTTAAAACCGTGGCTTTAGGGCTTGACATTTCTTAAAAAACCCACATCCCCCCTGAACAGCGCCACTGGACATCCCCTGCACCCCTTGGACGGCCTGCCATGCCCCCCCCCCCCCCCCCGGACAACCCCCTTCCACCCCCACCCCCCCAGACAGCCCCCTTTCACCCCCCCCCCTAGACAGCCCCCCTTGCACCCCCCAAGATAGCCCTCATGCCCCCCCTGGACAGCCCCCATGCCCCCCTGGACAGCCCCCTTGCACTCCCCTGGACAGCCATTGCACCCCCCCTGGACAGCCCCCTTGCACTCCCCTGGACAGCCATTGCACCCCCCCTGGACAGCCCTTGCACCCAATGGACAGCCCCCATGCACCCCCATGCCCCCCCCCCCCCATTCTCCTCGCACCTACACTAATATAACAATATTAATTTTAAAATAATGAAACAATGAAGGATTGGAACCACATGTGAATTAAAGAAATAAAATATAAGTTAAAAATAATGAATATAATGAAGGGTTCCCTTATAAAATTCTCTCATCAATTATATAATAATATCTCACAAAATAAATTCAACCCCTTAAATAATACCCTGGAATGACCCAAGATCTCAATCCATTCACTTTTGCTTCAGTCTGTTAGGTTATGTAGTGAAAAAATGATTTTTGATTAACAACATTCACCTACCTATGGTACTTCAGAATGCGTAATCACACCTTAATCACTCTATGATCCCCCGAATCATATTATGAATGAATGAAAATTGTGGTAGAATTATGTGTAAACCAAATTAATTGAGAAAATCATGATAAAATGTTAAGTTGCATGGATAATAATCTACTACTCATATGGAAATAATCCGATTTCATAAAAATCACACTAGAGAGATGAAAATACAAATTCATTTAAATCAATGTATTTTGATGGAGGAATGTATCTCCTTTTAAAGTAAATAATTTTAAGCTGTATTTTATTATTATTTTAAGTTGTATTACATCATAACATAATCTTGGTTCACATATATCAAGAAAATAAAATTTCACATAAATCAAGTCATATAACTCTTGATTTAAACTACAGCCATACCTAACTCTTAAAGAGGATTATTTCCACAGATGCATTCATCACCTAATGCTTACAAAGAAAATCTACCCACTGTGAGAAAATCCCGTCATTAATGGCATCCCTGTTATTCCCTTTCAACTTGAAAATGGCTTCCCCTGGATGTCGCCTTAATTCTGCAAATCCAGCAATATCATTTCCTCTTTTAGATATGGGGATAGAAAACAGTACTAGGATATCTAAATTGAGAACACTTGATATTTCTGGAAAGAAATGAGAACTGCACATCTCTATTTTACCAACTTCATCGATGATGAAGAGATCAGTAGTCTAAACACTATCACCAAATAAAACAATTAACTAATCAAAAACCATTTTGATATATAATAATTTTGTTTGAGATCAATCTATTTATAAGTGGGTATGGGGTTATTTATCTAATGGCCACATCAAGTCCACCTTCCATGTATTATTTCAGTATCGATAAGAAAGATCAATCTCATTATTCATTGGATGGTTACATGTGTCTATCTATGAGGGTTGTTTTGTCTTTATCTAAACTCTTCAATCTCTAATATTTTCTTGATAATCTACCATAAATAATACAATAATATTTATTAAAATCATTCCAAGAAGTCAAATTTATCTCGTTTGAATATAGAAAATCAGTTTTTTCCAGATTTTAACACCCATAAACAATTTCCACATGTTCTTCTGGTTGAATTTCAACATTCCCTAACCAATTCACTCATTATCCAGCTCTGATTTTTCAGTTTCTAATGTTGGTTATTTAGTTTTTTCCTATTATTTCTAAGACACTAATTGTTTAGGAATCAATGGTTTAGGTTTGCAAATATTTTTTCCACTGTTGGGAATAGTAACTACATTGAGTTATTCATGAGAGGTTTGTGTCTAACAAGATTCTTCTAAGATATTGATGAATGTTATACCTAAGTGGGAATAGCTTCCACAACCATTTCAATGTTTTATATATCTAATCTCAATGATGGAAATTGATAATTCATTTTCAATATATTTTTTAAAAAAATTTTCTAATAATTTATTTGGAAAAGATTGGATTTGATGCTGAGATTGTTGGGATTAAAATTGGTTATTGCAGGAAAATTTCCCAGATGGTTAGGATTTAGACCATGTATTTGATTGGCTAATTGATTATTCAACAAATTGAATTTAGTATTTTCATTTTACATGTGATGGAAATTGTTTTATTCATACATATCTTGATTATTTAGATCATTCTCCTCCATTAATGTTATCCCTAGAATAACTTCCTTTATTGATGTAATAGTTGGGATATCAATGATAACTCAAGAAGAACCATTTATTGGAAAATAAGGCACTTTGGGAGTCTAAAGTGGTGAATAATTATGGTTTCACCACTAACAATAATTTCATAGTAATGTGGAATATTTCCTGTAATGTGATAGATAACAAGAATCTCATAAGGTATATCTTTACTGGATAAATTTTATGCAGAAAAGTTCCCCTCCCCCTACGTATGAATGATATTTTTTCCTTGATCGATGGGGGACCTAAACTTCCTAATATTATAAACTGAATACCAAGGAGAACTTGCATCATCATGTAGGCCTCTTAAAAGAATCATGGAGTTCTACTCAACCATAAAAATATTTAGGTTATCTATCATCCAGATTTAAAGGCCGCTGAGTAAAGATCTTTTCCCCACCCAGATAGAATTACCTAACCATAAAAAAAACTATATTCGATAACCATAGATCCCCTAGAATCATGCAGAATCCCTCCCCATACCTCCCTATTTATATAGCCTATTCACATTTTGTTTTAGTCCAACATTGGGGGATATCCACTAGATTGACCACCCTAGAGGAGCTCTATCATTTCTAAACACATCCCTAGGGAGGATCCACTTACTAGTAGCCATTCTCTTTTCAATAGGAAGAAGGGAACCTATTTTTTCCATGAGAGGGAGCACATGAACATGAATGAATATAGGGAGCTATTATTTCCTTCATGACCCTTGTTCCTTGTCTCCTAAACCACCCAAAACACCACGGAAAACACGATTACATGATGGTAAACCATAGATGAATGTTTCTCAACACTTTTAAATAATATATACAAAAAGTCAGAGATGTATCCCCACCTAAAACTCAAATCCCATAAGTTTCGAAACAAGGTCCCAAGCAAAGAGGGCTCATTCTACATCAAAAAATATGTTCTAGACTAACTCATATTTTAGCCTCTCACAACACATACATGGTGAGTGTATCTAAATTAATTTTATATGTATATTAATTTCAGTTGGTATACCCTTACTACAAAACCTCTAGAAATGTATTTTCAACTTAATTGGGATTCATATAGACAAGACTTTGCTTACCCACTCATCATTCTCCTGGTTGGATCTTAATAACACGTTAAACCCTAAAGCATTTAATTATCCTAAGGTAGAATTTGACAATGTGGACATATCCGGTTCATCGATCATATAAATCCTATCATAAAATATCTTATCATCCTCATCGAGGGATGCTGATATAAACCCAAGGTTTATTCTCACATTCCTAAAGTAAATGTGATGGATTGGGAATCTAGGGATTAAGTGAAAATGAACTAACATGTTTTCTATGTAGTAATTAATGT
Source organism: Viscum album (assembly GCA_963277665.1). Classification (NCBI taxonomy): domain Eukaryota; kingdom Viridiplantae; phylum Streptophyta; class Magnoliopsida; order Santalales; family Viscaceae; genus Viscum; species Viscum album. The sequence goes on along the minus strand of OY728120.1, from coordinate 452,152,617 downwards.
CACCCCACCTATAAACCAACAAACCAATTGCGGGGTCCTCTAAGAAATGTTTTTGAATAGCAGGAATGGGAATTGATTTTAGGATGTCAATTTCAATTTTTGGGAATTCCATATTTTTAATCCCCACTATCAACCATACCTAGAAACATTTATAAGTGTGGGATCATACCTAGATAGGGTACCAATGAAATAAACACTAGATAAATGTACCTTATTTAAGGATCGATCACATTTATGATTAGGGCCAGCCCTAGGTCAAGCCCTGAAAGATCCTGGGTTAGGGAAACAAGAAGGATGGGGGCAACAAGCCACTCTTTTTCTTCGCATGCTTCATCTCCATCATTGTGCGCCACTCATCCTTACTATGATCCTGAAAACCCTGACCTCACTGCCATAGACATTGTCAATTACAATATTTCATCTGAGAGTAAAATGATGTTCATCTAGGTCACTACCTACAACATGATTGGCCCCTACCACACCTTTTCCTCACTCATCGCTCTTGCTACGGCTTTCATATACATCACGCCCATTTTCACTGCAACCACTTCCTCCATGCGTGATTCTTCACTAGTTTCACCTGGCCCGGTTTCTTTATTTATTTATTTAGATTTTTTGGTTCATGAACCTAATTATAGAGGTTGGAACACGCAATATTATATGGGGATACCCATAAATGAAGGGGGTGACTGTGAGGTTTCTAGTCCATGAAATTACTGCTATTGAAGTGGATCATCACCTGGTCTTGATTTTCAAGACGCCCATGTAAAACCCCTTTGATTCATTTGAAATCCAGATTATTCGTACTAATTTTTTAACTAAATGAAAGGGAAACAATTTCAAGACCTACCTTGGGCAATGGAATTTCCTAGGCTGGCATTGTGTGTGATGAGGATCCCAAGAGTTGGGGTGGTCGTGTCGAAGGAGGAGGATCCCAGGAGGTGTGGTGACCGCTTTGGTACCATGCTGGAGCCTAATCATAGAAGGAGGGTCGCAGGGTGGTGGGGTGGTCGCGGATACATCAGGAGAGGAGGAGGATCGCGAGGGGGGTGTAGGTGGTTGCGTCGGAACCATGCCAGAACCACGTCGGAGAAGGAGGGTCTCGGGAAGGTGGGGTGGCCATGTCGGAGACATTGGGAGAGGAGGAGGATCATGGGAGGGAGTAGGATCTCGGGGCAGTGGGGATCGGAAACTCGTGAGGATAGGGGGAGGAAAGGGCTCACTTAGGGAGATAAATCTACGGAGAGAAAAACAGTTGTGGGTATAAATGTTCTATAGCCACGGTTTGTATTGTCTGTGGCTACAGATCGGTGGATGTAGGTCCAAATTCTAGTAGTGAAAGCTACAATTTCAATGTGACCCCTTTACATTTCAATTAGGTTCAATTTCTATTTATTAGTTTCATAAGAATATTTTAATTCACATAACAATTGTGACAATTCAGATTCACATACCTAATAATCCTAATTACCATTTCACATTTCATTATATCATTTTATTCCATCATGCCATTATGCCAACTGCATGATAGAGAACGTCCTAAAGGAAATATCACCATGGTCAAAACACAATCCAAGACCTGGATCGTATCCCTAGTCTAATAATGTTAATGTTATCAACAAAATTCAATAGCTCTTGACAGTGTCTAAGAATATATCAACTCATCATTAGAAATAGAAATAAGTTTCAGTTAAAGAGTCCCTCCCCATGCCAATATAAAGATCGGTCATAGGAGATCTTCTCATGCTACATGCTATGAAAAATCCTTATACCATATCATTTTAAGAATGTATAATTCAAAATTATTCCCCTTTTAGACACTACTTAATAAACCATAAGTACTATTATTTTCCTACTTAATGAAATAAAAACATACCTAATTCTCCAAATTATCCCTCACATATCTCATACACATGAAAAATTCAGAAATTACCTGCAAGTATAACACATAATTCAGAAGTTAAATAAATACATACAGAATTGAATTCAGAATTCAATTCAGAATTTAGAAGTCAATTACCCTGCACAAAAATGTCTCATTGAAAATGGTAGAAAACAATTTTACGTGTGAACTCCTTACATTGTATAATAACCTCTAACCACACCCCTAATGACGTATCAATTTTCATAACCACATCTAAGGTTTACGTAGCCTAACCAATGGAATAGGATAATTTTTAAAAAGAAATTGAATAAAACCAACAGTATTAATCAAATTACAGAAATTACAGATGACACAAGAATTGTACATATGAATGTAGACAGTTCAACATATTGATTTGTATGAGTATACTCCAAAATATGGATATTACATTACCCTCTTCCATGGTCTCTATATTGACTCCCTTATAGTTCTCCATTATAGTGATGTCACTACTCCTATGATGGAGTTCCATGTCCCCTTCCCCAACCCGAGTGACTGATAGAACTCCATCAACCTATTTACTTAGGGGTTGGAGAGAATCTCATAGGTTCCTACCATGATCCACTTCTAATGATCAGCTGCTATGTGTTCCTCTAGAACTTCTATATACCAACCATCTTATCAAACGATTGTTATTACACTATGGGAAAAGGACACTGAAATAGCTTATGTTCAACCCTGTAATTCATAATAAAATTAATCAGAGTAATGCTCAAATACTGTGTTCTACATGAAATGTTGATCTGACCACTGCATCCATGGTGAAAATCCTAATATCAACTTATTGACACCTAACGTGGAACTCATGGATCATCCTACTGAAACATATTTCCCTTGACTCAGTTAATGTTTACTAAGGATTCATCACCCATTCTCATTCTAAAGCAGTTGCAATGCTCTAATCATATGTGCAAATTTTAAATTTTCATCAAAACAAATAACATAAAAATGAACAGACTATTCAAATAATGACTAATAGTTGTAGAAGTTTCTAAGGCATCATCAAAATATTAGTAAACATAAATTTTATATGAAAAGTAATAAAGATTTATTTTTACCTTTGAGAAATAAAATATATGATGTAAGGTACTGTTCAAATAATAACTAATATTAATGAACATTGAAACTGGAACACTGTAATTGTGAATGTAAACATAATGGAGATAGTTTGGAAACCAATAAAATATAACAAAATCTATACAGAAAAAAAATTAATTGTGAAAAGAAGGGTGAATGAGGTTACAAAAGCTGTAGTTTATTAAGTGATAATAACATTGTACGTTCCACAATGGTGTATTTCTCAAAAATTTAGTGTTACTCCACCATGTCCCCTTGTATTCTGGATCGAAACATTGCATTAATTTTGATTATATTGAATATATTGAATTCATAAATATTTGGTAAAAAATATTCCAATAAAAGTTGATTAAATTTAGAGACAGTTAAAATATTAGAAAACATAAATGATAATCACATTGTACCTTTGTGTTGATGTTCATCCAACACATTTAACAATATCTATACATAATAATTGAAAAATTAGACATATAATGTATAAAATTAGAATAAATAACATACTAAATAAATTGTATCTTATTCAATAAGTCAAAAAAACAAAACATAACCAAGGAAAATCTGATAATAAAGAAGACAATAAATTGAAACCAATAAATCATACCAAATTCAAATGAGAGGAGGCTAACGATCTCTAATCAAGAAAAAAACACATGCACACCCCCCCTGCCCCCCCCCCCCCCCACATGCACATCCCTCCCCCCGGAAACCCCCCTCTCCCTGCCCCCTGCCCCACACCTGCACACCCCCTGCCCCTCTCATACCCCCCACCTGCACACCCCCCTCCCCTGCCCCCAGCACACCCCTTACCCCCCCCCCCACCTGCACACCCCCTCTCCCTGCCCCCTGCCCCCTACCCCCCCCCCCCCCACCTACACACACCCCTCCCCATGCCCCTAGCACACCCCATGCCCCCTGTCCCCCCACCTGCACACCCCTCCCCCTAGAAAACCCCGTGCCCCATGCCCCCACCTGCACACCCCCTACCCCCAGCACACCCCCTGCCCCCAGCACACCCCCTACCCCCCCCCCCCCCACCTGCACACCCCCTCTCCCATACCCCCATGCCCCCTGCCCCCACCTGCACACACCCCTCCCCTTGCCCCCAGCACACCCCCTGCCCCCCACCTGCACACCCCTCCCCCAAGAAACCCCATGCCCCCGGCCCCACACCTACACACCCCCCTCCCCCTACCCCCAGCACACCCCCTGCCCCTTTCCCCCACACCTGCACACCCCCTACCCTCTCCCCTGCCCACCCCCCCTGTCCCTCCCCTGCCCACCCCCTGCCCACCCCACACCCACCCTCCCCACCCCATGCACCCCCAACCCACCCTCCACATTTCATTCCACTTCAACCACTTAATGAAATATGTTAATAAAGGATCATTCGTGATGTTTTTTATGAAAAACCCATTTTCCCTAGATCAGGATGATGGATGATTTCCAGGAATCCAATAAAGAATTTGGAATGAGTAGTTTCTTCCATTATGATTAATAAATCTTGATTTGTTGGATAATCCAGAATACATTCCAAGGATGTGTATCCACATTGTGGGGAGTTTATAATTACCTATTTTGTTATGAGTCATAGAATTCAAATGAAATTGAATTTTTAGTCTACATGTAGAGAGAGTTTCAAGAAGTGGTATTTAGAAAAACACTCTGAGTGTTAGGATGTCTCTTTAGATGTTTTTATTCCTATTTAGGTGTTTAGGTGGTTCATGGGGTAATCAGGTAGCAGTTAGAGTGTTTCTAGTCCATTCCACTTAATTTGAAGACCCATCATTTACCATGTCTAGGTACACTGGGTACCAAGTCTAATAATGGAAAAAATAGTTGATTATGAGTTTTATAGTGGGGTATCCTCTTGTGGGGAACTAAGTATGGCTTACTGGATAGCCATGTGCTAGGTTTATGGTTGTGTTCTCTATGTATTTCATACTCCCTTACTGTATTCATGTAGGCCATGTCTAGAATGAGATAGTGGTGGTACATGATATGATAAGAGACCTGACCTAAAGAATAGATTGGTGATATGAGATGAGATATAGAACCTCAACCTATGTTAGTGGGTGATATAATGAGATGATCATTAATAATGCTCTTTATTTTTCAAACATCACTCATTCATCTCAAATCACAATGATTTAAGCTGTGATGAATAACCCAAGCATCGAATCAACATCATCTATATTATTCTTAAAAACTTATGATGTTTTTTAATCAAGAAGCTCTTTCACCCCCTGCCCTTGCACTAGCAACCCCTTTCCCCACCCCCAGCACCCCACTTTCACCCCCTGCCCCAATGCCCCCCTGCCCCACCCCCCCCCCCCCCGTGACCCTAACACACCCCCTCCATACCTTGCACCCCTCCCTCTGCCCCTTGCACCCCCACTGCCCCTTCCCCACTACACACCCCCTCCCCATGAGCATTTCATGATATCATTCCAACAATATAAATATCAGATCTTGGTGTAAACCAGGCATACCAAATTCTGAGGTCCAAACATCAAACTACTCATCGTGAATGGCTCCATGAATATATTCCAACAATCCTGAGAATGTCTATAAACTCAAATAAAATGAATGGATTGATGTTGATTCCTAGGCACCTTGGGTAATCACTGAATAAAAAACATCCCCCAAGTCACCATGATAAATGGTCGGATCCCATGCATCCTGATAAAAAATAAGTAAAATCATCAGGATTTACTGGATAATCCTAGGGATAACATATTCATATCATAATAATAATAATCTTGAATAAAAATAAGTAATCCCCTAATCCAACTCAGTGGGATCCTAGTTAGGATGGGAATCCTTGGGACTTGTGGCATCCAAAGCATCCCATATAGACTTGAGGTCGAATCCCAACATCCAAATAATTCTTCACATGGTTCAACAGCCATACCCTAGGATACATGTCAGGAATCCATGATGACATCATTATGTATAACTTATCTCACAACCATACCACATAAGTTCCAAGGTCGGATCCTAAGAAAAACACTTAGGCAACCACCATACCATCGTCACATCAGGCCCATAGGTCAGGTCCCAAGAAGTACATCTGGGAACCATGGTTGCATCCAAAATAAATATTTGAAGGTATAAACAAAATTTAAGGGTTTTACAAATTTCCAAACCCATCACTTACAATTCATAACCCCATGGGATTATACATTTGATGTTGGTTTTAAGGTGACACTCACTACCATCTCTACCAAGGCCATATGAATCCGCTTAGGGTTGGTTAGTCAACAGGGCACCCATTGGGGTCCCCTAGTAATAGAGGCACCCTCACATAGGTCCTCGGTCTCAATCCAGGTCTTGGTTCAATAACTAATGCTCAAAGTAATACTATTTTTCTTGGAATCATAATCAATAGAGCACAATATTTTTTACTACACAAGATATGTCATGTTGACAAGACTCAAGAGATAGCACATGACCCATTTTGGTCTTCAAGGTCTCACAAGGTCTATCTGCTCACCAAACCAAAGTACATAACCTAGACTAAGTGTGTCTCGAGTTTAGGACTAGACTATTAGTGTCCAAGGTAAACCAGCTAGTACCAAGGTCCATTAAGGCCTTAGCGCTTTATAAATCATAATCGATGAATTTAAATTTAATTAATTAAAACCAATTAATTTATATATTTTTTATGGGGTTAATTTAATTTAAATTAATTGATCACTTCATTAGCAAGACTGCAAGCCATTAGAAAAAATCAAAAGCATAAATACCACATGGTAAATTATGCATACCACCTATCTTTATTCGACCATTTTCTAATTATTTCCCAACGGTTGGAAGAAGTGTCCACGGCACACTGTCACGAACCAGGCCGGGTCGCCATCCGACCCGGTGCCCAACCCGTCCCGCGACAGGGCCCGAAGGGCATTCCGGATCCCCACGGGCTGGCACAAGTGCCCGGGTATCAAACATTACACGAGAATGATTTACCCAAAATAAAATACAAGAAAACAACTAACCAGATAAATAAACTGAAAGTAGAAATAGACAACCAAACATGCCTTTAAACTATGAACAAGTTTAAAGTCTACAACTCGAACCAATAACTAAAAAGAAAAGATGACAGTGGAAGCTAAAACTCTTACTCAAACCTCAAAGAAACAGGAGATGTGCGACATCCACATGTCACAAATGTTAACCTTCACGAGAATACCATCAACGACCAACCACCATCGCTGAGCATGATGCCTCAACCTGGAATACACAGAGAACAAGGCCTACGTACACCCAAAGGTGTATGTAGGGTGTGAGAAAAGAGCCCAGTAGGACGTCACCCAATAAAAAGGCTCCACGCATAATTATTTAATGACAAGTACATTTGCAATATTAACTAAAGAAAAGAAATAAATTCTTGAACAGTTTAAAAGAAAACAGAATTTATGAAAACAGTTTCAAATGGAGCAACATAATTTAAAACACATGCACCCTTTTTTTTAAATAACCAATATGTCACACCGACGAGCGCAAAGTAACCAATGAGCACTAATATGGGAGAGGCTGCATGGGTATCAGCTAGCTTGGGTCCCTAGATCTTCGTGTCTGGGTGAAACGTGTCTTAGAAGGCCACGACCCTCAGAAAACGTGGCGTAGAAGGCCACGAACCTCAGAAAATGTGGGTTAGAAGGCCACGGCCCTCAGAAAGGCATATGTTTAGTTAGTCTTGAAATCGTCAGTCCTGCCAGTGAAACTGTGTCGAGTCACCTCCGGAACACTAGCTCACTAGTCTAGTCTAGCCTCCTAGCTACCCGGGATTCCCGGTTTGTGCTCAAACAAGTTTCAAGTTAATGTCACATGTCACACTAATACATAAAAGCCAAACAGGGTACTTACACACGCAAAATCATATTTTGGACACCCAAACCAGCTTTTAAAACCATACGCACATCAAAATATTTTCAAAACATAATCTATATAGGTTACATACTAAATTAGACCAACTGCCGCAATAAAAAAACACTTATCATTTAACAAACCACCACTTACACTTATAAATACCCTATTGAAATAAAATGCACATTAAAACATTTTTTTTCTAAAACGTATCACACCATGTTCATGATTGAATAAACCATTTCAAAAGCTCATAAAACAATAGCAACAGTGTCATATGGCTTTACTCACACAAAAGTAACCATATCCACATTCAAAACACATTCTAACATCACACGCACTCAAATATCATTTTAAAGTGTGGCCTGCACCACACCAACATCTTGATGGAAGACCTTCCACCATATGTAAAACACCTTTGCACAAATCACCTAATTAAATAAGCCAAAATTAAAAGTATGCAAAATAGTTTAAAAGAAATCACTTGGCGTTACAGACTAAACCCGCACCAAGACTTCTTTTTCAACCAGACACACACTACGCCATGACAAATATATATTTCACACCACTTGAAGAGATCAATAATCTTACTGCACAATAAAAAAACACCAGAAACTAAATAGATATGAGTTTTTAAGCACAAAAGAATGCACATAAAATAGACGTGCTATTAAACAGCTCAAATGATTCTCAAACATCAAATAAAAACGACTTCGCAATACACAAATCAACTAAATTATATACTAAACAAAGTAAACATGAAAATTAATTTATCAAATAATAAATTAGGTGTGGAACCACCTACCGGGTGAAGACTTTCCCAAAAACATGTGTGAAACACCAATTTCACATAATGTGCACCGCAAGGGAGCCAAAGGCAAACCCTAAATAAGAATTTGAACTAAGACAAATTAAGATAAAACCCTAAAATATGAACTCATACCTACTGGAAAAATTAGTAATAAAATAAAATAAAACCCAAATACTATGGGGGAAATACTTATCTAAATGGGGACGAAGGAGAGGTCTGGTGGATGGACCTAGGTGTGGCGCTATGGTTTGTCCTCTGGAAGCAGGTAGGGCACCAGGGGGGGTGCGACGGCGGGTGTCCGAGATAGGCAGCGAGAGTCGGGGTTCCGGGTGAGGCATTAAGAAGGCCCATGGTGGATCACCGGAGCTACTTGTGGAGGGGAGGAGGACATACGGTGGAGGTTGGGGTGACGCGGAGAAGTTCGGGAGGTAGGGTGGAGGACCGCCAGATAGAGCAGGGGTCGCCAGCCAAGGGGGAGGTGCAGCGCGAGCTGGCTATCGAGGGAGAGGGAATCTGGTCGGGATGGCCGAAGGAGATGGCAGGGAGGGATATTTAGCTGGTCGGAGGTGAGACCGTGCATGGATCAAGTCGGGCAGGGAGGGGCACACTAGAAAGGGCCGTTGGTATGGGGGACAATGCGCCACACCAGGGAGGAGCTTAAAGGGGTAAACTGCATTGGAGGATGGATGTTGACCTAAGGGGTAGGGGTCGCACTGATCAAGTCAGCAAGGGGAGAGGCGGCGTATAGGGTCGGCTGGGAAAAATGGGGTGCAGTGCTAGGTTAAGGGGAGGAGGGGTGCGCCGAAAAAAAGGAGGGAAACCCTAAAAAGGAAAAAAACAAAACAATACCAACACAAGTAATGAAATAAATAAAATAAAATAATTAAAATAAAATAAAATAAAATAAAATAAAGTTAACAACATTACATAATATTAACTTTAATAATTATCATATTTAATTGTAATAATATTAATAATAACCAGAGGCTTAAAAATAATAATTATGTTCTTAGTAAGAATAATAAGATTAATAATATTAATAATTATATTAATATCATCACACAAATAATAATAATAATAATAGTAATATAAATAATTAAAATAGTAATGATAATATTAATTAACTTAATAAAATTTATATTCCCAACGCTATCAATAATAAAAAAAATAATATTCTCAAATAATATTATTTTTTTACATCATTAAAATAATTAGTCAAATTTTACCACACTTGTTTTTATTTTATCTACATTTTATTATTCATTACATTGCTTTTATCTACCTTAAAAACTGGGCAGGGCGTGTAGTGAACCGGGCGAGGTCACACGGTGACCCGGGCAAGGCGGTGCAGCTTCAACCGCGGTGTGCTGGATGCAGTCAGGGCCAAAACACGCGTTTAAAAAAATAACTTGAAAATTTTAGGTCGAGCTTCAACCTGAACTATCCGATACCCAGAGAACTAATAAAATAATTCATTTAAAGACGACGGGTGTGACACACACCAAGGTCTTTCCATGCTCATTCCCATCCCACATCACTAAGCAAGATCCCAACTCTCACTAAGAAGCTTAAAACAATTATCTAAAACATTTGAAATTAATTTATCAGTTTAATTATAAAAGGGAATAATCATCAACAATCTAACTAGATGACATATTACACTAAAACCAAGTCCAATGACAACCCAAGGGCCTGTCTCATATCCTCGGACCTACATTAAGAAAAATCCCCAAAAAATGCCAATTAAATTTTAAATTTAATTTAAAATTTATTGAAAGACTATGAAAATCCACAATGATAAGATAACTTTCCAAATCACTGAGAAACCGGGTGTAGATGGAATCTTGGGATATCCTCATCCTTAGTTGTATGAATGAACCTTGATAAATGAAATCTAGTTTCATCTCAAGACATTTTCACATGCTTGTCAAGACTCACACATCATAAAGCACATACAACTCATATAAATTGAAGAAGAAACATAGGGACCACCTACCACATAGTTATATGAGCCTCTCCGTCTGATATTGATGGATGGAACAATCTAAATCAACATGATTCCTCAAAATAGATAAAATACCCCATGTTTTAGATTTAGAATGAAATTCCAATAAATTGTGAGAGAGGTCACAATGGGTACCTTCGGGGTTGGAGGGTCGAGCACAGAGGGTATCTGGGAAGAGGGCTCCACCATGAGATAGGTCGAGGGTGAAGGGTCATGGATCGGGGTATCATGGAGTAGGATGGCACCACCGTGAGATAGGTCGATTGTGGAGGGTCACGGATCGGGGGAGGATGGAGGAGGAGGGTGCTGCCATGAGAGAGAGGTTGAGGGTGGAGGGTCACTGATCGGGGGAAGATGGAGGAGGATGGTGCAGATATTTGCATATCAGGGGATAATAGTGGAGGAGCCTAAAGGATTTTTGGGGGAAAAATGGGGACGGCAAATGGATCATGGGAGAACAGATCATCCCAAATGATTTTGGGGGGAAAAGGGGGACGACAAATTTTAGGAATGGTTTTTTAATAAAACGGTGGCTATAAATTGGCTATATCCATGGACCTATAAAACTGTGGCTATAGGTCCATGTCTATAGCCTAAATTTCTAGTAGTGGTAAGATAATTCTAGATCTTGGTTCTGATTTTCTTATCAAAATGGGTCTGATTTGCTAATAATATTGGAACCAGTTTTCATAGAATATTGGTTCTGATTTTCTAAAAAAACTGGTTCCAATTTTCATAGCTTCTTGGTTATTATTTTCCTAGAAAAATGGTTCCAATTATCTCATAATATTGGTTTTTATTTTCTCATAATCTTTGTTCTAATTTTTTCAAAATAAGGGTTTTGATTTGTTCTGAAAAATTTCTATGATTTTCTCATAATCTTGGGTTAGATTTTTTCAGAAACATGGATCTGATTAACTCTAAAAACTGGTTCTGATTTTCTTCAAATCTGTGTTTGGAATTTATTAGAAACAAAATATTTATTTTCTCAAAAAAAAACTGCTGTTGATTTTCTCAGAACCGTGTTTTTGATTTCCTTAATATATGGCTTCCGATTTTCTCAAAACACTAGTTCCTATTTTCCCAGAATATTGGTTTTGATTTGCTAAAGATGGTTGATACAATTTTCTAAAGAATAATGCTAGATATGATTTTCTGAAGCTTTTTAGTTATTCTATTTCTTATAACATCTCTATCATTTATTCAAAAGCATTTATCATGAATGTTTTCATTATATGGGAGAACATCTTGATCATCGAACAATCATTTGGTTTTTTTAAGTTTAAAAAAATATTCAAGCTTATGACTCTTCAATCCTCATCAACATCCTCTTTCAAAACTCTTCAACAACAAAAATACTTCTCCATTAAAAAACTTATGTCTTCAGTAACATATTTCATTCTATCTAAGCAACATCATTCGTTATAGATAACAAAAAAATTCTTATAAAAATGTTATTTTTCAAAAAAAACTTTGGTAAAACAATTTATCACAAATGTAATTCAATATGAAATTCAATATTAAATTCTGAAACAAAAATATATATCAAAGACATTCATAATACTTCTTCAAAACATTTACGTAAACTCAATATCCCAGGAAAATATAATTTAATATTTTAATCCATGTAGACCTACTATAACAACCATGATCTTTATTTTACATTTAAACAAGATTTACTATATAAAATTTCAGTTAAGACAACTCTGAGGATGGACAGGTCTTGTGTCTTGGGAAATTAGGAACATTACATAACAACTTAAAACATGAAACACAACATCTTTATTGAAAACTTCCTTTATAGGACCACTATATTCCCTTATACATAGCATTCTGTGGTATAACCTAAGGACATGAATAAGAAAAGGGTGAGCTACAAATCACAATAAGGGAGTAAACAATGAATAACATGAATAATAAAATACATTTTAAGAAATATGCATATCAATGTATCATAAGAGAAAGATGAACATAAAGGCATGATATAGAGTGATTATCATAACATGGAAATGTGGGAACAACACTTAACATAGTAATAGAATGATCAAAGGATCATTGAAAATGGAGCATGAGTAAACTCTCATTTCACATGAATTAGCATGAGTTATCCCTAATTTCACTTGATGCATCATGATACAAATCATTACCCAATTTATTGAAGCGCTATCTGGGCACACCCTTCTTAAACATTTCATTACATCCCTAATTATGACATAGGGATCACAAAACATGGAATCATTAAAGATCATCATTTATTCAAAGATTAATGAATTTTTAATTCTAATATGATACTCTATAGTCAATAAGTAAACATTCATAAAGGTGGATACCCTTGATAGATAAATGGGAATGGTATTCATGACATAATTACTTTTTCTTGGAAAATCTTGGTGAAATTTCAGTAGCATAGCAGTGTGACATAATAATTCTTAAAAATGGTTGATGAAAGATTAAGGGGTGTCTCATCATATTTAAATGAAATGTAAATTAAATGGGTAATATATATACATGTCCCAACTTATGTAATGGAATTTTAGATTCATAATACAAAATAATTCCTTGAATGTAAATGGGGGGAGAGAAATTCCATATGGAATTTCAGCAAGGTAACAGGTGTACATGGGAGTCATTAATGAGAGATAATGTGGTCTATGATCATTCAAACCAAAGGAGGGAATTATGGGGGAGGATCAAAATCAAACCACAACTTTTTTAATTGAAAATAAAAGGGTATATCTGCATAATGAAATTTAGACAAAAATTAGAAATGAATATATCCCTTACTAAGAATTGTTATCCCAAAGACTTCGGTGAGGCTTCAGATATGATTATTGAGAGCTTGGGGTGCCTTGGTTGTATTATAGAGAAATTAGTTAATAGTTTTGTTGATATCCAAATTCTTTTAGCGAAGAGGAAGTGGGAGCTTGGGTGGGTTTACATAAGAAAAGGGAGGGAATCCATTATTATTTAGGTTTTTTCCACCACACATTATAATTAAAAACCCAAAAACCAACACATGGTTTTTTACAAAGGTGAGTGGAAAACATTATTTTATAATTCCAATGGTCTAACGTCTTAAAATATTAGGCATTTATATTTGGAGGTGAGTCACGCTCTCTAGGAAATCAATTTAAAAAATTAAAAGGTTTTATAATTCTTGAAGGGTCCACTAAAGCTTTGTAAAATAAATTAAATAGACATAAAATCACATTATGTTAATGGTAAAACGTATATTCTCTGAAAATAATGTCTATATAATTTTATTACATTACTATTGGGTCATTATGATGTCATAAAACACATAATATATTTAAACAGTATTTCATTTTTACACAAGAATTCGACTCTCTCAGAAAATTATGAAGAATTCAAAATTGGATAATTTCAGCATCCTGATTCCAAAAATAATATTTATTTTATCTAAATAATTTTCTAAATATTTTAATTTTTACTTTTAAAATAAAAACCTACTTTTATAAAAAAATCTTGGTTTTTGATAAAAACAACATTTAAAACTTAATAAAAATTACAATTGTATTAATAAAAATTATATGATCATTCATGTTTAATAAAAATTAATTTTGTAATAATATTTTCATAAAACATTATTTAATTCCAAAAAATACCTTAATTCACCAAAATATATTTCTTAATTAACTTAAAATATTATTTGTGATTTAAAAACATTTTATAAAGTAACAATAATAAAATGAATGTATAATATTTATTCTAAACACACATAATGTATATAATCATATTAATATGGTCTCATTAGGTAACCCCTTATGACCACCACATATGAGTGAAGGGTAACTTGTGTGATGGTGATAGACTCTTAGGGTCACTCAGATAACATCACTCTGGTGGTAATCTCTATCAACTTCCACTTCTACTATAAGCGGTTAGGTTTGAGCTTGACGTGTTGAAGCTTGGCTTAGGCTTTGTCAATAGTGAAGACAAATGATGCCACCTCTGGTCTGAGCTCCGACAAGTGGTCTTCGTATGGAGAAATTCTACTGGACGACGTTATCACTTCCTTTCTTTGAGTAAATTGGATTTGTTAAAGCCCTATTTTTATACTAATCATGTGATCAATGATCAATGGAAATATTAAAAATGGTAAAAAAAAATTAACGGCCTTTTAAATTCCAAAAACATAAAACCAAATAACTGCATATATTTTATAATTATTTTACATAATAAGACATTTAATTTGATCAACAGTAATTTTCATTAATAAAATTTTGGTTCATTACAATCTTCCCCCCATAAAAAATTTCTCCCTCAAAATTTCCTTTTCTTTCCCTCAAACAGTTGCGGGTAACTCTACTTCATCACTTCCTATGATTCCCACATTGCTTCTTCAAACATTTGGTTACGCCAAAACACCTTGATGTGGGGAATTTTCTTAATTTATAGAAAATTTTATTTATGATCTAAGATCTTCACCAGCTTCTCTTCATAGGAGAGGTCATTATCCAATGGTACCACCTCTTGATTGCGTACATGTGATGGGTTAGGTATGTAATTTCTTAAGAGTGATACGCGGAACACATCATGTACTTTAGATTGGTTCGGTGGGAGTGCTAGTCGATAGGCCACTTCTCCGATGCGTTTGAGGATCACAAAATGGCCGATATACCTTGGACTAAGATTTCCCTTTTTCCCAAATCTCATAACCCTCTTCCATGGAGATATATGGAGGAATACCATGTCTCCAACATAAAACTCTAGGTCTTGTCGAAGGTTATCAGCATATCACTTTTGTTGACTCTAAGCAGTTTTAATGTGCTGCTATATGGTTTTTACCTTCTCCACCATTTCTTCTACCATTTATGGGCCTAGGGGTTTTTTCTCCCCAACTCCATCTCAACATGCTGTAATTATGCTCCTCTTCACATAAAGGGATTCATAAGGAGCAATTTGGATGCTTGAGTGAAAATTGTAAGATAACTCAACTAGAGCGAGATGTTGATCCCATACTCCATTGATGTCCATTGATCATGCTCTCAACATGTCCTCAAGTGTTTCGATAGTCTTATCATATTGTCCATCAGTTAGAGGATGATATGTCGTACTGAAGTTGAACTCAATATTCAGAGCATATTGAAGACTCATCCAAAACATAGAGTTGAATCCTGGATCTTGATTAGATACAATAGATAGTGTTACTCCATGCAACCTTGCCACATCTCTGATGTATATCTGTGTGAGTTGATCAAGTGAGAAATCCTTCAGGATTTAAATGAAGTGTCCATTATTGGTAATATGTTCCACAACAACCCAGATAGAACTGTTTCTTTTAGATGTCTTTGGAAGTTTGGTGACAAATTCTAGGGTGATTTTCTACAATTTCCTTGCTGGTATGGGTACTGTTGGTGTAATCCCCTTAGATTTCTACCTCTCATCCAATACTAGCTGAAAAAATAGTCACTTAGATTTATACTCATAGATAAACTTCATCATGTTATCCCACCAATAATTATCTCAGAGATCTTGATACATCTTTGTGTTTCCTAGGTGAATAGAGATATTCAAACAATGTGCATTATCAAAATGTTCCTTCTTTAACCTTGGATTCTATAGAATACATAGTATTGACCCAAATCTCACAATTCCTTCTTCATTGACATTGAACTCTATGGATTTCTCTCTTCTGATAATTTCCACCATCTTTTAAATCCCACATCATCCTTTTCAGCATCCTTTAACCTTTCCAAAAGAGAGGTTTGAGCAATCATTTGTGAATGAATTTATGATGTTCCCTTCTTTATGATTCTCATGCCCATATTCATCAAATATAAGAATATTGGATCCATTTCATTTATCATCAATGATATAATTGTTGGATCCTTTCTACTTAGAGCATAGCCACCTTGTTCACTTTCCCGTGGTGGTAATAGACTGAGAAGTCATAGTCTTTGATCAGTTCTAACCATCTTTGTTGGTGCATGTTAAACTATTTCTATGTGAATATATACTTGAGGATTTTGTGGTCCATATATATTTCACACTTCTCCCCAAAGAGGTAATGCCACTAAATTCTTAAAGTGAATATCACTACAGCCAACTCTAGATCATGTGTGGGATAGCTTTTCTCCTGAACATTCAATTTCCATGAAGCATATGCAATGACTATTTCATTTTGTATCAACACACAACCCATGTCATTTTTATAAGTATAACTAAATACCGCAAAATGTTTCTCCACTTGTGGGTAGTGTGATCATTGGCACAGTGGTAAACCTCCTTTTCAAATCCTTGAAGATTTCATTGCATTCATCACTCCAAGTAAACTTGACTCCCTTCTAAGTTAGCTTGGTAAGAGGGTTTGATAATTGTGAGAAATTTATCATAAATCGTCCATAATATCTAGCTAACCCAAGGAATCTACAAATATCTATCATTGTTGTTTGGATCGACGATCCCTCAATTGTTGTTGTCTTGGTGGGATCCATATGTATCCCATTGCGTGTGATGATATGACACAGGAATGAGACCTCATTCACCCAAAACACACACTTGTTGTATTTTTCATAGAGCATAGCCTTTCACAAGGTCTCTAGTATAGTGATAAGATCATCCTCATTCTTCTCCTTGGTTTTTGAGTATATTATAATATCTTCTTATAAATACTACCACAAGTTTTTCAAGGTAATATCTAAATACTATATTCATCAAGTCCATGAAGATTTCTGGAGCATTAGTGATTCTGAAAGGCAATACTATGAATTCATAGTTCTCATTCGTTGTACCAAAAGTAGTCTTGGGGATATCCTCTTTGTTCACCCTTACTTGGTAATATCCCAACTAAAAATCCACATTGGATAAGTGTTCTTCTCCATGCAGCTGATCGAACAGTTCATAAATTTGGGGTAGGGGACACTTTTTATTTATCATGATTTTGTAGATATCAGGATAATCAATGCAAAGGCGCATTGACCCATCCTTCTTCATGATGAAGTGGACTAGAGCACCCCATGATGAATAACATGGGCATATAAACCCTTTATCGAGATTCTCATGTAGTAGTTTCTTCAGAACCTCAAGATATACAATAGTTATTCTATACGGATTCTTGGATATTGGCAATGCCCTAGGTATAATATCAATTGATAATTAATCATCTCTTCTAGGAGGAAGACGAGGAAATTCATTGAGAAACACTTTAGCAAATTCTGTCACAATAGGCATGTCTTCAAGGATGGTTACTTCCTTAGACTCAATCATCTAAGACAGATATACATGATCATAGGGAAGAAATATCCATGCTTTAGATGATGGTTCTAAAGAAGATTCATCCTCATCCTTGCACTTATACTAAATCAAGGGTCGATTTTCCATATATAGAGTGATTTCCCTCTCATGAAAATTTGTGTTAGATCTATATAAGGAAATCCAATCCATGCTGAGAATTGCATCAAATTCCTCCAGAGTGAGTATGATGAGGTTCATAGGAATGTTCAATCCATTGATTATGACAGGGGAGGAGTTATATTCATGAGATGCAATGATTTCCCCTTTTTTCTGTAATCACTAACATCTTTACATCCATGATTTGGGGAGGTGATGGGATTGTTCTACTAAATATTTTTGATATAAAAGAATACGTAGAACTAGAATCGAAAATTATGTTCTCTATTCTTTAAATAATTACTATCATACCTAACACCACTTAGTTTTCGGGGTTCACTTTAGTGGTAGTTATGGAAAAAGCTCACTATTGCTGCCTTAGAGGATGTTGGTTGCCTCAAAAAACCCCTGGCTTTGGGAACTGATTTTCAAGGTTCCCTAGTTCCTTGTTGTTGAAGCAATGAACAACATGTTGAGGGATTAATGGAGTGTTCCTCTCCTCTTTCGCAACTATAGGTTTTTCTTTTCGGTAGTAAATGGCTTGGTTCCCTTCTCTTCCACACCAAAATTATTTCCTCGTCCCCTTCAAGCAATTTTTAGGGTGCTTCATTCCACACCATTGTTAGATGGGGTACTGGGTTTTCTCAGAACCATTGGATTTATACATTATACCACCAGAGTTAAAGTCCACATTATGATTCTTATCCCTATGATACCTATAATAATCTCTGATATCCATTTCTACCTTGAGGGAACATCGGGCAATTTATACATAGCTATCAAAGTCATAGATCACGAGGGATTTCTGTAAGATAGGTTTTAGCCCACCAAAGAAGCATTAAACCTGGAATTTGGGGGTAACGACAATGTGAGAGGCATATTGTGCATTCCTTGGGAATTTTTCCTCATACACTATGACAGATTCGTATCTTTTTTCTTGAGGTAAAGTAAGTCCCATTCCATCTTATGTCTAAGTGTGTGAAGAAAATATTTATCAGAAAAACAATTTCTAGAAATCCTTCCATTCCAATGCCTCGATCTCATCCTCAGGCTTCGTTTTTTTATCAATTTCCACCACTGATTAGCTTCAGACTCCATACGATAAGAAACTAGGAGAAAATTCTCTTGTTCAGAACATTGAAGGATGTAGATGTTATTTTCAATGGATTTGATCCATTCTTCAGAAATTGAGGGATCAGATGATCCATTAAATGTAGGAGGCATTTTCCTCATGATGCTCTTGATTATGACTTGTTCTTTCTTAGGGGGGTTGAACATTCATCTTGACCCATGTCTCTATTCAATTATATAGTTAAATAATAGAGTATCATGTCAATGATTTTGATTCCCACTCCCATTGGATTGGACATCTGATTAGAAAAATAATCACATTAATCTTCGCATCAGTTGTTAGCCCAAGTCCTTATATTACCAGCCACTGGCTAGAATAAAAGGAAAGTTAGGGATCAAACAAAAAGGGTAATTCAAGGACAAAAATGGATGACTTATAAATAAGTTTTATTTCTATAACTTATGAATCTGTAGGATTCTATATATGTTATCCATGATCTACTTCCAAAAATTTATTCTTACTGGAATTTTTTATTCCCTTAATAATGGTTCATATTATGCTTGTGAATTTACCAAAACAAATCCCCCAGGAGTGTCGTAACCCAGAGTGCCGCAATGCCAATTGTCATGTACTAGGATACCTTGGGTCAAGCCCAAAACCCCTTGTCGAAGTTTTCACTCCTTGGTACAAATGTGTCAGAGCAGCCTCTACCTACTCGTATCCATACATGGATGTATTTTTTTGATAAAACAATTAATCAATACTCACCAAAATTTTGAGATGTTTTTATTGTACTTATTCTTATCTCTAAGGCTTCACTAGGGTTTTTAACCCAAATCCCCAAAATAACTATATCTGTCCTAGTATACCAACTATAATAACCCTACTATTTATTTCTCACTTAAACATGATTTATTACATAAAAATTCACATAAGACAACACTGAGGATTGTGAGTTCATGTGTCATGGGAAATTAGAAACGTCACATAACAACTTAAAACAGGAAACACAACATCTTTATTGAAAACATTCTTTATATGACCACTATGTTCCCTCATACTTAGCATTGCATGGGATAACCTAAGGACATGAATAAGAAAAGGGTTAGCTATAAATCCCATTAATGGGGTAAAAAAGGAATATAAAGAAGAATAAAATACATGTTAGGAAATATTCATATCAATGGATCATAAAAAAAACATGAACATAATGTCATGATATAGCCTGATTATTATAACATGGAAATGTGGCAACAACACTTAACATGGTATTAGAATGAGCCAAGGATCATTGCGTATAGAGCATGAGTAAACTCTCATTTCAATTTAATTAGCATGATTAAATCCTCATTTCACTTTACTTATCAAGATAATAATCATTACCCAATGCATTGGAGTGATATCAGGGCACACCCTTCTTAAACACTTCATTACATGAATAATAGATTCACATGGATCATACAACATGGAAACATTAAAGATCGTCATTTATTCCACGATAAAGGAATGAATAATTAATACCTAAAACTCTATAATAAATAATAAAATGTGCATATAGGTTAATACCCTTGATATATAAATGGGCATTGTATTCACGACACAATGACTTTGGATTGGAAAATTGCGATGCAATTTTGGCAGTATAACAGTGTGAAATAAGAATTATTAAAATGTTTGATGAGAGATAAATTGTTCTCTCAAAATATGTACATGAAATGGATAGTAATGGGTAATATATATACATTTCCCATCATAATTAATGGAATTTTAGATTCATAATACAAAATAATTGCATGAATGAAAATGAGGAGAGAGAAATTCCTTACGGAATTTCAGCATGGTAACGGGTGTACATGGGATACATTAATGAGAGGTAAATGGGTATATCATCATTCAAACATAATAAGGTATGTATGGGGGAGGTTATAAATCATAATCCTAGTAGATTTAATTTAAAATAAAAGGGCATAACAACATAATGAAATTTGGACAAAAATGAGAAAGAAAGAAATCCCTTACATGGAAATGTGATACCAAAGACTTGGGAGAGTCTTGAGAGAGGGTTTGTGGGAGATTGGGGCACCTTGTGAGGATTATAAAGAGAGGAGGGTAGATTTTATTCTAGATACAAATTCATTGAGTGAATAAGAAGGGGTAGCTTTGTGGGTTTATATAGGAAAAGGTAGAGAATTTGTTATTATTTATGGTTTGGCCACCCCACATTAAACTAAACAAACCCAAAAACAAACCCATGGTTTTTTACCATGGTTTTTTCCAAGGATGAATGGAAAACATTATTTTATAAGGCCATTAGCCAAACTTCTTAAAATATTAGGCTTTCTTATGTGGAGGTGAGTCACACTCTCAAGGAAATCAATTTAAAAAGTTAAAATGTTTTATAAGTCTTCAATGGTTCAATAAAGATTTTTAAAATAAATCAAACAAACCTAAAATCACATTATTTTAATGGTAAAACATATATTGTACGAACATAATGTTTATAGTATTTTATTACCTCACTATTGGGTCATTATGATGTCATAAAACACATTATATATTTAAACGGTATTTAATTTTTACCCAAAAAATTGACTCTCTCATAAAATTATGCAAAATTCACTAGTGGATAATTTTGACATCTTGATTCCAAAAATAATTTTAATTTTATCTAAATAATTTTATAAATATGTGAATTTTTACTTTTAAAATAAAAACTGATATTTATCGAAAATTGATGGGTTTTAACAAAAAACAGCTTTCAAACCATAATAAAAATTAGAATTGTATTCTTAAAAATTATATGATCATTAATGTTTAAAAAACCGTAAATTAGTGATAATAGTTTATTAAAATATTATTTAATTCAAAAAAAATCCATTAATTGATCAAAATAGATTTCTAAATTAACAAAAAAATGTATTTGTGCTTTAAAAAAAATTACAAAGTAACAATAATAAAATGAATGTATACTATTTATTCTATATAAAAATAATGTACGTAATAATAGTACTAGGGTCTCATTACATAACCCCTTATAACACCCACATAAGACTGAAGGGTCGGGTGTGTGATAGTGACAGACTCTTAGGGTGGCTTGGATAACATCGCCCGGGTGGTAATCTCTATCAACATACACTTCTCCCATAGGTGGTTTCATTCAATATTAACATGTTGAAGCTCGGACTCATCTTGGTCAAGATCAATGCCCAATGATACTGCCTCCTCTCCATGATCCTTCAAATGGGCTTCATACGGAGTAATTCTACTAGATGAGGTCATCGATTACTTTGTCTTTGTAAATTCGATTTGTTAAAGCCCTGGATTTATACTAATCATGTGATCACTATTCAACCGATATATTATCAATGGTAAAAATTCTTAACAGTATTTTAAGATCAAATAAAATAAAACCAAATAAGTTCATATGTTTTATAACCATTTTACATAATAAGACATTTAAGTTGATCAAGAGAAATTTTCATTAATAAAAGTTTGGGTTGTTACACCTACCACCTTCTTAATTTATATAATGGAAGATAGATGCAAAAATAAATCTTCCCTGATAGCAGTGAAGTGTGATAGATTCATAAGGTGATCGAATATAACACATAATTATTTCAAAATCAATGTTAAGAAAAACCCTAAAGGTTATCGGTACCTTCAATAATATGTCCACAAAGTGTAAAGTCCTTCATCCTCAAATAAATTTGTCACTATATAAAAAACCAAAGGGTTATAGTGCCAAAAATTTATCTTAAAAGAACCATAATCATTATAAACTCCCATCACATAAAACCTCAAAAGGGGTTTTAATGAATTTTAACATTATGATAAATCTTAAACTCATTAACCCAGGATGTAATCCATAACACTTTAGTTAATATTTCTTAGAGAAATATTTACTTATAAAATATAAGTCACACTTTATTACTTATTTAATCTTGAATATTATACAAAAACATTTTCATTGGATGCTTGGGTTCATCCTTGTATCGTTAGAATATCAAATGTGATTTGATTATTTCATAATTCATGTAGAGGGAGTAAATCACATGGAATTTCACTGAAGGATGAAAAATAAGGTATTCATTTGGATCATTTAGTCAAAATGAGAAATTAAATTCCTAAATATGGAAGGGATGACAAGTGTTCCATAATTATCATGATTCACTTTATCCATTTTGAATTCATAATCATTCTCTTCTTACTATTCTAATATAGATTGTTGCAGATTATCTTCTACAATATCCCTTGTATTGGGACATTGATTATAATAGTTCCAAAACTCCATTCACTTGAAACACTATATTATTAGAGGTAAATTATATTTATATTTATCTCTATTTGTATCACAAAGTAACTTCATCCAAACACCTCTGTATTCAATTTATGAATGAACATCACCCCCCCACAATTAAAACATTTACTAGTTCCATTAAGAAAATTTACACCAAGTTTTTTCCCACACTTTGAGTATAAATGAAATCTCTAATTCTTCTCTCCTTGGATTATATATTTTTTATTAAATTACAATTTTCTCTTCCAATCAGATGCAAGAGATTTTTATATAGCTTCGACTTCAATTTCCACCTTGATAGCACATCGAACAATCTCTTCGTAGCTACTGAAGTCTCTTATGGATAAATCCGTTATGATACATGGAATTAATTCACTACCAAAATGATCGACCATAAATTTAGGTTGGATGATAATACAAGAAGTGTATCTTTCAATTATTGTAAAATTATCCTCATAGGTACCAATGGATTCATCATCCTTTTTTTAATTCAAGAAACACTTTATCTATCTTGATTCAAATATTATATTGAAATTAATGATGAAAAATAAGTTCTTGAACTCATACAATTATTTGGAGTAAATATCATATTATTGACTCTTATTTTTAGTAAGATTCCACCATTTATCAGCTTCACCATCCAAATCGAAAATACCCAAAATCACTTTATCATGCAATGAACATTAGAGAATAGGAAATATCTTTTTCATGATGCTAATCAATTATATAGAAACTAGTGGATCAAAAAACCAACTCTAATAATGTGGATTTTGTCTCCTTAAAAACTCAATAGAATGGTGTTCCAACTTTTTTCATTTGGAATCCCAACATTTTTCATATATTGAAAAGGTTTTCTGACTATAGAAAATATATTTTTCATTCCATATGCCATATCATTTTGTTTCTTATGAGTACAATAATTTCATTTTTCATTGAATTCAACATTAAAAATATTTCTTTAGGTTCTATAATTTGACTAAAACTAAAATAATATGTTGATCAAAACTATTCACATTGTGTAACCACGCAATAATGAAAAATCACCTATAGGATGTATAAATCATAAAACTATATTATTAACATATAACGCCTTAATTTTGTCCTATTTTGTTCATAATCATCATCTATTTAAACCCATTGTGATGATTCGTAAAGTGTTCATGAATTTACAAAGCATAGCCCATAGTAGAGTCAAACCAAGTGTGAATCTTGGACCATTTTTATGCACTTGGTGACGATCAATTCCAACTCAATGTTCACTTTTCATATTTATTACTACTAAGTACCTCTGATATTGATACACATACACTTGTAGAATTAAAATAAGGATTTAATTTCCTAGAAATAAATTTTTATATCTTTTACTAACATTATTGGACATTTTCATATACTTTGAGTCATCCTAATATTTAAACAAAGCGAAATCCTACGAAATTTTGTAGAAATATGCCTAGGGATCGCACCAAATTTTTCTTATCCTAGTTTCCAAATAATAATTAAACCATTCCTATGCTTCCAAATACAACAACCTACAATTTTCATACATGTATATTACATCTTTTTAGATTAATTTTATTTACATCACATAAAAACATTATTGGGGATTATGATATTATAGTTCCATTGGGAACATAGAACACATTATTCATAATTCTTGAAATATATTTAATATATTACATAAATATCTTCCCCTTTAGTAATCCTACATAAATACAATATATATAACTTGGTGGAAGTAAAAATAAAGAGGATGATTTTATATGATTAGTAAGGGTAAACAAGGGAGATATACAACATCCCTTATTTTATTACACACTAAACCAGGATTTATTACATAAAACCATCACTTGATACAACATAGAATATCGAGACGTATAGTCTCTTTGGGACTTAGGAACATTAAATAACAACCTAAATCATAGAACATAACATATTATTGAAAAATTCCTTTACATGACCACAATATTCCCTTGTACTTAGCATTACATGGGATAACCTAAGGACATGCATAAGAAAATGGTGAGCTATAAAGCCCAGTAAGGGAATAAACATGGAATAACATGAGGATTAAAATAAATGTTAGAGAATAGGAATATCAATGGAGCACAATATAAACATGAATATAAGGAATGATAAATCATGATAATTATAACATGGAAATGTGGCAACATCACTTAACATGGAATTAGCATGAGCCAAGGCTCATTGTACATGGAGCATGAGTAAACCCTCATTGCACATAAAGAACAATTAAACACTTGTTTCACTTGAATTATCATGATTCAACAATAATTTCACATGATGTATCATGATATTATACTTTATCCAATGCATTGGAGCACTATCAAGGCACACCCTTCATAATCATTTCATTTCAGGCATAAGTGTGCCACATAGATCATACAACATGGATTCATTAAAATAATAATTAATTCCAAGAATAGGAGATGTAGAATACATAAATGTATGTCCTAAATAAACAAGTATATGTGCATAACGTTGAATACCCGCAATATAGGAGTGGGTATGGTATTCACTACACAATGATTTTGGCATTGAAATTTTGGTGTAATTTCTGCAGCATAACGACGTCAAATAGAAAATCATAAAATGGGTTTATGAGAGGGAAAGGGGTATATAATCATTTATACATTAAATGGAAAGTATGGGGATCATGTGACATAATATACCAACATATGGAATTGAATATAGATGCATAATATAAAATTATTTCGTGAATGTAAATGAGGAGAGATAAATTTCATACGAAATTTCATCATGGTAACGTGTGTGCATTGGATGCATTAATGATATAGAAAGGGGTCTATCATCCTTAAAACATAAATAGGGTAGTATTTGGGAGGATAGAAATATTACCCAAACATTTATAATTTAAAATAAAATGGCATAACAATATTAATAAAATTGGATAAAAAGAGGAAGGTAGGAATCCCTTACTTGGAAGTTTAATTCCAAAGGCTTGGGAGAGGCTTTAGAGAGGATTCTTGGAAGCTTTGGGGACCTTGGGAGGATTATAGAGAGATTAGGGAAGATTTTAGACTAACTACAAAGGATTTGAGTGAATAGGAAGTGGGATCTTGGGTGGGTTTATATAGGAAAGGATGGGGGTTCTTTATTATTTTGGTTTGGGAAACCACACATTAAACTAATGAAAACCCCAAACCATCCCATGTTTTTTTCCCATTTTGTTTGCCAAATGTGAGTGTAAAAAAGTATTTTATATTTATAATGGCCGAAATATTAAAATAATAGTTTTTTTAGGTGGAGGTGGGTCACACTCTCAAGGAAAACAATTTAAAAAGATAAAAGGTTTTATATGCCTTGAAGGGTCCCCTTAAGCTTTGTAAAATAAACAAAACAAACAAAAAGTAGAATTATTTTAATGGTAAAACATATACTGGACGAAAAGAATGTTTATAGTATTTTATTACATCCCTATTGGGTCATTATGATGTTATAAAACATAATATGTGTTTAAACGGTATTTAATTTTAACCCAAAAATTTGACTGTCTCATAAAATTATGAAAAATTCACTGTTGGATAATTTCAAAATCCTGATTCCAAAAATAATATTCATTTTTTCCAAATAATTCTAAATATGTGAATATTAAATTTTAAAATAAAAACGTACATTTATTGTAAATTCAAAGGTTTTGAAAAAAAACTTTTAAACCTTAATAAAAATTACAATTGCATTTATAAAATTAAAAGTTCTTTTATATTTAATAAAAATTAATTAAATAATACTAATAATATTTTTTAAATATTATTTAATTAAAAAATCTATTAATTCATTAAAATATATTTCTTAGATTGAATATTAACTAAAAATATTATTTTTTCTTTAAAATCTATTTACCAAGTAACAATAATAAAAAAATGTATATTCTCTATACAAGAATATTGTTCAAAATAGTAGCACTAGGGTCATGTTACATAATACCTTAAAATCCCGCATAAGACATCAGGGTAAGTTGCGCGATGGTGACAGACTCTTGGGGTGTCTCGGATAACATTTCTCGAGTGGTAATCTCAATCAACTTCCACTACTCGTATTGGAGGTTCTGCTCGTGCTTAACGTATTAATTCTTGGATTGGTCTTGGTCAAGAGAAAATCCCAATGACGCCACCTCCTTTTCGAGCTCCGATAAATGGGCTTTGTATGGGGAAAGTCTACTGGATGAGGCCACCGCTTCATTTTTCTGAGTAAATTGGATTTGTTAAAAATCAATATTTATACTAATCTAGTGATCACTATTCAATGAATATTTTTGCAACGGTCACAATTCTTAACGATATTTTAAAATCCAAAAACATAGAACCAAATAAGTGCATATGTTTTATATAACCATAATAATACAATTAAATAGACCAATAGGAACTTTAATTAATGAATTTTTTGGTCGTTACATATTCCCCCTTAAAAAATTTCATACTAAAAATTTCCTTTTCCCACGCTAAAATAGATGTGGGTAACACCACTTCATCTCTTCTTATGATTCCCACATCGCTTCTTCAAACATTTTCTTTTTCAACAACACCTTGAAAACGGGCGTTCTCTTATTTCGTAGAACATTTTCTCTACGATCTAAGATCTTAACTGGTTGATCCTCGTAAGAAAAATCATCCTCTAGTTGTAATACCTCTAAATAGAGTACATGTGAAGGGTACGATATGTAATTTAATAGGGATACATGAAATACATCATGTACTTTGGCCATGGTAGTTGGAAGCGCTCTTCGATAGGCCAGATCCACGACACTATCAAGAATCTCAAAGCGACCGATGTACCTAGGACTTAACATCCCCTGCTTTCCAAACTTCATGACCTTATTCCATAGAGACATGCATATAATTACAATTTCACCAAATTTAAACTCAAGGTATCATCAGTAGTTATATGAGAAACTCTTCTATCGACTCTGGGCTGCATTGATATGTTGCTGAATGGTTTTCACCTTCTCCACCATTTCTTCCACCATTTCTAGTCCTAGTATCTTATGCTCATAGACTTCATCCCAATATGTCGGTGTTCTTCACCTCTTCCCATATAGGGATTCATAAAGATCCATTCAAATTCTTGAGTGGAAATAGTAATTAAATGATAATTAAACCAGAGGAAGATGTTGATCCCATCCTCCTTTAAAGTCCATTGAACATGATCATAACATATCTTTCATTATCTGAATAGTTCACTCAGATTGGCCATCAGTTTGAGGATGATAGTTCGTATGGAAGTTCAGTCCAGTATCCATAGCATGTTGAATACGCTTCCAAAATATAGAGTTGAATCATGGATCTCGATAAGATACAATAGATAGTGGTACTCCATGCAGCCTTACCACTTCCTTGATATATATCAGTGCTAGTTGATCCAAAGAGATGTCCTCTTTAATTATAGTGAAGTGTGCAGACATTGTAAGATGATCTAAAATAACCTAGATCACATTGTTTCTGTTGGATATCATTGGAATTACAGTGACATATTCCATGGTTATGTCCTCCCATTTCAATGATGGTATGGTCAATGGTTGCATCATCCCCTTAGACTTCTTCTTCTCTGCCTTCACATGCTCACACACTAGGAATTTTGGTATATATTCAGTAGTCTCCCATTTCGTATTATTCCACCAATAATTCTCTTAGAGATCTCGATATATCATTGGGTTTCTTGGATGAATAGAGAAATTTGAACTATGTGCATCATTTAAAATATCCTTCTTCTACTCCGGACATGGTGGAACATATAGTCTTTTCCAAAACCTCAAAATTATTTCTTCATTAACCTTCAACTCTCAGGTTTCCTCTTTTATGATAGCTTCTACTTTCTTCTAAATTTCAACATCATCCTTTTGAGCATCCTCTAACATTTTCAAAAGATACGATTGCGCAACAATTTTTGAAAGTATTTATGATGTTCCCATCTTTATGATTTCCATGTACATATTCATCAGATCTAAGAATATTGGATCCATCTCAATTCTCATTACTGATAGAATCTCAGGGTCCTTTCAACTTATAGCATCTTCCACCATGCTCACTTTCCCAGGGTGTTAATGGATTGAGTAGTCATAGACTTTGATCATATCTAACCATCTTCATTGGGGAAAGTTCAATTCTTTCTGTGTGAATATATACATGAGGCTTTTGTGGTCCGTATATATTTCAAACTTCTCCCCAAATTGATAATTCCACAAAATTTTCAATGTGAATATCAGCGTAGCCAACTCCAAATCATGTGTTGGATAATTATGCTCATGAACATTCAATTTTCTTGATGCATAGGCAATGAATTTTTCATTTTTCATTAACACAAAGCCTAGGCTCTGCTTCAAGCATCACTGAATACCACAAAAATTTATCCAATTGTTGGTAAAGTGGGCACGGGTGCAGTGATAAGCCTCCTTTTCAACTCCTTGAAGATTTATTCGTATTCATCGCTCAAAGAAAACATTACTCCCTTCTAAGTTATCTTGGTAAGAGGGTTGGATAATTGTGAGAACTTTTTCATAAATCCTAGATAATATCCTGATAACCCTAAAAAGCAACAGATATCCATTACTGATGTTGGCCTTGTCCATCCCACTTTTGTATCTATCATGGAGGGATCCACAGTTATCGTATTGGTTGTGATGATATGGACAAAGAATGAGACGTCCTTCAACCTGAACTCACACTTGATGTACTTTGCATAGATATTCTCCTTTCGCAAGGTCTCTAGTACAGTTCGTAAATTCTCCTCATGATCCTCCTTGGGTTTGGAGTATATTATAATATCATCTATAAAGAATACAACTACTTTGTCGAGCTAATATCTAAAGAATCTATTCATCAAGTCTGTGAAGATTTCTGGAGCATTGGTGAGTCTAAAAAGCATTACTATGAATTCATAGTTCCCATATCTTGTACTAAAATCAGTCTTGGGGATATCTCCCTTCTTCAACCTTACATGATAATATCCGGACCGCAAATCTACCTTGGAGAAGTATTGTTCTCCAAACAGATGATTGAACAAGTCCTCAATTCATGTGAGAGGATACTTGTTCATTATCATGATTTTTTTAATCTCATGATAATCTATGAAAAGGTGCATTGATCCATCCTTCTTCATGATGAAGAGGACTGGTTTACCCCATAGTGAAGCACTTGGGCATATAAAACCATTATCCAGAATCTCATGTAGTTGTTTCTTCTGCTCCTTATGCTCCACAAAAACAATTCTATACAGAGTCTTGGATAGTGGAAACATCCCAGGAATAGGATCAATTGAAAATTTGACATCTCTTCCTAGAGAAAGACTAGGCAATTCCTTATAAAACACTTCAGCGAATTCCCTCACAATTGGCATGTCTTCAAGGATGTTTCCCTCCTTAGAATCAATCATCTGAGCTAGATATGCATGGTCATAGGGAATTAATATCCACACTTATGATAATAGAGCTAAAGATGATTCATCTTCCTCCTTGTACTTGTACAGAATCGGTGGTTGATTCTCCATATGGAGAGTGATTTACCTCTCAGGGCCATTTATGTTGGCTCAATATAAGGAAAGAAAATCCATGGTAAAAATTATATCAAATTCCACAAGAAGGAGTATGATGAGGTTATTTGGAAAATTCAATCCACAAATTATGATATGAGAGGAGTTATATTCATTTGTTTCATTGATTTCCTCATTTGTCGTACTCATCAACATCTTCACTTCCATGATTATTGGTGGTGTTGGGATTTTTCTACTAATCTTTTGGGAAATAAAAGAATGCGTATAACTAAGGATGATAAGCCTAACATTCACTTTTTTATTCTGGTTCTACATATTTACTTCAACCAAAACAACATAGGGAAGACAACTATTAAATACATAAAGGGTAATCCAAGAAAAAAAACAGATGACTTATAAATAGCTTTTATTTCCTTAACTTATGAATCTATAGGATTCAATCTATGTTATCCATGATCTACTTTCTAACATATATTATAAGGGTAATTTTTTTAATTCAGTTAATAATGGTAAATACTAAGCTTATGAATTTACAAATGCATATCCATTCGGAGTTTCATAACCTAGAGTGCATCAAGGCCCATTGTCGTGTACTAGGATACCTGAGGTCAGGATTGAAACTCCTTGTTAGGGTTTTCACCCCTATGTACATATGTTCCAAAGCTGCCTCTACCTTCCCATATCCAGACAGGGATGTATTTTACTGATAAACCACTTACTCAGTACCCACCAAAACTTAGGGATGTTTTTATTATACTTAGTCTTGTCTCTGTGTCTTCAGTGGGGTTTTCTAGTCCTAATCCCAAAAATAACAAAACCTATCCTCTGATACCAACTACAACAACACTGCTTTTATTACACACTTTAACATGATTTATTACATAAAACCTTCACTTGATACAACATAGAATATCGAGAGTTCTAGTGTCTTTGGGTCTTAGGAACATTACAAAACAACTCATATCATAGAATGAAATATATTATTGAAAACATACTTTACATGACCACTATATTCCATCATAATTATCATTGCATAGGATAACCTGAGGACATGCATAAGAAATGGGTGAGCAGTAAAGCCCAGTAAGGGAATAAACATGGAATAACATGAGGAGTAAAATACATGTCAGACAATAGGAATATCAATGGATCACAAGAGAAACATGAACATAAATGCATGATAAAGCATGATAATCATAACATCGAAATTTGGCAACAACACGTAACATGGAATTAGCATGAGCCAAGGCTCATTCACATGGAGCCTGAGTAAACCCTCATTACACATGAAGCATGATTAAGACCTTGTTGAACTTGAATTATCATGATTCAACACTCATTGCACATGACATATCATGATACTATACATTACTCTATACATTAGAGCGCTATTAGGGCTCACCCTTCATAATCATTTCATTTCATGCATATGTGTGCCATATATATCATACAGCATGGATTAATTAACAAAATAATTCATTCCAAGAATAAGAGATGTGTAATACATAAATTTAAGTCCTAAATCGACATGTACTTGTGAATATATGTGAATACCCTTGATAGAGTAGTTGGTATGGTATTCACTACACTATGATTATGGCATGGAAATTTTAGTGTAATTTCGGCAGAATAACGACGTCAAATAGAAATTCATAAAATGGGTTGATGAAAGAGAAAGGGATCTATCATAATTTATACATTAAATCTATATTAAGGGTATCATGGTAAAAATATACCAACATAATGAATGGAATTTAAATGCATAATATAAAATAATTGTTTGAATGTAAATGAGGATAGAGAAATTTCTTGCGGAATTTCGGCATGGTAATGTGTGTATATAGGAGGAATTAATGAGAGATGAAGGGGTATATCATCATTAAAACATAAATTGGACAGTATTGGGTAGGTTTTAAATCAAACCCCAACATTTATAATTGAAAATAAGTTGTCATAACAATATTGAGAAACTTGGATAAAAAGTGAAAGGTAGGAATCCCTTACTGGGAAGTGTGATCCCAATGGCTTGGGAGAGTCTTGAGAGAGGCTTATAGAGAGCTTGAGGATCCTTGGGAGATTCTATATAGAGGAGGGAATATTTTGGATGAACTCCAAAGTCATTGTGTGAAGAGGAAGATGGATCATGGGTGGGTTTATATAGGAAAGGAGGGGAATTCTTTATTATTTTTCATTGGGACACCACACATTAAAATAAAAAAACCACAAACCATACCATGGTATTATCCAATGGTTTTTGCCAAAGGGTATTGAAAAATAATATTTTATAAGGACAATGGTCCAACTTCTTAAAATAATAGGGTTTCTTTTTAAGAGGTGAGTCACAGTCTCAAGGAAAACAATTTAAAAAGACAAAATGTTTTATAAGACCTGAAGGGTCCACTTAAGCATTGTAAAAAAATTAAACAAACCCAAAATCAAATTATTTTAATGTAAAAACATATATTTTTCGAACATATTGTTTATAGTATTTTATTACATCACTATTGGGTTATTATGATGTAATAAAACACATTATATGATTAAATGGTATTTAATTTTTACCCAAAAATTTAACACTTAGAAAATTATGAAAAATTCACCATTGGATAACTTCGACATCCTGATTCAAAAAATAATATTCATTTTAAATAAATAATTTTCCAAATATATTATTTTTTACTTTTAAAATAAAAATTCACATTATCGATAATTGAAGGGTTTTGACAAAAACAGCTTTCAAACCATAATAAAATTTATAATTGCATTCATAAAATTATACGATCATATATATTTTATAAAATGTAATTTCATAATAATATTATTATTTTTTAAAAATTATTTAATTAAAAAATCCATTAATTCATCAAAATATATTTTTTAGTTTGAATATTGATTAAATATAATATTTGTTCTTTAAAAACTATTTACAAAGTAATAATAATAAAAATAAATGTATATTCTCTAACAAGAATAATTTATATAATCTTAGTACTAGGGTCTTGTTACATAAACCCTTAAAACACCCGCATAATACCTTAGGGAAAGGTGCGCGATAGTGACAGACTCTTGAGGAGGCTCGGATAACATTTCTCAAGTGGTAATCTCTATAACCATCCACTTCTCTCATAGGCAGTTCCACTCGAGCATAATGTATTCTAGCTTGTCTTTGGCTTGGTCAAGAGTGAAGCCTAATGACTTCACCTCCTTTATGAGTTCCGATAAGTGGGCTTCGTATGGGGAAAGTATAATGAATGAGGTTATCTCTTCCCTTTTCTGAGTAAATTGGATTTGTTAAAGACCTATATTTTTACTAATAATGTGATCACTATTCAACATCTATATTAGCAATGGTCACAATTCTTAAAGGTATTTTAAATTCAAAAAACCTAGAACCAAATAAGTTCATATGTTTTATATAACCATAAGAAGACATTTAAATAGACCAAGAAGAAATTTTCATTAATGAATTTTTGTGTCATTACAAGATGTATAAGTGTATGATGATTATAATAGTGTGACAACATGATAATAAAATTGGAAAACAATAACAAGCTAATCAATGAAAATAATTTTTAGTCATGGAAAAACAATACTGGTTCATATTATATGAATCATAAGGAAAAAAATGAACAAGATTCATGAAAGAATTAAATTTGTATAAGACATTTAATTTTGGCATAAACATATTCATATAAAATCATATGTCAACGATATATTCCAATAGATTAATTACAGGATAGGATTTGGTAACCACCCATGTACCTGATTTAGGATTGGGATGTCATCTTTTGTACCCTCATATTTTATGCTTTGGATAACATCCTTTCTACCCTCTTTTTTCTGTATTAGTATAACCTTTCTTGTATATTCTTGTTTCAGTCTTGGACAGACCACATTTGTACCCTCTGATTTCATGCATGGGATGATTTCTCATGCACCCTCTTGTTTCATGCTTGGGATTACCTCCTATGTACCCTTTGAGCTCATATAAAATTAATAATTACCCAATGAATTAGATGGATATATAGGTCTCACCAATAACATAATCCCGAATTTTTTGTTCCATAATACCATTAAAACATCACCATATTGGAACCAATGAAAATAAATGGGTTTTAGAAAACCATTAATCATAAAATAACCCAAGCAAAAGAAATGGGTTACATTATAATTTCATCATGTCAACATTACATAACCAATGTAACATATATTTGTTTCAAAAACAACTTATTATTATATACATAAAACATATTGGTAATAATAATAATTTCATCATTGGTTCATACTCCCAAAAAACTAATAATTTACATCAAAAGATGTCATCTTAGATGGAAAATGATTTATAAATATCACATGGAAAATTTATTCCCAAAAATTACTTTTCGTTGAATTTTTTTTAAATAATTCCTAAAACATTTTATAAATTCTTTGGTTGAAAAAAATATTGTAAATTATAAATCAATATTTAAACATTATTTAATACATATCTCAAATAAAACATTCTCTTCACTATGTAAACACTTTTTAAAACATGATTTTTTTTAATCCTTTACATTGATAATAACCCTAAAAATATAATGTCATCTTTAAAGAAATATTGGTCAGGATCGAGGGAAATTTCTTTCATGTTGTACATGTTAAGAAAAGAATCCTTTCACAATTTTGGTAAATGAAAAATATGCATTGTTTATAAAACGACATGAAGATTCCTTTAAAAAATATTATAAAGTGAAACTTTGGTAAGAATATATTTAATAAATAATTTGAATAATGTTAAATAAAATTGTGAATTTTTTTAGATAACAAGGTTTTGGAAGAGAAACATTTTTCGACTAAAGGGAGATATAAAGATGATTTTTCATAAAAATATTATTTTTAACTCTTGAGTACATAAATAGAGTAAAATTGAGGGAAAGTAAGTAATATATTGAAATAAAAATAAGATAATAAAATTAATAATTTTATTGACAAATAGATACTAAAATATCATAATTAGAAATTTAATCATAAATAATCTAGATAACTTTTGAGATTGTAACATTAAACTCTTCCCAAATTGGTAATCATGAATTGTAATCCCCTTGAAATAATAACATTAAAATAATGTTATGATATCAGGAAAATAAGGATCTTAATTATATAACATATAAAATTTTCAGTATAAATACCTTATTAATGATGATAGGTGTATATCATAACTTATGATCCAAAGAAGAAAAATTGAGACAAAAAATCATTACCAATTTATTAAATTTGAATCCATAAACCCAATGAAAGATATATAATTAAATGTATATGTAAATAATCATAATTTAAAGTATAATAATCATAAAATAAATTCATTTTCATGATATACACAACAAAATTGAAGAACATGTTCAATATGGAATATGTCTCAAAGAAAAAAAATTGTGAGAAAAAAATACCTCACTACTTTAGTAATATTTTGAATTATTATCCCCAATAAATCATAAAATAAAAAATAAAAAATAAATATCCAGAAAATATTTACATTCATGATATAAAATGTAAATGTTGTAGTATATTTATCTCATAGAATAATATAATCGCATGCCATAACTTATATCCCAAAAATGAAAAATTGAGACTAAATTCACTTACCAATTGGTCAGCTCTTGAACCATAAATCCAATGAAAGAGAGAACCTAAAATATATTTCTAAATAAAAATTATGTTAATGATAACAATCATAAAATACATTCATCAAAATTATTAACACTACATAGAAGAATCACGTGGTCAATGTGGTATGTGTCTCAAATAAAATCAAAGTGTAATGAAAATCATTTACCTTAAGTCTCAACTCACATTGTACAAGTTCGATCATCATGTATAACAAATATAATTTTATTATATATATAATAAATATCCATAATTATATTTATCATAACATAAATATTTTACATATGAACTTTTATTACCCTTCTATTAATAATTTGATGTTAAAGTCGCATTTTGGGTAATAACCACTTTGTTTTTCGTATATGTTTTGATTTTTTGTTTTCAATGCTATTAATTTTATCATGGATAATTTATCTATATAATATTAATAATGAAATAATTAAAATATTTATAAATTAAAAATACTTTTAATACCAATAATGAAATATGGTTATGAGAAATGATGTATGTTAATATCAAAGAGACGGTAGGTTGTACGTACACGTGAATAATGTTTCCATTTTTAAATGGTCATTATTGAATGTATTTAAGTAATATATTATCATTAAATAAGTATTATAATATCATAAATACCAAAATAATTCTTTAACTAATCTTATACATGTCATCCATCTGGTGTGTGGATGAAAATAGAGTCATATATATTGGTGAAGATGGCATTCCACATGTATAGAAATGACGTTATCATCTTTTATTGAGTAAAATGATAAGAAATAAAATGATATATTATCCTTTAATAATGATAAATTTTTCATTAATATAATAATTATGTAATTTATATCACATATATTCATTAAATCTATCATTATTATCTTACATGTAAGGACTTAGTGAAAATGAATCACATCGCTTCAGAATGAAGTAGTCTAACATACAAACAAGCGGAATTATCATTTCCCACACGAAATTAAAATTTAAAAATTTCTATATGAAATAATGAATAAATGGGTATAATTAAGTTATAAATGTCATGTATAAACTTTATATCCATTATAATAGCAAATAGTGAGAGGTGATAACAGAAAAATGAATAACATCGGTTTGCAAGGTAGAAGTACATCGTTGACATGAAAGACAATTTCCTAACCCATTTGATGAATGTAGATATTTTTTAGGTCATGAACTTAACATAACAACATCTATGTATAAAAAAGATTTTTCGTTAATTCTATCATCATTTTTTCATAGTAATCAAAGGAGGTGGAGGAATGAATAATTAAAAATTCTCATAGAAAAATGATCCCTCTTATTTAGGTAACTTCCATAACATTGCACCAAAACCTCTCATTGTTGTATATATGGAAAAAATAAGGGTTTTAGGATTATAGGAGATATTCTTGGATTTTTTTTTCTTAGAAACATTTGAAAAAAATGGTTTTAATGTGTGTTTATGAGAGGAGATGGGTGGACTTTTATATGTGAGGTGAGTGGTGCACTTATCATTTTTGAAATAAAAAGTTATACCCATGTTTTTCACATTCAAAAACTTTTCAAAATGGATTATTATCGATCATTAGACATCATAGGGTAAAAATATATTTGTAAAATTATTTTTATATATGTTTTAATTCAATTTATCATTTGTCTAGTTCAACTCCTAATAAACTCATTTTTATATTAACCATGTTAAATAATTTTTATTTGTTTGAATATTTAATATGGTCAAAACTTTAGGTGAAAAAAAAATTATAATATAAATAATTATGATTCAAATTATGGAACCAATTTTTTTAAAATTCAATTCAAATATGTTTAAATTTTTAATATAAAAATAATCATGAAGTCGAGATGAGAAAGCAGGTTTTCAAAGAGAAAATGTTCAAAAGATAACAATGATTTTATATCCAATTTAAATATTAATATTTATTCAAATTAACTGAATTTTATATATATATATATAATGGGAATAATTCATCTTTAAAAAAATATTAAAACATAATTCATATATATAAATAATTTAAATGAAAACGCAGTTTTCAATTAGAATTCAGTATTTTTTTAATATTCATCATAAAATTAATATTTTTTAAAAATTATCATTAGTTCACCCAAAAATAATTTTGAAATGATGAATCCAAAATTTATGTTTATATTATCAATTTAATTTTTATCAATGTGTAAAATAATAAATTTATTATATTTCAAAAAAGAAATAAAAAACATTTTTTGAGAAAATAGTTTTTTTGAAACATATAAATAATTTATTGAAAAAAATAATTTTATATAAATATAATTTCTATATATAAAACCCTTATACTTAATATGTAAATAGTATTTATTACCATTCATATCACTATGTTTAATAGCTTAGTTATGTATATGTCGAATTCATTTACGTCTTTTAGATACATTTATTTACTGTTTTATCATTCCTTATTTGACAATACACAGGGTTATGATGTGTTTTTGAAAGAAGTAAGAATATAAGATTCAAATGAGGAATGTTATAAAAATAGAAAAATATCATATTACGTGTTGTGGATTTGAATTACATGACATGTACTCCTAGAGTGGACCACCTACTAGCTAAAATACGAAGCATGAATCCAAAGCACATGGCATGAACCAAGTACACGACATGAATCTTGATTACACATTTTTAAAGTATCAAATTACAATCCTAATTATATATATGACATAAATTCATTACATGAAGTTAGAAGTTCAAAACCTAATTGTTTTGAATGATAGAATCCATGAAACAAAGAGATCCAAATATCTTGGTGTAAAATTTTAGATCTAAAGTACATAGTGTGAAATCAAAATACACAACATAGAAGCCTCTATCAAGATATCTATTAAATAATATTCACAATGTGAATCAATTGTAATTCATATACCTCTTTGGATCTATATATATGAAGAGACCCTGATTTTTAGAGAGATTTTCAACTTCCAAACTCATTTTTTCTTTCTTCTTTTCTTCTTTTATGTTTTCTTTCTAGTTTGTTTCATTTGTTTTATATTATTTTTCATTCATTCCATTATTATCAATTTATATTTTTAGATTCATTCGTTGCTTGTTTGTTTTTCCAATCAATGAATCTAGTCTCGTTGTCATGAAACATAAATTTTTTTACTCGTTCTTTTTTCATTCAAGTTGTTATATAATTTCTTTTATATGGTTTAAATTGTCGATTGATTTGTTTTAACATGTTAATTAATTACTTCTAAAAGGATTCAATGTATTTCCCTACTTTAATTTAAAACCAACATGTATGGATAATACTCTTAGTGTTAGGGGTTTACAGTAAGGTTTTTTTCAAATATAAGGAATATTTGAATCAAAACATGGTAACCATATTCCTAGTAATTAAGTTAAAAATTGATAATATCAATATTTTGAAACTACAATAACCAATATACGTGCAAAATAAAGGATTATTGACCTAATTGGAGTTGAGAAGGATAGTACCAATAGCATGTGATTCTTTCTTCCTAGAAATTAATCCTCCAACACTTAGGTTGTTAAATATCTTTAGACCATGGTGTCGTTTCTAGATTATATAGATCCAATTAGTTTGACCAAGATTAATTGGCTACTTTTACCCAACTTTATAGACTAAGTCATACGTCTAACCCAATAAATATTTATTATTATTCTTTCCTACAGCATAAAATGACTATTAATGCTTCTTTTCATCTGATATAATCAAAGTTGTTTTTTTCATTGAAAAAACCATATATTTTTCATGAGTAATCCTACCAAAAGATTATTACCACTTGGTCACATGCCTATAAGTTTTCCCTATGGTTTTGACACTGGATAGCCACATTTCTAGGCATTAGTTTCTAAGTTTAGTTTTGGAAATATAAATTTATTCTTATCAATTCCCACATATAATCAATAATGTCATGTGGGCCGGTCAAATTTTGGTTTGGTTACTAGGGATAGATATGCTTTGCCACAGTGACCTTTGGAATGAACCTAATATTACCTAACCCCCCCCCCCCCCCCCCCCCGTCTTCTTTTTCCTTCCCCTTTTCTTTTTTTTTAAATTTTTTCATGGATTGGAACTTGTTGTCACTCTTCTTATTTATCCAAGTGCATGTGTCTGGTCCATTTGGCTTAATCAATGATTCTTGAAATTCTAGAATAACTTTATTTTTATCCCGATATTAAACGATCTATTTTTTCATATAGAAAAAATTGTATAGATTAATATTAAAACCTTACACTTCCACCCCCATTGATCTTCCAATATGTTCCACCTGAATATCATGGTGCGTGACAATTGCAACAGGAGCGCACTATCATGTACTATAGATTGTCTTTAATCATTGTCTTGAAACCTAGAATTGTGAACCCTCTTAATCAGGAAAACATATTCGAGATCCAACCTTGAATCATCCATATGGTCCAAAACATGTGGCATTTTATTAGACTCTAAATTGAAGATACCTCTAAACACATTTCCAATTTTCTAATTATTTACAACACCATTTGTAAACATGGATTGTCACATGACTCCATCAGAGTGTGAGTATTCATTTCCTCCATGAATAGATTCGGCAAGGATTGGAATAAAATTCATGCACATGAGTATATTGTGTATTTGAATAATTTAGCAAATAATTTCCTTGATAAATATTTCCCACTGACCTAAACATGGAATTTTAGAAGTTGGAGCCAAAATTTCAATAATTTAGATGTGGATTTATCCTAGGAGTCTTGGGACCATTTAAAAAAATAAAACATAAATTATGACATCATAGAATCAATATAATGTAAAAAATTATTTATATGTCATATATATATTCTGTATATAAATATATACAATAGATAGATAAATAAAATGGAACACACCCTTCATAGAGATGATATGTCTTATCTACACATGAACATTGTTTCTATTTTCTAATCATATTGAATGGATGTAATTGAATGAATTATAGGTATGTGTGTATATATATATATATATCATAATAGTATTATTTATATTTCATATATTACAAACTTATTTATAATATTTATTCTTAAAATAATTCATGGAAGGTGAACTTAAATTTTTCTCATCACATTGTGGGGACGGTAAGTCATATGTACATACGAGCGATGATATCATTTCTTCAATGGTTAAATGGTATAAAATTGGATGAAATATTAATTTTAAAGATAAAATATCATGTCATATTTATTATTTAAATCCATTATATTCATCATTATACCCATATAAATAAAGTGTACATTAAAAATAATTTAGGCCATAGTGTGGAGACGGTAAGTCGTACGTACGCACACATGGTGTTATTAATTTTCATAAGATGGGTAAAAGTAGGAATAGGTTCATCCCATAATTATAATAACACCTCATAATGTGTTAGGTATAGGAGTTATCATTTTATTATGGAAAAAATATAAAAATAGTATGTATAAGAAGAAAAAAACATTGAAAGAGTTGATAAAACTATTACCTCTTTTCAAGTGTCTCCTTTGGATTTACACAAAAGAACTCCATAGGATGGATTTCTGCCCAAATTTTAGGCTATAGGATGATATGAGGGATTTTGGGAGAGTAAATGGGAAGATTTTGGACAATCCAAATGGTCATGAAGGTGTGAATTAAAGAGAATGAGAAGTTCCCTATAATAAGAGGTGTAAGGGGCACTTTTGGAAAATCTTAAAATATTAATTTATTAAAAATTTATTTTGTGTTTCTAATGGATACAAAGTGATTTAATTCAATAATAAGATGTGGATGGTCTTAAATACTCTCAACCAATATGTTTTAGACAAGTATAGGTCACAAGTTTGTCCTTATCTTTTAGATTTAACCCTTAGTTAAAATTTTAACAATTACCACTACCACAAAACGTGGAAGGGCCAACGCAACCCTTTATCAGCGCTAATGAAAAAGTGATGATAAAGGGGGGTACCTTAATCAAAGCTAAAAAAGTACTGATAATGGTACCCCCTTTAATAGCACTTTTTTTAGCGCTGTTAAAGGGTACCCCTTTATCAGTACTTTTTTTAGTAGCGCTGATAAAGGGGGTCTTTATCAGCGCTTTTTTAAAAAGTGCTGATAAAGGGTCTACTTCCAAAAAAATCATTAATAAAATATATTAATATTTAAATATATAGATATAGTTATATTTATATAAATATAAATATAATATTATTTTTAAATATAATTTTAAATATATTTTAGATAAGTATAAATATACAGTTACACTTAATATATAAGATATTTAGTGAAAATGGATTATAAAAAATTAAAACAAATATTTTAATTAATAATTTTATAATTATTATGGAGTAATAGTCATTTAATAACAATTTTAAGACTAAAAAAATTAAATAAATTAAAAAAAAGATCCAAAATATGTTTAAAACGCAACTCGAAATTCAAACGGCCATAACTTTTGATCCGAGTGTCCGTTTGAGCTCTACCAAATATCAAATCTAATCCTGCGATGATCTCTACACACTTGTGACTTAAGGTGTCCATGTTCAAGGTTTTTTCAAGGCCAGAAAATCCCTAGAAGGCCTCCAAAACTGATTTTTTAGTCCGGATACTCCGATTTTTTAACATTTTGTGGATTTCCAGCCACGTTTAAGGGGGTATTATTGGATTTTTTGGTGGTGACTGAATTTATTCCAAGGTATTACATTCATATTGATATTATTTATTTTAAATTTTATCATTTTTCATAATTCACTACTATTTATAATCAAATATATAACAATATATACATATTTTTTATATATTCACACATAAAAATTTAATTATAAATATAAATAATAAAATATATTTACATATAAAATATATTAGCTTTATCTAAATAATAAATAATATCCATTTTATTTAAAATACCAATATATAAATATTTATATACCTATATATTAATCTAACTATATATATATATTAATATAACTACATATATACATTGATATAACTATAAATATATATATTAATATCACTATAAATATATATATTAATATAACTATATATATATATTAATATAACTATATATTACTATATGAATAAAAATAACTAAATATATTTATAAATAAATAAATATGTCATTAACTAGAGAACAAGTCAATATAGCATGATGGTAAAGGATTTAGGCGTGCAAGGGGGGGCCTCGAGATCAAATCTTGGTGGAGGTAAGGGAGCGTGCATGGGGGTGGATTTGGGGGGCTAGCGGTGATAAAGGTGGTGGGTGTAGTGCTGATATAGGGTGGAGGGGGTGCATGCAAGCACTGGAGGGGCTGGGAAGCACTGTTAAAGCCCCCCCTGATTGGCAGTATTTTTAAAAAAAAATTAATTTTGTTTATTATTTTTAATTTTATCAGCACTAAAAAGAAAGCACTAATAAAGGCCCCTTTTATCAGCACTTCTTTTTAGCGATGATAAAAGACCCCTTTTATCAGTGCTTTTTTTAGCACTGATAAAAGGGGTCTTTATCAGCGCTTTTTGGAGCACTGATAAAGGGGACCCCCCTGTTATCTTCATCGGCTTTAAAAACGCTTTTCTAGAGCTGTTAAAGTCCATTTTTAGCGCTGATAAAAGTGGTATTTTTAGTAGTGTACAATGTCTTCTTGTATTTGTACACTACAAGGTCAATATAGTTACTATAAAATGAAAATTGAACCGACAGTGGATAATTTATGAATTTTTTATCACAATCCAAGAAATTTGTCTGAACATTATATTTTTAGGATTTTTATATCATTTAATAAAATAGTACTTATTTTAAAATCTCATTTATGTCAATTTTCACACTATTTAATACATTATTTTTTTATTAAATTAATAAGAACATGATTACTTATAAAAAATGCATTACCTAATATATAAAATGTTATAGTATTCCTTAAAATTCATTCATGACATAAAAATTTTCAAATTACATTTATTTTAATATTTATAATATAATTTATTTGAATATTCCGTAAATAAGGTAATCATTGCATCATCATTGTATCATAAAGAAATTTATTTATTTAATTTATAAAAA
Source organism: Viscum album (assembly GCA_963277665.1). Taxonomy (NCBI): domain Eukaryota; kingdom Viridiplantae; phylum Streptophyta; class Magnoliopsida; order Santalales; family Viscaceae; genus Viscum; species Viscum album. The sequence goes on along the minus strand of OY728120.1, from coordinate 452,108,020 downwards.
TTATAAATAATATTAAATGACGTAGTAGATAGTTTTATCTTTATAATGACTATTTATAGTCTAAGACATTACTTATATAACCCAATATAAAAAGTATTTTAGTAATAAGAGTCTTGTTTATGATTTTTTTACCTTTATTTAAAATTAAATGTTATAAATTTCTTAATGACACCAAAGTGGATTACAAAGAAAAAAAATATATGTCCCAAGGGTTTTCTTGGTCATCCATCACCCCTCAAATAATGTTATAAAAAGTTTTAGGGTAATTTTATATTATTATAATATTATTTTTACCTTTAGTTACCATATTTAACATTAAGTGGCATAAATAAAATTCAAAATTTATTATTCATCAATTTTTATTTTGACCCAATTGTACCACATTTTTAATCTTTTTTACAACCATTTATGTTGGATTTTCATAATTCAATTCATAGAAGAGGTGACAATACGTTTAATGTTAATCTTTAAATGTGGCAAAATGGCAGGTAAAAAGATGATAAGAATATTCAATGAATTTTTATATCTAATTCTATTATAAAAATGATTTAAATGTATTAAATTAGACTAATATATATATTATGTATATATTTTGAATTTTGAATGAATTTATATTAAAATAATTATTTAAATGAAAAATTCATTTTTAATCCTAAATGTAGTGTTTTCAATATTCATCAAAAATTGAATGTTTTTAGAAAAATACCAAAAATTCACCCTATATAATTTTGATATTATGAATTAAAAAATGAATTTTAATTTGAAAAATAAAATTTATAAAATTTTAAATTTTGGTTAATTTTATTCATAATTTCTTTTTAAATGGATATTTTGATATGTCAAGGTGTGCTCAAACTCGGTCTTGCATACAGTAATAGCTTAGGGTGTTACATCTAAAATATTAACCTGAAAAAAAACATTTTAGAGAAATCATGAAAAACTATTTTTTCTAAAATTGATAAATATTATAGAATTTCCAGTACTAGGAACTATTTTACTACTTGCAGTTTCTGAAGACTTAATATATTTTCATTTTCAAATGTTTTACAATTTACTTATAAGAAATCCATAAAGAAATTATGGGTTCCCAAATCATTTATTACAAATGTTTCTAGACCCAAGAAAATCGGGGTACCAAACTCTTCTCTTATTTAACTCTTATGTAGGAAATTTGTTTGAGAATATCCTATAGAAGTCTATAGTACCTAGATAGTTTATGTTCATGACATATGACAATAGATTACTCATGCTTCAAAAACCTAACAAAGATAGATGTTGGGCATGTCACCCTTGGGGACAATGCTAAAGGAAAAATAATTGGTCTCAACCAGATTGGTAACTCTTACTCAGTTTTAATTTCGAATATAATTTTTGTTGATGGAATAAAATATAATATACTTATTATTTCACAATTATGTGATGATGGTTTCAAATTAAATTTGAAAAAAATTCTTGCAATGTCTTTAATTCAAAGAATGAATTAGTATTTTCAGCTTTTCAAAATGAAAATGTTTATGATATTAACATATATTATTTCATTTCTCAAAATGATTCATTCTTAAGTTTATTTCATAAATAGTCTTGGATTTGGAATACAAGACTATGAAACTACAATATACACTCCCTTAGAAAGATTAGATGAAACTTTTTATTCTAGGATCCACCCAAACTTGTGTTTCTAAATTATAAAGTCTATAATCATTGTCAAAAGGGTAAATAGAACAAAATATCTTTCAAATGAAAGAAAAAAGTTTCAACTTGTCAACTTCTTGAGTTGGATCAAATAGATTTGTTTGGACCTTCTACTGTTTCAGGTATTAAGGGGAAGCATTGGGTATATGTTCTTTTATATGACTATTCTAGATATACGTGGACCTTTTTCCTAGCTCACAAATGTGAATCTTGCTCTTATTTCCCCATGTATGCCAGGATTTTAGAAAATATTAATGGTATTAGAATTAAAAACCTAAGAAGTGACCATGGATTTGAGTTTTAAAACCCAAAGTTTTACTATTTTTTCTCACAAAAAGGATATAGTCATAACTTCTCTTCCCCTAGGACACCCCAACAACATGATGTAATAAAAAAAGAAATGAAAACATACAAGAGATATCCAGAAAAATGATTAATGAATATGAACTGCCTATATACTTTTGGGCAGAAGTTGTGAATACAATAAACAGTATAATAAATAGAGTCTTAAGAAGACATGTCCTTAAAAGAACTCCTTATGAGTTGTGGAACAATAGAACACCCAAGGTTAATTACTTCAAAGTCTTTAGTTTTAAATTCTATATTCTTAACACTTAGGATAATATGGACAAATATTCCTCCATGAGTGATGAAGAAATCATCCTAGGTTATTAAATTTCTATTAAAGCCTATAGAGTCTTTAATAAAAGAACTAAATGTGTGGAATAATCTATACATATCAAATTTGATGAAACTGATCCACGTGAACCTATGACCACTGTATAAAATCATGAAGATTATATATCAAATATATACATCAATTATAAATCTTTTGACCATCCTTTAAAGTAATCTATTAAAACCTCTAGTTCTCTAAATTATCTGGATTAGATCAATAATGAACCCAAACCAGTTGAAAAATCTAAAATTATTAGTCCTTATTTTTCTAGATCTGTTAGAAATCTTGAAAACTACCCTCAAGATGTTTTGTTGGATATTTAGATAAAATAAAACATACTAGAGCTTCTCTAAGAAATCAAGTTGAAAAGAAATCATTCTTTTCATAGAAAGGGCCTAAAAACATAAATGAGGAAATCAATGAAAAATTTTGGGTGATGGCTATGTAAGAAGAATTAAATCATATTGAAGGAAATAATGTCTGGAAATCTGTGGATAGACTTAAAGACATCTTGAACACAGTAACTAAATGGGTGTTTTGAAATAAAGTAGTTGAATATGGAACCATAGTAATAAATAAATCAATATTGTTTTCTCAAGGTTATATTCAAAAATAAGGGATTTACTATGAGGAAACTTTTTCACCAGTTTCTAGACTTGAATTAATTAGAATCTCGCAAGCATATACAACACATATAAATTTAAAACTATATCAAATGGATATTAAGAGTGTATTTATAAATGGTTATATATTTGAGGATGTTCTTTTTGGTCAACCCCCTTTTTTTATAAACCCTCATTTTCCAAATAATGTTTTTAAAGTAACAAAACCTTTATATGGTTTAAAACAAGCTCCATAAGCTTGGTATGATAGACTAAGTAGTTTTTTCATTTCCAAATGTTATAAAAATGGTATAACTGATCCTATTCTTGTTATGAAAAGAATTTCTAAATAAGATTTAGTGGTTCAAATCTATTTTTATGATATTATTTTTTGATCTTCAAAAAATTATTTATGTATTGATTTTTCAAAGACGATGCAAAATGAATTTGAAATGATTTTTATGGGTGAACTGAAATAATATCTTGGATTTAAAATCATTAAAAATAAAATAGGTGTTATTTTAAATCAATGTAAATATACTAAATATCTTTTAAAACATTTTTTAGATAATAATAAATGTATTGATACTCCAATAAGTACCACCTATAAGTTGGATCTTGATGAGAATGGTAAATCGGTTGATCAAACCACTTACAAAGGAATGATTGGGAGTTCAATCAACTTGATTGCTAGTAGACATGATATTATGTTTAGTGTGTGTATGTTTACTTGTTTTCAAGAAAATAATAATCACATGTTCTTTTTTTATAATTATTTTCTAATAACTCAAACATACTACCAACTTAGAACTATTTTAATATATATGACAATCATTTGACTTGGTTAGCTATTCAGATAATGATTTTGGTGGTTTTAAGTTAGATAGAAAAATCACCTCTGGAACATGTCACTTTTTGGGAAAGTCACTTGTTTCATGGTGTAGTAAAAAATAAAAATTAAGTTTCATTATCTACTTTTGAAGTTGAATACATAGTTGATGGTGTTTTCTCTGATCAGATTTCGTGGATGAACACGCCTTTCTAGACTATGGATATCAATATAGAAATTTCCTAATAAATTATGATAACACAAGTTCTATTAACATATCAAAGAATCCATTTTCTCATTCTAGAATAAATCATTTTGTTTAAGACATCACTTTTTGAGAGCTCATATTCAAAAAGTTAGTATTACATTAGAATTCAATAGAACAAAACATCATCTTGCTGACATTTTCAATAAGCTACTAAATTTTGAAAGGATGAATTACATCACACCTAAATTAGGAATGATTAAGCTTGAGTGAATAGTTTACTATCTTAGTCTACTATCTCAAGATTACTATTTCAGGATTACTATATTAGGATCATTATCTCAGGATCCTTATCTCATGATCACTGTCTCAAGATCACTATCTCACAGCTTTCTCTCTTTGTCCGTTTTCTTATTTGTTATATTTGCACTGTTTGGACTCATACAGTAATACTAACACTGTGTATGTCTATACCAATCTCACCATATCATTCAGAATTTATTTTTAAACATTTATTTTTGTATTGAGTATTTTATTTCTTTTTACTGCATTTTTTTCATGACTTTTGAACACCCTTAATTTTAAAAACATATCGCTTCACTTCTCTCGATCTCACTTCTCTCGAAACTGAAACCCTATGTCTATCTCAAACCACTTTCCTTCCTTCTCATATTTTGTGATCCCATTTTGAATGCCTGGGATGAAATGTACATCCTCTTAGACTCTTGATAAGTGTAGGTCTCTAAGGAAAAAGAAGAAGGCTCATGTTGTCATGCCTAAGAAACCATAGAACCAAGGTCTTAAGGATCACAAAGTCATACCAGAAAAGAAAATTTGTGTAAAGTTTCTTCTATCTATTAAGTCTCTGGTTCTAAGATTTCTAAAAGAACATGGGTGGTTGGAATGGTTTATTAAGGATAAAAGACCTATCTAGCGATGCTTGTTTTTGAATTTTATTAGGACATTCAATTTTCCTTCAATTCCAAGTATGGTTTTTTGGTTCAGAGCAGGGTAAATGGTCGAATATACAATTTCATTTTAAGGTTATGGGATACCGTGCTAGGAATTACCTCATAAATCCTTTTTGAGGACTACCAAAGAGGTCATCCTCCACCTAGTGGTCTGTTTTCCCAAGAAGAGGCCATGTGGTGATTTACTGGAAATAAGAAAAGGAGAAGGCCTATTGATGCTGAGCATGATAGTGAGCGAAGGTTGTTGTTCAGTTATATTAAACACATCCATTGTCCAAGAAAAGGTTATATTTCCACTCTTAAGTATTAGGATGTATTTTTTTCACAACCCATCCCCGGGGCCCGTGCTATGACTACCCCAAGCCCGCCTTCCATAGGCCAGGGGTCGGCGACTATCACCAAAGGAATATATCCCGATAAAAGGGAAGGCATTGCCTTTATAAAGTAAATAAACACAATAGAGTACACTAGTGAAGTAAGCACTAAGTAAAACTGGGTACAAAGTATGTTCTGAAAAGTAAATGGGCCAGTATACCAACCCAACAGAAAGTACAGTACAACTGAAAAGAAAGTATAGCAGTAGTAAAGTAAAATAGAAACACTGAGTCATCCTCCGGAAATCCCACTGAAGGGTGGGTACAGATAGTCTCCTCAGCTCCTCGAGTCCGGCCGTCCGCTCCGTGTACGTCCCGCCAAGTGGTCCATGTCTAGGTAACATTCAGCTCCATAAGCCTCCACCTTGATCAGTTTTTTCAGTCTTCTACATCTAACACAACGTAGTGTGGGCATAGCCCGTGCAGGGGTGAGTATACGATAGTCAGTAGTGACCCCGAGACCCATGAAGGTCTCTCAGAATCCATGAAGGATAAACCACAAATGAAAGATACAATCATGAAGTATCAACCAAATCTACTTAGGTATATTCCCATACATATACCTAAGTCATCAATTACAATTTGGTTGTAACTCTCGAGCCCCAACACAACCTAGTCCACACAGGAAAACACAACACAGTCCACAGAGGAAAGTACAACCCAGTCCACACAGGAATCCAAGTCAATCACATCGATGATAATGATTGAAGTCAAGACTCAGCTCACATGGGTATACATCTTTCGTATAGCGATAGAGATGATCAGATGTAGCCACTGATTCATCTAAGCTGTCAGACCCACACAGGATACAAGTCCAACTAAGATGTCAGACCCACATAGGAAACAAGACCAGCTACTCTCCCGGACCCACACAGGATACAAGTACAGAGGTCAACACTGCCGGACCCACACAAGATACAAGAACAATATCAATCGTCGTCGAACCCACGGAGGATCTTTGTATAGTATTCATCGTTGCCAAACCCACAGAGGATTCCAGTACAGTAGTTGATGCAGTCGCAGCCAGCTCTAGGGTTCCCGCACACAGCACGCTCAATTCTGGGAGGGTCCGCTCCTCGAGCAAGGGAGTCGATACAACAACTGTCACGAAGTCCATAGTTGATATATCCCCAAGTTCTGTCTCATCAAAAGAATCCCAACGCAACAGAAGGCATGTCAATCAGACGCTCGGTCTGAGAGTTATTGGCTTTTCCGTTCCAGGGGCCCGGATGGTTATTAAGCTAAAACCAACCAGACCATACTCCAGTTGCGTCCAAACCTCAATTGGACTATTCCAAAAGAACCTTATCAACAAAATGAATTCAACGTAGTGGATGACACGTCAATCGGACTTCTAGTCCTTATGTTATAAGTGTTTCCGCTCCAAGGGCCCGGTTGGTTTCGGGTTCGAACCAACCTGGTTGTACCCAAAATTCTCTGAAAACTCAATTGTAATATACTAATACGACCATCTCGATCCAAGGATTCCTGCACAACTGACAGTACGTCGATCGAAGGTCTGTGTCTCATGTTATGGGAAAAAGAACAAAAAAATAGTCTGAAGTAGGGGGTCTGGGCCCGGTCCGACCCGGCCCTACCCACCCCGGGTCGGGCCAAACTAGGTCGACCAGACCCCGATCCGTGTCTGGCTTGGTAGGCCGTAGCCCCGCCCGGCCGGGGTGGGCGGGGTGCTGGCTTGGCCAGCTGGCCGAGCGGGGGGGGGGGGGGGTCGTTTTTGCGGATGCTGCGCCTGGATGGCGCCGCTGGTTCCCTCGGATCCCGTGTGGCTACGGGATCCGCCGATTTTCAATGCGGTTGTTGCCGCAGCAGGCTCCTTCGGGTGGTGCGCAGGGGCGACACTGCCTCCAGGCAACCGGCCAGTGCCGACCACCACCACAATCCTCAGTGGGCCACCGGAGTCATTCTAGTGGTCTTTTTTTGCTTCTTTCTACGCATGCGATCGTCTCGGGGACGTACTCCACTACAAAGTACCCAAATCGTCGTTGCGGTACCGTTTCATCGTTGACAAACACCTCGCGCATCAAGAACAAAATATCTATGGTTCTGGACTTGTTCGTTAGTCTGTACCCACCGCGTTAGTTTCTCAAATCATCTCCCTACAATTAAACGCCACATTCGAGAGTATAAATCACATAAATGAAATATACAAATCCCCCTACCTTGAATTTGTTGTCATAAGTCGTCGATCTGTGGAAGAAGAGCATCGTGGTAGACATGCATCATGGAATAACAGTGTTGTTCCATCAACAATGGAGGAAGGGTCTATGTCGTAGGTGATGTAGGCTCCTTGACATCGAGGAGCATCCGAGGAAGATGTTCTTCGCGTTCTTCGCCGGGGGTGTTCTTCATCGATGAAGGTTCGCCTCCCTTTTTAATTCACCAGAGCCTTTTTCCCATGTAATTTTCCAACGCCAAAGGAAATAAGAGGCTCCCCAAATAATATAATTGTCATGCAATTTTTTGTAATTCTGAAGCATTGCCAATTAATTTACCACTTACAATAATTAAAATATTTGGCACATTTAATGGGATGAGGGAGGTAGGACTGCTCCACCATAATGAATATGTGGAGTTTGTCAAATTATTATCATGTAATTAATATAGATTTGAATGTTGGGGATCATGTGGGACCCACCTCACAAATATCCACACATGGGAGGAAATAACCAACTCATAAATAAAATCTTGTACCACACAAATTTTATTTAGTTTTAAGATTAAACCCCAAAAATTAACATTCGACCTGAATTAAACGCAACTGTGGTAAAGGTCCCCTTAAGAAAATACTGGCGCTGCCAGTATATTAGTGCCCTCAGATTTCAATTCTGAGCACCGCTTCAAAAGATAGAAAAACTCACTCTTTCTTTCACTGGACGAACCTGAGCTAAACTTCAGAAAATTATTCCGGGCACACCGAGCCTTAGAATTAGGTGCTGTCAGAAACATCATACTCGTAAAATTATAAAGTATTTATGAAAAAATATTCCTTGAAATTTCGGGGTCATTACATTACACCCACCTCAGATATTTACGTCCGCATAAAGCTACAACTTAAACTAGGAAAACAAATGAGGGTATTGAGCATGGATCTGAGCCTCTCGCTCCCAAGTGCTCTCCTAGAGGTTCCCGTGCTGCCAATGAATGCGCACCAATGAAATTGATCGTCCATGTAGGACCTGCTCCTGTCGATCCTCAATCTCCACCGGGATCTCCATGATTTCTGCCCCATCATCAATGTCCATCTCCCCATGACCAATGATGTGGTTCGGGTCGTGCACGTATCTCTTCAGCTGAGATACGTGGAAGATGTCATGTATCCGATGAAACTGAGGTGGAAGGGATAGGTGTTAAGCCACCTCGCCTACCCTATTGAGGACTTCGAAAGTCCCAATGAAGCGTGGAGATAACTTTACGCCTCTTCAAAATCTTTGTAATCCTCGTCGAGATGAGACCCGTAAGAAAATGTGGTCGCCATCCTTGAACTCCAGTGGTCTCTGCCTCCTATCAGCATAGGAAATCTGTCTGCTCTGTACAGTCTTCATCCCCTCTTGGATGATCTGCACCTTCTCCATCGTTGCCTGAACCATCTCTGTTCTTACAAGTTCTGACTCCCCAGGGTCAGTCCAGTACAGAGGTGATATGCAAGGGAGGTCGTGCAGTGCCTTGTAAGGTGCCATCTCGATTGTGGAGTGGTAGCTGTTGTTCTACGCAAACTCCACCAAGGGTACGTGGTCCTCCTAGCTGTGACCAAAGTCATGGACACATGAATGGAGCATGTCCTCGAGATTATGAATGGTTCTCTCCGTCTAGACATCCGTCTGAGGATGAAAGGTGGTTCTCAGACGTAGCTGCATCCCAAATGCCTACTGTAACCCTTTCCAAAGCCAGGAAGTAAAGTGAGAATCTCTATAAAAGACGCTATAACATGGCACACCATGAATCTATACGATCTCCTGAACATAGATGTGTCCCAATCTCTCTACTGAGCCCTGCTCTCTGATCCGTAGGAAGTGGGCCAACTTGGTGATTCGGTTTACAATCACCCAGATAGAGTCGTGACCCCTGGATTTACGTGGACGCCTCATCACAAAATCTATGGATATCTCATCCCACTTCCACTCCGTAATCTCTAAGGACTGTACCAATCTTGTTGGTACCTGGTGCACTGCCTTCACTTGCTGGCAAGTGAGGCAACGTGAAATGAACTCTGCTATACCCTTCTTCATATCTGGCCACCAGTGTTGTCGTCTAAGGTCCTGGAACATTTTCGCCACTCTTAGATGTACCGCTAGAGGGTAAGTGTGAATCTCCCTCAGCACATCCTCTTTAAGTGCAACGGGTACCATGGTACGTCCCCTGAAGAGGATTATGTGCTCTCCTCCTTCAGAAAATCCATCAGGTGTCTGCCCTATCGAAATCTGAGCACATTGTGTCTCATAGTCAACGTCCCCACGTGCTTCCTCTTTGATCCACTGAAGTAGTGGAGGAGTGACTGTGAGAGACTATAGAAAGGATTCCCAATTTTTATCCACAAATGATATCTGCAACACGGCTAGCTACTCTGTCGCCTCCCCTAGCAGTTGTATGCCCGATATTCTGCTGAGAGCATCAGCCACTATGTTCCCTTTCCTAGGGTTATAGACTATCTCAAAGTCATTTTCCTGGAGGAACTCAAGACATCGCCGCTATCTCAGGTTCAGGTCCTTCAATGAGAAGATTTGCCTGAGACTCTGGTGGTTAGAGTAGACTATAAAGTGCTCGCCACATCTTCAGGGCGAAGACCACTACTGCTAACTCTAGGTCATGGGTAGCGTAATTCTGCTCGTACTACCTCAACTATCGTGAATTGTAAGCGATCACTACTTTCTCCTGCATCAGGACACACCCCGAGTCTGGTCCCTGATGCGTCACAGTAAACTACGTACCCTACGCCCTCCTCCGGTAGCCTCAAGATGGGAACACTGGTCAATCTCCGTCTCAGCTCCTAAAAGCTCTACTGGCATCTATCTAACCATATGAAAGGTTTCCACTTCTTCGTCAAATAAGAAATCAGTTCTGAAACTCTGGATAAGTTTGGCACAAATCTTTGATATTACCTAGCCAGAATTAGGAAACTCTGCACCTTCTTCACGCTTCTGGGTGTCTCACAAGCAAGCACTGCTTCGATCTTCACAGGATCCACAGAAACTCCCACCCCAGAGATGACGTTCCCCAAGAAGTTAACCTCTAGAATTTAGAATTGGCACTTCGAGAGCTTACCCTAAGGTTGTTGCTCTTGGAGTGTATCCAGTACAATGCGCAAGTGGTAGGCATGCTCCTCCTCAGTGGTCGATTAAATTATTATGTCGTCAATGAAGGTTACGACAAACCGATTGAGTTAAGGCTGGAAGATCGTGTTCATGAGACTCATAAACACTGTTGGAGCATTAGTCATGCCAAAGGGAATAACCAAGAACTCATAGTGTCCATACCGGCACCTAAAGGTTGTCTTCTACACATCCTTGTCTTGAACTCTAAGCTGGTGATAGCCTGATCTGAGGTCTATCTTCAAGAACCATCATGCTCCCTTTAACTGATCAAAGAGATCGACAATCCTCAAAAGTGGGTAATTGTTCCTCACGGTCACCTGGTTTAGGCGACGGTAGTCGACACACACTTGTAAGCTCTCATCGGCCTTCTTGGCAGACAAAATTGGAGAAGCCCAGGGTGAAACACCAGGTCGGATGAATCCCTTTCACTGTAAGTCCTACATCTATACCCGCAGCTCACGAAGCTTGGTGGGAGCCATCTGATATGCTGGAGTATATTTCGGTGTTGTCCCGTGGTACAGGTCAATGTAGAAGTATACCTCTCTTCAAGGAGGTAGTCCTGGAACATCGTCAGGATAAACTTCCACATAATAATCCACCACAACAGGAAAACTCAGACTTCGCACATCAACTACCCTGAGGATGAGACTAGCTAAATAATGTGGGATTGGCTACCCTCTCCTCCGTGTAAGTCCATCCTGCGCTGCAAAGGCTCTCTTCTCACCAGTGAAGGTGAACCTGGTCCCATCCATGTAGACACACCACACTTTGTACCTAATACAGTCGATATGAGCATGGACTATAGATAACCAGTCCATACCCAAGATGATTTCGTAAGGCCTCGACACCACTATAAGAAGATCCCAGCCGAAGCTCTCACCTATTAGAGTAAGCTCATACTTCCGGAACTAGTGCGTGATTGTCGAGTCTACTCTCGTAGGAGTCTCTATCAATAATGATTGAGCCAACGGCTCTGTTGGAATCTCTCAGCTCTGAACAAGGGCAACGGTAATAAAATAACGACTCGCACCTGTGTCTATAAGAACTGCAACAAGGGTGGAGTAGACACAGATAGTACCTCGAATCATCTCAGGTGTGCCATGGTCGTAAGCCTCTACTGCCTGGAGCTGATCCTACCTCTGCCCGCTAACTCCCTGTGTTTGGGGTGCACCTCCTGGGGGTGGTGGTGGTAGAGCCTCGAAACGACGTCCACCCCCCCTCTACTCAGCTAGATCCACTGTCTTATCCTACTTCTCCCTGCAGAGCACCACGGTCGAACCTTTGCTTCTACCTGGGAGGTCCCTCCACTGTCTGTTGCTCATCTGCATGGTGGGTCGGGCAATCACGAGCGATGTGGCCCTGCCCACCACATGCATAGAATTGTCTGCTCCTCATAAGGCTATCTCTTTTTCATGTTCCCCCCACAACCGAACATGTATCCTGAGGTTGCCCACCTGATGGTCTGGTCCTCTTGGACCCATGTGACATCTGTCTACTGTCGGCTATAGAATAATCCTCTATGTGTCACCATGTGGTGGGTATAACTGTTGGTCGCTACTCAGCGAGAAATATCTCCACTAAAAGGGCTCGCTCCAGCACCTCTGCCAACGTCAAGATGCTAAGGGGAATCATCGAAGCTCGGATCTTGTGCCTTAGTCCCTGCTCGATGGTCCGAGAATGGGTCTTGTACCATGTCTGTGGAGTAGCGTGAGAGGTCAGTAAATCTCGTCGAGTACTGAGCTATGGTCATGCTACCCTGCTGTAGATGAAGTAACTCCTGTATATGCACCGCATAGAGGCTGGCAGGAACAAACTCTGAGCAGAAGAGACTCTCTAATTCTATCCAAAGTAGAGATGCCTCGTTGTGCACCTGAAGCATCAAGCTCCACAATCTACATTCTGTTGCACGAAGCAGACTCACGAAAAGGATCACCATAATGTTAGATGGTGTCCCTACCAATCTGAAGACTCTTAAGATAGCCTCCATCCAATCCTCGGCAGCCAGAGGGTTCGTCTCTCTGCAGAACTTGGGAGGCCTCTGTCACTGAATGTCGTGCAACGCACTTAGGCAGCATTCACTCTCTACTGCTGGGGCGGGAATCATCGGTGGCTCAGTCGGTAGTGGTACCGCTGGTGCCTTCACTACGATGGGGCCCTGCACTGAGGCCTCATCACTCGATGGGATGCCATCTTACACGTAACTAGGAACCCTGGCAAGCTGCCTTTACAGGGCCATCCTCAAAAGAAACTGGTGTACCACGATCAAACAGTATACCTGGTGAGCTGACACAAATTAATCACAAAGAAAACATTTGAAACAGACACACACCTAATTATTGTTCTCGTGCACTGAGTCGAAACTCAGAGGTCAGGGTCCTGGTGTATGGATACGTCAGCCGCCGCACCAACACTAGATTCCCTTGACTGAAAATCACACTCAATACTCTTAACACTATTTCTTCACATAAGAGAAAGATAAGAGTCCTGAGTTTTGTGGTAGAACTGACTCCTCTGATACCAATTTGTCATGGCTCTTCCTTAGGGGCCATGTCGTGACTACCCCAAGCCTTCCATCCATAGGCCAGGGGGTGGCGACTAGCACTAAAGGCGTAAATCCTGATAAAAGGGAAGGCATTGCCTTTATAAAGTAAACAAACACAACAGAGTACTCAAGTGAAGTAAGCACTAAGTAAAACTGGGTACAAAGTAAGTGCTGAAAAGTAAATGGTCCAGTATACAAACCCAACCGAAAGTATAGTACAACTGAAAAGAATGTACATCAGCAGTAAAGTAAAACAGCAACACCGAGTCCTCCTCTGGAAATCCCACCTGAAGGGTGGGTACAGATAGTATCCTTACCTCCTCGGGTCTGGTCATCCGCTCCATGTACATCCCGCAAAGCGGTCCACCTTTGGGTACCATCTAGCTCCACAAGACTCCACCTAGATCAGTGTTGTCTGTCATCTACATCCAACACAACATATTGCGGGCATAGCCCATACAGGGGTGAGTATACGATACTCAGTGGGGACCCCGAGACCCCTGAACGTCACTCAGAATCCCTGAAGGATAAACAAAAATGGAAAGATAAAATAAAGAAGTATCAACTAACTCTACTTAGGTATATGCCCACACATATACCAAAGTCATCAATTACAATTCGGCTCCAACTCTCGAGCCCAAGCACAACCAAGTCTGCACAGGAAAACACAACCTAGTCCACACAGGAAAGCAAAACCCAGTCCACACAGGAAAGCCAGTCAATCACATCGATAATAATGATTGAAGTCAAGACTCAGCTCACACAGGAATACATCTTTAGTATAGCGATAGAGATTATCAGATGTAGCTGTTGATTCATCTAAGCTGTCGGACCCACACAGGATACAAGTCCAGCTAAGCTGTTGGACCCACACAGGATACAAGACCAGCTACTCGACCAGCCCCACAAAAGATACAAGTACAGAGGATAATACTTCCAGACCCACACATGATACAAGAACAATAGCCATTGTCATCGAACCCACGGAGGATCCCAGTACAGTAGTCGTCGTTGTCGAACCCGTAGAGGATTCCAGTACAGTAGTCGATGCAGTCGCAGCCAGCTCTAGGGTTCTCGTACACAGCATGCTCGATTCTGGGAAGGTCCGATCCTCAAGCAAGGGGGTTGATACATCAACTGTCACGAAGTCCAGGGTTTATGTATCCCAAAGTTCTGTCTCATTAAAAGAAACCCAATGTGATAGACGGCGCGTCAATCGGAAGCCCGGTCTGAGAGTTGTTGGCTTTTCTGTTCTAAGGGCCCGGTTAGTTTTTATGCTAAAACCAACCTGACCGTACATCTGCTACATCCAAAACTCTAGTGGATTGTTCCAAAATAACCGTCTCAAAAAAATTAATTCAATGTAGTTTACGGCACGTCAATCTAATTTTTGGTCCTTAAGTTATAAGTGTTTATGCTCCAAAGGCCCGGTTGGTTTCGGGTTCAAACCAACCCGGATATACCCAAATTTCTCCAAAACATCGAATTTAATATACGGAAATGACCATCTTGATCTAAGGATTCCTTCCCAATTGACAGTACGTTGATCGGAGGTCTGTAGTTCACGATATGGGAAAAAGACTAAAAAACAGTCCGAAGTGGGGGGTCTGGGCCCGGTCCGACCCGGCCCAACCCACCCTGGGTCGGCCCGAATTCGGTCGACACGACCCGGGTTTAGGTCCAGTCCGGTAGGGTGTAGCCCAGTCCACGTGACTCGCCCCAGCCCGGCCGGGGGGGGGGGGTGCGGACTCGTCCAACTGGCTGAGCGGGGGGTTGCGGCCCCCGTTTCTACGGACGCAGTGCCAGGATGGCATTGTTGGTTCCCCCAGATCCCGTGTGGCCGCGGGATCTGCCGCTCGCCGCCACGCTGGCGACCCGCACCGCTGCGGTCTTTCGCGGACCACCGAAGTCATTCCGGTGGTCTATTTTTTGTTCCATCTGCGCCTGCGATCGACTCGGGGTCCGTACACCACTACGAAGGCCCCAAATCGTCGTTGCGGTCCCGTTTTGTCATCTACAAACACCTCGTGCATCAAGAACAAAATATTAATGGGTCCAGACTTGTTCATTAGTTTGTACCCACCACGTTAGTGTCTCAAATCATCACCCAACAATTAAACGCCACATTCGAGTGTGTAAATCACATAAATGAAATATAAAAATCCCCTACCTCGAAGTTGTTGCCGTACGTCGTCGATCCGCGGAAGATGAGCGCTATGGTAGACGGGCCTCGCAAAAGAACGGTGTCGTTCCATGAAGGATGGAGGAAGGGTCACTATCGTAGGTGACGTAGGATTCTTGACGTCGAGGTGCGTCCAACGAATAAGTTCTCCGCGTTCTTCGTTGGGGGTATTCTTCGTCGTTGAAGGTTTGCCTCCATTTTTAATTCACCAGAGCCGTTTTCCCATGTAATTTTCCAACTCCAAAGTAAATAAGAGGCTCTCCCACTAATATAATTTTCATGAAATTATTATTAATTCTCAAGCGTTCCCAATTAATTTTATGCTGACAATAATTAAAATATTTGTAACATTTAATGGGATGAGGGAGGTAGGAAGGCTCCACCATAATGAATATGTGGAGTTTGTCAAAGTATCAGCAGGGAATTAATGGGGAGTTGATGTTTGGGGCTCGTGTGGGCCCCACATCACAAATTTCCACACTTGGGAGGAAATAAACAACTCACAAATAAAATCATGTACCATACAAATTTTATTTATTTTTAAGATTAAACTTCAAAATTTAACTTCTGACCCACATAAAACGCAACTGTGGTAAAGGTCCCCTAAAGAAAATATCAGCACTTCAAGTTCATCAATGCCCTCAGATTTCTATTCCGAGTAGCACATTAAAATATAGAAGAACTCGCTCATTCGTTCACTAGACGTACCTAAGCTAAACATCATAAAATTATTCCAGGCACACCGGGCCTCAGAATCAGGTGTTGTCAGAAACTGCTTACTCGTAAAATTCCAAAGTATTTAAGAATCAAATTCCATTAAATTTTCTGTTCTTTACATTAATATTCTGAAAAATAGACACAAAATATTATTTTGTAATTATATTATACTTTGCATGTGTGATATTCAAAAAACTAAATCTAAGTCATCATCCCTTTTCTATTCAAGGTTCATTTCTATTATTCTTCTAGCCAATGGTGTGGTTGGATAGAATGAAGAAGTTCTTGAGGAATGTGATTTTTGTATCTCTAATTCTATTTGCAGGATAATGAAGATTAGCTCAAATCCATGGAAGAGATTATGGGTTGAGGATAACAATAGGTTGTATAAGGATTTTAATCCAGTTGAAAATCCCTCCAGACCTAAAAATGTAGTTCATCTTGGATTATAAGTTGATGAGATAGTGGAATATCTGGATGAAGAAAAAAATGATGTTACTGAAGGTTTTGTGAGAGTATATCTTGAGATATAACCTCCCACTAAAGGTGATGCTGATGTAAGTGAAAAGGTTAAATCTGGTTCTAGAGGAAATATTAGTATAGAGAAAGATCTTTCTGTTGAGGAAGAGCCTGCTATAGAGGAAGAACATGCTGTTGAGGAAGATCATGTTGTAGAGAAAGAGTATGTTGTTATGGAACAGTATTTATAACAAGCTGAAACTGAATTAGTCCTATCTATTGAGGAAATAATGGAACATTCCTTTCAACTTGCTAAAGAAGACATGGGTGAACCTAACAGAGCTGAAACTTAAAGAATGGGTCTAGATATTGAGTCTCTCAGTCCTAGAATATATAAACATATTCAGGGGGAACAGAATCCCAATATAGAAATTTTTTAACTTTCAAATCATGTTGACAAAAGCTCTATGGATACCTAGTATAGGTTTCCCAGTAATTTTGATGTGGAAAATACCCAATAGGACCCAATAAAATGGATAGATCTTTCCACTTTGTTTCAATTGAAACCAATTTCTACCAAATAAGTATCTCCTACTAAGGAATCTGAACCTATTTTAATTCCCATTCCTGAATCTGCTCAAGAATCTTCTGATTTTTTGAGTCAAAGTGATCTGAATGTTTTTAGATATAACATATTGTCTGGATTTGGTAAGCTGTAACAGTCACACCCTGAACTTGTGAAAAATATTAGTGAAATTGAAGTTTCACTACTGTTAGAGAATATTATTTGGCAGATCCAACTGAAGATGCTTCATGAAATTCAGGAAGTTCATATTGATAACAAGATTTTGAGTGATGAGGTGAAATCTCTCAAAATTGTGTTTGAAGATATATAGAAATTATTTCCTACTTCTCAAGCTCCAGTTTCTTATCTTAGTTAAGATGATACTGATAAGATTCAACAGAAGTTTTTATGTCTAATTCAACAAAACCTAAATACTGTGTATGAAAAGGGGGTTTTAGTGACACTAGGATATCCAATGAGATGTGTGGGTTTATTGTTAGACTCAATAAGATTACCAATGAATATAAAGGTTTTTTACCAAATGGTCTAAATCAACTTAAGTCTCTCACATCAGCTGTTATAATTTTTTCTACCTCTGGAAAATCATCTTAGCCTTTGAACAGTGAATTGATCAGATCAGTTTTCAAATAATAGCTGCATCCAATGTTAAGTGGTGTTGATAAGTAAAGTCTATTTGTTGTCATCAAGAAAATTGAACATGTAATTTATTTGGTGTGGGCCCATTAAAATAGTTCCAATGATTCTCAAGAAGAAATAACTAAGAAATTGGACTTCAACTATATGAGAATTTATTCTAATCATGAGTTAACCAATCACTTCAAGTATCTTGTAGAGAATTTGAAAATACCTCCATTCATAGAAGCCTTTACGGATGAAGGATAGAAGATCAAGGAATTCACACCCACTCTGGAGAATTTCTATAAAATAAAGATGACTTTGAGAAATCCATGCTTTATGGTTGAGAGATCATCTCATATTATATCAAGCTATTGAAGCCTTATCTCCATGTTCAGAGTAAAGAAATTATGGCTCCTACATCTGCTCCATTGAGGCTTGGAATCTCTTTTGCTCATAATCCGTCTTCCTCAACCTCTTTTTCACCAGTTACCATGTCATTTTCTCCGGATCTGAGCTAGATGGAACCTTTCATCATTGAGGAACCTCTACCTAGGTAATCCACCAGACCTACCCCTTCTACTTCTATCATTGAAGGAGTTACACTGCCTTCCCTAACTACTGCTTCTACCACCTCTACTTCTACACCTCTTTCTTGTCCATTTCATGTCTCTGATAAATTAAAATCCAAGCTTACAAGATCTACTAAAAAGTGAATGCTAATTTTCATAGGGATCTATTGTATTTTCCATTTTTCTTATAATGGACTTTATCATTTTATTTAATACAATGTGGCCTTATCTTATTTCTACACTTGTTATTTTCAATTTCTCTTTCTCTCCCTTTTTGATAATCCCAAAAGGGGGAATAATACAAAGGAATTTAAAGAGGAGAAAATATTAGCACTAATACTATAATGGGGAGAAATAATTAGGGGCAAACATAAGTTAAAATAATTACCCATATAATTACCCTTTATTCTATTTATTACATATATTCTTCAATATCTTGTTTTGATAACTAATCTGTTTTTTCATTTCGAAAATATTTGAATGGAAAACTCCATGATTTTTGATCATCAAAAGGGGGAGATCGTTCTACTACCCATGTTTTAATTCTCACAAATCATGATGGGAGGTTGTTGGAATCGTCTAGTTTTAATGCTTACAAATCATGTTTTACACTCCTTTAACTATTGTTTCAAAACCTCAATTGATAATGATTTAGAATCTCACAAATTACTTTTTAAATAATGTGAAATGTGTTTAATATTTATCTATTATGTTTTAATATGATTATTTTTAATAATAATCCATTCTATGAATATTACTTCTTAATATAGCTTATATATATTTGGCTATGTCCGTGAAGCTAAAATCTTGATACCGGTTCCAAATTTTCACAAAGACCTAACGACCTTTCTATGCAATCGTTTCCAAGACACCGTAACAAGAAATTTTCCAGAATTTTTACAAAGGACTAGAAATTTTAATCATGATACCAGTTAAAGAATTCTCATAGGACTAGACATTGTTACTTTGCTCTCAGTTTCAGATCTCAACATAACTATGACACCATGACAATCTACCCATGAATGTATCACAGTGATTGTCTCACTGTGATAGTGGCACCATGATTATCCCACTGCAATTGTGACATCATTCCATACAAAAACATTTCTCTATCTTTTCTAATGAAATTTAAAATTTGTTTCTAACAGACATATTTGAGTCATTTAATTTCCCAGACATAAATAATGATCTTGCAGACCTATCAGTAGATAGTGTGAGCTACGAGGTGTGTAGATAGTGTATTGAAATTGGGTTCCCTAGACCCAACTTGTTTTGTACTTTTATTATTATTACATGTATTCAGTTTTTTTTATACTTGTGTTTATCTTGCCATGATAGTGTAGATAATTCTGCATCCACTTTGTCTATGAAAATTTCTTTAGATTACCTGTTGCATCAAATGGTTATAGCAGGTCCCAGGCTATAATGAGATTCCATGACAGTAATCTTAATGTAACGTTCTATGGTCCAGTTACATCATTATGAAAGGATATAGATGACGTGTGACCATCAGGTGCTGGGGGCTCATAATCATTGAGACATCATCTCATGAAGTTCTCACATGATGATCTCTTGCTATTGAGATCATGAGGAAAGACCCTCTTAATAGGAACACCACATGTTTTTGTTGTCATTGTTCGTTCCTATCTACGGTAATGTGTAATGGTCTCCTGACTTGAGATCATTATCAATGAATGTCATTTAATTATGTAGATTTGATATATGGAGAAAACCATGTTGACAAAGTCATGGTGAGGTAGTTTGTATTGGGTATGTCAATAATGGCATGGCATTGATTGAATGATCGAGAAAGGTTTTTTCGCTTCCGAGTTTAGGAAGAGATATTTCGGGCCTGGTTGTTTAGGATGGTTGCACCTTCATTAAATCCATGGTCATAGTAGTCGAAGGTACGACCGTCCGGAAAAATCAAAAAAAATAAATCAAATAAATAATGATGACACTAAGTATGTATTCTGCTTTATTGAGATATCACTGACGAAGAGAATAGATTACTCCCACCGTGTTCATAGGAAGGCAGTCACTTATTTGACTTTTCCTTATCTCTATAGGGGCCTCGATGGGTTGCCAGACCCCACTCTAGGTCGGTGATAATATTCACTACTATAGAGATAAGGGCCTAGAGGGTCACTCACGATAGATCCTTGAGACTATGAATAAGAATTAAGAACTTGGTGGGCCCCGCCAAAGTGTCCGAGAACTATCTAAGTTCTATGGATCACCAAGGAATAAATAAATTTGTTAATTATTTGAGTTTAGAATAATTAGTTGAATTTATTTATAACATGTATTTACAAGTTTTATAGTAAATACACGTAAAAATATTATTTGACTGGATTTAAATATTCTAGGTTGGTTTGATATTAGCAGGATAAATGTGTCGAGTTAAAGACACAAATTTATCAGGTATGTATTTATATATTACAAGTAATTGATAAATTGTAAATATTATTAATGGCATAATTTTATTTGTCATAAATAATTATTTATATCTCCTATATAGAGGACGTCTATTACAAGGTCTCGGGAACCTATACCGCGTGTTTTAACACTCCCTATATAAGTGAGAGAGATGCTCTCCCCCCATTACTATTCATGTGTCATGATTGAGAGCATCTCTCTCCTCATAGAATTTAGAGAGAGAGTCTCTTAAGCAAAGAAGGATCTTAAAGGTCATCCACCCCGAATCAAAGCTTCCTCCATTGCGGTGATCATCACTGCACTGAAGTGAGCATCAAAGATCCGCGCTAGCACCCAGATCTTAACAAACGGAGCGTGAGCAGATTCGCAAGGCGTGTTTGGACTATCTAGAGGGCGTCGATGTCAGAGTCTTCGAGTAACGATCGCCGGTATCCTGTGAGTCAATTTTGAACATGGAAAACGTTTAGTTTTAATTTTTGCGCTCCTTATGAACCTTGCGAGATCCTCAGACCAAGGCATGACAAGATCACCGGAGTTGACAGGGTTATGTCACTCCGGTGAAGAAAAACATTTTAAATTCCTATCCCTCAGGCTACTGATGTGTCGTCCCAGTACCCAACATAGTGCACCATGTCGGCTCCTACAAAATCACCTGAAATAATATATAAATCTTCGAACTTGATTAGAATTTATGGGAGTGGATTTCATGCAAAAAGAGAAGAACGCATATACATGCAATAATACACTAAAAGAATAACTCTCAATTCCAACTATATGTAAACAATGAATAACCTGTTGTGAACCATCTTGAAAGCTTCTTTCCAACAACTCATAGGAGAAGAGGAACATCTCATAACACTAAAAAATAGAACACTCAACTAATGACAATTTTTTTAAGAGTACTGGAACTTTGTATCTACTGCATCCAAAGAGTCATGATATTGATTACATGACACATAGATCCTTATAAACTCTATCTCATTAAATTTTTCTCTATTGTGTACTGTTTCATTAATTTTCAATGAGTTTTTGTATCTGTATTAATACACACATTGTCTCCTTTTCTGAACTGAATGATACAATAGATCCTCACTCAAATATATTTCTACACCTTGTTTCACACAGGTATAATAATAGAAGAGGTTATGTGTAACCTGGATGTTAGTTTTCCCATGTTGAATAGTGGAAGAGGTCTTGTGACCTCAACAGCATCATGTACTATTGTTAACCTCGATCAAGGGTGTGGATCCAAAAAATTATATATATTTCTTGGTGGATGGTGATCACCAACTGAAGTAGATTAGGTCTCAGCATGAGACTGGACCACTTATTTTACC
Organism: Viscum album; assembly: GCA_963277665.1. Classification (NCBI taxonomy): domain Eukaryota; kingdom Viridiplantae; phylum Streptophyta; class Magnoliopsida; order Santalales; family Viscaceae; genus Viscum; species Viscum album. Next base: position 452,085,889 of record OY728120.1, on the reverse strand, counting down.
CATTATGTCTTTTAATTTAGTATTTCTCTATTTTAACTCATATTTTAGAAAAGTAAATGTTACATAGACTGTTAGTCTTGGATAGTAGTTATAACTAGTTTTCTGTATTAGAGTAGTTTCAAAATTTGTATCAATATCTCATATTGTTATAACATAGAATTAATCAAAATTTTGATAAACTATTTGAAAAGTAAAACTATTATGATTTTACTAATGTGATTAACTGGCCTATTTTATTTTTAATTGGGTGAATTTTAATGTAAACTTTATAACAGAAATTTTTATAGGAACTCAATTCCGACCCCCTCTTGAGTGTCCTACTCTGACCAACACTTGTCAATTCCTTGCATAATAAGGACATTCAATTTTTAAAGAGCCTTATGTGGTCTTTATGAAATTATAAATCTAATGCCTTTTAGTGTTAGAAAAAATATGGGGATTTATAATTTAAAATTGACAAGAGTAGAACTCGAACTTGATGACAACTTGGTAAATCACCCTCAAGAATTGCTTGAGGATGTCTTATTAAGGGTTGGAAAATTAATCTTCCTATTTATTTCCCATCCTAAATATCGAGGAATAAGTATATGTAAACATTATTATAGGGATACTATTTATATCCACTAGGAATGTGTTGATCAATGTAAACTGAGGGAGGTTTAAATTTATCGTTGATAAAGAACAAGTTGTGTTTGATTTATTGAAGGCCTCTATGAAAATCGGAGATTCATTGGATTGTCAAGCCATCTTTTTTACAAAAAAGAATGGATTATATGTCCAATAAGGACAGCAGAAATAAACTAACTCTTGGTGAAAATGGATACAGTTCTCAAAATAATTTGAATTATATTACACCTCTAATGAATAATTTCATACCACCATTCATACCATCAGTTTTTATAAACTATTCAACAAGTGGTGTGCCCTAAAATTAAAAATCATCAAAATGGAAACATGCTTATCTCTAAACAATAAATGAAGTGTTGTCTTTAAGGAAACCCAAGATAGTTCATATTATAGTTTATGAAAGATTATTAGTGTTGGAGATGGTTTATAGGTGTACTTTGGATAGTTTATAAAATTTTAAATTTAAAATAAAAAAATCCCATCATGTAAAACATATAAATCATGTCCAATTGTCTATGTTGCGAAAATTTAAAAATCATCATTTTTTCATCATGTATTAAGTAAAATATTTGAATATTATATGGTGAAACTAAAAGACAGGAACCCTAGATACATGGAATCCCCCCCCCACTCATTCCTCCTCTATCACACACCGTCTGACTCTTTCCCTCTGCCTCAACATCAAGAGAAAATCTCTTGACCTAATAAATTATTCTTCATCCTCCTCTTACCATTACTCTAACATTCCTTATAACTTACCTACATCTGATATGGCCCACACCAAGTGCACATCATTGAGTGAGGATTGTCGACTACCCAAGAGACAGGTGGTTTCTCCTCCCTTACCATCTGCTGATCCATCCACCTCATCCTCTATATAAGCTTTTGCTACACCCTTAGCTTTTTCCTAGTCTAATTCCTCTTCTAGTAGATACCAGTGCTCTTCCTCATGACCACTCCTAAACCCATTCATTCATTTTTATTCCCCTGAGAACAATTTTCACTTGATCTACTAGCATGACAAGGTGAAGAGGTCTAATAATACCCTTGACCAAGTAGTTATTGGGCACAACCACATCCATGATGAGTTTCTCGATCTTTTGGGATGAATAGACCTATATTTCATTACATAGGTACATATAGAGACATACATGGAGATATTTAGATTTATTTTCCATGTTAGAGCTCAATATAGAAGATTTCACCTTTTACCTTAGTGGTGGGACTTGGGATATAACCTTGGGATTTTTTGTTATTAGACTCAGTATCTACACTAAGGATTTAATCACTCCCCTTTCTTACACTGCCATGAAACTAAATCTGAGAAATGGGGGTGTGGCTAGGAGCATGGAATTAATCACTAGAGCCCCCCCAAGATTATTTGATATATGTATGGTGAAAAGTAGCCATATGGGTAGTGCCTCCATATGGATTCTCCCCAGGATCTATTTTTTGCATGGTTATCCCAAGGTGTTTTACAAAGAAACATAGGCCATATCATGGTCATAATCTGGGACTCTACCATGGGAGTCCCTTCCATCAAGATGGATAGACAATTCCCCTTACTACGAGAAAAATATGTGGAGGTATTGTGGTACTCTAATGGGTGAAATATCTATTACTAACCTCACCCATCACCTCAGAACCTTTATCGCCATTCATCCTCTTTCTTCACTCAACATCATGAAGTACATTGACTTGTTCTTTCTCCAAAACATTTAGCTACTTAAGAATATTTAGACAAATACTAGTGGTCTCCAGAGTACATTGAGGATCCTAACTATCCCCAAGCACACTTAGTACATTCCCCTATTAATCTTGAATCATTCCCTGCCTCTACATCATCCCCAACAACCACATATTCACCACATACCACCAATTCACCTTCTCCTCATGTACCATCTGATATATATTCAATTATCTAGTGTATTCTAGAGAACCAGAGATGTATTTTCTACCAATTATGCATCTAGAATCCATATATAAAGACTTATTATAAATCAACTCCTCTCCCACTCTATCCTCGACTGATCCCACCCCAAAAAACAAGGAACATCCATCGATGGTCTCTAAACTTACCTCTGAAACCATTTCTTCCATATAAATCAACTCCTCACTTCACTTAGCCTTGTTATCTCTTCCTTTCCCCTGTCCTCATCCCCTTCTCACATGATTTTGTTCATTGTTGGGACTTCTTTCACCTTTACCGCCCCTCTTACTGCCTTTCCCTGCGCATTAGACCCCTATTTTGGGTCTCTTGGCGGGTGTTTTAGGAGGCTTGGGTCGGCACTGGTGGGGGAGTTCGAGGATCTTCTTCTCCTATGCCATTATTTTCCAACCCATTGTGCCTGACCCTATCTTGGTCGGGCTTGGTGTGGGTTTTGGGACATCTTGGGATGGTGTTGGTGGGGGGATGGCAGTGGTCTCAGTGCATTTTCGCTGCCAGAGTTAGTTTCTTTTTCTCCAATTTGGTTTCCTTCTTCTCCGGACATGGTGGTGTTTCTTCTTTTGTTGTCTTCCTATTTTCCTTTGGCCTCCTTTTTGGTTTTTTGTGTTCATTTTATTGTTTTTTTTTCTGGTTCGTTTATCGATTTTACAGTGTTTTAGTGTTCGTTGGTGGTTCAATTCGATGTGTGGACATGCGATGGATGCAGCGGCCATTGATGGAAGCGTTGTTTATTTCAGATATTTGTTAGGTGTTATGATGATGAAGATATTGGAATGCATTTTGTGATAGTGTTCTAATGCTGCGGAGGGACGTTCACCGGCTGTGGTGCTTCAAAAATGCGGTCGACGGTTCGGGGGCGCGGCTCGAGGTCTGGCACTCGAGTTATCGTATCCCAGGAAGATTTGATGGTGTTCAGTTCGATGCGTGATTTTTGATTTTCATATTCGTATTTGGTTGTCGTGGTTCAGGTCATGGTGCGCGACTCGAGGTGGTTCAGGCACTATAATTGTTTATGTTTGAATTTTGAATCTTGAAGATTGTACTATTCGATGTTGTTCTCATCGGTGGACATTTTTTTGGACGGGGACCTCGCTGACGAATTAAATATGGGTGTGATAGGTTTCTGTATTCATTTTATGAAGTGTGCGGTTATCACTTACAATAAAGTTACTTCTAGAAAATTAAAAAAATAGATTTGGATAATGTTATTTGGGTTTTAGGATATTATTTATTACTTTTCTGGAATATTCTGTGAATATGTCATCCCAACACATTACTATCGTCCAATCATGTATTTATCTGAGCTTCATTCTCCTTATATTGATTGTGTGAACCTACACATTTTTTAAAATACATATTGATTAACCAATGTGTGTTATTGGTTTATTTTGTGTAGATATTCAAATTTTAACAATTTCATCGTGTTGCATAATTTTCAATCAAAACCTACAAGTTTCCCCATGGAATGTGTTGTATTATAGGGATCTATCAATTCCCTATTTTAAATTAATAAATTTCCATTTCATTTTTATCAATGAATATATTGATATCTCTCCCATGAAACCTTATATAATAGTGGATACACTATATCATTTTATGTGTAGGGGTCTTTTATTGAGCGATATTCATAGTTCACTTGAATTCTCCCTATTTTCAGTATTTTATAATAAATGATTCATTGAAAGAATGTTTAATATGAAATATCATTGAAACTAAATAAATACAATAAAATTTAAGGTTGGAGGTTGTTGAAATCCATTTTTATTCATGTTCATAATTTTAGCATGATTGGTAATTTGAGTAATTTAATTCAAATTCTAAAATATTTAAATAGGTTTTGGTTGACTTTTTTACTCTATACTATGACTAGAGTGATTACTAGTTATATTATATACTCTCATTCCCAAAAAGATTCTAGAACTACATTTTCATATTCTTTTTTGAGTGTATTTTTTAGAGATATTTGGGACATGTAAGCCGATCAGAACTTTTATTGTTATCTTATCATGATTATGATTGAATAAGTACACTTTTAAGATGATTGAAGAAATCATTTTTTGTCACGTTTTCCTAAGACCTACAAAAATATCTATCCTTCCTTAAACTATAGTGGTCATTAATAACTTTGCTAATAAAAATATGATTAAATCCTATTAACCCTTCCTACAATAGTCTTAGTATTATGCATGAATTTATTTTTAAAAGGGGATTTTTCGTCTCTACCATACATGGGATGTTCTTTTCCCGTGATACATATAAATTCATTTTCACCATATTGATATAAAATGGTTCTTGATTTGCCTTTTTATTTTTATTCATACCTGATTCCATTGAAAAAAGAAATATTAAAAAATTGGTTGTGTATATGGATGGTAAAAAATCACCATTACAAGACTGATGAATCTTATGATTGATCATATGTAGTTATGTGATGGATGTGAGATATGTACTAGACATTATTTTGTGTAAATAAATAAAATGAAAATGATAAAGTAGAAGTGAACAATATTCTTGATTTCATCACATATTCATTGACCCACATTGAGTTGTTTAGAGAACAAAAATATTTTTTATAGGTGTCACTTCCTTGTAATGTTCATGATTATCATGAATTATGCTTTATCTATTACCCTATTTTTTTCATCATGAGTTTTATTATCGTCCTACCTTCCCTCAGGGTTAAAAAAAATTTAACCATATTTCTTAAGACCTCATGAATAATTTCTCACTATTATTTATGAAGTGGGGAAGTTATAAGAAAAAAAGCCTCTGGTTAGGAACATGTATCCAAGGTATGATAATAAATCTTGTTTTATTTTCCTTAATTGATAAGGGAAAATATATTGTTATTAAAATTTAAAAAATTTAATATCTTTTTAGAAATAGTTATGAAATTTTAATTTGTAACGTCCCAGATCTGGGTGCCACTCAACAGGTTCCCCGAACCCGGTTGGTCACATGACCTCATGCGCATTTCCCCAAACGCCAGAGGCTACCGACTACCAGTGAGGGCTTAGGTCAGGTAGTGGGGGAACTATTCCCCCATTTTTCAAAGTGTAACGCAGTGGAAGAAAATACCAGCATACCAAGAGCAGAAGCAGTAAACAATAACAATGCTAAAATGGACACATTACTGAAGTAAATAAACGACCAACAGTCATATATAACAATGCAATATGTCCCTGAGTCTAAGAAAGTATAAAAAACATGATACAATGCAATCTAAAACAATATAATACTAGGGATAATTACCGCAAATCAAAATAAAAAAGCACAGCAGGAACTCAGTAGCATCGCAAGCCTAAGCTCGGTCCCTTGCTCTCCTACTACTCTGCAAAAATCAAGTACATGTATAGGGACTCTTGAACATATCTACACCTGCAGCAATATAATATTATTGCGCCCAATACATGACCCAAATAGGGTGTGAGAAATAAATCCCAGTAGGCAACCACCAAAGGCTCGTGCCCCACTGTCAGTGAATTTGTGCAACAACAGTGTGCACTAATGAAAATGCAGTAAACTAGTAAGTACTCAAAAGAAGCTACCCCTACCAGTTCCATTTCCATTTAATTATTATTTAACAAGTCAAGATAATTTAATTATAACTTCTTGAGACTTAGCCTCAGCCGGAAATCTCCTATACAATGTCGCAGCAAAAACCACAATGAGCTATCTAACAAGTACAAGGTAAAACAATACCAAGCATGTTCTTTAGCTTGGAAGATATAACATGTCAAATCACCATAGTGAATATGCAAAGTAAACAGAGTACTCAAACATTCAAAACCCTACCCTCAGGTAATCATAATCAAAACCCTCAGGTTATTGTCAACTGGCACAATGAATATTTCCCTCGGGCGTACGAGGTAATTCCCTCAGGCACGGAAGCAACTGCCCACATGCATAAGAAAAGTTTCCCTCAGGCTAAACAAAAAACTTACCCTCAGGAATGAGAAACACTTCCCTCATGCTAAATAAGCAACCAGGATGATCCCAACCCATAAGAAAGAAATTATATACATTTTCTCTCAAGAAAACTCAAAGAATACTAAATCACGGCTACCCTCAGGTATCCTGGACAAATGGCTAAACAAGGGAACGCACCCATGGGGTGGGCCTTGATCTAAGAAATGATTCCAAATAGCAGTTTATAGTTATCATCTGATTATCTATGAAATTATAGATAACTTTATTAATCAAGACCTCATCCATACGACACCCCAAACATGGGTGTGTAGCACAATGGTACACAAAAACCACATGATAGTTGGAATTAAACATCAGACCTCCTGCCTTGATCTCCTCTGATCAACATACGTGAACGACGCCTCCCAAAACACCCTATAATAGCATAGATCTGGGATTAAAAACTAATTTTTCAAACTCAAATAACATCCGATCAGAAAATAATTGGATGTAAGGGTTCATGAAGAGTGAATAACTCACCTGCGCGGTTCAATCGAGATTGTGTGGTCAGGAGCTCCTCCAAGCTTTGTCCCTCTCTCATGTTCTCTTCTGATGTTCTAAGCTTCCTCGATCAAAAGAGGAGGCTACTGCCCGTTTTAAGTGAAAAAAATAAACTACACGGCGTGTAATCTCAGATACACGGCATGTAGTTTTTATTTTTTTACTATTCCTATTGCGGATACATTTCACTGCCACAATATTCATCTGTCAACATGAGTACACAATGTGTATTGTTGAGTACACGGCTTGTACTTTTACTCCACTGGCGGCTACTCCCACCACCTTGCTGCTCGCTTTCTGACTGATTACACAACATGTATATACTAAATACATGGTGCATAGTCGGTTTTTACACCCTTAATCGCTGACAGGCCTACACACCCTATGTACTCATCCCACATGGACAAACTACATGACATATGGAAATGTACACGGCGTGTACCCCCAAAATTTGGGATTTTCCCCCATTTTCCTTATTTTCTAAAAAGCATAAAGGAAAAAAGGAAAAGAAGAGACTCGTACCTAAAGAATAAGAACCAGGTTCTTACAAACTTCCCCTCTTAATGAAATTCATCCCTGAATTGCCCTTCCAAGGGTGGTAAAGATAAAGCTGAGAACAACTCTGGTCACTGAGCCTGTACGTCAGTCTCCTGCTCCCAGGTTTCATTCTGCACTCATTCATTCTGCCATAACACCCGTACGAGAAGAACTGACCGGCCTCGGGGAACCTTCATGCTTTTATCAACAATAAGAATTTGATGCTCCTCAAAGGACGCATCGACCTGAAGTTCAACATCCTCGAGCTGAAAAACGTGAGATGGTTCTGAGTGACAATGGCACATCTATGATTTGAGGAACATGCCAGGCATGGCCCGGTACCTATATTGTAACTACCACTGATATTAAACTGGCCCGACTCTCTCCAAAATCTCAAACGGCCACATATGCCTCGGTGAAAGTTTACCCTATCTCCTAATTCACATGTGTCCCAACCTCGGTGAACCATATAAGAAAACCTGATACCTGACCACAAACTCCAAGGGTCGTCTACGGTGATCATCATAAGGTTTCTGACGAGATTGTGCAATATCCATCGGCTTCTGAATCAACTGGACCTACTCTGAAGTCTCTTGCATGAGATGTGGTCCCAGTAAAGCTGCCTCACATGCCTCCAACCAGCACAAAGGTGATCGGCATGGCCTACCATATAAATCCTTGTAAGGTGCCATCTCAATTGTTTCCTAAAAACTGTTGTTGTAGGAAAACATTACCCGGGGTATGTGCTTCTCCCAAGATCCCCCAAAGTCCAGGACGCATGCACGTAGAACATCCTCTAACACTTGTATCGTACGCTCTGACTGGCCATCGGTTTGAGGGTGGTAAGCTTTGCTCAGAAGCACCTGTGTATCCAGTTCCCTCTAAAAACTCTTCCAGAAATGAGACGTAAAGCGGGTGTCCCTATCTGAAATGATAGAACAAGGAACCTTATGAAGGAATACCATTTCTCATATATACATATTTCCAAGATCGTTATCACCAAAGGTCTCCTTGATTGGAAATAAGTGAGCTGCCTTCGTAAGTTTGTCCATAAAAACCCACATGGCATCACTGCCTCGAGGTGACCTCAGAAACCCAGCCATGAAGTCCATCGCGACATCATCTCATTTCCACTCTGGAATGGGAAACTATTTTAACAGTCTGACTAGCCTCGGATGCTCCACCTTCACCTAGAGACAGGTGGAACATCTCACAACAAAACCAGCAACATTCCATTTCATACTCGACCACCAATACTAACATCTCAAGTCACGGTACATTTTTGTAACTCTAGGATCCACTGCCCAAGCAGAAACATGAAACTTCCACATCATCTCCTCACGTATATCCCCCGGAACCCTCACTCATCAATGGATATGCAGTACCTCATCATCACCTATCGTCCAACCGAGAGGAGGGTCCTCACTTGCCACCGACTACAATAGAACTAGGCCTTCTGAATCTGATAGCTATCTCATACTCACTCTATCTAGGAGGATAGAATTCATAACTAAGGATGAAAGATAGGCTGGCCCCAGACTATCGTGCACCTCCAAATGCATCTTAGAGAACAAATATACAAGCTTCCACTCACTGTTGGCCTCCTGCACTGCCTATAACTGAGTTCTCCTACTCAGTGCATCAATAAATACATTACCCTTACCAGGTGTATAGGAAAGCTGAAAGTCATAGGACTGAAGGTATTCATCCCACCTTCACTGTCTCAGATTCAGGTCATGCTAGGTAAAGATATATTTGAGACTTTTGTGGTCCGTAGACACTAAAAAATGTTCTCCTAAGAGATAATTTCTCCAACAACACAATGCATGAACAAATGCAGCCAACTCAAGATCATGCGTCGAGTCATTCCTCTCATGTATCCTCAACTACCAAGACATGTATGCAACTACTCGATTTCCCTACATCAACACTACTCCCGTCCCAATACCTGATGCATCACATTAAATTGTATAGCTCTTCCCTTGATCTGGAAGTATTAGGACTGGTGCTGATGTCAATATTCCCTTCAACTCCTGAAAGGTTGTCTCGCAATATTTTGAGAAAACGAACTTCACACCCTTCTTATTCTAGCTCATCAATGGCACTGTTAAGAAGGGGAAGTCCTGTATAAAGCACCTGTAGTAACCATCCATCCCCAAGAGACTCCATATCTCAAACACGTTCTTAGGCTAGTCCCAGGAAACTACTACACTCATTTTATTTGGGTCTACCACAACTCCTGCCTCTGAGATAATATGACCCAGGAAGTGTATATGGTCCATCAAAGAGTGGAACTTTTAGAGAATAAAATATAGATGATTCTATCTAAGTGTACTCATTAAGATATCAAGATGGGTAACATAGTTGTGTCGAGTGTGAGAGTACACCAAGATAAAATCCATGAAGACTACCACAAAAGAATCCAGATAAGGGTTGAACACATGATTCATCAGACCCATGAAAACTGATGGTGTGCTTGTGAGTCTGAACAGCATGACCATATACTCGTATAGACCATATCTTCTCTGAAAATCTATAATCGGTATGTCTGATGGTCTAACACGTAACTAATGATATCTATATCTCAAGTCAATCTTTGAGAACACTCATTCTCCTCGAAGTTGATCAAAAAGGTCATCAATCCTTGGAAAGGGATATCGGTTCTTGGTCGTCAACTGGTTAAGCTTCTGATACTCCACACAAAGTCTTAGGATACCATCTTCCTTCTTAGAAAATAGGATAGATGAACCCCATGGAGATATACTAGTTCGGATGAAACCCTTTTCCTATAACTCCTCTGACAGCCTCTTGAGCTCTTGAAACTCTATTGTAGCCATCCTGTAAGGAGGAATGGACACTTTTGCCACTCCTGGAACAAGATCAATAGAGAAATAAACCTCTCGCTCTGGAGGAAGACCTGAAAATTCGTCTGGGAATACATCCCTGAAAAGATCAACTATTGGAGGTAAATATTTATGACAAGATACCTGGTCATCCATATACAAGATCACAATCTAGGTTGTCACTCCACCTCACCCATGATGCTCGGGTCCAACTCATCTCACTTGGACATCCCATTCACCCATGAATAGAAACCTTCCACCCTTTGTTGACGTGAAACTCACCATGCAAAGATAGAAATATAAAAAGGCTCGAAATGGTACCAACTAGTCCATCCTGAGAATGATGTCATAGATCGTCATCTATAAGACATAGATGTCCCATAGAAAGTGACACCCACCAACCTCTAGGGGGAACTCTCTGCACTAACGTACACCTACCGCTATAATCCCCAAAGGAGTGTCTAGTGCCATAACATCAGAAGAAGAAGAAACACAGAGCCCAAGGCTCTCCACAACTGGAATAGATATAAAGCTATGTGTAGCACCAGTATTGAAAAGTAATGAAGAAAAAACAGAAGATACTAGAATAGTACCTCTGATAGTGGAAGGTCTGGGATCTTGATATTTGTTGGGTCTGTTGCCCTTCATATGCCTGCCCAGTACTGGGGCCCTGCGTCCCAGCCTGGATACCCTGAGCTGACCTGCCCTGCTATCTCTGAGATCTTGGTGTCTGGCTACCATGGCCATGACCACCACCACATCCTGAATGTCCTGACATGTTCCAATTCCCTAACTGGTAAGAAGTTGTTGGCCCTTCTCCCACATGTGGTATTTTCACAAAACCCTCTCACTAGACACTGGTGGAAACTCCCTAAAAAAGCGTTGCAGATGACCCATCTTGCTGCAAGCTCAGTACTCCACTGGGTCACGAGGACACTGAGGTCTCTTGTGCCCATTTTTACCGCACTGGTAGCACCTCACCCGGCCACATGAAGAGATCTTATGACTAGTACTTCCACTGTGAGATAAATCCCTATTCCTCTTCCTCTTACCAATAAAAATAGTACCAGAAAATGGTACCGAACTGCCCTGGCCTGCACCAATAGCTTCCCATAGGTTCCGCTCAGTAATCAGTGTCTGGTTCACAATATGATGCACTGTAGGCAACCTAAAAACGATCACAAATGCTCGGATGTTGAATATCATCCCCAAAGAGTCTATCCCTAAATGTCTCATCACCCACTAGAACAGGTGGAAAGTGTTGTAGCTCGATGAAGCAGGCATAGTAGTCCATCACTGACATAGCGCCCTGCTGCAGATTCATGAACTCTCATGTTCGATCTTCCCTCAACGTCTCTAGAAATAAAAATTCAAAGAAGACTACCTAAAAATATTCTCAAACCATATCTTTTTTATGCTCAGTCTGGGTGGTAATATCCCACCATCTTTTGGCGGAATCATGCAGGATGATTGTAGAGATCTTGACCATGCGCCCTGGAGGTGTCTCCAGATGCTCAGAGATAGTCTACATAGAATCCAGCCAAGACTCCGCAGCCTATGGTCCTCCATCCCCTGAAAACGTAGGCGGATGCTACTGCTGGAATATACCAGTTAGCTCTTCCATACATGTGGTCGTCGGCAGTGCTCCCTAAAAGGTCTGCATGAACCGCATGAAGCCTTCAGACAACAGCACCTCTGCGCCTGTATCTGCTATAATGGATGGAGTCGCATCTGGCTCTGCTGCAGGATCCATCGGTAGCCCATGGCCTACCGTCTCTGGAGTATACTTGTTTCCACTCTCAAGGATAACAACTCGTGGTCATCTCGGCGGCATGACACTACAAGGTCAAACATGCGCCTTAGATTAAGATCACTGAGAACTGAAAACAAGGAGTGTAAGAAGGGAATAGAAGATAGAAAACATTCATGTTTTATAAAACAAGACTACATGGCCTGTATAATAACTACACATAATGTTCCCTTAAGTCTTTCACATGGGAATGTACTCTGCCAGCACTGGTCATGTAACCCCCTAAACACACGGTGTGTTGTCCACACACACAACGTGTACTTTAATTTTCTTCCCCTACCCAATTCCTTCTACCTGGATTAGCCACACAACACTATTTTGAAAGATACTACATAGTGTGTATAAAGTCAACACGGCGTGTACTGGATGAGCTTCATCGACCCGTTTTGTCCGTTACACGGCCGGGTACAGAGCTCAGACTACACGGCATGTTCCAGATAGGCACGGCGTGTACAGCTTAAATTCCAACTGCCTGTGTTGTTACTCACACGGCCAGCTACTCGGCTAACACTACACGGTGTGTTACACCCACACATGGCGTTTGAACCACCCCGTTTCCACAGCCACACAGCCCTGTCCACACTACCTCTCACCAGTCAAGACTATATGGCGTGTCCCTGAGGTACACGGTGAGTACTAGATGAGATTCACTGACCCATATTGTTTGATACACGGTCAGATACATGGCTCACACTACACGTCATGTTCCAGATGGACACGGTGTGTACAAGAGAGGATAACATTGACCCATGTTGTTAGTTACACGATGAACATGGGTTCATCACAGAACTATGTGCACAACCGATACATAGCGTGTTCCCTCTAGATTTTTCCCAATCCCCGTGTTCTGCCTACACGGCATGTGAAACGGTGAGAAACTACATGGCGTGTACATATGGTACAGGGCATGTACATAAATTTTTTTCTTTTCTTCCCGAACAGAACAGTACATGGTGTGTATTCAAAACTACATGGCGTGTATTCAGGGATTTTCTAGACAGTAAGCCTCAGAAACTACTCCGGAGCCCAGAAAAATACTAAAAACTAACACCTAAGTTCCAAATTCCAATCTATGAGGGCCCATACACCATGCAAATCAAATCTTGGAATCTTATACATGTTATAACAAAGTAAACAAGTCAATGATCCACTAAATTCTGGTTGATGAGGGCCCTTATTCCTCATGAACCAAAGATTGGCGTTCATTTTCAAAAGCTTACTTAACTATACCCTATCAACTAGCAGTTATATTATCAAGGAATTTATCACAACATCATGCATTTTCTAGCACAAAATCTATCACAACAATATGAAATTTCTAATGCACCTACATGGCATGGAAACTATGCGTGGCATGTGATTCTAACATGTGCCTAAATGATGCATGAGATGGAATATCCTCATCTTATCAGGTTGTGACTAAATAGAACCCAGGTATAATAATATAAATAGCACACAACAATTGTGTCACCCAATGGTGAAAATCAAATCATTTTTAATAATCATAAATAGAAAATAACAATTTAATTCAAGTCTATCTGGCTTTTACCTGTACACGGGGTAGCTACTCCTAGGCATAGTTATTACCAAATACCTTAATAATCTATCTCTTTCCATCATTTCCATATAATAAAATAGTTAATATAAAAGAAAACCCCTCTAATACCACTTTGTAACATCTCAGATCTAGGCGCCACTCAACGGGTGCCCCGAACCCAGTTGGTCACATGACCTCAAGCGCATTTTCCCAAACACCATAGGCTACTGACTAGTAGTGAGGGACAAGGTCTGATAGTGGGGAAACTATTCCCTCATTTTTTCTACGTGTAATGCAGTGGAACAAAATACAAGCATACCAAAAGAAATGACTAACAGTCATATATAATGATGCAATATGTCCCTAAATCTAAGAAAGCATCCAAAATAGGATACACTGCAATCTAAAACAATACAATACCAGGGAAAAATATAGTAAATCAAAATAAAACATCGCAATATGAACTCAGAAACATCGCAAGCCTAAGATCATTCCCATGATCTCCTACTCCTTTGAAACGATCAAGTATCTGTATAGGGACTCTTTCCCTAATCTACACCTGCAGTAGTATAATCTGTTTGGGCCTAAGACATGTCCCAAATAGGGTGTGAGAAATAAATCCTAGTAGGTAGCAACCAAAGGCTTGTGACCCACTATCAGTGAATTTGTGCAACAGCAGTGTGTAGTAATGAAAATGTAGTAAACTAGGAAGTACTCAAAAGAAGCTACCCCTACTATTTCCATTTTTATTTAATTATTATTTAACAAGTCATGATAATTGAATTATAAGTTCCCGATGCTCACCTTCATCCAACAATCTCCTATACAATGCCTCAGAAAAAACCACAACGAGATATCTAACAAGTACAATGTAAAACAATACCAAGCCTGTGTTTTAGCTTGGCAGATATAACATGTGAAATCACCACAGTGAATATGCAAAGTAAAAAGAGCCCTCAGAACATCAAAACCTTACCCTCAGGTAATCATAATTGAAACACTTAGGTGATTGACAATAGGCATAACGAATATTACCCTCGGGAAAATGAGATAATTCTCTTAGGCACGGAATCAACTTCCCATAAGCATAAGAAAATTTTCCCTCATTCTAAACAAAACACTTGACCTCAGGCATGAGAAACGCTACCCTTAGGCTAAACAAGAAACTCGGCCGAATATAACACATAAGAAAGCAATTATATACATTTTCTCTCAAGAAAACTCAAAGCATGATAAATCATGGCATTCCCTCGGGTATCCAGGCCAAACTGCTAGTCAAGTGAAACGCACCCACGGGGTGGCCCTGGATCCAAGCAATGATCCCAAAAATCAGTTTACAATTATTAGTATATTATCTATGCAATTCAAGATATCTTAATTAATCAATAACATAGCCATACGAGACCCTAAACAAGGGCGCGTAGCACAATGGTACACAAAAACCACATGAAAGTTGGAATTAAACATCAGACCACCTAACTTGATCTCCTCTGATCAATATACATTAACAAAACCTCCCAAAACACCCAAGAACGTCATAGATCTGGGATTAACAACTACTCGTTCAAACTCAAATAACTTCCCCTTGGGAAATAATTGGAAGGAAGGGTTCACGAAGAGTGATGAACTCAACTGTGCGGTTCAATCGAGACCTTCAGTGAGGGAATCCATGTTCCGGCGTGCATTCAAGAGATCCTCAAAGCTCCGGCCATCTCTCCTATTCTCTTCCGACATTCTAAGCTTCCTATGTCGAAATAGGAGGCTAATTCCCATTTTAAGTGAAAAAAACAAACTACACTTTGTGTACTCTCAAGTACACGGTGTGTACTTTTCATTTTTTTAACTATTCCTCTGGTGGCTAATTTTCACCGCCACAATGTTCATATATCAACATGAGTACATAGTGTGTATTTCTGAGAACACGTCCTGTACTATTTCTCCACTTTCGGCTACTCCCACTACCTTACTGCTCACCTTCCGACTGATTGCACAATGTGTATATACGAAGTACACGGCATGTTGTTAGTTTTTACACTCTTCATTGCCGACAGGCCTACACGCCCGGTGTACTCATCCCCCATGGCCAAAGTACGCAGGGTGTGGAAAAGTACATGGCATGTACCCACAAAATTTGGGATTTTTCTCCATTTTCCTTATTTTCTCAAAAACCTTAAAGGATAAAAGGAAACAAAGAAACCCATACCTCAAGAATAAGAACCAGGTTCTTACATAATTAATGGAAAACAAAATTTTAATATAAAACATAACTAAGATCCATAACTGATTTTTCTATAATAATGATTTTGGTGGGATTAATTTTTCTTCTTTCACTTAGTTTTATTTTCCTGGCTGTAATTCATTTTTCTTGTTTCAAAATGTTTCATTTGGAATCATAGTTGTGATGATATATTCTTGGGGATAGTAAATTATGCAAGTCTAGGGGATTTTATTATATGAATTCAAATAAAATATTTAGATACGTTTATTGAATGTTAAATCATTCCTTATTTGATAATACATTGGGTTTTGATGTATAAATCCCCTATCCAGATTATGTTTCACTAAGTGGTGGGTGATTTAGTTGTACCATTGTTATATTAATTTTTCTAATTTTAAATTTAATCTCTTCTAGTGTTTAAAATTATCAATTCCCTCATTGTTTAACATAATCTTACCTCCTATGTAGTAGTAAATTAAGATAGGGAAGAAAATCATATTTACAATGTTTTTCAATTAAACACATACTCCTTGCAATGTTGGTTAGACATCCCAATATGGATTTTCTTCACTATCTCTACAAGTAAAAATAATTTATTTTAGCTCCAACTAAAAGGCGTTTTCCCTAGATCAATATAGAAACTCTATATTCTATTGGATCAAACCAAATTACTTCTTTATTCAGATACACCTAAGAGACTTTGTCTACTCCTAGATCTAACCATAAGACTTCAACTGATCTCAGCAGTAACATAAAGTCTTCAACATTTTTGAAGTATTTTTTCCTCTTTATGTTGATCTCTGAACTTTCCCATGAGTTTGTAAGATCTTACATAGTTGTGTACACCCTCAAGAACATCAGTTATGATAGTCTGAAGTATCCTTTTATATTTAGTATAATTTCGATTATCTTTTTAAAATTCTCAAGTACATGAAATCACCTTCATCGATAATTAGTCTTCTTTTCCTCACACTCAAAATTATTATTTCACATTGGATGAAAGGTCTCCAAAAATGATCTTATAATTCTGTACGGTTCTCATAACCTGTATAAACATATTTATAAAAAATAATATAGTAAATGGGGTCCCGATAAATGTCCTGATTTAAATTCTCCCACTTAAATATTCAACTAAATATGTTATGAATTAAATACACTTAACTCACTTTTTCAAATAATAATACATGATGGATCTTAGGTATTGTATTTAGCCCCATTTAATTTTGGGTATTTTTTTATGCTCTAGACATTCAATTTATTGCCTTCATTCGGGGAGGATTCTTGGTATCTTCTTCTTCACATGGATCAGTACCCATGGCACATCAAGCATGCACACATGCATTAATACATACATATCACTGAATGTCATGTAGGTTTCAGGCTTCATGATTCCTTCATGTGGTGTGAAAACACCAAAATATGTCTCTCTCTCTATTCATAAATCTCTTCCAACTACCTAAGAGTCATGGATACTCTATTCTTTGGGTGAAAAAAATAATTTTGTTTTCTCATTTTAAACAATGGATCACCCAATTAATTCATGTTGTAAGTGCCTGAAGTATCAGTCTTATAATTCCTTCCTGTGTGATATTCATCCTTGAAAACCCGAGTGTTATGATAATAAAAAAAATTAATGTTTTAGTTCTTCATGTTTCTTTATGTGGACAAATAAACACTATGGCCCACCCTTGTTAATTTATTACCAAATACCTTCATTACATTTTCATTTCTAATGAAACTTCAAATGACCAATGTCTTGGAATTTCATTATGGAGGCCCATTATCATGTGATTATTTCCATTTTAATTTGATCTACATGAATTAAGGTGAAATTTCATGTCTGTATAATTATCTTGGATGTATGTCACACATAAACATCTCATAAATGTCATATATAGGCTCATTTACATTACATACTTTTCATTGCTTCGGGATCCATCATTTAACATATAGGGGTGTAAATATTTCATTTCTAATAAATGTTTTGAACCATAGAGGATTTCATGAAATCATTAAGGGCCATATTAAACATGTAGGTGGTCTAGGAAAATATATTTATGTTTGGAAAATGTAGGTTCGGCCAATCATCCTATGTACTAGGGATCCTAGGTTTTGGGAAGAGGATGAAGATGACATTCGTGAGTGATCAGACAATTTAGATAAACATGAACAAATAGACCTCATTATGTCTGTCATTTTAATGATTTGGTAGTAGTAACCTACATTACATCATCTCAAAATGGTTTTAAAGCTTTTATATGGTGTATTATAACAATCAATCACTGCCACTAGACCACTATAAAATCCCAATCCCCTACTGGCACCACCCAATGCAAGCACACCCTGTCTTATCACATCCCTTCAATGTGGAACCTTTTCTTCTAAAATTTTTTCTAATTGGGGAAATTAATATAGGCCTTATATATTAGGAAATACCTCTTTAACCCACTATTATCCCAAGATACTTCCCTCATTCATGGTTAACATTCGAGTCCTATATATGGCTGGTGTTGATCTGTACATGGTTTTTTAGATAGTCTTACCACATTTTTAATATGACGTTCATTTGAATACATAGAGTATAAATTGAATTCCAAAACATTATAATTAAAATATATAATCCAACCCTATTCATTAACTCTTTCAATTATTCATGAAATAATATTTTCCATTTTCATGGAATGTATTAAATATTATCTATAATTCATCCAATAATGAATTATGTGGCTTCAAATAATTGGAAATGACACTCACCTATTCTATAAAATGTTAAAATTCCTTTGAAAATTAATTTAATAAATTAATACTAGTTTAAAAAATAATTAGTTTTTACATGTTAATTATCCAAGCCTGACATATAATTCTAATAAAATGAATGCATAACTGTTCTCTAGGCTTCACCACTTTATCTTCACTAATATATTGACTCCATGATAACAAATGAAACCATTTGGAAAAAGACATCCTCATTTTTTTTGTTATCAAAAACTTGTCATAAAACTAAATATACGGAAACTTAAATTATTCTACCCCATATTGATAGTCAAATGAAAAGGATAACTGGGGGATCTTCTCACCTGGTCTCTTCTCATATCTTAAATGAAAGGGATGACATCACATGATGCTTATCTAAGAGCCTATAAAGAATTAAATCTTAGTCGACATGGACTAACCAAGTATATAAAATGAGTGTGAAATAACCAAGGAAGTCTAAGTGGTTCATAAAATATACTCACATTTTATATAAAGCTCAGAGGTTCTCAATTCTAAATAATTATTTTTTTAAAATTCTATAATTTTAAATGAAATGAAAAATAATTCACACTTCATTAATATTATTAGAATATTCAAGTTCACATTATTAAATCCTAGTTTGTTTCATTTTACCATCAACCAAGCACTCCCCTTAATAAATTCAATTAATTAAAAATGATTTAAAGAGTACTTGTAATATACAATGTCTCTTAAAATATCACCCTCAATGGATACACTCTTCATTATCAATAAGGAAATTAAAAAACTACAATATGAAAAAAAAATCTCTGTTAATTCCTTGTATGTTAGCTCATAACATAAAAATATGGAATAATGAGTAACCACTTTTATATTTACAGGAAGCATTAATGGTGAGAGTTTTATCCCATCCATTTTTTCTTCTTATTTTCATGGTTAAAATGGAATGTGATTTATTTTTGTTGAAAAGATTCATGAATTGTCCACATATTTGTATCCCATGAATCTCCTCATTTTTTTGGAATACTATTTTTGGCCCACCAAATTTTATTT
Organism: Viscum album; assembly: GCA_963277665.1. NCBI lineage: Eukaryota > Viridiplantae > Streptophyta > Magnoliopsida > Santalales > Viscaceae > Viscum > Viscum album. The sequence continues at coordinate 452,066,113 of OY728120.1, read as the reverse complement.
CTTTCTTCCAAGAGAGTTGATTTAAGTACTTGTATTTTGGTAATTTATAAACCCTTCATTGAGGATCATTTTAATTATCTAAAAAATTTATACTATATATCATCTTGATAAGTTTTTTATTATGATAAGTAATAATTGTTTAGTTCATAGTAGTGGAATGGAAAGATTCCAAAATGAATAATTTTCTATATGATCAGGTTAAGAAGAAATGAAACATTTAACAAAAACTTACTAATTTATTTAGTCTCTATTTAATTTATATTTTTTATAGATGTAGTTTATTAAACATTACTGGGATTATTGCCTTTGAAATATCTACTCATTTTGTTCCCAAATCATCAACAATAAAAACACTTAAGTACTTTCATATTTTTTTGGAGTAATATTCTAGATTGTGTATAGGATAAAATTTTACTTCCAAGTTGTGATATATTAGTTCCTAATTTTTTCTTCACATTTCAGGACATCATGGGAAGGACCATTTTTTCTCTCTAGATGTGTTCAACTTCTTCTAAATGTCTATTATTTTCATGTATTTATCTTTTAAATTAGAAATCATAACTTTTATATTTAAAGCAGCATCCATACCTTATTTTCTCTATTCATCATATGCTAACATTAAATTCCTTCTCAATGGGAATTTTTATTAGAATATGAGGGTAATTATTTTCTATACCATGATTTTTCTCTTTCATCTTAGTTCTGAGGTTATTTTCGTTGTTCTTAAAGTCCCTGTATTCTCCCATTAATTTTTTAATTTTTCAAGTTAAAATATTTCCCCATTGAATATGAATCATCGTTCATGATTTTATATTAATATTCATTTTCAATTCATGAGGATTCCTTAGAAGAAAACAACATGTTTTTACCTCATCATCACAAGAATCACATTTTTTTCAACTCCAATAGTGAGTCTGAAATTTTAAATTTATTCTCTACATAAGTGTTAACATTAGAAATAAAATAAGGATATGATTTTACCATCATTTGATAACATTAATATTGGGATGTCTCATTCTTATTTTTTTTATTAAAGATATGTGTGAAGATTAATTTCATCTCAACTCAATATATTCTTCTAAGGAAAATGATTTCCTTCATTCGTTATTTCACACCTTATCAACTTTCTTAGAATAAGGGAAATTCTCTAATTATCATATTTATCAAATTCCATTTTAAAAACTACTTGTATCTTTAGTGATAACCTACACTCTGATACCAATTTTAAATCCCCATTCTAGATTAGGTTCCACTAAATAGGGGTGAATGAGTGGTACCCTTGTTTTAGGATTTTTCACCATTTAAATTCATCCTATATAACTATTTAATATTATCATTCCTCTCAATAGTTTCTCTCAATATCACCTCATGTGAATTTGTAAAATAATATAGGGAATAACAAAATATTTACAAGGTTTGGTAAAAAAAAGGACAACTCCTTTCCATGTTGGTTAGACACAAAATTTTAATTTTATTCACTATCTCTAAAAGTGAAAAAAAAATGATTTATGTTATAACTGAAATACATTTTCTCTAGATCAAACGAAGAGAGTCTTATAGATTTTGGATCCACCTAAAAGACTTCTTTCTTTGACTCCAACCAAGATACTACTTCTCCTCATAATTATAAACAAAATACATCGATTACTCCCTACACCAACTAGAAGACTTCTCCTTTTTTGAAGGATTGGATCCACTTTATGTTAATCATTAGCCTCCCTCAAAATCATGTAGGATTATACATTATCATTTAAAACCCTCAAGAACATCATCTATGCAATCTAAAAAATACATCCTGATTTGGTATAATCTGGATCTCTTCTTAAAATGACCAGGTACATGAAATCAAATTATTTAAGAATTACCCAATGTTGGATTATTCTCAAAATTATTCTTTTACAATAGATGCATGTTATCTCAAAATTGTCTTTAAATTCTATACATTTCACATTACATGCATTCATGTATTTATAAAAAAAATATAGTTCATGGGTTCCCAATAAATTTCAGGATCTAAATTATCCCATTTAAATCACCAAAAAAATTGGGGAATAATTAGATACATTTAATTTACTTCTTTAAATAATAACACCAAATAAATCTTAGGTATTATATTTCTCATTTTAAATACCCCATGGGCTTGTTGATAATTATTTTATACTATTCATATTCAATTTATTTCCAACATTCATAGAGGATTCATATTCTCTTATTCTTCAGGTAGATTAATACCCATGACCCATAAGATATGATTGCATGCATTAGTGAATGAAACTCATTTAAAGGACCAAATTTTTCAGGCTTTGTAAATTTTTTATGATATATTAAAACACCCACATTTTTCTCACTCCAACATAATGCATCTCATCCCAATAACCGAGAGGTTCAAGTACTCTAATATTCATGGGGGAAATATCCCCACATTACCATTTTATGTAGTGGATAACCTTGTTTATTCAAATGATAAATTCATGAAGTATCAGTATTCTAATTCATTCACATAGGATATTCAACTTTTAATACTCAAATTTTCATCGCATAAAATTACTCAAATGTTTTAGGGATACATATCTCTTTAGGTGGATAAATAAACACCATGAATAAACATTATTTATTTAGTATGAATGACCTAAATTAAATAATCTTTTCAATTGTATCATCAAATTCTAGAATACTGGATATTTCCCCATGGAAGCTCATCATCATATGTTGTCTTCTATATTTATATGAACTACATGCATGCGAGTGAAACATCATTCTTCTAAAAATATATTAGATGTACCTCATGAATAATCATCTCATAAAAATCATTTTTAGGATCAATTTCATATGGAGGTAATCATGGATTCAAGATCTACATTTTAATTAATATAATGTACAATTTAATTTCCCATAAATTCTTCAGATGCGAATGGATTTTAGTAGATCATCAATGGACATATTTACCACGTTGTTTCTCTCAGAAATGATCCACTTGGCTCAAAAATAGTGGTTTTAACAGTGATCCAACATACTGGAGATCCTCAATTTAGGGATGATGATGAAGATGGAATCCATGAGTGATATAATGGCTTTGTGAATATGATCAGACAGACTATATAATGTTCTTAATTTTAATGATTCAAAAGTTGTCACCCAATTTCCTCAATCCCTCGTTGGTTTTACATATAGTCTATGGTGTGGTATAATTATCAATTATTGCGGAAAGACCACTAGAAATTTGGATCTTCCATTATCAGCACCCCATGTCAGAACTCCCTTCCCTTGTGCCACCCCACATAGTGGGTCCCTCTACTCTCATTTGGTCTTCTTGGGACCATTCATTCAATCTTTATACATGGGCTCACACCTCTACCTCCCACCATATTCCTGGGAAAGTTCCCTCAAACTTGGACAACCTACAGGTCCGACATGTGGCTAGGGTCAATATGGCATTGGCTTTCTCAGTGGGTTGGATAAATTTTTAATATTATTCCATTTTGAATACTGAAAATATAAATGGAATACCCATCCTTATAAATTAAAAATTACAAGACAAACCTTTTCAATAAATCCTTTATATCCTTATAAAATAATAATTTCATTTTTCATGGAATGTTTTCAATATTATATTTACATAATGAAATAAATTATTTCATGACCTTCAATTAATTTTTATCGAAATCATATTATTTTATGAAATGTGAAAATTACTCAGTAAATGACTTTATAAAATTAATAATTGTAAAATAAATTATTAGAGTTAACATTGGAATTATTAAAGTGTGACATCCAATGCCATAAAATGAATCCCTAACAATTATATAGGAATCTAGAATTATTCTTCACTAGCATATTGACTCCTTTAAAATAAATGAAATACTTAGGAATAACATGATGTGTTATTGTAAAAATTATTAATTAATGTCCCAAAGTTGGAATCCTAAAAAATTAGGATAATTATGCCATACACTTCCCTAAATCTGAAGATCATAATGTTTACTCCTTGAGAAGACCACCTGCTAGAAAAATTAAAAGGCATGATTTCAATTTTAGTGTTTTGAACTAAGTAAACAACATGAATCCATATTATATGTCATGAAAGACATGAATTCTGAACCTAATAAGATACATGAAATGAAATTATTACATATTGTTACATGCTTGAAAAATAATTTCCACTGAATATAGAAGATTGTAAATCCAAAAATATATGATCTTAAGAAAAAATTACAAATATAAAGTACATGGTTTGAAAATATAGTACACTCTCTTAAATTAAAATTTCATATTTCAATTAAAGAATGTCCATGATCTTAAGTAGTTACATTTCCTGAATGTCTTAAACTCTATATAGGTGTAGCCCCTCTGAAGCTCATAGAGAGTCCTGATTCCCAAAATACTTTCCTCTATTATGCTTTGTTTCTTTTCCATTTTATTTTTAGTTTTTTTTATTGTTTCAATTTATTTCATTATGTATTCCTTTATTAATGATTTTTATTTCCATACTCTTTTATTTCTTCTTTGTGGATTTGACATCTCAATTCAATCATTTTTCAATGAAACTGAAATCTAATTCTTCTTTATTCATTGTTTCTTCATTCACGTACGTATTTAATTTATTTTATAAGATTTTAATTGTGAATTTATTTTATTTAAATAATTTATTCATTATGTTGAGAGTAATGATGGATTTCAACATAATGAATCTATGAATAAAAACATGGTAACACTATGTATATTAATTAAGTTAAAAACAATTGTTAATCTCATTCTTTTGTAACTACCCTAGACATCATAGATAAATAATGAAGGATTGTTGTCCTAATTGGATATGAAAATGCTATAACCAATAACATACAACACATTCCTTATAAAATATAAGATTCTTGAAATTAGGTTTTTGAATATATATTGACCAAGGGGTAGTTTCCATCTTCAGTATATCTAATTAGTTTCACCAAGACCTATTGGTGAACTTCTCATGACTTTGCTTCCTATGACATATGTTTATCCCAAGAAATATTTTGGACTATATTTTCCCTAAACCCATTTATTGAACCTTATCCCTTCTTTTCAACTAAGTAATTACCAATATAAATAATTCTTAGATAATCCCAAAAAAAAGGGTTGTTGTGTTGAATCATACTAAAGGGTTTATACTTCTTATCCACTTTCCTACAAGATGTCGCTATGGGTTTTCCCTTAGACAACCACTTTTCTATACCATAGTAGCTTTGTATAGTTTGGGAAAATTAAATCCAATATAATAAACACCCATAAATGATGAAAAATTCCATGTGGGATGAGAAGTTATAATAGCCACATTTTATTAATATTAATAATATCTCGTCGATTTGTAAAAAAACATTGTCGTCTGTAATGCAGGATAACCCAATGTGACGTGTAATATAAGATTAACATGGTGTTGTGTGTAATGAAAGATATCCAAGAAATTTAATTTAATAAAAAATAATAATATATAAAAATATATGTTCTTACATTTCTATTCATACATAACCTTTAAAATCTCATCACATAGTCATCACCTACCAAATAAAACATTCAACCAAAACACACTATCTACCATAACATCCAAAATTCCCACCTACATCTATTTACACTTGAGAGGTAAATAATTTCTTATTACTATTCTCAATTTCCATTATAATTACTATACAATATTATTATAATCACACTATAAATTCATTAGTATTCAAAATTATTCCTATATTTTACATGTTTTAAATGACCATATGGCATGATTCATGTTGCAATCAGATCATCATGTGTAACAAATCATAAAAAATATTTCATTACTAAATGTATCACGTGCATATTAAAATGTTCTAGGAATAATGTAAATCTATTCATCATTATTATATTATCCATCAACATCACATCCACACTCTTCCCAAGATATTTTAATAACCCCCATGGAAAATTTTCACAATCATTAAAAAAACTTTTAAATTTAATCATATCACCTCTAAAATATTTCCTGTGATATTTTCCTAAAATGGGATCTAATTTGAAATTAGGGACTCTAGAAAATATTTAAATATATATATATAATAAATTATAAACAATAATTTCTCACTAAAAATCAAATGTCAAGCAATTCAATATGAATAACATTTTGTATTCCTTAATAATAAATAAATTCAGAATTATTTACTCAATTTATTTTTTTTACATATATATAAATTTAATATTATATTGATCGAATTTTAATTAAAAAAATTTCCAATTAATTATTTCCATCAAAGACCAATTTAAAAAATATTAATAATCTATTAAATTTATAGAAAATTTAATTTCAAAATTTCTTCAAGAATAATTATTCCACCTGGTTTATATTAAAAATCTTTCACAATATAAATTTATTCTATATTCACTCTACTATAAATTTATGAAACATCCCCTCAATAGGAAATATCAAAATCATTGTACATTCTCAATGCTTATATATGTGATGACAATTAAAGTAACCCACCATTATTCTATAATTAATGTAATCTATATATTCATTAATTCATTCCAAATATCATATATCCGAAGATCATTTCTTCATTCACTTATTTATCTAAATCTATCAAACAATAAAATTGCAAAAATTACTCTCCATTGAGATAATTATAGGGATTCTTGGGGAAATTCCTCCATTAAAATATGAATCACATCCATTCGATTTTTATCTAACTCCATTATCCCCATTAATTTATATGGGAACCATATATAAATTATTTTACTGTATTGAAATTTAATTCCTCCCATAAACACTCTTATTAAAATATTCTTTTATCTTTCTAAGACATTATCATGATAAATATTACTACAATATTATACCACAACTCCACATTACCATACGAAAAGCATTGTAACACTATATATTGATTTTAATTAAAAATGAAACATAAAATATAATTTATTTACATAATTCTATTATAATGAAATCAAACTACCACTAAATTTTAATAAGTAAACCCCCCTTACATGAAAATATTACAAAACCATAAAAAATGGTCAAATTCGGTGTCTCAAATCCCACGGAATGAAAAAAATGTCATTTAAGTGACAAAAAATAACCATCTTACCCTTATATAATAAATTAGAAAAAAAAATTCATTGACCTAATATTTAAATTTTTAGGTCTCTGTTGTTTAGATGTATTAAACTTATTATATTATATGAAATAAAATTTATTAAAGTAAAAAAATTAATATTGAACATGAAAATTTTTAATATTATTAATAATAAAAAAATCCATGTGTAATAAGATGATACAAAAGATAATAATTAAATATTTAATAATATGGTATTGAATATCCTTCAATGTGACTGAATTATTCATTCGGAAAATTGAATATCCATGTATAAGGGAGTTTTATAAAGTATTTTATATGTTATTAAGACTTTTAAATAAGGTTTTTTTATTTACCATAAATGATAGAGTGTACTCAAAAGCACTACTTTATCTAGATAAGTTTTCTTTAGAAAACACTTTTATTATAAGAACATAATTATTTAGTAACTTGAGATATTTATTAATGAGTTATTAACTTTTTTCATTATTTATTTATTTCCAATATAATTGAGGTATTTATTGATATTGATAAGATTTCGATACATGTCAAATGAATCAATGTTTTTTACATAATAGAAAATAATGAAACAATTGAATTTTATCACATCATAATTTTTACCCTGTAATTGTGGATGAATTTTTTAATTAAAAATTTATAGAAGGTGATATATCAAACAATCATAGTTTCATTGATAAAATATTAGCATTACTTCATTATTTATATGATTATATAAATGATTTTAAAATATATATAGGGAAATTATAGAGGTTATAGATCTATGATATATTATTATTGGTATCCATTAACCAAAATAATTCATTCTATTGTTAAATTTTGTTATAGTATGGTGAAAGTACCTAAACCATAATTTACTTTTCTTTATAAAATTTATAATTATTAAAAAAAATTAAGGTGGATCACAATAATATTTATTATTTTATAGTCATCATAAATAGTTTTATGACTATGTTATAAACATTTAGTATTATCTATAGAGAAAAATAATAAATCTACTAAATGTGATATAGATTAAACAATTTATAGATTTCAACTCTAAGTTTTATTGGATTTCAATATTTCGTGATATTTGAAACAAGGAATGTATTTTGTTGCAATACAACATCATGGATATATAGAATAAAAATTATTACTCCATAGAACATTACACTATATCATTATGAATTTTATATATGTATAGATTTCAAAATACTATATTTAAAATTTTGAGAGTTAAATTAAATTACTTTATCCATGATTTTTTATCTTAGTTGGAAAAATTATTATTCAATAATATCTTGTATTATGTCATTATTTTTAAATATCATTAATAAAGTAAATTTTTTCATGGATAAAAGGTGGGGTAGGTAATAAAACATTCTAAATAGAATTTTTATGTTAAAGGTGATAGATATTGAGAAATAAATAGGGTTCCACTACTTTGGTTAAACAAAGGCATTTTAATAGGAATAAAGAAGATCAAATTTGATGTCTTTCACAAATTATTGTTCATTATTCTCGATGTAATTATTTTTATATAGTATAACATGTGGAAAAAAATTTGGATTATTTTTCATCATTATTTATGAGTTAAAAAATATTTCGATACTCCAATATTTTAATTACTGATTATTAAATAGTTATATTATGCTAATTTATATAACCAACCAATAACCCAAGACTATACACCGATAAATATATAGTGAACAATTATAATATAAACATTGTTTGTATAATATTTGTTTAAAAATTTTATCAAATATTATTTTATAGCAATTTTAGAATACATAATACCCTGACTGGTAATGGGAATAATTTGTATTTGTTTTTGGAAAATTGATTTTTGGATCATTAAATTACCACATACCCTTGACACTATTCATTATCATGGGGACATAATAATTGTTATAAATCATTAGTTTCATTCCAAATGATGTTAATTGTGTTTACACTATTTTAAATTTTTTAATATTTTTTATTATAAAGAGTGTGAATAATATCATAAAATATAATTCCTATGTCTGATAGAAATGGATTTAAATTATTCAAAAAAATGAATATTCCAAAATTTATTAAATTGTGATTAGAAATTATATAAATAACTATTAATGGATTTAGTCTAGTCAGAATGTGATTTAATTATAATTTGATCTATCAAAACAATTCTAAAGCTAATGTAAGATTTAAAAATACATTGCTTTTATTACTCCCATAGAAGAAACTAACAATGGTGATGGTTTTGGAAACATTTAATTCCATGTGGAATATAATAAATATTGTTTATTAAAGAAAATATAAATTAAGTGAGTCTCAAAAAAATATTCTCAGGGAAAATTAAAAACATAATGATATATAAGGATGATACAATGGATGAATTATTATTATGGTTGAATAATATTGATAGTTCCATTTATAACTATATAGAAACACCTGATGATTCAACAATCATATTTAAATTCTAAGTAATAAATAAATATTGATTTTATATAAATATTAATATATTCATGGATCATGATATAGATTATTTTATAATTGATAAACCAAATAACATATTATATTAATAAGAGACTTGAATAAGTACTCTATTGAAGAAGAAAACTATAGTGAAAATTGAGAATCATCTGAATGATTTCATTAAAAAATTAAAACTATTTAGTAAATCCTATATTAAATAAATAGATTTTGAATATTATTATTAGGATTAATAAATATATAAAATATTCATTCATATATTGGATATCAAATTTTTCTTTGAAAAATTTAAAAAACTTGGGAAAATTAATATATCATTAAAGAAAACTATAGACATATCAAATTTCCAAACACATTTTAAGAGATTTTTTGAATACATGGGGTGATTAGAAATGAATATTAAATTTCTCTAGAGATGAATAATATTATTGATAATTCAATACATATTCCTATCAAGATTAAAAGTGAGGTCCACCCACTTAATAGAAATATATATAATACGTAAAGTTTACAAATTAAATTTCATATTGAATTTGTTAATCCTATAAAAGAAGTAGGGGAATTAGTAAAATCCCTAATTTGGTGTGAAAATGTACTTATAAATGTTCATAAATTCCATGAAAATTATAGAACACACAATTTTTACATACAATGATGTGATTAAAGTAAAGGTAGTGGATAAAATAAAAAATAATTGTAGCTGTTTCTCTTGGGGAAGAAAGAAATGAAAAATAAAATTATTGTTCTATAATAATAATAATAAATGTTTTATTTCATAAGACAGTGGATAAGTCTTAGCTTAAGGGAAACCCCATGGATTTTAAATTGGATAAAATTATTTTTTAATGTGACTAAATAAATTTAAAATAAAAAAAATTAAAAATAATTTTGATTATATTAGGATATTAATATATAATATTTGATGTTAGTGTTGTGGTGTGTTTCAAAAGGAAGAACATGCTTGTTTTCAGAAAAAAAAATATTTCTCTCAACCATATAGAGGGAATTAATCTTGAGGATGATAATATGAAAATAAAATTAGTAAACCAACATAGTAGCCTAAAAATATGAAGTTGAAAATATCATTTTCTAGCTTAAGGAGATATGTGGATGATGTGAAAACAATCATAAATTGTAAAAAATTGTCTTGAAAACCTGCCAATGTAGTTAAAGTGAACAGCTAACTCAAAATATCACAAGAATTATCTTGATCAACAACATTAAATTATGAATGATGTTTCTTGAAAAAAATATAATAATGAAAATAATTGGATCATAATTACTGTTTCTGAGTACATATGACCAATAAAAAAATAAATTAAAAGCTATTAAAAATCATGATTAATATTTTTTTACATTGGTGAATTTTTTTTAAGGTTGGGGCTGAAGCCTCAATTTATTATTTAAAGCAAAGACCTCTTTAGACTGGGTAGAGGGAGATCCATTACATATCCCAAAGGGCCAAGGCCAAGTGTCCTGAATACAAGGCTTGAAATCCCATTTTTGGCCCAAAGGACCCCTCAGTGAACAGTACTGCTACAGTTCCCACACTACTGCAGTACCTGGTATATTATAGTCATTGCTACAGTGCATGTTATAGTCCTTATGCCACTGCTACAGAACTTCTACAGTTCGCTGCTACAGTACCCTGGAAATTCACCCCTGCCTGGATTTGATCCTGGGTCTTTTGGATGCCAAGCAGGAGCCTGTACTACTAGGGTACAGGATTGTTGGCATTTTACATTGGTGAATGATAACCCCTAAATTATATTTAAAATGTAATTTCTCAAATAAATGAGAAAAAAACAAATATAATGATTATCCCTCTATTTAGGGATTTGGAAACAATTTTTTAAGAGTATAAGAATTTTTAGACAAAATAAATATTGTAATATTTTAAAAAATTGGGTTTTTAATTTGAATATTAATCGATGTTATAACAATTCTATGAGGGAAGACCATGACTAGAAATCCATTTCCATTATGTAATGAAAAATTCATGACACTTGAGTATAAAATAGTATAATAAATTATAGAATTATACGGATGGTTTTTTTTTTGAAAAATAAATATGAAAAGACATGGTCATCAATATTGTGTGATAAATATAGCAGATTTCAACATGAAATTAATAATCCATTTTTTTTAATTAATTTCTAGTTGGTGAAATATTTTCATTGAAACTAATATACATTAAGATAAGAACACTTAAACTTATATATTAAGATGTATATGGTCTAATGACTCTGAAATATACTAATGTAGATAACAATTTCAAAATTAATTTAATGATTTTACTCACATGACTTATGTTATAATTATATTTATTAGCTTATTCTAATTTAAGATATTTAATAATTTCTTCGAATATATTATTAAGAAAAAATATATATTTTATCAACAAAATTGGATCTTATATTATTTATAAATATAAAAGTCATGAGTTTCAGACATATCATGAAAATAATAAGTAAGTAATGAATGAATTCCCCTATTGAATCATTAAATTTATTGGGTAGAAGAGAGGAAAAATAAAATTTTGGTTTCAATGGAAAAAAATTTGTTATAATGGCACTAAAAAACAGGGTATTTTTTGAGGAAAATAGAAAAATGGTTGAATTCATTAAAAAATGATGTTTAATATAAAAAATTAATCAAATTATCTAATTTTAAATTATTTAAAAAATAAAAATTTGAATATTTTTGTGTTTTTTGTAGCCCTTAATTTATCACACTAACTTGAAGACATTGAGAAAATTTAATAAAAGTGATGATAAAGGAATTTTTATTTTTTATACACCTAGTATTGAAAGTTATTTATTTTAATATGATTCTAAAATATATTATTTATATCAATATTATTATTATCTTGGAGGAACAAGAAACATAATTAACATTATTTTCATATGATGATGATATTAATGAGGCTTGTATAGAAAAATGATATCTATAATACTACATCGATTGGTTTTGTAGGATTATAACAAATCAACATTATTTATGATATTTCAAGTGATAAAATAGGATATTATAAATAATGATAAATGTTCTATTTAATTATAAAAAAATTAATTTATGAAAACAATATTGTAAATTGTAGTGGCAGAATTCAAATTTAATGATATATTAAGAATTCAAATAATATATTAATATTTCTATTTTTAAACAAAAAGCATGTTGAAAAAATTATCAAAATAATGATTAGATAGTTCTTTTGGGGGATGTGCCAAAAAAATTAAAATTATTAAACATATTAGTGGTTATAAACCATATATAGATGAATTTCAGAGGGAAAATATTATTTTTATTGATAAGAATAATTATAAATGTGAGGTGTAATAGAAAATTATTTGCACGTATATCACATATAGTTAAATATTATGTGAATTTATTTTTTTAAGAGTTTTTATTCATTTTGAAAACATTAGAAAATAAGAATATTTAAGGAAATTTATGATTAAATGATTGACATTATTTTTTTCAAGTAGAAGTTAAATAGAATTATTCAATATAGAACATGATAAAGTGGTTTACATTTGGAAACCTATGGGTGAATTCAATAACAGTTTTGGTAGTTGAGTGTGCAAGATAATTAATGAACTATGTTAGATCAAATAATCCCTCTGGCCATAGTGTTGAAATTTGGACAATATCTTTTAGAGGATGAAATCCAAGAGATTCAAGGTTGATGACATTTTCTACATCAATGATAACTACAATAATTCACTTATTTTTATATTATATGTTGAGGGCATATGATTTTTCATAAATTATGCAATATGTTGTGGATATAATGCTTTCTCAGTTAAGCAAGACATTTAAAAGTTAATTACTTGTTTGTTAACACTATTCTTGGTTTTTCAGGTGGTGTGTAATGTGTATTTAATTTTTTATCATAGGAAAATTTTAATTATAAATTTAAAAATTAGTTTCTAATTTTATAATAAAGAGATATATGTACGTTAATATATATTTTGAAATATATTCAAAGGATTATGAAATAATATTCATAGATAAAAACGAGTTTGAATCATTGATATGTAGTTTTTTATATTTCACAATGTGATGAATTTAAATTGTTTATATTGTAATATTATATCTAAGGATAAAAACAAATAAAAATATATTAGTCTTATTATAGTTTCACAAGTATTTTATTATTTCATTTGAATCCTCGAATAAAACATTAGTTCAGAAAAAGATAAATCTCTATATCTTTATGTTTTTTTTTATATTGATTTAGCTTGTGATATTAGAGATCCAAATCTTATATTTATGTAAGTGTTCATTATTTAAAAATATTTGTTTCATAGATATCCCAGAATAATTTTTTTATACACTATCTGCTGTATAATTCGAATTTATTGTAGGATTTTTAGTTACAACTCAAATGATTTAGATTAAATCATAACTTTAGGACATGAGAGTTCAAGTCATATATCCAATGGTTATTTGGTTTAAAAAATAAAATGAAATTAACATGATAAGGAATTGATTGAAACATTATTTATTGAATTTTATTTAAATAAAATACCATTTGATTATATATATGGTGGAATGTGGGGGTTAATTATTTATTTTTATAACTAAATAAAATTTAGGGAAATATTTATAATACCCATGTTAAGGTATTAGTTATACTAATTTCCATTTTATGAGTAAATTATCTCATAAAATCACTATAATAAATGGTTTATATTTTACTCCTTTTATTCAATTACATTTCTCCAAAAACATGGATAATATTAAGTTCATTTATAGAAATGGTGGATGTTTCACACTCAAATGGGGAAAGATAAAAGGAGGTAAGTGATTTAGAGTGGTTTCGTGAAAAGGGTGACCTGGGGATATGATAATATTTAATTTATTAGTTCCATTATTTTAGAAAACATATAAAAATTAAGGGATTGAAGATATTATAACGTGATTAAAGGAATGATGGGGTAAAATAATGATCTTATGATATTTAATTTGATAATTGATTCCTTTAGATAATGATACTTCTTCAATGCAGTTCATTCATTTATAACAAGATATGGATTTATCCCATAAACATTTATCTAATTTATAATTTGTTCTCTCTATAAAACTATAATGGGTATCAAATTATGACATGGTTTATTAAGTTATTTATTAATATGTTTTGAAATTATTTTCCTAATATATTTACTGTGAAAGTGATCATGGGTTTTTTTATTTTGATTTTATTTTTATAGTTATAAATAAAATTAATGTTTTATATAAAATGGAAATTCACTGTGTAATTGAATTTTGTAATGGTATATATTTCTTATAGGTTTTAGAATAAATATTTTTTTTTCAAACCTGAAGGAGGATGGCTTACCCTGATATCATGATTTCAATTATTTAGAAGCATTATATAGTAATTAATGTTGATATTTGTATATATGAAGTCTATATATGATGATATATTATATAAGATTAAGATGATTATGATGTTATAAATATCCAATACATATACTAATTTACGTTATTATTTTTTATATTTCGTCATTTCAAATTTTGACTATAACATAACTCCCTTATTGTGGTTTGAAGATGTTTTTTGAATATTTATTGGAATTATATTTCATATAAGTCATGTCATAACTTTTATCATCATTTATAATGGATTCACCCTAAAACTTCAATATTTTATGGGGAGAGAATTATAGTAGCTACTATAAATAAATTGATAATACTAGAGAAAAAAATTCCTAAACTATATCGTATTGGGTTAAAGGTGTTTTTTAAATGTAAAATAACAAAAGCAATATGATGTGATAGTTAAAGTCTATTTTTTCATATGAAATATATTATATGGTTTTATATTTCAATAATTCATTATGAATATTAGATTATATGGATTTTGAGATATTTTTTTAATGATTTAAGGTAGTTAAATAAAATATTTGGCCAATAATTTTTTATTTTATTTTGAGAAATTATTTCTCAAAAATAAATTATATTTCCATAATTTTTTTATCTATATAAAGAAATGGTAATTCTATTAAATAACATAGTGAGTAAAATTCATGATCATTTCATAGATTTTTATCATGAGAAATGTGATTTAATTTTAGATAATAATGAGGTTTATGATACATTGTTGGATTAAAATCACATGAGGTGTGAATAAAAATATCGTACATGCATTATAGTTCTCAATATTGATCATAATACTTGTTTTATTTCTTTTCACATATTATAGCATGTAGGATTCAATTTTTTAATTTCAAGAGATTTACATTATTGAGTTCAAGAATACCTTAATTTTAATTTTTTCAGGAAAATAAGACAATGATCGTATGTTGTGGGTTATCAACCACTAATTATGATGGAATAACCACTCTTATAATGTCACTAAACCTTGTTAAAAACTCAGGTGTTTTTTTCCAGTTATTTTTTGTTTTTTCTCTCATTTTTTTACTATTATTATAGAAGAAAATATACATTAATAAGATAAGGGATGATATTATTTAATTATAATTTTTTAAGGGTAAATTGACACATACCATCATATTGCATTGGATTATTATATGGTCACATTAAATATATGTCAATGAAAATTATGATGATACCTCATTTGAATATTAATATGTATATCATAGATAGATTATTATGATGTTTAAAATTAGAAATAAATTAAAAAAATAAATATTTTATGACATAGATAGGGGAATCCATTTATCGCCCAATGAACTTCTTATAGGTAAATATGATACAAATTATAGGAATAAACTGTCTAGTTATATTAAAATGAGTTATTTATAAAGAAGTTGATACCAAGTAGTCACATTTATAAACTAAATAAATTATATGTAATGGTCAATGATAATATATTTTTTCACATTCTATCCCTTCTAAGACTCATATAAACCCATCTATGAGATCGAGAGTAACCCTCAATGCCTGATTCCAATAATCCAATGGAAGGAAAGTTGAATCAAGTGTATAAAATTTCAATTATTGGTAGTAATATCCTTATTGTATGAAACCAATAAACATGTCCCCATAAATTAAATAAAAAATTAAGATATTCCAAATAAACATATGAATTATTATATCAACAAAAAAATAAAAAAAAATACTAACATAATAACAACTAATACTACTTCTGACTATATAACATCATGTGATAACTAACACTTCTTGATGTTCCAATAATGAAGACTCTATAACCCTGAATAAAAATAGGTACTAATAATGTATGTATACAAGTATAAAGTGTATAATCCTCATTTAATAGAAATGTTAGTAGAAAAAATATACCATCACATATAATGAACCACACCATGAGCATAATAAAAACATCACCACATCTACTCACCACAATAACCACACACCAACCAATAAATAAAACTATCCTCACCACTAATGACGGTATATATATAAATAAAACAACCATATTCACTAACATATAATTATGATTGATTTACAAAAATAATTATATTACACTGAAATTAAATCAGTACTAACCAAATATTTAATTTTAATACCACATAATTTGGAAAACCACATCCCTCTATGAAAAAAATATATTAAAAGCATATAATTATCAAAATTTATATAAAAACATAAACATAATATGAAATAATAAAAGCATCATAACACAAAATCAACCACTATATAAAATAGTTTTATCGTAGGATGAAAATAACCACATTAAAAATCTTAGAAGTTTACATGCACATGTTATTTAACAGCTGGACCCAATTTTCAATGATAAAACATTCCATTAATTACACCACTATCACATGTTATAAAAAAATACCCTCTCATCCTTTCTGAGTTTTGTTTTTTGAAAATTATGTTAAATGATCTTATAGTAAATCTATTAGATATATAAATAAGTTTAAATGATTCATATTTTCAATAAGTCCATTTGTTGTATTTTCGATAATGTTTTCACTACATCTTTCACTATATTGTTGTGGTCTCTATATATCCCTTTAAATGACTAGATTATAGATTTAATAAAAAAATTAATTATTATATTAATTGAGATCTCTACTTATGGGAAATAGTGAATCTAATGCACGTCATAGTCTCAACCAGAGTGACTTCTGTGAATTTTATGGAATTATTTTAAATTGATCTATATTCTAAAGTAGAGAGAAAATGTATCCTTGATCTTGGTATTTCACATTTTTGGGATTAAAATAAATGAGAAATTTCATGGGCATTTTGAATGTTGTGTAGAATTTAATATTTAAGTAAATAACATAATATATGTGTATTCAAAAAATGAAGTTAAAATCAACCACACCATATAGGAAATGGTTTTATGTTGAGATAATTTTTGAGTAATATAGGGTACAACTCTATGAGTGTTTTAGAGGCTATAGAGGTACATAGTTCAGGCATCATGGTTTTTAGAGAGAGTGTAACATGGGTATATGAGAATTTCACATCTTCTGTTGAATGTTATATTTTCTATAATAATATCTATGTTATAGTATATAGAGTATAACACCATTTTATATTAATTTTAAAGCACAACCTAATCCCTTTTAGTATAGAACATGTTTTAGAGTTTCAAATATGGGAGTTAAGAATGTTTTTAATGGTTTGCACTTTAAATTTTTTTAGAAATAATGAATCAATCCTAAATGTCCCTAATATATTTAAATGGTTAATTTTTTATGGAATATGTGATAAATGTATTTTATGAATGAAAGTAAGTTGGACGTTGAGTTTTATTTTAAATAGGCACTGAAACACAAATGATTCCCAAGTCATATTCCATGGTTGTATAGAAAAACAATGTTATTGTAATAAGGGATATAGTATATTCAAAAAAATATATATAAGTAAAGAATTGGAATTAGATGAGAAAAAAATTAAATGTAAATTAGAAATAAAATGAGTTCTATGAGTTCATTTTAATGAAAAAATTTGTTTATTGATACATCATTCTAGGTATATTTTCCTTTATAAATTTTGTGTAGATGATGATGATCATAAGGGTAGTAGTGATTTCTAATATGTGAGAAGATATGTGAGTTATTAAATTATATGTATGGTTGTAAACTTGGAGGGTCAATTTAGCTGCTCCAAAATTGCGACAAATTAGTGAGAATAGTGTTTTGGGTGAAAATTCAAAATTAATATACATGCTCTTTTGATTAACATTTTATGGTGAACAATATAAAATATGTGTGTCTCCTCTTTACTATATTACCAATCTATATCATATGTGTGGAAGATATATGATCTCTATAAAAAAAAGTAAAAAAGTCATTAGAAAGGGTTGAGAGAGTTAATTTACAATACCATGATTCATAACTTCCCCTCCACCCCCTTTCTGGAAATTTTCCCTTTTCTAGTACCATGAAGGGGAATTGAAGAAAAAGGTTTATAAAAAACATTTTCTCTCTCAGAGATGTAATGAGAGTTGTAATTAATCATAATTTATCCTTATCTTTAATGTATGGAATTTATAACTATGTAAAAATACAATAAAACACTACTTTTTCTCATCGGTTATGGATGAATACATGACTTATATGCATGGAATCCTGGACATCATAGAAAGTGAAGCCCTATCTGTTGGGGATCCAAATGAATTATGTGTAAATGAAAAGGTATTAAGTGTAATAGGGTTACCTTTGGACAACCTTACATATGCATAGGTGATATCATGAAAACCCACTCATAATATATTGGAGAAACTTATCAATATTTACAAAAGAGATTCGAAACATTGAGAATGACAACTACATGTGTTGTGGAATATGTATGAGGATTTAATAATATTGTCGAGTGAGATAGTTGATTTTTTCTTTGATCATGTGAATATTCTGGTGTAAGATATGTGCGGACCTGGAGAAATCATTGTTGACATAACAAAATTTGAAAAGAATCCTAATAGTATTACAACATCAGTTTAATATAAATATATCAGAATTAGAAGATAAAGATTTGAATATGGTATTATTGGATATCCTCTAGAGAAATATCATTGCATATCATATAAGGATTAATGGAAACAATTTAGTTTCAACTGATATTTATCAAGAGGTATCATTTAATTAAATGATCAATATTTCATTGAAGGAGGATCCCAATGATGAAGAATTTAATGAAGTAATATCTTTTCTCTCATATAATATCAAAAGTAGAAAAGAGAAATTAAAATGCGAGAATATACTTTCTAATTTTATGTGTAGAAAAGATTTTATTCTTACTAATAGGTGTCCTAAAAAAATAGGATGGTGATGAGAAATATTATCCCAAGAGGAAATAATTCAATGGCATAAAAAAAGAAACAAAAATATAAATTATTTAATGGGAAGAACATAATTTCAAAATATAATGATATCTCTAAGGAAATATAAAAGAATATAGTTGAGTAATTTAGATACTATAATAAATAATTTAATTTAATTGTTCTAGAAAATGTAAGAGTTGAAAAAAATAGTGATGAAGGAACTGAATTCAAGGGTAGAGTTAAACATAATGTTGAACATCAGTCTGATCAAGAAGATGTAATCATTTAAGGGGAAAATAAAAATAAGTAAAAAGGTTTCATATATGAATCCAAATCAATATGAAATGACTAAAAGATTAAATGTCAATATTTATTCTGGATATTAAAAGACATAAAATTAGAAATTCTAGAAACCTAGAGAATGGAACTAATTTTTTCTCATGATTGACGAACATGACTGGGTTTTTTATGGTTTGGAAAATGCAATGAAAGAACATGAAAATATATTAAAGGAACTATAATTTGAGTCATTATGTTTCAATGACAATGTGATTATCAATTAATACATCTAACTTATAGTATGATAATGTAGAGTCTGAGTGAATCGCCCTCTAAAAAGAATAAGGATATTTTTAGGGAATCATATGAAATTTTTTATTCTTTCCAACAATATAAATGATTCAATGGTAATGTAAACTCAATTTTGTGTCATGATTTTAAATAAATATCCTTGATGGATAATTTTAAAACATACACACCCACAACCTTGAATAACATTAATTTCATTGAATAAATTCATATATGGATATTCAAGTTGTTGTAAAGGAACATAATAAAACTCTTCAAGTGTGATGTTATTTTTTCAAAATTATGGTGTAGATATAATATGTTTGATCCATATAAGAAGATATTTTATAAATTCATAAATTTAAAAATATATATATAGAATATTTCTCACTCATGATATTACTTCAGTGGTTATTTATTTAGTTGTGATGGTTTAGGAAATAAGGCAATCAATTGTGCTTCAAGGGACCAAATAAAGTTATAAATTGACACTCAATAAAAGAGTATATATTAGTCGAATAAAAAGTAAATAAAGATAAAATATATGACATATATCTATCCTTTGAATATGAGGAGGAATAAATAGATATGTTGGTGGAAGAAGTTCATCCACTACTAAATAATACTAAAAAGTGGACATGGGTAAAGAAATGGAAGCATGAGAAAGTTTATGTCACATAAGATTCCTTTAGAGAAATAGATTTAACCAAAACATTGATTATGGATAGTTCCATTAACTCCTATATGAGAAGAAATAAATTCCTTTTCATAAGGGTAAAATTTTATAGATATTGTGTTGTTTGATTTGGAAATAATGAATGGTTGAAAATCAACAATAATATAATGGAAAATATAGGTGTAAAATGATTAAGGTATATAGATGCTTTTTCTATTGAAGTTATCAATAAAAATTCACATAGTGTGATCTAATTATGTGAAACATGATATTATATGAATTTAAACCTTAATTCATATATTATTAGAAAGTAAGAGACTTATTATTTTTGTATATGGAAAACATAACAATAGAAATATTTACCTAATCCATGAGTATTATAGGTGGTTTCTATGAGAAGAAGAAGAAGAAAAAATCTAAAATAATAGAATTTTCCATTTTTGTCAAAAATACTTAGAAGAATTCATGAATAATTAATGATCCCAAAGCATCCCTAAACTCAAACATAATCATGCTCACATGTATTATAATTTTAAAAAGGGAAATATTTTTCAAAAGGCCTATATTCTAATTAATGGGATATCAATAATGTTTCTCATGTAAGTGTATGTGAATGAGTGTTGGTACATAAAACCTAAATATATTGATGGAAAATTGAATTATAACATTTTTATTGATTATAATAGAATGATCCCATGGATGAAGGTTATAAACCACAAATATGTGGTGTGTTAAAAATTATATGGAATCAAAGGTTAGCTGATAATATGAAATGAATGAAAATTTAGAAGTTCTAAACTAATATTGGTATAAAATTGAAATATAATCATGTTGAATAATGTTTTTATAAACATAGGATTTAACATCAGGTCTCTTCAGTTAGGTCTCTATAACAAAATGAATAAATTCATAGGATGAATTAAATTATCAATAATATAGCATGGAAAATAATTACCAATAGGAATCTATGAGATAATTATTGGAAGGTAGTGGTACTTATATCAGATTAAATCTCCAATAATTCATTGTTATACTGGAATTAAGATAATACCCTTATGAGTAGTGTTTTGTAAAGAAGTCAACAATTAAATAATTTTTTGGGTTGTGAAAAAAATGTTATTCTCAATAATTAACAAGGAAAGTTCAAGACTTGATCAAGCTCGGTTCTAAAAATTTAGCTAAAAAAATGGAAGTACACAAAACATGACAATCATGCAGTACAAACACACTTCCAAAAACAAAAAGTTACAAAAACAATTCTAATTAAAAACATCAAAGATAACAAATACCCACCGAATAAACCTATAAGAAAGCCATAAAAATATTACATGGTCCAAAAAATGGACCTGCACACATTTTCATCAGTAATGATCTCATCCCTCTAGATCGCACCTTCTTATTCCATAAAAGTCGTTGCATCCCCCCACTATCTGATTTCACAACGTATTTTTTCCAAAATGTTCATGGAGCTCATAACCCAAGAAGGGCTGAACTTGGGTCTTTCACCCGGTAAGAAACTATGCAAGCACCTGCATCCTAAAACCCGCATTCCAAGGTCGTGCCCGAGGTCGTCTACCATACTGAGGACATAACCCTCCTTTTCATGATGATAGATAGCAACCCTGACTCACAATCCCAAAGTCACAAAGTTTGACTAAAAATCCACGTCCAATGTAGACATCCTCACCAGAGCGCCTTCGTCTGACACCGCCATCCTTATCTGGCAGCAAGAACCTCCGCACCCTGAAATTGGTGCCCATCTTGAGATTTCCCACACCCTGAAAGTGGCACCCATCTTGAGATCTCCCTCACCCAGCAACGCTTCTTGCCTGGGTCTCGCCACCGAGAACCCACTCTGCATCACCATCCCATCATTACCATCATCACGCATGAGCGCCTCCTCCAGCACCTAACATGCATTCCCAAATGCATCTCATCGCCAGCCAAACTTTGTCGCCTAAGATCATCCTTCTGTGTAGTGTAATCATGAAGCCGACTCACCTTCCATCATACCTCTAAAGAATACATCCCCATCTGTAATCCAAAACCAGAGTGCGGCTGTCGGGGGCCAGCCAACAGGATCACATCGCCAGGATCCCAAATCATGTGCCTCCATTTCAACACCGACATCACACCATATTGCATATCCATAACATCCATAGATGATATTGATCAACACACGCAGGGCCTGAAGAGAATCTCCAACCACTCAGATCTGTTCCTGGACCCCTACAGTCACGCCATCGTTCCCCCATCAGCAGGTTGACAGCAGGACCAAAAACAAAAAAACCCCAATGTAGGGGTCCTCCACACGAGATTAATCATCTCTTCTATAACACCCCAATATTTTATAAGATATATTGTTTTTAATTTCATTAATATCTTCTATTTTACGTTACACCAAGATTATCTTGCTCTATACGCAACATCATACTAGCTTGCAGTATACGCAACACTATTCTTGGATCGTGTTGCACACAATTTCAAGTTTGTTTGATAGTTATTATTCTATGCAACATTCTGTGTATATATATATATATATTCAACGTATAAATGAAATATGGTTTTATATTTTATATGCAACAAAAAAGGTGTCTTTCACTACATGCAACCCTGACTAGGCTTGCATTACACGCAATCGCGACCTTCCATGATAGATTGTGTGGTACGCAATACCGAGTTTCACTAAATAACAATATATTGTTATAATATTATTATGGACTAGCCGTTATGAATATTATGAAATAAATTTTGAATTTTATAACATTATTATTCGTCTTACATATTTTCTAGAACATAGTACGAGAACTAAATAAATTTTTCGGGTAAAATAAGTATTTTTCAAAAAATGCAGTTTCGCACCCTTTTGATGGTGCACCCACTTTAAATTTAGTTTTTGACATGTTTATAAGTTAAATTCGAAAAAATAAAATTCTTCCTTGGAATCATGATATCAAAATTTAATTTGGATAAATTTTTCATATTATTCTGATAACTTTCATATTTTAATGAACAGTAAAAACAAGCTATATTTTAATTAAAAAAAACTTTTTTCATAGCAATAATTTATATGGTTATATTATATTTTTAATTGGTTTTAAAGTTTAATTAGAATATATTTTTACAATTTCATCGAATTTTTTTCATTGGAATTAATTAAACTTGGAATTTGGATATAAACAAGTGTTGATCTTTTGATAGTTATTGTTTCTTCAAAACACGCTATTTGTTTTGATAACGAGAATTAATTTTAAAATTAATTAATGCCTCTTCTATGTTTTGAATTTGGAAAAATAGAAATCATTTTTGAATTTAGAATATCAAATATAGCTTAGTATGAATTTTTGGTATTTTTCTGAAAAATATCAATTTTTGATGAATAGTAAAACCACTTAGTGGTAGTCAAAAACTGACTCTTTCATTTAAATGAAATTTTAACACTTCTGTAAATTGAATTTCAAAAATTGTACATACATGGTGTTATCCAACAGTAAAATGTGGTTCAATAAGATGAAAATAATTTTTGATGAATAGTAACTTTTGACTTGTATTTACTGTGGTTAAAGGAAAATAGGGTAATTCAAGGTTAAAAGAATATTATAATAATTCAAAATTACATTAAAACTTGTCTTGAACTTATTGGATGAGTATTGGACGACCATGGGCATCCTTGGGTCGATTTTGGGACCCCATTTAGCCACTTGGTAGTGATAATGAAAATTTGGATTAATTAATTTAATGTAAAGGCAAAATTGACATTAATAAAAATCTTTTAGTAATTAATTTTTATAAGGGGATGTATAAATTATGTTTTCGACTATATATATTCATTGTAAAGATAAAAAAACATCCTACATGGTGGTGTTTTTTTATATTTTTCAGACAATAAAAAAATTAAATTATTTATGACACAATAATGATGCAGTATTTACCTCATTAATAAATGATTTAAATTAATAAGATTATAATGATTAAAATATTATCCAAAACATGTCCAATTCTGATTGAATGATTTTATTTCGACCATGAGTCATATTATCTTAATATTTAATTATTTTTTGGACCTTTTGAAACCAAATATAAATTTATTATAAAATAATATTTTCACACTTTCCAAAGGTGCCCCTCTCCTCCCTTATCAAAGGGAACCTCCTCCCTCTTCTCTTTACACAACCATGAGCCTTCAAGCTCAGCCATTCCCTGACCATTTCTCTTCTCCACTTCCCTAGAAACATTCTGGAGGTTCTTTTCTCCTAAAAAGATGAACTCTAGTGCCTTAAGTGGAAGCTTAAAAGGGGTGCGTCGAAGAAGAGGTAATCTCTTCTATCGATTCTTTCAAGTTTCTTTCTTCTTAAACTTCTTCTTATTTTTTTGTTTCATCATAAATTAATAACATAAGTATCACTCATATACAGATATGTTATTATAAATATGAAACAACCCTGTTTCGCTTTCTATCCATCCTACGAAAAATGAAATCATCGCACGTGCGTACGTACGGAATACCGTCTCCACGCCGTGGTGTAATCTATTTTTCCAACACGACCTTACGTTGATGGATATAATGGTGTAAAGAATAACTATATATAGTTATTATAACATCATACTGAATCTAAGATATTATATCATCCAATCCAATTCAATTCAATAATTATGGGAACGATATCATCGCTCGTGCGTACGTACGGATTACCGTATCCACGATGCGATGAGATTCATTCTCTATGTTAAAAACTCAAGAATGATTATAAAGTATATATAATGAATAATAATGAAATATATGACATGAAAAAGCTACTGGATTTATGTACATATATATATATATATATGCCATCTAATTAATTCCATTCAAGTCAATAAAGAAAAGCAAATAGCGTTCATGAGTACATACGGCCTACCGTCTCCTGGAATGGTGTATTTCATTTCATTCATCTATATATTATATATATATATACTCAATATATATGATATATAAATAATTATTTACATTCTAGAAGTAATTAAATCATGAAAAAATTAATGATAATATCAATAATAACAAGTCCAAACACGTACGATAAATAAAACGATTTTACACAAAACGCTGCTTTAACTTGGAATTTACAAAATAACGGCTAATATAAAGTCATAATAAAACCATATATGATATCATAATAATGAATATGATTCTGTAATAAGTCAATGAAATTATTTAAATCATTATACAGGAGGTTCAAATACGTATGAAGCATATCAGACCTAAGGTAAGCGATAAGTTTTCCAATATCGTTTTTATCCGAGATTGTTTACTCTTAAGTATTTACTGGGGTTATATTTATCATTCATTTCCCTATTTTCTAAAATTGGTTTCATGTATGTTGAAATTCCTTTTTACCCATTTTTTACTTTTACTATATGGTTTGTCAAGAATCTTTCTTTTTTTTACCATAGGATGTACTTTTTGACTTTTCTAGAAAAAGTACAAGAAGGATGTTTTTTAACTTATACGGTGTGAATGGATTTTTACGGTTTCATAACGACTTATTTTTATGAACCTTACTCTAAAAAATTTCATGATTATTTCCACCAAAATAATTTTCTTTTAAAATATCATGGCATTTTGAGAAAAGAAAATGATTTTGAAAAAGAAAGGATATTTTCCTCAAGAATTCATATCAAGTGTTTTATCAAAACTATTTTCCATCTAAGATGAAAATATTTAGTATGTTTGTGTTTCAAGTATAATGTCTCAATTGTTTACATGGTTATATTTTTCTTATGATGAAATGATATCCATTTCTTTTATATGGATTATGTTATTATGGGATGATGTTTATGAAACCCATTTTATTTGTTGGGTTATTATGAATGATGTATGTTTATTTTGTGGCACATGAAAGAATGATTTCATTATATGAAGGGTGGGACCTATATCTCCCGCCAATAAATTGGGTAAATATTTATATCTCACGAGATAGACATAGCTGGAATATAAAGTTAATCCGGTTCAGTGTTACAGGACTTGAACAAGGAGTGAACTCAATTTAGAAAGGGACTTTGTCCACTAAGATGGTCTTGGTAGAAATTCCTTGGCTACTATGGAAATCATATCATGTGCTTAATGGTTTTCCACAATTACAAGTTTTATTCCAAGGATACTTTATCATGATTGATGATCCATTATGATCTATTCTTTATGTACCACCATGTTTTATGTCATTTCTCAAGATTTTGATGTTTAAATATTATTTTCATGTTTTGAAGTTAAAATTGACATGGTTTGTTTTTATTTTCTCCATGCTTAACCTTACTGAGAATTTTATCTCACCCTTTATATGTTTTCTTTTCCCAGGATATAAAGAATGGTTTTAGGTAATAAAAAATGAAGATATTTATTGGAGATTTTCAAGATCCTTCACCAAGATTAGAATATTATATTCTGAGTTTCCAAAGACATTAAACTGTTACGGTTCTTTGGTGTCTGTTTCTTTTATGTATTAAGTATTCTGAAAAAGTAATGTAATGTACATGTACATCAAGCATTGGGTCTCTACATTTGGTATCAGAGGAAATGTTTAGTCAGCCTTTGGAAACTCGGATCTGAAAACATTAGTGAGATTCCTAGAGTTATATCTACGGTATGTCTAGGAATGTCGCTAAGGATAAGTATAACTATATGTTATAAAACTAGGATTACGATAAAAATCATATAATTAAACCAAAGGTGTTAGATATTGAAATTACTTCCCCTTTATTAAGTTGTTTTCCTAGAATGATTTCTCCCTCTCACACTTTTCCTTTTGGGTTTTAGACGATGGCTAGAACCCGAAGGAACTGTGTTGATCAATGTAATGGAAAATGAAATGGTTTTACTCCTGAACAACCAAACTTTATGGGAAATGGAGTGAAAAATCTTATTTATATACTTACAAAAGCTATGAATCATTATGTAATTCCAAATGAGAAGAGAAGGGAACAATATTCTATTGAGTCCTTCATGAGGAAACATCCACTTTCTTTCACTGGGTCTTCTGATCCACTTGTTTCTGAATAATGGATCAGTAGCATTAAAAATATATTTTCCATACATTGTTGTTCAAAGCATGAAAAAATCCATTTTGGCGGTTTACCGTTTAGAAGGTAAATCATACCAGTGGTGGACTCTAATTAAGAATAAAAGTCCCCAAGATTAAATTGAATCAATGGAGTGGGGCGAGTTTAAGAACTTGTTTTTCAATAAGTATTTCCCTCGTATTCTTCGAAAAAATATGGAAAAGGTGTTACTTGAGCTTAAGAAAAAGGATGGTGAATCTATTGGTATATATGAAGTGAATTTTACAAGGCTTTCAAGTTATGCATCCAGCTTTATCATCCAACCTAAAAGTAAAGTTGATTGATTCCTCAATGGCTTAAAACCAAGTCTTCATAGGGCATTATCTATAAGAGACTATAATAGCTATGAAGAAATTGTGAGTTGTGCTATCAAGGTAGAACTGGAAGTTGTTGTTACATATCCATCTCATGGTTTTGACAAGAAATGAAAGATTGAGTTCAAGAAAAAATCTAAAAACAATGGTGAAAAGAATACGAATGTTTCTTTATGTTCAAAGTGTGGAAAGAAGCATGGTGGAGATTGTCTTAAAGGGACTAGAAAATGTTTTATGTATGGAAAAGAATGTCATCTAGCAGCTGAGTGTCAAAGTAAGGGGAAAAGGGTAGCTAATTATGTGAATAAAGAAAAGACTGCCGAGAACGCACCACCAACACTTCAATGCTACAAGTGCAAGGAAATGGGGCATTATGCTAATAAATGCCCTAATCCAAGGTTTAATGATGATCGATGTGAGCAACCTATTAAGGAAAAGGATAAAGGGAAGTCACATGCGATCACTATTTGTGATGTTGAGTATGATAATGATGTTGTGGAATGATTAAGTGTTTATGTAATGGGATTTCAAATTAGTATCATGGAATCTCATTTATGGTATCGTGGAATTTTGGAATATCTATGTATTGGTTTTCAATAATTATATTGTATCGGTAACCATGAAAAGTAATTAATTTTTTTTAAAGAAGATGATATGTGCATAACGAAGGGATAAAGAGAAAATAATATTTTTGATGGTATTCATGAGCTCATGATTGATATAAGGATAAAGTGATATCATGGTTTAAGTATATAAAATATTGGTATGTGGAAAGAGTTAATTTTTTACAGCATTCATGTTTTCACAAGAGTTCAATGGGGATTCATTTTACAAGAGAATACATGATTAAGGAATTCACATGTTTGTAATGTGACCAAAAAGATATATCTTATGATATATGGGTGATAAATGATTATATTCAATGCTTTGTAGATGACCTTTCTAGTAATCATTTTATTTATACTATGAGATTGGACAGAAGTATTTTGGATAAACCTAAAGATTGGAATAGATTATGTTAGACATCAGATAGTATTGTTTAAGTATAGAACATTTAGGTATGTTATAATAATTATATTTTTAGAAAAATGATAACCCATAATATGGGAAACAACCCTTCGTGTCAAACAAGGATACGGGAATCGAACCCACAACCGAAGTGAGATAGGCCTTTATCACCTGCCACTAGCCTAAAAGAAGTCCCCGGTTAGTCGAAACTATTTTTATTTTATTACGTGGTATGATAGATGAATTATAAGTCCATTTTTTGGAATCATATATGATTAAACTCACCATATATGGACTTATGTATATTTGATAACTTTTTATAACCTTTTGTTTGAGATAGTTGGAATGACCCATCATTCTATCACAAGATCTACTAACACTTCAAGAATGACAAATTCAACTTCATTTCTTTATAAGATGAAGTGGAAATTTTTCAAGGCTTGAACAACGGTGAGATTGTACTGAAATAAAGTAAGTATTTCTTCTCATTCAAATTCATCAACTTTAGGGAAATGATCTTGAAAACCAAAAATGTTGTCCTAGTGTCCTCATATCCAATGAATCATATGGTACCTTATATCGTCATAAATTTATGGCTTTGTGATTGTTGTCTTTTTCATAACCATGTTCTCTACCACTCTCCATCAGAACATGATGGTTAGATTTCTCTTCCATATCCATATTTTCACCTATGTTCTCCTATGTGAAACCTAGTGATTAGTTAATTTGGGTAACTATTAAATTCCATAATTAAGGTTTTAAAGTTATATTTTGGTATTACTTTTTATGATGTGAGTTTATATTAAATAAACTTTCAAGTAGTAAACGATTTATAACCCCGACGAATTTTCAGGGCGAAATATATTTTAAGGGGGGTAGAATGTAACACCTCGAGATTTTATAAGATATATTCTTTTTAATTAATTTTGTATCTTCTGTTTTATGATACACCAAGATTATCTTGTGCTATATGAAACATCGTACTAGCTTACAGTATACACAACACTATTCTTAGATCGTGTTGCACATAATTTCAAGTTTGTTTGATAGTTGTTATTCTACGCAACATTGAGTGTATATATATATATATTCAATGTATAAATGAAATATGGTTGTATTTTTTATACTCAACAACAAAGGAGTCTTTCACTACATGCAACCCTGACTAGGCTTGCATTATATGCAATCACGACCTTCCTCGATAGCGTGTGCAGTACGCAATACCGGGTTTCACTAAACAACAATATATTGTTATAATATTATTATGGACTAGATGTTATTAATAGTATTAACTAAATTTTGAATTTTATAACATTATTATTCATCTTACTTATTTTATAGAACATGGTATGAGAACTAAATAAATATTTCGGGTAAAATGAGTATTTTTCAAACAATGCAGTTTTGTCGCCTTTTGATGGTGCAACCACTTTATATTTATTTTTTGACATGTTTATAAGTTAAATTTGACAAAATAAAATTATTCCTTGAAATCGTGATATAAAAATTTAATTTGGATAAAGTTTTCATATTATTCTGATAACATTCATATTTTAATTAATAGTAAAAACATGCTATATTTTAATTAAAAACAACTTTTTTCATTGCAATAATTTATATGGTTAGATTACCTTTTTAATTGGTTTTAAAGTGTAATTAGAATATATTTTTACCACTAAATCCAATTTTGGTCAATGGAATTAATTTCACTTTGAATTTGGACATAAACAAGTGTCAATCTTTTGATTGTTATTGATTCTTAAAAACATGCTATTTGTTTTGATAACGGGAATTAATTTTAAAAATAATTAATTCCACTTCTTTGTTTTGAATTTGGAAAAATATATATCATTTTTCAATTCAGAATATCAAATATAGATTAGGCTGAGTTTTTGGTATTTTTCTGAAAAACTTCAATTTTTGATGAATAGTGAAACCCCTTAGTGGTAGTTAAAAAACTGACTCTTTCATTTAAATGTAATTTTACCACTTTTGTAAATTGAATTTCAAAAATCCGACATACATGGTTGTTATCAAGAAGTAAAATGTGGTTCAATATGATAAAAATAATTTTTGGTGAATGGTAACTTTTGACTTTTGTTTACTACGATTAAAGGTAAATAAGGTAATTCAAGGTTAAAAGAATATTATAATAATTCAAAATTACCTTAACACTTGTCTTAAACTTATTTTATGAGTATTGGCTGACCATGGGCATCCTTGGGTCGATTTTGGGACCCCATTCAGCTACTTGGTAGTGATAATGACAATTTGGATTAATTAATTTAATGTAAAGACAAAATTCACATTAATAAAAATCTTTTAGTAATTATTTTTTATAAGGGGTTGTATAAATTATCTTTTCGACTATAAATATTCATTGGAAAGATAAAACTATTTCCTACATGGTGGTTTTTTTATAATTTTTAGACATCAAATAAATTAAATTATTTATCACATAATAATGATGCATTATTTACCTCAATAAAAAATGATTTAAATAAATAAGATTATAATGATTTAAATATTATCCAAAACATGTCCAATTCTGATTGGATGATTTAATTTTGACCATGAGTAATTTTATCTTCATCTTTAATGATTTTTTGGTCCTTTTGAAACTGAAGATATGTTTATAATAAAATAATATTTTCACACTTTCCAAAGGTGCCCTTCTCCTCCTTTATAAAAGGACACCTCCTCCCTCTTCACTTTACGCAACCATGTGCCTTCAAGCTCGGCCAAACCCTGCCCATTTCTATTCTCCACGTCCCTAGAAACATTTTGGAGGTTATTTTCTCCTCAAAAGACCAACTCTAGTGCATTAAGACGAATCTCAAAATGGGCGCGTCGAAGAAGAGGTAATCTCTTCTACCGATTCTTTCAAGTTTCTTTCTTCTTCATCCTCTTCTTCTTTATTTGTTTCATCATAAATTAAAAAAAAAGTATCACTCATATACTGATATTTTATTATAAATATGAAACAACCCTATTTCACTTTCTATCCATCCTACAAAAAATGAAATCACCACGTGTGTGTATGTACGGAATACCGTCTCCCCTCTGTGGTGTAATATGCTTTTCCACCACCACCTTACTTGGATGGGTATAATGGTGTAAATAATAACTATATATAGTTATTATAACATCATACTGAATCTAAGATATTATATCATCCAATCTAATTCAATTCAATAATTATGGGAATGATATCATCGCTTGTGCGTACGTACGGATTACCGTATCCACGACACGATGAGATTCATTCTCTATGTTAACCACTCAAGAATGATTATAAAGTATATATAATGAATAATAATGAAATATATGACATTATAATGCTACTGGATTTATTTATATATATATATATATGTCATTTACTTACTTCCATTCAAGACAATAAAGAAGAGAAAACAGTGTTCATGCGTACATACGGTCTAATGTCTCCATGAATGGTGTATTTCATTTCATTTATCTATCTATTATATATATATATATATATACTGAATATATATGATATATAAATCATTAATTACATTCTGTAAGTAATTAAATCATGATATAAGTAATAATAATGTCAAGAACAACAAGTCCAAACACATACGATAAATAAAACGATTTTACCAAAAATGCTGATGTAACATGGAATTTACAAAATAATAGTTAATATAAAGTCATAAGCAAACCATATATGATATCATAACAATGAATATGATTCTTTAATAAGTCAATGACATTATTTAAATCATTATACAGGAGGTTTGGGTACGTATGAAGCATATCGGACCTATGGTAAGCGATAACTTTTCCAATATCATTTTTATTTGAGATTGTCTATTCGTAAGTATTTACTGGGGTTATATTTATCATCCATGTCCCTATTTTATAAAAAATTTTAACATATTTTTAAATTCCTTTTTACTCATTTTTTATTTTACTACATGTTTTTTTAGTAATCTTTCTTTTTTTACCATACGAGGTACTTTTTGACTTTTCTAGAAAAAGTTCGAGAAAAATGTTTTTTAACATATACGGTGTGAATGGATTTCTACAGTTTCATAATGACTTATTTATATGAACATTACTCTACAAAATTTCATTATTATTTCCAACAAAATACTTTTCTTTTAAAAGTTTATGGAATTTTGAGAAAATAAAATGATTTTGAAAAGGAAAGGATATTTTCCTCAAGAATTCATTTCAAGTGTTTTATAAAAACTATTTTTCATCAATGATGACATTATTTTGTATGTTTATGTTTAAATTATAATGTATCTATTGTTAACATGGTTTGATTTTTCTTATGATGAAATTATATTCATTTCTTTTATATGGATTATTTTATTATGGGATGATGTTTACGAAACCCATTTTATTCGCTGGGTTATTATGAATGATGTATGTTTATTTTGTGGCACAGGAAAGAATGATTTCATTATTTAATGGGTGGGACCTATATATCCCTCCAATTAATTGGGTAAAGATTTATATCTCATGAGATAGTCATGGATGGAATGACAAGTTAATACGGTTCACTGTTACAGGACTTGAACGAGGAGTAAACTCGATTCAGAAAGGGAATTTGTCCACTAAGATAGTCTTGGCAGCAATTCCTTGGCTACTATGGAAATAATATCATGTGGTTAATGGTTTTCCACAATTACATGTTTCATTCCCATGCTATTTTATCATGATTGATGATCCATTATGATCTATTCCTTATGTACTGCCATGTTTGATGTCATTTCTCAAGATTTTTCTGTTTAAATATTATGTTCATGTTTTGAAGTTTAAATGTATATGGTTTGTTTTATTTTCACCATGCTTAGCCTTACTCAGGATTTGAGATCACCCTCTATATGTTTTCTTTTCCCCATGATATAAATAAAGGTTTTAGGTAAGAAAAAAAAGGAAGATCTTTATGGGAGATTTTGAAGATCTTTCGCCAATATTGGAAGATTATATTCTAAGTTTCGAAAGACACTAAACTATTATAGTCCTTTGGTGTCTGTTTTTGTTATGTATTATGTATTCCAAAAAAGTAATGTAATGTCCATGTATGTCAATCTTTGGGTCTCTACTGTTGGTATCAGATAAATGTTTAGTCAACCTTTGGAAACTAGGATGCGAAAACATTAGTGAGATCCCTAGAGATATTTCTAAGGTATGTCTAGGGATGTCCCTAAGGTTAAGTATAACTATCGGTTATAATACCTGGATTACGATAACGATCATAGAATTAAACTTAATATGTTAGAAATTGAAAGTACTTACCCTTTATTAAGTTGTTTTCCTGGAATGATTTCTTCCTCTCACACTTTTCTTTTTGGGTTTTAGATGATGGCTAGAACCCGAAGGAACCATGTTGATCAATGTAATGGACAATGCAATGGTTGTCCTTCTGAATAGCCGAATGTTATGGGAAATGGAGTTTAAAATCTTATTTTTATACTTACACAAGCTGTGAATCATTCTAGACTTCCGAATGAGCAGAGAAGGGAACAATATTCTATTGAGTCCTTCATGAGTCAACATACACCTTCTTTCAATGGGTCTTCTGGTCCACTTGTTGCTGAACTATGAATCAGTAGAATTGAAAATATATTTTCCATACTTCGCTATTTGGAGCATCAAAAAGTCATTTTGGTTGTTTACAGTTTTGAAGGTAAAGAAAACCAGTGGTGGAGTCTAATTAAAAATACAAGGCCCCAAGATAAAATTGAATCAATGGAATGGGACGAGTTCAAGAACTTGTTTTTCAATAAGTACATCCCTCATATTCATTGAACAAAGATAGAAAAGGAGTTACCTGAGCTTAAGAAAAAGGATGATGAATCTGTTGGTATATACGAAGATAATTTTACAAGTCTTGGAAGGTATTCATCTCGCTTTATCATCCAACCTGAAAGTAATGTTGATCGATTCTTCAGTGGATTAAAACCAAGTCTTCTAAGGGAATTATCCATAAGAGACTACAGTAGATATTAAGAAATTGTGTGTTGTGCTATCAAGGTAGAACTAAAATTTGGTGTTACATAACCATCTCATGGTTTTGATAAGAAACGAAAGATGGAGTTCAAGGAAAAATCTCAAAACAATGGTGAAACGAAGTGGACTGTTTCTTTATGTTCAAAGTGTGGAAATAAGCATGGTGGAGATTGTCTTAAAGGGACTAGAAGATGTTTTAAGTGTGTAAAAGAAGGTCATCGAGCATATTAGTGTCAAAGTAATGGGAAAAGGGTAGCTAATGATATGATTAAAGAAAATACTGCAGAGAACGCACCACCAACACATTAATGCTACAAGTGCAAGGAAATGGGGCATTATGCTAACCAATTCCCTAATCCAAGGGTTAATGATGATCAACGTGAGCATCCTCTTACAAAAAAGGATAAAGTAAAGTCACATGCGATCACTATTTGTGATGTTGAGTATGAAAATGATGTTGTGGAATGATTATGTGTTTATTTAATGGGATTTCAAATTAGTATCATGGAATCTCATTTATGGTATCGTGGAATTTTGTAATATCTATGTATTGGTTTTCAATAATTATATGGTATCGATAACCATGAAAAGTGATTGAAATTTTTTTGGAAGGAATCTGATATGTGCATAATTATGGGATAAGAAGAATATAATATGTTTTATGGTATTCATGATCTCAAGATTGATATAAGGACAAAGTGATGTCATGGTTTGAGTATAGAGAATTTTGGTATGTTGAAAGAGTTAATTTTTGACAGCATTCATGTTTTCACTAGAGTTCAATGGGTATTAATTTTTCAATAGAATACATGATTAATGAATTCACATGTTTGGAATGTGACAAACAAGATATATCTTATGATATACGGGCGATAAATGATTATATTCAATGCTTGGTAGATGAAAATTCTAGCAATCAATTAATTTATACTATGAGATTGGATAGAAGTATTTTAGATAAACCTAAAGATTGGAATAGATTATGTTAGACATCAGATAGTATTGTTTAAGGCTAGAACATTTTTTTATGTTATAATAAGTATACTTTTAGAAAATGGAAACCCCATAAGACGGGCAACAAACCTTCACGTCGGACAAGGATGCAGGAATCGAACCCACAACCGAAGTGCGACAGGCCTTTATCTCCTACCACTGGCCTATAGGAAGTCCCTGGTTTGTAGAAACTAGTTTTATTTTATTAAGCGGTATGATAGATGATGTATAATTCCATTTTTTGGAATCATATATGATTAACCTCGCCATATATGGACTTATGTATATTTGATAACTTTTTCTAACCTTTTGTTTGAGATAGATGGAATGACCCATCATTCTATCACATGATCTTCTAACACTTCAAGAATAACAAATTCAACTTCATTTCTTTAAGAGATGAAGTGGAAATTTTTCAAGGCATGAACAACGGTGAGATTGTACCGAAATAAAGTAAGTATTTCTTCTAATTCAAATTCTTCAAATTTAGGGTAATGATCTTGAAAACTAAAAATGTGGTCCAAGTGTCCTCATATCCAATGAAACAGATGGTACCTTAGATCATCACAAATTTATAGCTTTGTGATTGTTGGCTTTTTCATAACCATGTTCTCTACCACTCTCCATCAGAACTTGATGGTTAGATTTCTCTTCTATATCCATATTTTCACCTATGTTCTCCTATGTGGAAACCCAGTGATTATTTAATTTGGGTAACTATTATGTTTCATAATTTAGTTTTTAAAGTTATGTTTTGGTATTCCTTTTTACGTTGTCGGTTTCTATTAAAGAAACTTTCAAGTAGTAAATGATTTATAACCCCGATGAATTTCGAGGGTGAAATTAATTTTAAGGGGTGTAGAATGTAACACCGTGAGATTTTATAAGATATAATCTTTTTAATATATTTCATATCTTATGTTGTATGCTACACCAAGATTATCTTGCCCTATATACAACATCATACTAGCTTACAGTATACGCGACACTATTATTGGATCGTGGTGCACACAATTTCAAGTTTGTTTGATAGTTGTTATTCTACACAACATTGAGTGTATATATATATATTAAATGTATAAATGAAATATGGTTGTATTTTTTATATACAGAAAAAAAAGGAGTCTTGCACTACATGCAACCCTAACTAGGCTTGCATTACACACAATCGCAACCTTCCTCGATAGCGTGTGTAGTACGCAATACCGGGTTTCACTAAACAACGATATATTGTTATAATATTATTATGGACTAGCCGTTATGAATATTATTAAATTCATTTTTAATTTTATAACATTATTATTCATCTTAAATATTTTTTAGAACATGGTATGAGAACTAAATAAATTTTTCGAGTAAAAAAATTATTTTTAAAAAAATGCAGTTTTGCCACCTTTTGAGGGCGCATCCAATTTAAATTTAGTTTTTGACATGTTTATAAGTTCAATTTGACAAAATAATATTCTTCCCTGGAATAAAGATATAAAAATTTAATTTGGATATATTTTTCATATTATTCTGATAACTTTCATATTTTAATGAATAGTAAAAACATGCTATATTTAAATTAAAAACAACTTTTTCATCGCAATAATTTATATGGTCAGATTATATTTTTAATTGCTTTTAAAGTGTAATTAGAATATATTTTTACCATTTAATCCAATGTTGGTCATTGTAATTAATTTAACTTTGAATTTGTACATAAACAAGTGTCGATCTTTTGATAGTTATTGTTTCTTAAAAACACTCTATTTATTTTGATAACGGGAATTAATTTTAAAATTAATTAATGCCACTTTTATGTTTTGAATTTTGAAAAATAGACATCATTTCTGAGCTCAGAATATCAAATATATCTTAGGCTGAATTTTTTGTATTTTTCTAAAAAACATCAATTATTGATGAATAGTGAAACTACTTAGTGGTAGTTAAAAAACTGACTCTTTCATTTAAATGAAATTTTACCAATTCTGTAAATTAAATTTCAAAAATTCGAAATACATGGTTGTTAACAAGAAGTAAAATGTGGTTCAATAGGATGAAAATAATTTTTAATGAATATTAACTTTTGACTTTTATTTATTACGGTTAAAGGTAAATAGGGTAATTCAAGGTTAAAAGAATATTATAATAATTCAAAATTACCTTAACACTTGTCCAAAACTTATTGGATGAGTAGTGGCCGACCATGGGAACCCTTGGGTTGATTTTGGGACCCCATTGAGCCACTTGGTAGTGATAATGACAATTTGGATTAATTAATTTAATGTAAAGACAAAATTGACATTAACAAAAATCTTTTAGTAACTAATTTTTATAAGGGGTTATATAAATTACCATTTCAACTATAAATATTCATTGGAAAGCTAAAAATATTTCTTATATGGTGGTGTTTTTTTATAATTTTTAGACATCAAATAAATTAAATTATTTATGACACAATAACGATGCAATATTTACCTCATTAATTAATGATTTAAATAAATAATATTATAATGATTAAAATATTATCCAAAACATGTCCAATTCTGATTGGATGATTTTATTTCAACCATGAGTCATCTTATCTTCATCTTTAATGATTTTTGGACACTACTACAAATACGACTTTTATAAGTGCTAAAAATGGCCTTTAACAACACTAGAAAAGTGCTATTAATACCGTCGAAGATAGGGGTCCCCTTTATCACTACTCCAAAAAGCACTGATAAGTACCCCTTTTATCGGCGCTAAATGAAATCAATGATAAAAGGGGTATTTTATCAGTGCTAAAACAAAGCACTGATAAAAGTGTCCTTTATCAGTGCTTTTTTAGCACTGATAAAAGAGCCATCTATTAGCGCTTCCTTTATCAGCGCTTTCATTTTAGCGCTGATAAAGGTCCTATTTTATCAACGCTTTTTTGAAAACACTGATAAATGGTAAAAAAAATTAAAAAATTAAACAAAAATTAAACAAATACTGCCAATCGAGGGGGGCTTTTATACTGCTTGAACCACCCCCCCTCCCCAATTTTACAGCGCTTTTCCGCCCCCTACAGTAACCCACACACCCCCTCCACCCTTTAACAGCACTTGATCAAATATTCCCCCTTGCGCGTGCGCCCCTGCCTCTACCAGGATTTTAACTCGAGACCTACCCACTGCGTGCCTAAGCCCTTACCACCCCTCTATTTTGATTTTCATTCCAATTCATGATATCTCTATATTTATTTATTTATATATTTGGTTATATTTATTCGTATAGTAATATATATTTATATTAATATATATATATATATATATATTATAATATATATATAGTTATATTAATATATATCTCTATTTATATATATATATATATATATATATTTAGTTATATTTATTCATATAGTAATATATATTTATATTAATATATATATATATAGTTATATTAATATATATATATATATAGTTATATTTATTCAGATAGTAATATATATTTATATTAATATATATATATAGTTATATGAATATATATATATAGCTATATTAATATATATATATTTATAGTGATATTAATATATATATTTATAGTGATATTAATATATATTTATAGTAATATTAATATATATATATATATGTAGTTATATTAATATATATATATATATAGTTAGATTAATATATATATATAGTGAGATTAATATATATGTATATAAATATTCAAATATTTTTATTTTAAATAAAATGGATATAAGTTATTATTTTGATAAATCTAATATATTTTATATGTAAATATATTTTATTATTTATATTTATAATTAAATTTTTATGTGTGAATATATAAAAAATATGTATATATAGTTATATATTTGATTATAAATAGCAGTGAATTATAAAAAACGATGAAATTTCAAAGAAATAATATCAATATGAATGTAATACCTTGGAATAAATTCAGTCGCCACCAAAAAAAAGCCAATAATATCTCCTTAAACGAGGCTGAAAATCCACAAAATGTTAAAAAATCGGGGTACCCTGACTAAAAACTCAGTTTTGGAGGCCTTCTGGGCCCTTTTTGGCCTCTAAAAAACATTGAAAATGGATACCACAATTATAGTGCAACGAGGGTTTACTCGTGCTTTATGTGCAATGAGGATTTACTCATGCTCCATATGCAATGGGCCTTGGCTCATGATAATTCCATGATAAGTGTTGTTGCCACATTTCCATGTTATGATTATCATGCTTTATCATACCTTTATTTTCATGTTTATTTTATGCTCCATTGATATTCCTATTATCTAACATGTGTTTTACTCCTCATGTTATTCCATGTGTACTCCCTTACTGGGCTTTATTGCTCACCCTTTTCTTATGCATGTCCTCAGGTTATCTCATGTA
Source organism: Viscum album (assembly GCA_963277665.1). NCBI lineage: Eukaryota > Viridiplantae > Streptophyta > Magnoliopsida > Santalales > Viscaceae > Viscum > Viscum album. The sequence goes on along the minus strand of OY728120.1, from coordinate 452,025,362 downwards.
ATGCTAGGTACGAGGGAATGTAGTGGTCATGTAAATGATGTTTTCAATAAAGATGTTGTATTTCATATTTTAAGTTTTTTGTAATGATCCTAAGCCCCAAAGACACTAAATCTCTCGATGTTCTTTTTTGTATCAGGTGAAGTTTAATGTAATAAATCATGTTTAAGTTTGTAATAAAAGCAGGGTTGTCATAGTTGGTATCAGAGGATAGGTTTAGTTATTTTTCAGATTAGGAAACCCTAGTAAACCCTTAGATACAATACTAAGTATAATAAAAAAAATTCTAAGTTTTGGTAAGTACTGAGTAAGTGGTTTATCAAACAAATGCATCCCTGTCTGGATACAAATAGGTAGAGGCGGCTCTGGAACATATGTATCCTAGGGGTAAAACCCGAAAACACCGCTTTGAGCTAGACTCGAACGGGAACCGGTGCACGACAATGGGCCTTGCTGCACTCTTGGTTACGACACTCCAGGGGGATATGTTTTGATAAATTCACAAGCTTAGTATGAACCCCTTTAAAAAAAATTCCCCTAATAATATATGTTAGAAATTATATCATGAAAAACCTATGTTGAATCCTATAGACTCATGAGTTAAGGAAATAAAAGTTTATTTATAAGTCATCAACATTTGTCTTTAGATTACCCTTTATGTGTTACCCCTAACTTTCCTTTTATTCCAACCAATGGCCGGTAATAGGAGTACTTGGGCTAACAACCATTGTGAAGATCAGTGTGATGACTGTACTAATGAGATGCCCAATCTAATGGGAGTGGTAATCGCAAACTTTGTCACGCTTATCTCTCAGCTAACTCAAGTTTTGAATAGAAACACGGGTTAATAGGAACGTTCAACCCCCCCTAAGAAAGAACAAGTTTCTATTGAGATCTTCATGAGACAAAGGCCTCCTAATTTTAGTGGATCATCTAATCCGACGATCGCAAAACAATGGATCAACTCCATTAAAAATATATTCTCCATCCTCCAATGTTCTGAACAAGAAAAGGTTCTCCTGGTGGATTATCGTATGGAGGGTGAATCTGATCAATGGTGGACTTTGATCAAAAATACGAAGCCTGAGGAGGAGATCAAGGCATTGGAATGGAAGGATTTCTAGAGGATATTTTTTGATAAATATTTTCTGCGCACCCTCCAGCTTAAGATGGAAAGGGACTTCCTTTCCCTAAAGAAAAAAGATGAAGAATCTGTTGGAGCGTACGACGAAAACTTCGCAAGGCTTGCACGATACGCTTCCGGCTTTGTCGTTACCCCCGAATGCAAGTTTGACCGCTTCTTTGGTGTGTTGAATCCTATCTTGTGGAAAGCATTAGTGATCCGTGACTTCGACAGCAATGAGGAAATTATCCAATGTGCCCTCAAGGTCGAAATGGAGATCGGGGAATCATAGGGGTATCATGGGGACAAGAAGCGTAAGGTGGACTTCAATGCTAGTGGTCCGATGGATAAATCCAACGGTTCTAAGAAGATCTAACACCCCACTTTCCAAAATTGTAGAAAGAAACACCCAGGAAATTTCCTTAAGGGGACAAGAAAATGCTTCAGGTGCGGAAGAGAAGGGCACCTAGTAGTTAACTATCGGAAAGAAATACCCACGGCTGCGATAGAGGAGAGGAATGCTCTATTCGAACCTCAACGTATTGTTCAATGCTAAAAATGCAAAGAACTGGTTCATTTTTCAAATCAGTTCCCTAATCCAAGGGTTTTAGGAGACAACCAACAACCTCCAAGGCAGCAAGAAAGAGAATTTGACATTACTTTTTCCGAAGTGAACCACGACAACGAAGTGGTGACAGGTACGCTAGTTATTCATTCAAGAATAGCGAACATACTTTTGGATTCAGGTTCTATGCATTCTTTTATATCTCAAAAGTTTAGAGGAAAAATCCCAGCACCACCTCAAATCATGGAAGTAAAGATGTCGGTCAGTACGGAAAATGGGGAAATCATTTCATCCCATGAATATAAGTCCTCCCCTATTATAGTCTGTGTATTGAATTTCCCGGTGAACCTCGTCATACTCCCTCTGGTGGAATTTGATGCAATTTTTGGCATGGATTGGATTTCCTTATATAGAGCCAACATAAATTGTCGGGAGAGGGAAATCACACTCCATATGGATAATAGACCCCCGATTCTTTACAACTGTCAGGAGGAAGATGAATCTACTTTAGCTCCATCATCTCGAGCATGGATATTACTGCTTTATGAGCACGCGTATTTGGAATAGATGATTGAGTCCATGGAAGAAACCATCCTTGAAGAAATGCCTATTGTGAGGGAATTCGCAGAAGTGCTTCCTAAGGAACTGCCTGGTCTTCCTCCTAGAAGAGATGTTGAGTTCTCAATTGAAGTTATACCTGGGGCGCTACCATTATCCAAGACTCCATATAGAATGGTTGTTGTTGAGCTTGAAGAGCTGAAGAAACAACTACATGAGAATCTGGATAAAGGGTGTATATGCCCAAGTGCTTCACCATGGGGTGCACCAGTCCTCTTCATCAAGAAGAAGGATGCGTCAATGTAGCTTTGCATCGATTATCGTGAACTTAACAAAATTACGATAAAGAACAAGTATCCTCTCCCAATAATCGATGGCTTGTTTGATCAGTTGCGTGGAGCACAATACTTCTCCAAGGAGGATTTGCGGTCGTGATATTATCAAGTAAGGGTGAATAAGGAAGATTTCCCCAGGACTGCTTTTCGTACAAGGTACGGGCACTATGAATTCATAGTAATGCCTTTCGGACTCACCAATGCTCCAGTAATATTCATGGACTTGATGAATAGAGTCTTTAAAGATTACCTTGAAAAATTTGTGGTAGTCCTTATAGATGATATTCTAATATACTCCAAAACCAAGGAGGATCATGAGGAGCATTTAAAAACTATACTAGAGACTTTTCGCAATGAGATGCTTTATAAAAAGTACAGCAAGTGTGAGTTCTAGTTGAAGGAGCTCTCATTCTTGGGCCATATCATCATAAGAAATGGGATATCTGTGGATCCCTCCAAAACAGATGCAATTGAGGGATGGCTGAGTCCAACATCAGTAATGGATATCCGTAGCTTCTTGGGGTTAGCTGGATATTATTGAAGATTTGTGAGAAATTTCTCATGATTGTCCAACCCTATTACCAAGCTAACTCGAAAGGGAGTAATGTTTTCTTGGAGTGATGAATGTGAAGAAAGCTTCAAGGAGTTGAAAAGGAGGCTTATCATTGCGCCCGTGCTCACTTTACCCACAAGTGGGGAACTTTTTGTGGTATTTAGTGATGCTTCAAAGAAGGGATTAGGCTGTGTGCTGATGCAGAATGATAAAGTGATATCCTTTGCCTCAAGGCAGTTGAAAATCCATGAGCGAAACTATCTAATGCATGATCTGGAGTTGGTAGCGGTTATCTTTTCCTTGAAAATATGGTGGCATTATCTTTATGGGGAGAAATTCGAGATATATACTGACCACAGGTGTCTTAAATATATATTCACACAGAAAGATCTTAATATGCGCTAGAGAATATGGATAGAGCTCATCAAGTATTACGACTGTTCAATCCATTACCACCCTGGGAAGTGAACAAGGTGGCAGATGCCCTAAGTAGAAAGGATCCAGTGATTCTATCAATGATGAGAATTGAGAAGGATCCAATATTCTTAGACGTGATGAATATGGACATGGGAATCCTAGAGAAGGGAAAATCATCAATCCTTTCACAAATTATTGCTCAATCATCCCTTTTGGAAAGGTTAAAGGATGCTCAAAAGGATGATGTGGGAATTTAGGAAAAAGTGGAATCTGTAAAAAAGGGAAATCCTCAGAGTTTAATGTTAATGAAGAAGTAATTGTGTGGTTTGGGAAAAGACTATGTGTTCCATCATGTCACGAGCTGAAGAAGGAACTTTTGGATGATGCACATAGTTTGAATTTCTCTATTCACCCAGGGAGCACAAAGATGTATCGAGATCTCTGAGAAAACTTTTGATGGGATAATATGAAGAGGGAGATCGCTGAAAATACATCAATGTGTCTAGTGTGTCAGCAAGTGAAGGCAGAGAGGCAGAAGTCTAAGGGGATGATGCAACCATTGCCCATACCAGAATGGAAATGGGAGAACATCACCATGGACTTTGTCACCAGACTTCCAAGGACATCCAAAGGCAACAATGCAATATGGGTTATTGTGGATCGTCTTACAAAGACTGCACACTTCATTGCTATTCAGGAGGATTTCTCTTTGGATCAACTAGCATGGATATATATCAGGTAAGTGGTAAGGTTTTATGGAGTACCACTATCTATTATGTCTGAGCAAGATCCAAGACTCACCACTAAGTTTTGGATGACTCTTTAACATGCTTTGAATACTGAACTGAAATTCAGTATGGCCTATCATCCTCGAACTGATGTTCAATCTGAGCGGACTATACAAACACTTGAGGATATTTTGAGAGAATTCTCAATGGACTTTAAAGGAGGATGGGATCAACATCTTCCTCTGTTTGAGTTCTCTTATAATATCAGTTTCCACTCGAGCATCCAAATGGCACCATATGAAGCCCTATATGGGAAAAGGTGCAGAACATCGGCATGTTGGGATGAGGTTGGTGAACGTAAGCTGCTTAGACCAGAAATGGTCGAAGAAATGGTGGAGAAGGTGAAAACCATTCGGCAGCATATCAAGGCGGCCCATAGTCGATAGAAGATTTATGCAGATAATCGTTGATGAGACCTTGAGTTTAAAGTTAGAGACATGGTGTTTCTATGCATATCTCCGTGGAAGAAGGTTTGGAGGTTTGGAAGGAAAGGGAAGTTAAGTCCAAGGTACATCGGCCCCTTCGAGATTCTTGATCATGTCGGGGTTATGGCCTATCGACTAGCACTTCCACCTGCCATGGCCAAAGTACATGATGTATTTCATGTATCCCTCTTAAGGAAGTACATACCGGAAACTTCACATGTACTCTCTTTTGAGGTGGTACAATTTGAAGATGATCTTTCTTATGAGCAGCAACCAGTGAAGATATCAGATCGTAGAGAAAAATTTCTATGAAATAAGACAATTCCCCTCGTCAAGATGTTGTGGAGAAACCAAAAGTTTGAAGAAGCGACTTGGGAATCGGAGAATATGATGAAACTGAGATACCCTCATTTTTTTATTGTGGGAAAAGGAAAATTTCAAGGGAGAAATTTCTTAATGGGGGAATATTGTAATGACCCAAAGCTTCATTAATATAAATCCCTCTTTATCTAATTAAATGTCTCTTTATGTTTATATAAAATGTCAAATTCTTTGGTTTTATGATATGAATTGGGATCATTACTTTTATAACTGTTGAACAGTGATCACATGATTAGTGTAAATATAGGGCTTTAACACATCCAATTTTACTTAGACAAGGTAAGTGATGGCATCATCTAGTAGAATTGCCTCATACAAAGCCCATTTATCAGAGCTCGGAAAAGAGGTGGCATCCTTGGGCTTCGCTCTTGACCAATCCCAAGCTTAGCTTCACCATGTCAACCTCAAACGGGACCGTCTACGGGAGAAGTGGAAGTTGATTGAAATTACCACTCGAGCGATGTTATCTGAGCCACCCCAAGAGTCTGTCACCATCTCACACATTACCCTTAGGTATTATGCGGTTGTTTTAAGGGGTTATGTAACTAATCGATAGTACTATGTTCATGTACATTATTTTTTTGTATATAATAATGAATATAATTTCTAGTCATTTTTGATACATTGTAAATAGTTTTTTAAAGTACAAATGGTGTTTTTAGTTATTATTTAATTAATAAATCTATTTTGTTAAATTAAGGGATTTTTGAATTAAATAATATTTTAATAAAATAATATTTTTATTATTAAATTAATTTTTATTTAATATAAATGATCTTATAATTTTATGAATTCAATTAAAAATTTTATTAAGGTTTGAAAGCCATTTCTGTCAAAACCCGTGAATTTTCAATAAATGTTGGTTTTTATTTTAAAAGTGAAAAATAACATATTTAGAAAATTATTTAGATAAAATAAATGTTATTTCTTTAATTAGGACGTCGAAATTATCCACCGGTGAATTTTTCATAATTTTCAGAGATAGTCAAATTTTTGACTAAAAATTAAATACCGTTTAAATATATAATGTGTTTTATGACATCATAATGACACAATAGTGATGTAATAAAATACTATAATCTTTATGTTCGGCCAATATATGTTTTACCATTAAATTAATGAAGTTTTGGGTTTGTTTGGATTACTTTTCAAAGCATTAATAGACCCCTCAAAACTTATTAAACACCTTGTCTTTTTAAATTAATTTCCATGGGAGTGTTACTCACCTCCACATAAGCAACCCTAATATTTTAAGAATTTAGGACTTTGGCCTTATAAAATATTTTTCTCCTCTTACCTTTTCCAAAAACCATGGGAAAAAACCGTGGGATGGTTTGTGGTTTGGACTAATTTAATATAAGGGGACCCAAACCTAAATAATAAAGAATTCCCTCACCTTTCCTATATAAACCCACCCAAGCTCCCACTTCCTCCTCACTCAAAGCCCTTGGAGTTCGTCCAAACTCTGATACTCTCTCTCTATAATCCTCCCAAGGTGACCCAAGCTCCCAAGAAGCCTCTCACAAGCCTCTCTCTAGCCTTTGGAAGCACACTTCCATGTAAGGGTTTTTTCTTCCTTTCTCATTTTTGTCCAATTTTCATTAAGATTTTTTTCCCTTTTAATTTCAATTATAAATGTTGGGGTATGGTTTCTCACCTCCCTGATACTGCCCTTTTTATGTTTGAATGATCGGAGACCCTTTCTCTCTCATTAAATGCCTCCCATGTACACACATTACTATGCTGAAATTCTGAAAGGAACTTCTCTCTCTTATTTTACATTAAAGTAATACTTTTGTATCATGAATTTAAATTCCATTAAAATTGTTGGGACATATATCTATATGACCTCCTTACTGTCCATTACATGTAAATATGATTAGTAACCCCTTTCTTTATCATCAACCATTTTTATGAATTCTTATGTCACGCCGTTAGACTGCCGAAATCGCACCGATTTTCTAAGCCAATGTCATTCTGTAGTGAATACCATGCCCGTTTCTCCATCAAGGGTATTAACCTTTATGCACATTTTCTTATTGATTATAAAGTTTCATGTATGAATTCCACATTCCTTTATCATGGAATAAATGATTATGTTTTATGAATCCATATTTTATGATCCATGTGGCACACTTATGCATGAAATGAAATGTTTAAGAAGGGTGCGCCCTTATAGCGCTCCAATGCATTGGGTAAAGTATAGTATCATGATAATTCATGTGCAATGAGTGTTGACTCATGCTAGTTGAAGTGCAATGAGGGTTTACTCGTTCTTTATGTGCAATGAGGTTTTTCTCATGCTTCATGTGCAATGGGCCTTGGCTCATGCTAAATCCATGTTAAGTGTTGTTGCCACATTTCCATGTTATGATTATCATGCTTTATCATGCCTTTATGTTCATATTTCTTTTATGCTCCATTAATATTCCTATTTTCTAACATGTATTGTACTACTCATGTTATTCCATGTTTACTCCCTTACTGGGCTTTATATCTCACCCTTTTCTTATGCATGTCCTCAGGTTATCCCATGCAATGCTAAGTATGAGAGAAAGTAGTGGTCATGTAAATGAAGTATTCAATAATGATGTTCTATTTCATGTTTTAAGTTTTTATGTAATGATCCTAAGCCCCAAATACTCTAAACCTATCGATATTCTTTGTTGTATCAAGTGATTTTTAATGTAATAAATCATGTTTATGTTTGTAATAAAAGCAGGGTTGTCATAGGATTGATATTCTCAAAAGAGCCTAATTATTTGACTCTCAATTTTTGAAAATTCTCATCCTTCATATTTTCTTCTAATAATACATACCCTCCAAGAGATAAAGTCTGAGCAAAAATATTTATTGGATCTTCTAATGAGATCTCCTCATCATCTATTAAGTAAGTACAAACAAATCGATAATATAGTCATTTTTAAGGAATATAAAAAACTACAAATTTTTTACACTTTACTTAACAAGAAATATTACTTTTATCGAACTTCTATTTATTTTTTATATATATATGAACATCTAGAAAATGATATGTAGTAAATGGAATTTCATTTTAATATTAAAAAAAAGTGAAATCCAAAGTTATAATTGATTTAAAATCTCTTTAACTCATATATAAAAATGATAATCATTTCCTCCAAAAATATCTATTGTTAGGTATATCATCTGTCATTTAATAAAAAAGGGGAATCCTAATTTATATAAAAAATCAAAATAAATAAAATAATAATAAATTATCTTACCAAAATAGTCTCTTATAGCTAATATAGAATCTTTTGATCCACACTTCACTAATTAGTAATTAAAATAAACTCTTTCTCTTGATCTTGAATAGTTATGAAACATCTAAATTGTTTTGAATTTTGACTTGAAATATTTTCATTACCATAAAACTAGATACATATCATATGGTCCTAGCTATGAGAAAGTGATATTTTAGGTAATCATATGAAACCTTTTTTTCCAACCCTGGATTCCTTCCATTAATTTGTAGAAGTATAATTATCATGTTTAGAGGAATAGGGAGGCTCTTCGCCTATAGTATGTGTAGGATACTCTAATGAATATCAAGGTTACTTGACTATTTGATTTGAAATTATAATACAAATAAAATAGAAAAACAATTACTAATATATTTTATAATCCTTCAATTAAATATAAAATGACATATAAATTAGAAACATGATATAATAAAATTGATACTAAATGAAAAACAATTTTATTCATAATAGCTTATGTAGTTAATGATAACATTGATAAAATATTAACAACATTTATGAGACATGAAATTATATAGATAATGGAAAATAATATTACTATATGATTATACCAATCCAACTATTATATGTAAAATTATATTGAAATTGTAAAATGATACTAAACGAATAATATAGAAGTAGTCAACTCTTTTTAAAACTCATCTAACAAAGATAAAAAAATATTGAGAAAAAAATTATTAATGAAAAGAAATTGAAAAAATAAAATAGTTATTATTTAAAATATTAAAAAAAATATTACACATAAAATTAAATAATTAGAAAAACATTCAAACAATAGTGAACAATAAATATATCATATATTTTAAAATATTTACCTTAAATAACAAAAAATTACCAAGAGTATGTCAAAAATTAAAAAACAATCAAAGATAAACTAAATAATAAATTATAGTACACATAATATTAAGAATTTATAAAGGATATTTTCCATGTATTCCATATCCATGATCATTAGATATGATACAAACCATGTATATAAATTGGTCATAAATATCCTATAATAATAATTTTATATATGTTGGGATCCCACATAATTCATCAACTTTTTTTATCACAAAGATAATGTTTTTTCCTAGATAAATTATATATCACTACACATTTTATGGATCAAAAAAATATAATATTTTATTTTCATGTGTTTTAATGATAAAAGGGTAATATATGCATTACAATCTATTTATATTTACTAATTTTATACTAAAATCATCATGTTTAACATTATTAGTAATGATTACCCATTTACACTTGAAAAGTGGAACATAAAATTTATCTATTCAATATCCTATATATCATTAATAACTCTATAATATTCACTTGATATAGAGATTTTTTTCACTAAAAAATTCATTTCATTATCAAACACCGATATAATACTATTCTGAATAGAAAATTTGTTATCTTCGTCTTTGGTATAAAATGTATGACCATTAATTTCATACATATACTATGTGATTATATTTAAACATGGGTCGCTTTCTATCCATCTCAATATTTTAGACACATCTGATTTACCACACCCAGTCTCTTTAAAAAATAATACAAAAGTGTTGTTATGCTCATTTTATATTTAAAAGTATTTATTTTTCAGATTTTCTTTTTTAAGAACATTAATATATGATGATATATATAGATAAGAATCATATATTTTAATTAATATGTATAAATGGGTCTAATTATTTCATTCACCTTTAAAATACATTATTTTCAACCCAAAGATCCCATATCCCCCTAAAACAACACATTCACAGAATGATATTGTATAGTTGACATGATCTAATTGAGAAAAATACAATGTATAACACTCTTCAACCTCCTCAAAAAAAATATTTCTCAAAAAAGAGGATTTTATTCAAAATAGTTTAACAATATATTCCTTAAATATATTCATATAAATTTCTAAATATATCCACCAATTTAAATATAAGTGACCAACATGCTTTAATTATTATACCAAATGATTAATTAAATGTACCACGATATAAAACAATTTAGAAAGTACATTTTCATGTCAAAAAATATATATAATACATTGTTCTCTAAATTATAGAATGAATTCACAACAATAAATTTGTTATAAATTGTATTTAAAAAATCTCATACCTTGATGATAGACAATCTAACACTGATGGTTATTTTTCTATGTAATAAACAAGTATTATTTGTTTCATCATAACATTATAGTCATGATATTTCATTCCTACTAATTTCAAAAAAAATTGTGACATGAAACTTTTTAAATTTGATTAATATCCCCGAGACATAGCAGTGTCATAGATACATAAATAAAAACTTATTTTCCGCCCTTGTATAATAACTGGAAAGATGGAGGATTGTGTTTTTTTTATTATGATTGGTGCCTAACTTCAAACATATTCTCATTGATAATAAGATAAATCTTGAATTCAACCCATCATTAGTATTTCCTTTAGTATCTAACATGTTCTTATTAAATTATAATAGATATTATACTAAAATTGCATCACATCAATGTTATGAATAATGTCGTGAAATTTCCATTATAGGTGCTCAAATATTATTGTTCATTTATTCAATATATTACAAAATTACAATATTTTTGTTTCCTTCAGAATATGACAACAATGTTTTTCAGAATTTCAAAGTATTAATCTATTGACAAATTATTTAGAAAAATATTTGATTCCAACAATCCATTTAATGAATTTTTTAATCTTTTATAATATTGTTCTATAAAAAAAATATTTGAATATCTAAATATAATATTTTCCCCCATGTTTTAATTTATAATAAGAATTCCCTTCTTCATAAATTGGACAATATTTATATCCCATAACACGGTATCTAAAAAACTTCATATACTGGAAATTCATTTATTGTGAACATAATAATTGATTTTGATTTATAATATTTTATTTTATAAAAATAATACACATTGAGACCTTCCACCAAAAGAAGTATCAAATAATAAATTAACGGGGAAAAGAAAACATTTATATCATTTCCTGGCTGTTTGAGTATAAAAATATTAAATTCAATATAATATATTTTCATCTCCTTCAAAATTTATGACAGGATTTGTAAATTAACAAAAAAAAATCATGAAATAATTTTTATACTAATACACTTCTATGGATTCATTCAATTAGTGCACCATCCAATTCTGTGATTTCCAAAATCATTTACAAAGGTAAGAAAATTTTGGTCAATTTTACTCCACTGTGGAAAATCAATTGGATGACATAATTTTATGTTATGTATTCTCCCCCTTTTATACCATCATAACATTTTTTATGATTTTAATTTTAAAATAAACATTTTAAATGAATAATTATATGAAAATACCAAATTTCGTTTTCATGAGTATTGGTAATGATAAATCATCATATGATTTTACATTCAACTTATACCAAGATATACCATATATAAGAAACTCTCCCAGACCTTTTTAATACATCAATTGTAGAACATATTCATTCAGGTAGGAATTTATCTTATAATAACCCATGACCATAACCCATAATATTTTCTTCATATTATTATTTGAATTAAGAATATAATTATCAAGGTATGTACTTCAATATTTTTTAAAGATTTTTAAAAATATTGTCACTCTCCCCATTCCATTATTTCTATTTAGTCAATGTTTTCAAGTCTCTTAAAAATATTAATTACATACAACTCGAACACAATGGTTTTTCATCATCACTATATAGGTTCTCATTTATAGTATATTTTTCAATTACCTTTGTTTAAATATCACAAATGATTTCTACAATTTGATCAGACATATCATCTTAAAAGTATTTATCATCAATCGATCATGAATTCTACACAATTTAAACACACCATAGCAATGGAGTGTAACATGGGTTAAAACCATAACTAATTAATTTATCAATGATTTATATACATTATAAATATATGATACTTAAACATTTCAAGCATATATAGAAAAATAAGTCACTATTTAGAACATTATAAAAGGAAAATTCTAAAAAATCATCAACCCCTTCCTCACATTCATCACTTATTCACCCATAATTAATCCAAATATGACTCAATATCACATTTAAAAAATTTCATATTATCTTTTATAAATAAATATATGTATAATTAAAATTTATATCTTAAATTAAATAAAACAATCATAAAAATATATTGCCACTTTGAAATTATCTAATTATTATCCTTTTAGAAAAAATACAATAAAAAGAATGGTATAGAAGTATAAAAAATAAATTTTTATTTAAAAAGTTTAATACTAAAAATATTATTCGCTCTTTTTATTATATAATTTTTTTGTTATATTTCGTTTTTTGACAAAGTACATAAAGAAATATCAAAATATAAATAGAAGTTTTATTTTTTAATGTACTGGAGTGTATGATTGTTATAAGTAAAATTTTAGGATTCTCTGCCATCTTAATTATTGTGACATGGTATTAACATAAATTGATATTATAACTTTTTAGATTAATACTGAATACATTTCATAATCACATGCTTGAGAACCATAACAGTTTCGTTCCTTCAAAAACTTAGAAAGATAATCTTTTAATATGGTGAAATATCTTTAACATCACTAATAAAGATCTTTCCCATTAGTACTCCTCGCAATAATAACCATCTTAAAACATTTCTTCATAACCTTAGGAATGGAAGAATATAAATTGGTGAGATAAAATGCTTATTAAGGGTAAAAAAGGAAGATAAGTATGCATGAAATATGCATAAGTGTTTGAGAACATGAGAATAACATTGGGAAATCATACCCTACATATCAAAGATCATATAAATGAATCATAGAATATCTATTGGTAGTTCATAATACATGAATCATAAGGAAATAAAAAAACAATTCAGGAAAGAATAAAATGTGCATAAGACATAGACCTGTGGAATACACATCAACTTATAATATTATGAACATGTGAAAATAGAAATAGGTTCACTCATTATGTAAAAAACACAAAATAAGGCCCTCAAAAAAACTTATGGACATGAAACTAGGTTCATATATAATATTTTGAACATGTAACTACTTTAACACATTGTATTGTGAATATTTAATCAGTTTCACACCTAACATTATGAACATGTAATAAGGTTTATACATATACGAAAATTCCTCATGGGCGGGACACAACACCATACCCAATGGTAGCCCTGTCATATTACACTAAGTTGGATCCCCATTCTAGATATGTATTACTATACCGAGTTCACTCCTCATTCCATCACATTATTACTGTACCCGTTTCACTCCCCATTATATCCATGTCTGTCTCATTAGATGTTAAATTGTTACCCAATGAATTATAGGGAGATATATTCCCCACCCATTACATAATAAAATCATATATATATATATATATATATTTATTTATATATATGTGGGGGCCACAAAATAATAAAAATTCATCATATCATAACCCATGAAAAAAAATTAGTATCATAAATGTTTCATCATATCATAACATGTGCAGAAACTGATAGGTTTCATAATGTTTTCATCATATAATAACCTATGAATATAAGTGGTATTCATAAATATATTATCATGCAATAACATGTGGAAGATAAACGATCTCCATAAACAACCTCTAATTGTAAACCTAAACCTTCTAGATAAATAATATTAATGGTATCAATAGATAATATCACTAAAAAACATAAATTATATCAAAATATTCCATCTTAGATGGAGAAGGGTTTTGAAAGATCACATGAATCATTTAAAAAGTAAAATAACTTTTCTATGAAAATAAATTTCACAAGCCATTTTAAAAAATTATTTTAAAAAAACATTGTGAACTTAAAAAAAATTATTCATAAATTATTTTAAAATATTTATTGAATAAAATATTCTTTCTATTTTGAAAAACACTTTATAAAATTTAAAACCTTTTGAAAATATTTTTCTTTAAAAATAGCCCTGAAATATAAAAATGAAGATATGAAAATAATTTAAATGATTTTGAACATAAAACATTATAAAAATTCATTTCATTTAAAATTATCATAAAATTTAATTTAAACATATTTATAAAATATTTTACAAAATGTTTTTTTGAAAGAACACGGATTTTCGATTGAAGAGAGAAATAATGTCATAATTTCTTAAAAACATTTTCTAATGTATCTTTAGTAAAAATAGTAAAAAATGGTACCATTACATTAATGTATCATAAAAAACTAGTGTTGAAAACAATTCAAGATAATTATTGATATATGGATAATAATATTTCATCAATGGAAGTATAATCATAAACAATAATGATAAATTATAATATTTTAGCAATAAAATCATACCCCTTTGGTAACATTGAATCATAATCCCTATGAAATAATAAAATTAAATAAAAAATAAAATATCATGAAATTAATTATATTCATGATATAAAATTTCAATGGGGTATAATATATGCTTTGTAAAGGAATTTAAATGCATAATAAGTATCTCAAAGAAGGAAAATAGAGGCAAAAATCCCATACCACTTTTGTAACATTGAAACCATAACCCCATTAAAGAGAGATCCTCAAATTTATGTGTAAATAAAAAAATATATGTATAATAATAAAAATTTATATTAATCGGAATTATATACACTATATAGAATAAATTGATGGTGAATATAGTATGTGTCTCACAAAAGTAAAAAGTGAGACAAAAATACAATACCATAATTCTTAACATCCTTTAGAAGAATTAATATCTATTGTATAACAAAATTAAGTTCATAATATAGATATTAAATAAAACTATTAATATATATCATAAAATATATGCTTTTCTTCTTATTTTTGTTCCCCATTTTATAATAATTTCATGTTAAATTTATATTTCCAGTAATAACCGCTTGGTTTTTCATATATGTTTTGACTTGTCATTTTTTTCCCTCTTTACTTTATCATGATTTAATCATTTATAAAATGTAAAATAAGATATATATATATATATATATATATATATATCACATTTATTCTGTATATAATTACTTATAATAATCTATAATACATATAAATAAGAAATGAAATACATTATTCAAGGAGATGGTAGGTCATCTGTACGCATGAATGTTGTTTCTATTTTCTTATCATATTTAAAGAGATAAATTAAATGATATATATATTATAAATATAGTAGAATTAATATGTTATATATATATATATAATATTAATATTAATCTCTTCTTTAATACAATCTTTGTGAAGCATGAATGAATCACATCACTTCGTGAGGCGGTAGTATGTCGTACACATGAATGATGTTATCGTATTCCCAAAAAATGGAAAGAATGAATGTATTAGATATATAATACATAAATAGGAATAAATAAATAATAAATATCATATATTTGATATATAAATATCATGACCATCAATATTCACAACCCTTATAGGTGGTCATGGATAAACAAAAGGCATCGGTTCATGATGGGGAAGTCCATAGTACACATGAACCATGATTCCATAGCGCATTTGATGGATGTGTGAGTGATTTTAGATTATACCCTTAATATAAAAACATATAATTATATTAAAAATAATTATTTTATAATATTATCATTATATAAAAATAATTTAAGTGGTTTTAAAAATAAATAAAGCAAAAATGTGTGTGGATGAACATTACCACTTTTCTGGTTATCTCTTTTTTTTGTACCAAATTCCTTCTTTGTATGGATTTATACCCAAAATAAGGCTTATAGGATGTGATAAAATAATTTTGGATGTTATTTTTTCATTATTTGGTTTAGAGAAATGGCTTTATAGGTGTGAATAAGCGGGGTGAATGAATTCCCTTTTATAAAGGAGGAGGAGGGGCACTTTTGTAAATACCCAAAAGTATTATTGTTGGGAGATATTGCTTATATCATGTTCCTCAAAAATAGAACAATAACTAAAGGGTAAGCATTTATTTTTTATCCATACCTCTAACACAAAAAAATAACAATTTTTTTCATGTTATTTTGTAGTCTTTAATTGCACTCAATCATATCTTTATAGTTTTTACCAAGGTAACTTCTATCTTTTTTTATACATAGGTATTTTTTCCATTAATGATATATTTAGAAATGGAATAATTAGAAAATTTAGACCCATTAATTATAAATAATATATTCAATTAAATAAATAAAAACCCTATCTCCCTTTAAAATTAGTTTTCATACAAACATATTAAATGTGAAAACCCATGTTTTAACCCTAACTGCATTAATTATTTTAAATTGTTCTCACTAATAATATTGGTAAAAAATTATGTTTACATAATATGTAATATTAAATATTCTGATTATAAATAATTAATCTATTTTTTCCAAATTACATTCACAAAAATGGAGGAATTTAATTTAAAATTAATCCCTCAATCTGGACAAGAAAGTGGGTTTTTAAAGTTAAAATGGTCAAAATTATAAAATGTTTTTATATCCAATTTTAGTAATAAATTTTTTTCAATTACCCAAATTGTATTAAAATAATTATAATTGAACTGATAATTTGATAAACACTATTTAAAATATAATTTAAATATATAAATAATTATAATAAAAAGGAATTTTTTAAATAAAATTTATTATATTTCACAATTCAAAAAATAAATATTCTTTTCTAAAAAATACCAAAAAATCACCATAAGATATTTTTTCAGTTCCAATTTAAAAAACATTTATTTTTTCAAATATAATTTATAAATTCTTCTAAAATTAGTTTTAATATAATTTCATCATTAAATGCAGTAGCAATGATTTTTAGATAACTACATCTTTTAAGTGTAAAATTCGAATTATACTTATATATCGTTCAGAAATCACATAAGATAAATTTAGAAAAAAATGAATATATAATACATACATTTCATCAAAGTGATTAAAAAAATTATTTGGTTAATTTACTAATAAAAAACACACTTGTGTGCATAAAAGTAGTTTTTCATAAATGATTTCTTTTTATTTCCAAAAGGGATTTACATTAATTTTATATAAATTAGTCTCCAACGAATTCATTTTATAAAGATAGGTAAACCGTATTTTCATAATTTAGTGAACCCTATTAATACCCACTCTTCTAATTTATAGTTTATTACTATAATAATATTTTAATAAAGTGTCACATTTCATTAAAACTCATTGTTGCTTTTAATAAAAGCTAAGCTCGGTGTTGTGTGTAATGAAGTATAAATAAATTATTGTGAGTAAAACAATACAAAATAAGTGTTTCATTTACTGAAATATAAAATCAAGGATTATTATAGTAAAATAATAACTTGATGTTGTGTATAAAGAAAGATTAAGAAGGTGTAGCATACAATGCACGATTTAAAAGAGTTTTAATTTATCATTAAAAACAATAATTCAAAAAACCTGAGGGGGTTACACTACACCCCCCCCCCCCATAAGATGAATTTCCCCCACTAAATTTTTACTCTTCATTAATACTTGAAATATAATTGAATATAAATCTACAACATAAAAATGAATAATAAGGCTTCATTTAAAAGTGAATTTCATAAACATAATGGTTACCTAAAGTAGAAAATAAATAGGTTTCCATAAAAGAGAACACATGTGGGAAGTGGATATATGAACATGGAAAAAGTCTAAATTATCATAGATAGTGATAAATATCAATGTAAAAATAAAATTGGTGATCTAGAGAAAGTTTCAATCATAAAAAAACAAAGAGGCCTAAAACAGGTCATTGATATCATCAATGTTGATGAAAATATGGCAAAATTTCATTTCATGACCATTTTCCTAATGTTGAAAAAAAAACACAAGAATATATTATTACTTTATTTCATTCCATTTCATAAGAATAATTTCACCCTATAGTTATTCCTTCATAAATTTTCAATTCAACTCTTACTCCAAGAATAGATGGTTATTTTGATAATCTAATGAATCATAATATCCATATATTGAATGATAATTCATTTCATTTATCATTAGGTATCATCAAAAACATTTATTAACATGAGTTATCTAATATGAATATATCTTCATATAATGAAATAATACATTAATATCTAAAACCAAATTCAAATTTCAACATAAATTATTTCATAAATGGTTAAACCTTTTGACCCTTCTGAAGATGAAAATATGAAGATTTAGAAATATGGTCACTAAATTTCTATAAAACTAATTAACTTTGATCCCACAAATGTCACAAAGGAGCTCTTTATTTTCACATAACCAAATTGTGGATAATTTCATTATGAATTCTCTTGAATCATGCTAATAATGTGAATTACCATAAAACCATACTATAAACATATATGTTATTTCATTCTATACATAGAACACATATTATTGGTTATATTACTTAAATGCTAAAAATTCAATAAACTTCATCCAGGATAGAATAAACAACCTTTCCCATAAATAACTAATCTATTTACAAGGTAATTAGTAATATAAAATCTACTTTATTCTTATCCAAAATCTCTTTATCCAAATTAAACACCATTTTCAACATAAGGAACATATTAAGGGTTATATTACCTTAATCATGAGTTTTTTATAAAATATAACATTTCTATTAAATCACTTTTCTAGGTAATTAGTTCCGTCTAATATACTCATTCAGATCCTTATTAAAAAAATTATACTATAAAATCCTTTTTTATTTCATATTTCATAAATTAAAATTTTTTAATTTTAATACATAAATAATTTATTCATACAGATTCCTTCTAAAACAATTAACTATGCTTAATCTTTTTTTTATTTAACACTTCCTTCTTTCACATGTCATTTTTATTCTTTTCATTGTCCAAAATATTACCATTACTCATACATATTTCTTGATTCACATCACAATATTACCCTTTTGGAAAACAATTTTCTTGAAGACCATAATTTTCACAGATTTCAATAATCAATGATATATTTAAGAGGAATGTAATGACCAGGTCCATGGTATCCCAGTGCTGGTGCCTTACTTTATTACATTATAATGATCATAATGAAATGCATCATAAGGGACATATCAATTTATTATTCTTGGTAAACTAGATACATATATGAGTCTTATATTACTTTTAGAATATGCACATAACAAAATAATTTCTCTCCTTTTATTTTTCTATAATAAATTTATTCCATCTATAATATCCTTGCATATCAATCATGATAGAATTCTTATAATCCTGGGGAAAATAAAACATATGAAATGGGTGATCTTAGATGCTCAATACGGGTAAGTGTACACTAGAATATATGAATAAATAATGAAAATACCAATATAGAAAGGTAAATAACTAAAACAATTTAAATTAAATAAATAAATTAGGTATAATATGGAAGGAAAAAAAGGTTGGTCAAACTATTATATTTAAATATTCAAATGAGAAGATGCTTGAACTTCATCGGTCGAGCTTACTGGACCCACTCATCACGCGAAGGTAATGCTCTTTCTGATTGCCTGGATGCCCAAGGAAACCTCTATGGTCCTTATATTATTTATTTCTCCTTGGGCTCATTACCCCATTAATGTGCAGCTTTTGTTTGGGTGGACACCCATGGTTTTCATTTTATTAGGCCCCCTTAACTGTGCCTCTCTCATTTTTCTACTTTTTCTTCCTTATTTATGATTAATAAAAAATCCCCATGTTCTGCCAAAAAAAATAATCAAATGAGAATAAAACATAACAATTGATATTTTTACTAAAAAATATATTCACATAGAATATCAATAAGTAATTCAAATGATGTAATACAAAATGTTGGTCATCTGAATCTTACCATTGAGCCTTCATTCCAAGAATCTAATATAACAAGTGATGCATGCCAATGTTAAAATATTTTAAAGGATTCATGCCAAGAATCTAATATTATTAAGGATTCATGAAAATAATCTAATACTATAAAGTCCATTTCATTCCTCATATATCGAAATTATTGATTTCATTCATCAATCAATATACCATGTCAAAAAAATGAATAACTATCTTTATTGGAAGAATTAGTCATATGTAATATCAACACTTTTCTTGGTCAATCTAATCATAAACCATCCAAAGAAAAAACAATATGTTGTATACTGACATAATATATCCCCAATGGAACAAATATACATTAAAAGGGTGATGTTCTTGATGAATAAAAATATCTTTAAAACTTTTCTAGAGGAAAATATGCTTTGCGCTTGAAATTCACATTTAAAAAAAACATTCACAAATTTTTTGAAAATAATTTCCATTTGAAGTAACATTTGAAAAATATAAAATAATATTTAAAAATTTTTAATAGACATTAAAGTTGGAAACAATTTTTATATCATTCAAACTAAAATAAATATTCATTTCACTTTTTTCTAAAATCCAAAGAGGTACTATTTTAAAATGATCTTAAGATTCCTTTCCAAACAATTTTTAAAATATGAAAATGGGTAAAATTTTATTTAATAATTCATTTTGAAAAGTTTTAAAACATATATAACGTATACTTGAATGGTAATTATTTCTCAGTATATACTTCAACTTAACTATTCGTGAATAATGATAAGATTCTCAAATAAACTCTTACCACTTAGTAATCAGTCGAATCGTATGAACCATAAAAGAAAGTATCATCAAATGGAACTTTAAATGAAATAAAATAAAATATATTAATGATATAAAATTTTAACAGGGTTCTATAAAATCCTCATAAAATAATATACATTAATAACATTAAAATATTCCTCAACTAAATAATTTTGTGATGAAGTCCCTTGAAAATATTATATCATTGAAGTGATCATTAATAAAAAAGAATATATTTTTTTATATCCTCTATAAATCCACATAAAACAAGTGGAAATAGATCATAAGGTAATAAAAATTCATTTTACATATAATATTAGCATGACATAATCAGTGAAATATAATTTTAACCTAATGAATGAAAATTGAGATAAGAAATCCCTTACCTTTCACTTTCCTTTAGTTGAATGTGATTTAACCTACAAAATAATGGTTTAAAGAATGTTATTAATTTATAACAGAACCATATCCATAATTATGATATTATATATTATCCTTTTATTTTATCTTATCACCTGTTTGTTAATAATATTTCGTTATTACCCTTGTTTCATGTTTTAACTGTTTCATATTCCTATGCATGTTTTGTCAATCCCGATTATCTTGTATGGGATATAGTTCTGTAATATCCAAAATTATATTAATTTAATAGATATAATATTTATTCATTATATAAATTTTATAATCATTATTTAATGTTGAACATGGAAAATGAATCACATCGCATCATGGAGACAGTAGGTCGTACGTACGCATGAGTGATGGTAACATTCCCTTAATAGTTAAAGGGTGAGGAAGTGGATGGTATATTAATTTTTTCAAAATCAATATAATGTCATAATTTTCATATATATCTATTAATTCAATCATTATACTCTTCCATGTAAAGTGGTGATGAAAAAAATTAAATGATGGTGTGGAGATGGTAAGCCATACGTATGCAAGTGTGATGCTTTCAATTTTCAAAGGACACATAAAATGATGAATATGATTGTTCTATAAACATAATAAATTCTTATAATATAGATGATATTTTATTCATTAATTTATATTGGAAGAAACATATTAACATGATCCTTAAGAATAAATAAACTGGAAAGATTCGATAAAGATGATTACCTCTTCTTCAAAAACTTCCTTTAATCTATTCTTAAGGGATCTTGGGTATTCTTTTGGAAGGACCTGAAACTATAAAACAAAAACTATGGATGTTTATAAGGGAAATTATCAGGGTTTTCTGAGCTATATGGCTCTATGTTTAATAAATAATGGGAGAAATGAGTGTCCTTTTATAATTGAGGTGAGGGGTACTTTTGGAAACTCTCAAAATACAAAGTTATTATAAATTAATAACCAATTATAAATTGATATAAAATGAGTTATATAGAATAAAATATTACTATTTGTATAAATAATATCATCCATTATTTCTTATGAAATCTTAGGTCACATTATTACCCTCATCTTTTTTTAATCCTTATTTAATCCCTTAAACTCTTATCGGGACAACAATGTTTGCACTAATTAAGAATCAATATTTTTACTATAAAATGACAAAAGACCCGTAAACCGATAATTGGTGAAATTTAAAACATTATCCCAATCAATTGGATGAATTTAAAAAATATATAATTTCATGTTATTTAATAAAATATTATTTATTTAAAAATATAATTATTTAAAATTTTGACACTATTCATTATATTGAAATTTAAAAATATCAATACAACATGATATCATTGAACATACTATTTTAGTACAACCATAGCATGTCAATTTAATCTATAAAAGTTTTGGATGACATTAATTATCTCAAATAATGTTTATTTTAATGTTATTAATACAATTTATTTTATAATTCCATTAATAAAATAAATATTACCATCATTTAAGGTAATTATTTATTAACTAAAAATTAAAAAACAATATTGTTCAAGGTAAATATTTTATCTATAAAATTAATATTTATAGTTGGAGATAACTTCTAGATAAAAAAATATTAAAAATGTTATAGTTATTAAAAATATGAATTTGACATCTTTAACTATTCTTAAAATAAAATATTATAAAATATCCTCATCCAAATGTTCATAAAACCAAACCGTAATTTCTTATAGATGAAATTTATCACCAATAGTATTTGGTAAAGTTTTAGGGTTATTTTTTAGTCCTTGTCATTTTATTTTGAACCCAAATTACCGGATTTACCGTTTAAAATGGTAATAAAAATTAAAAATGTTACTATTCATATTGTAGAAAAATAAAACGAACCTACATACTCAATTTGATCATTATGAATCCAAATTTGGAATCTATTTTTAAAAATTAAAAACAAATAATTTTTCAAATTTAATTTTAAATTAATCCCACAATATGCAATGAGAAATAATTTTATTAAAAAAATGAATTTTAAGCCAAAAAAATGAACTTATACCAAAATAAGGTTTAAATATGATTAAAATTAAATTAATTAGATCCTATTTATCTATATAGTTATCATGGTTCATTGAGTTAAAATTAAAATCATAAATAAAATTTTTTTATAAAAATAAATTGGTAGTTCGATAAAAATCGTTATTGTTTACTATTCATTAGAAAATCAATATTTCCAAAAAAAATACCAAAAATTCACACTAAGATGATTTTTACATTACTATTTTTAGAAATAATTTTATTTTTCTCTATAAAATTTAAAAATGCATCAAAATTGTTTTTTAAAACAAGTGAACCATTAAAATGGAATAGAATTACATTTTAAGAAATATATATTTCATTTATGCGTCATATTTGATTTATTATTATATCATTCCTAGAAAACAAATAGGTTGATTATTAAATATTAGATTGAATATATTTTGTATAGGGTTTATTAATATACATATATATATATATATCTAATCCAAATTTTCATAATTTAGTTAATCATTTTAAAATATTCCATTCTAACAGCTAGGTCACAACAGTAACATTAAAAAAATAATATTTAGTTATTTATTTAAGAAATATGTTTCATATATTGTATGCTATTGAGCATAGTCTTTACTTTCAAAAAATTGGGATGTTACATTCTCTCCACTATCAGTATAATTTTTCCTCTCAATTTAAAATTGTACTTCACAAATCAAATTTTAATACTTTAAAATTAATTTTAGGGAAACCTAAATTGAAAATAGTATTTATCAAACATCCTATTAATAAGAGGGAAATTTAAATTTCAAGTACTCTAAAAAATTATGATTTTAAATAGTATAACATTAGTCCTAATTGAAAATCTAGACATGGAAGGGAAGTTTTACTGTCTTGTTTTTATGGAGAGTGATAGAGAATGTGATCATTAAAAGTTTACCCCTCACAAAACCATACATATATGATTTGTTAAAACACCATTGATTTCTCAGAATGAAAATGAAATGGATAATTCTTTTCTTCAAAAATCAGTTTTCCTATAGTTGAGGTATTCATTGTCAATAAAGATAAAAAAAAGAGAAAATAAACTTACTTGATAATTATCCATGTCATAAGAATAATCTCATCCTTTGGTTGTACATTGATCTATTTTCACTATATCATGTACCCTATAAAATGAATTTTCATGATGAATTTTTTTTACCAAAATTACTTTTGATGAATTATAAGATCCTCAAGCAATTCTATCATCCTCTAACTATTTATCCAAATCAAAATTGTTTGCACAATTTGTTCAACATGATAAATATTACTTTAACCAAAGTTCAACATATACCATTCATTAAGTAGTTAAACATTAGACTTATCCAAAATATGTTTTTCCAAATTAATGGACCAAAAATTTAGAAGTAAGTTCACTAAATTTCCAAAATCAAAATAACATTAGATTCCCTAAATAACATAATGTATATCTTATTGTAACCTACAAAATATTTTATCACCTTAAAACCTTGATAAAAGATTTCATGCTTCAAAATACTTAAAAAGAAGTACAATAGTATCATCCTTATATATCTCTTGATTATTATAAACATAATATCATTATTGAAATAATTTTACAACATAATTCTTGAATCCAAAAACACAAGTACTTTAATTATTCTACTTCAATTGTAGTAATAGAATATTCTTAACATTGATCCCTTTTCTTCTTTTGAGTTATATTCCATGGACACTTATAGAATATATTTTCATTAAACCCCATATCCTTGTAGTTGAAGCGTAGAAAATTGTAAAATTATTTATATTAGTTTTAATCATGAGCATGGGGGAATTTTTACCCACAAATGAAATAATCTCTTTTTCCTTTTTCATAGGTACATTAGAGTTTACTTCTACAAGTATTAGATATTGTAAAATAGTTTTTCCCATATTCTATTTATCTTTAACTTCCTATTCCACTCTATACTTTTATTACATTCCCTTAAAGTCATAATACCTACATAATTCTTTCTCTACCTTGATTTATCATTAGAATATATCTTCATATGTTGATAATGATTGGGAGAGAAATTCCCTTTGGAGTAATGGATTTAACTCATCAAATAAATGATCAATCTTACTCTTTGTGTTATGTATGTAGTCGAAAGAATTCTTTTCTAACATTTCAAATTCACATTCTTACATAGATAATTTTTTACTCCTTTTTTATCTAACTCAAGAATTCTCTCTCCATATTTTCTCAAAGTTCATGAAGGAAATGTTTTTCGAATAAAATTTTCTTAAAATCCATCAATTTCATAATTGTTATTTCTTTTTCATACTTAGTGTTTTGAATCAATACCCACCTTTGATCTGCATCCCCAAAGAGATGATAAACTTCTGTAACAACCTTCTCCCTTTAATTACATCCCAAATCAGGAAATATCTTTTTTAAGGAACTTATCCATTTCTTAGATACAAATGTATTCAGAATCCTTTTGAATGATAGAGGTTTCCAATTCCTAAAGTGGACTAATATTTTTACACCACATGGAGGGTTATTAGGCTTCTCAATATAGAAAAGTACCCATAACATGAGTCACTTTTCCAAGTATAGTTATAATTTGATTATCTCTAGCTCAAGATTTATTTTCTTTCCTAGTAGATAAATCCTTTCATGAATTGATATATTTTCCTTTCCATCCACTAGGTTCCATTTCTAAAAATGAAATACACAAGATTAGATCAGAACATTAGGAAATAAAAAGTATATTGTAGAGACTATACCTTAAACATTACATTTTCTTGTTATTTTAAATTATAATTCTATTTCATTCATTACAAAATATATTTTTGGTTTAGAGTGTTATATAATTACAGAAAACAGTAATATATTAATCCCTTACATAAAATGTGGACACATATTCATAGTATCCATTTCATCCATTAAAACAAAAATTGTAAAACTTAATCAAGAATTCTTTTCCTGGCCAATCTTAAAAATTTTCCCCTTGTTCTAATCCTTGTCTTTAATCTCTATTAAATCCTATTGGAATAAAATAAAAACATGAGATGAGAACAAAAGATCAAAAAGGGACATTATATACAGGAAAATTTTATTCAAGTAAAAGTCCATAGAAACATTTTAATGAGAACATACCTTTTCTATTTAGAAAATTGAATAATATTCTCCAAATTATCAATATCATACATTATTAAAAATCAATAGATTTTCATAAAGACCCATTATAAATAATATACAATATAATTAGTTATCTTATGAAATATTTTCCACATCACTATTACAATTATGGTAGGTCCCTCATCTGCATAGGGAGTAACCATTGTAGTTACTTTATAAATAATTGATTTAATATTATTCTTAAAATCTCTTAAGAGAGCCTTAATCGGTTAACTCTTCCCCATTAACCAATGCATTACAAAGATATAACGGTCTCACCCACCCTCAATTTATCACAGAACCACCCATTCTAATAAAAATTTCAAATAAATATAACCTAAATATAATTTATAAATCATTCATAAAAGAATCATTCTTGAGGAAAATAACTTTCCCAATTCGAAATCACTTTACAAACACTACTAAAACTTGGCCTTTTGTCAGCGCTAAAAACCGACATTAATAGTCCTAGAAAAGCGTTGTAAATGCTGGGGTAGAAAAAGGGTTCCCCTTTATCAGCGCTCCGAAAAGCGCAGATAAAGGCGACCATTATCAGTGCTAAAAAAAGAACTGATAAAGAACCCCCTTTATCAGCGCTTTTCTGAGCCCTTATAAAGTGGACCCCCCTATCTACGTCAGCACTAACAGTGATTTTATAGCACTGATAATAGGGATCTTTATCAGCACTCTTTTAGTGCTGTTAAAGTAATCCTTTATCAGTGCTCAAAAAAGCACTGATAAAGGCACCTTCCCTTGCACCTGCACAACCAGCACCTACACACCTGCACAACTGCACACCTGCACAAACCAGCACCTACACACCTACACAAAATAGTACACGCATATAATATTTTTACAAAAAATGCTATATACGTTTACTTAAAATCATGAATACAAAAAAAAACACTTTTATATAAATTTTAAACAATGTTTTACATGGTTACAATTACAATTATCCAACAACAGTTATAATCATTAATGTTTCATCCTTTGATATCCATGATCATATCTCAAAAATTTTCTTCCATGGTATTTGTTGTCGAACAAAGCATCTGATCTAAAGGAAAAAAATCACATGTATAAGAAAACAAATATTATGTTAGTAATACAATAATGAAATAAATAAAAACATTAATATGAAAAAATACATTAATATGGAAATGTGAAACTAAAATATGGAAATGATAAACTAAAATGTTTTCATTCTGATAACAATGAAAGGGAATGATGTAAAATTAATATGTTTTTGGATGATTTGTCTCATTTAATGAATACTGATTATTTACCTAATGAAAAGATTTACCAGTCACACCGTGTGTCTAATTGAGGTTTGGTTGACGCATACATGTCACAAATGACTCATAGATCATTCTCTTAAAGTATAAAAGCAATCCGAACGTGTTTGCTCATTTTTCTGTATGTCACTTTTGTTGTTTTCTAAATTTAATGTCAATTTCAAACTGATATCAGAAACTTTTAGCCATAACGGTCACACCGTGTATCAGATTGAGGTGTGGTTGATTTTTACAAGTCAAAAATGACTCATGGATAGTTTTCCTAAAGTATGAAAACAATCTGAATGTGTTTTCCTAGTTTTCCATATGTCCCTTGTGTTGTTTTCAAAAGTTAATGTCAATTTCAAACTATTATCAGACACTTTTAGCCATACCAGTCACACTGTGCATCGGATTGAGGTGAGGTTAATTCTTAAACCTCAAGAATGACTCTTGTATCATTTTCCTAAAGTATAAAATCAATCAGAATGTGTTTGATCAGTTTTCCATATGTCACTTGTGTTGTTTTCTAAAGTTAATGTCAATTTCAAACTGATATCAGACACTTTTAGCCATACTGGTCACATCGTGCATCGGATTAAAAAATTTTTTATTCTTACACATCAAAAATGACACATGGATAGTTCTCATAATGTATCAAAACAGTCCGAATGCATTTAGTCGGTATTCTGTATGTCAGTAGTGTTGTTTTCTAAAGTTAATGTCAATTTGAAACTGATATCAGACAGTTTTAGCCATACCGGCCACACCATGCGTCGGATTGAGGTGTGGTCAATTCTTACACTTCACAAATGACGCTTTGATCATTTTCCTAAAGTATCAAAACAATCCGAATGTGTTTGCTCGGTCTTCCGTATGTCAGTAGTGTTTTTTTCTAATGTTTATGTCAATTTGAAACTGATATCAGACACTTTTAGCCATACCGGTCACACTGTGCACTGGATTGAGGTTCGGTTGATTCTTACACATCAAAAATTACTCATGAACCATTTTCCTAATGTATCAAAACGATATGAATGAATTTTATCTATTTTCAGTATGTTACTTGTGTTGTTTTCTAAAGTTAATGTCAATTTGAAACTGATATCAGAAACTTTTAGCCATACCGGTCACACCGTGCGTCGTATTGAGGTACATTTGATTAATACACGTCACAAATGACTCATGGATAGTTATCCTAATGTATAAAAACAATCTGAATTCATTTTCTTGGTATTCCATATGTCACATGTGTTGTTTTCTAAAGTTAATGTCAATTTCTAACTGATACCAGACACTTTTAGCCATACCGATCACACCGTGCATTGGATTGAGGTGCAGTTGATTCGTACATGTCACAAATGACTCATGGATCATTCTACTATAGTATCAAAAAAATCCAAATGCATTTTCTTGGTATTCCATATGACAGTTGTGTTTTTTTCTAAAGTTAATGTCAATTTCTAATTGATATCAGGCACTTTTAGCCATACTGGTCACACCGTGCATCTGATTGAGGTGTGGTCAATTCGTACACATCAAAAATGACACATGGATCGTTTTCTTAA
Source organism: Viscum album (assembly GCA_963277665.1). Classification (NCBI taxonomy): domain Eukaryota; kingdom Viridiplantae; phylum Streptophyta; class Magnoliopsida; order Santalales; family Viscaceae; genus Viscum; species Viscum album. The sequence continues at coordinate 451,996,017 of OY728120.1, read as the reverse complement.
ATTATCAAAGCAATATAATCGTGTTTTCTCAGTATTCCATTTGTCATTAGTGTTGTTTTCAAAAGTTAATGTCAATTTGAAACTGATATCAGACACTTTTTGCCATACTGGTCACACTGTGAATCGTATTAAGGTGTGGTTGATTTGTACATGTCAAAAATGAATCACGGATTGTCTTCCTAAAGTATCAAAACAATTCAAATGTGTTTTATCAATTTTTTGTTTGTTACTTTTGTTGTTTTCTAAAGTTAATGTCAATTTCAAACTAATATCAGACACTTTTATCCATACCGGTCACACCGTGAGTGGGATTAAGGTACGGTCAATTCTTACACCTTAAAAATTACTCATGGATTATTTTCCTAAAGTATCAAAACAATCCGAAAACGTTTGCTTAGTTTTCTATATGTCACTTGTGTTGTTTTCTAAGGTTAATGTCAATTTCAAACTGATATCAGACACTTTTAGCCATACCGGTCATACCGTGCGTCAGATTGAGGTGCGGTCAATTCTTACACCTCACAAATAAATCATGGTTCATTTTCCTAAAGTATCAAAACAATCCGAAATCATTTGATCAGTTTTTCATATGTCACTTGTGTTGTTCTCTAAAGTTAATGTCAATTTCACACTAATATCAGACACTTTTATCCATACAGGTCACACCGTGCATCGGATTGAGGTGTGTTCAATTCATACAACTCCAAAATGACTCATGTATCATTGTATGAAAGTATCAAAACAATACAAACTCATTTATCAGTTTTATGTATGTCACTTGTGTTGTTTTCTAAAGTTAATGTCAATTTCAAACTAATATCAGACACTTTTAGACATATCGGTCACACCATTCATCAGATTGAGGTGCGGTCAATTATTACACCTCAGAAATGACTCATAGATCATTTTACTAAAGTATAAAAACAACTCTAATTTGTTTTCTCGGTTTTCCATAAGTCACTTGTGTTATTTTATAAATTTAATGTCAACTTCTAACTGATATCAGACACTTTTAGCCATACCAGTCACACCATGCATCGGATTGAGGTGTGGTTGATTCATACATGTCAAAAATGACTCATGGATCGTTCTACTAATGTATCAAAACAATCCGAACGTGTTTTCTCGGTATTCTGTATATCAGTAGTGTGCTTCTCTAAAGTTTATGTCAATTTGAAACTGATATCAGACACTTTTATCCACACCGGTCACATCATGCTTCAGATTGGGGTGTGATGGATTCTTATATGTCACAAATGACTCATGGAACGTTTTCCTAAAGTATTAAAACAATACTAATGTGTTTACTCGGTATTCTGTATGTTATTAGTGTTGTTTTCTAATGTTTATGTCAATTTGAAACTGATATCATACACTTTTAACCATACCGGTCACACCGTGCGTTTGATTGAGGTTCTGTTGATTCTTACATGTCAAAAATGACTCATGGAACATTTTTCTAAAGTATCAAATCAATTAGAACACGTTTTATCAGTTTTAGGTATGTCACTTGTGTTGTTTTATAAAGTTAATGTCAATTTGAAACTGATATCAGACACTTTTATCCACACCGGTCACACCATGCGTCAGATTGAGGTTTCGATTATTCATACACGTCACAAATGACTCATGGATATTTCTCATAAAGTATCAAAATAATCCAAATGTGTTTGCTTGGTATTCCGTATGTCACTTTTTTTGTTTTCAAAAGATAATATGAATTTCTAACTGATATCAGACACTTTTAGCCATACCGGTCACATCGTGCGTCGGATTGAGGTGTGGTTTATTAGTACACCTCAAAAATGACTCATGGATCATTTTCCTAAAGTATCAAAACAATATGAATGTGTTTGTTTGGTTTTCCTTAGGTCACTTATGTTGTTTTTTAAAGTCAATGTCAATTTCTAACTCATATCAGACACTTTTAGCCATATTGGTCACACCATGTCTCGGATTGAGGTTTGGTTGATTCGTACACGTCAAAAATGACTCATGGATTGTTTTCCTAAAGTATCAAAACAATCCAAATGTTTTTTCTCCATTTTTTGTATGTTAGTAGTTCATAAGAGTCTCTCATTAAGTTATTCTTTACGAGAAACTCAAATCATTTCTAAAACCATTTTTCATAATCTAAGGATATGAAACATAAGAAAGGGTGATCATAGATGCTCAGTAAGTGTAAAAATGGGAGATATCGATGATCATACAAAGATAATATAAGTAGTAGGAATTCACCTTCATTGTCCTATTTGTTTACATTCTTCCATCAGGTACGCTTCCCATTCGTTTATAAACACATCTATATCATCTTATGAATAGGAGTTTTTGTGACAGTCATAGTAGTACTGAAAAAATATAAATACACAAAGGATTAATAAATATTTTAAATCAACTAGTAATTATTTTCAAAAATACCTCTTTAGGGATGCTAGTTTGTTCTTGAAATATAATCTCTTTCATAAATTTACAAACATAATAATGGCAGTCCTTTCCATTTGTTTATATCGGACACAGCAGAAACATCGATAAAAATAAGTAATTTGTTTTGATATATATTTGGACAGTGAAATATAATTATATATACCCTGATACTTTTCCATTTGTAGATCTTGTGCGCCTTGTCGTCCTCAGACCCTAGATCCATTCCAGCCTTTTGACAATATTCATACACCACCCTATCATAACATAATCCTCATTAAAATATAATATAAATTATATAACTAGATATTTAGTTCTAACATGTTGGATCTATTGTATTAAAAATTGATAATCTCCATCATGTGTGGTCTGTTTGTTGGATATCCTTGCAGTGATTCCAGAAAATAAATCTTTGGAGTATCCAAATTGACTACAATGAGCATCCAATGCTGCCTAAAAACACAAAACAGAATATGTAATGATAGAAATGAAAATAGAATTGATATGATCAAAATGTAGAGTTTTACCCCTGAAACGTTGGTATTAAAAAGATCCTTTCAGTCATAATTTTTCATTGAAACGTACTTAGCAGGTTTGACATTAATTCATCCTGAAAATTGGAATCTATTTTATTTTATTGTATAGACATGGTGTGAGGACTAATGTGTCCAAATGTGTATTCACATTAAAATCCCTACAATTGTTTTTCATATATATGCCTGTAAAAAATATGAAATGTATTTAGCCATAATTATCATAGTATATCAACTTCTGTAAAATCAAATCATGAAAACATACCTCATGTATGCATTTATAACTGGGGCACCTAGCCAGTCGTATGTGGTGATTTCAGCTATAGCATCAGTACTAACGAAATATAATGTTTACTCTCCGTACATATCTTTTTCATAAACAATTGTGTGATTATTGTCACCTTTCATTTTTATATCCACATGAGCTTGTAATGATATTAAATGTGGATATAGAACAGGCAGGGTGAAGGGGACCTCAGAAGATCATTTTGATCGGTTGGTTGACCCTTTTTGAGTCATTATTTCGTTTTAGCTCCTTCCTTTTGTCCTTATATAATAACATTAATCGGTTTACCCCTTTTCTAATTAAATTTTAAAGGTTCTTCTTGAAAAATGAATTTGAAATGAATACCTCCTGGTTGACATGTTTTTTTACAAGATTTGACGGCCATCTAATGAATGTTCCAACAGCTTTTTCCACCGTATGAATCTCATCATCGTCACTTGGAATGGGTATCTCGGCGCTCGGCTCATGAGCTACGTTAATCAACACTTTGACATGACCCGTAGGAAGTGGTCTGGAGTGTAGCGTGTCATTCTGCATATTAAACATTGTTTCCCTCGCTACAAGGTGATGGGTGGGAGTTGAAAGATATAAATCATAGTCATTTTCACCCTATAGAATATCATTACAAGAAAGGTATCAGTGTCTATGTGATTCAAATTTTATAGAAACAAATATAAGAACATTTATTACCTCGGTTATGTCATGTCTTTGAGGGGAATGGATCTCCTCAAAGATAGTGGGGGTGGGGTGGGTTGTTCTTGAGTTGTTTCTTCTCTTCGCCTCTCCCCCATCAAAGTTTCTAGAAACTCTCCCTGACATTGGAATTTTTCTTCAAGGGTATCTAGTATATCTCTCATCATTTTCATTTCATTATTTTGTCCATCCTCTTGTTTTTTATTTTGAAAATATGTCTGGGGTGTCACCCCAAAACCTGCACCTTTGACGTGGCCATACTGTTCTGGTTATTTCAAGGATGCTGAAAGTATGTCTGCATCCGGTGCGGGTGTTATTGATTCCTGTGACTATGTCAAATAGAAAATATGGGAACATAAGTAATCATCATTATGTAATATTTATTTAAAGCAAAACAAATTTATATTATGTCATACTTACACATGTTTCCCACACTTTTTGTGTGTTTTCATCTACCAGTTTCCCCTCTTTAATAACATGAGCCTTCTTCCATAGCACATGGTGTGGGATGGAAGTGGCTTGGGATTTTGATTCATCAATTTGCATATAAAAAGAGAAACATGGTTACAGTGTTGTTTTGTGTCACATAAAAGTATTACAGTACTTTTAAAATACATACCAATTGTTTTTCAATTGAAGCGTACCCCAACCTTTCTTTACCGTAAGGGTATGTTGGTTTTGCTACCCATTATTTATTTCCAGCACTCTATTGTTGTTTCATAAATAAAAAACTGTCAATCAAAGTGATGAATACAAGCAATGTTAAACAACATGGTACCAAACACAATGTACCTAAAAATTCTTCTCCGCACGACGGTTGCAAAATGCATCCCACACTCCTTGGGATATCATGTGCACATAAAGAAGAGATGGGTACAGCTTGATTATCCCTTCAACATATTTTAGATGAAATTTCATTAAAATGGTACGAAAGCCTCTATAAATCCTTCCTACCAATCTTAATACATATTCTTTGTGCGAGACATCTACTATAAATGCACTCTATAAGATATGAGGTAGAATTAGTCAATATTTCCGTATTTTATTTTATTCTACTTTAATAAATTAAATAAATGATATCGTAATGTTACTGTAATATCTTTCCACATTAATGTTCTCAGCCCACTGACAACATGGTGCCATGAATCTATATCAATTGGCACGCGTTTTTGAGTGATGATTCTAATATAGCTACTAAACATGGCTTTGTTTGGGTTTACATTTTTCCCTCGCTTATTCCATCCCACCTTATATTTGATGCCTTTTTCTTTTGCCTTAAGTATTTTGGCTAAAACTGTCAAACTACAACGCTCCTGTTTTTTTGTGCCACCGAGGTTTCATTTCCTACCATTTCCTTGGTTTCGGCATCATCATTATGTTCCTCTAAAGCGCTAGCATCGGCACTGGGACCAGCAACAATAGTTTGAGAAACCTATTGTACCTCAGCAGTGGGACCAGTAGCAACAGGTTGAGAAACCTGTTGTACCTCCGTAGTGGGACTTGCAGCAACAGGTTGAGAAACCTGTGGTGTCTCGGGATTGGGTGCATCAGCAGGTGCAGAAGTCATTATCTGTAGAAGTGGTTTAACATTTAATGTAGATCACATAAAAGAAGCATCGAACACTTAATTACATAATGTAACACAGTCTATATTACAATAAAAAAATAACCTGATTATTTAACTCTCTTTTTTATAAGGCTGAAGGGATTTGACACCTCTATCGATTATCCATATCCCTTCACTGTGGTCTCCTCTGACATAAAAAATTTCGTCTACATTGGGACCACTGTGAAATGATTGCAAAGTCCCAATGAAAGGGTCAAGCTCCATTGAATTTTCATCTGACCCTTTTTTTGTTTTGGTCGATAACAGAACAATTGACCAGTTTCAGTTGGTGGGATTTGGAACATAAAATACTTGCACTGCCTGTGATTCCATTATAAACGGTTCGTCTTTCTCCCCTTCCTTACTGAAATCAACTTTCATGAATCCCAATTAATTTATTTTAACATCACTCCTGTTATCAACCCACATGCATTGATAAATCAGAACTCAAAATTTTGTATAATCCAACTCCCATATTTGTTTGATGATGCCAAAGTTTGACATATTCGCATAAATTGGATTTCTGTCCTTAGCATCGGAAACATGTATCACTTCAACCACAAGTGTAACCCCACTATTCTGTATGGTACTATCTTAATCATGTTCATTAGTATAATATGTATAACCATTAAATATATAAGAAATGTAAGATAATACATACACACTTGGTCCTCCGGCTAGCCATCAAAGTCAGACTGAAATTGACTCTGGATTTTCATCTGACTTCTTAAAAATATGGTCCTGATACTATCCTATAAACTATCGATTATTTGTATCTGATATCCATTTTTTAGCCCTAGATGCATTCAAATGCCTAAAAATTTCTTTGTGGGTTCAACGTATGGGTCAACATTGAAATTTTTATGCAAAGAATAAAGGTGGGCCTCTTACCTTTCTGTAATATTGATTATGACAACCTGTTTTCCATAAATTCCTTCATCCTCATGCTACCCATTGTGATGAGATTTTGGTAGGCCATTGCTTTCCACATCAGACAGGTATTCAGTACAGAATTCAATATCTTCCTCAACAATATATCGCTCCACAATACAACCCTCTGGCCGACTTCGCTTTTTGACATACCATTTCAAAATCTTCATATACCATTCAATGGGGTATATCCATCTATAATGTATAGGACCATGTAGTTGAATCTGTCTCACCAATTAAACCATCAAATAAACCATCATATCAAAAAATTAAGGTGGTAAGAACATTTCTAATCCACGTAATATGACAACAATTTCTCTTTCCATAGTTGGCAATTTAGTTGGGTCTATAACTTTGTTGCATATAGATTTGAAGAAGAAACATAGTTTCACTAATGTATGGCAGGCATTCTTGGAAAAAATTCAACATAAAGCAATAGGAATGAGATCTTTCATCCATACAAGGAAGTCATGTGATTTCAGACCTTTAAACTTCAAATCGCTCATTGACACGAGGTTCTTGATCTTTGACGAATACCCCTCTAGAACCATTATTTCATTCAAGAAGTTTCAAAAATGATATCTCTCCTTCCTAGAAATACTGTAAGCAGCAAGATGAATAAATGTTCTTTTTTCACCCTTCACGGGTGCCAACTCTTCTCATATTCTCATCTAAACAATGTCCAACCTATCCTTAACTCCATCTTGTGTTTTTTCAGGTGTATTTAGGAACGTGCCGATGAAACTATAAAATACATTTATTTCTATATGCATAAAATCCAGAAAATATCTGACATACAGATAATTCCAGTATGGTAATTAAAAAAATGATCCCTTTTTCCAACTGATTTTCGTAAGTTTTTTCAAAGCCAATTTACCAAAAGTAGTTTCCCCATTTTTAACTTTCTCAAACAATTGATTGCCTGTTAGTGGAGATGGTGTTTTACGTTCTTCTGAACTTCCATTGAATGATGTCATCCAAGATCGGTACTTATGTCGTCAAGGTAGAAATCTGTGATGTCCTAGAAACATGGTTTTTGATGAATGTTTCAACCTAATTGATTGTGTACCTTGTTCACAAATGGGACACCCTTGAGTTACTTTAATGCTATATCCTGAAAAATTTCCATAAGCAGGGAAGTCATTTATTGTCCCATACAACATGGATCTCAAATTGAAATCTTCCTTTTTGTAAGCATCATACAATGTAACACCTTAATCTCACAATAATTTCAAATCTTCAATCAATAGAGCTAAATAAACATCAATATCATTGCCCAGTTGTTTTGGTCCTGATATAAGCATAGATAACATGATGTATTTTCATTTCATGAATAACCACGGTGGTAAGTTATAATTTACCAACATAACTGGCCATGTACTGTGATTGTTGCTTTGAAAACCAAAAGGATTCACTTTGTCTGTAGATAACGCAAGACGAAGGTTTCTCGACTCATTTCCAAATTTAGGATACTCCTGATAAATTCTCTTCCACTGAGGAGAGTCTTCCGAGTGATGTTGTATCCCATATTTAATTCTTGTATCTACACACCATGTCAATTCTCACGCAGTCTCCTCACTTCCATATAGGTGCCTAAAACTTGGAATGATTGGTAAGTACCATACAACTTTAGTAGGACTGGATTAATCATTCTTGTATCGAGAATCACCACACTTTGGGATTTAAGTTATTTTTGGTCCTTTAGAAATAGTATACAGTCATTCGGGAAGGCGTTTATTCTTTCAGAGATCATACCCATCAAGTGTAGCATTCGTTTGGTGTCGTATGTTCGGCTCAGGAGCTCATTTTCTTCTGGGAGCATGTTATTCAGGATAACAAGGAGTTCCGTAAAACTGGCATTACTCCACCCATTGTCTGCTTTCAAATTATACATCTTCAGTACAGCTGACATTGCTGTATATTTAGTTCAACTAGCATATAATGGAGTCTTTGCACAACTTTTTAACTTCTCAAAAAATTTTAGGTAATCATGAAGTTTGTCTTAGACAGTCCTTGTCATTTCCTCAATACGATCTTCATCATCATTCACATCCATAATCATATCCTCCATACGGTCATCTTCATTGTTCATACTTGTAATCATATTAGATGATCCATAAAATGATGTGTTATCCCATCCACTACCTACATTCGTTGTTTCCCCATGTTTATTTCAACATGTTAACTCTGATCAATTTCATGACAGATCAAGTGTTCTTCCAACTCTTCTGGACTAATTTGTTTTGAATAAAAATATCATAAACACTGACAAAGGATTTGATAAGGGTCCTATGCACGATCTTTTGCAAACTTGATAAACTCTTCCATGCCTTCTTCATACTCTTTTTTCAACCGATTGGCATTCATCCATTCTTTATTTATATTCATCCTATTTGAAATCCAAAGGATGGGTATATGGGTTAGGGGAGAAGGAATATGAGTATAATTTAGATAAAAAACTGAATACTTAAAAAATGGTGGGGGTGTGCTCATTAATAGAAAATCTTGGGTGGTTCTTGGGATTTATCCATTCTCTTCCTCTCTACGATCCCCCCTGATTAGGGGTGGTTCTTAGAAGTTTTTTATAGTACGTTAGTGAGTTATTCCCTCATACTTACTCCAATAATATTATCCATTATTTCCCTATGATTTAGGATGATTTTAGCTAGGATTTGTGTGATGATTTCACTATATCATCTTCAAATCAATTCAGATGATGTATATTTTGTTTGTATTGGCAAGATTTTATCCTCATATGATGAACGCGCCATGTTTTGTGTGGTTTAGGTGGTTTTTTGTTTCCCAGTGAGTTTTTAAAAGGTTATTCCTAATTATATTAAGGTGAATAATTAATTATAAGTTTCAGTAATTAATTATTTGGGAATTGTTCCTTGAGATTGGGTCTCAATCATTGGTACAAGATTAGATAAGGCATGTTCCAATTTATGCATGATTGTGCATTCATGCATGAGTAATTGTGTTTCAGTGAAAGGGATAGAAATCAAGAGAAACCAAGGTAAATAAATAGGGTTTTTTTTTATCCACCAAGACATAGAGTTATGGTTCTATTGAAAGTTTTTGGTTTTGTGATCATCTAGAGATTATGTCTCCATGGAGGTGAGATTTCCAGTTGTGATTATGAGAGGATCATGGTATACGATTTGTATAGTCTAGTTAGGTTTTATAAGGCTATTTGAGTAGGTATTATAGTCTTAGGCCTAAAGAATATGGATAATATAGTTTTATATATCACATATGACGAGGAACACCCTCTTAAGGATATATAAGATTCGTGGTGTGTGTGATGAGTAGGATATTCCATATAGAGATTGGTGAAGTGTGACATAGAGGATTTCCTCTTTATAATTGGATTAAGAGATCTCCAAGGGGAGATATGATATGGTACCTAAGTGAGGGTCATGGTAATATTTTGGATGACTTATCATTGGGTATCCAAGGCTCTTAGTGTGAGTTTCTTAGGATAGTCATTATTTAGTTTTAAGGAGTTTTAATGTGGGAATTAGAAGATGATATAGACTACACTATAGAGGCCTAGATCAAGTATAGCATGTGGGTTGTGACATTACCATGTAGAGATGAGTGTGTGTTGGTATCAATGAGTAGAGATGGGCTATGTTTGTAGAACCCAGTAGATTCCCTTATAGGCGGAATTAGAATGTTGATAGGTTGGGAATAATTTTCATCTATAACCAAGATGGTTATGAGGAGATTATTATGAAAGGATAAATGGATGGTGACTTTTATCATTTATGGTCAGAACGACTAAGTGATTGGGACTTCATATGACTATCACCTAGTTGAAGTATGATCATCCATGGGGCCCACCTATTGAGGATGTGGTTTAGCTAGTACGAGAGGTTGGATACCTAGATACCATCCTTAGATTACTATTTATATGTTTTTTGGCAAGAGACAAGATGGATGGCCTTTATTTAAGTGATAAGGTGATGGTAGGACCATACATTGAGTGAGATGGCATTGGTCAAAGGGGATTTTTGTGTGACTTCCATGGTATCCACCTATTGAGGTGATATTCAAATTGTTATATGACCCAACCCAGAGAGAGTGGGAAGTGGGTAGGAATTGGTAGAAACCCTATTAAGGATCATTTTTTCGAACCCAAGGAGAATTGTGTACAATATAGTGTACAATATTTAACATACAAAACATATGTATCATCTCGTTGGCATGCCTCACCTGATGACATGAATTCACCTACACTGATGGTTCAAACCCTACCTGGACTAACTATGGGGTAGTATCCAAAATCAGAAAAAGATTAATACTAAGGGCCACTAGAAGGAGTGAAATCCTAATCTAGTGTAACAGCCTTTCACAAAAATACTCTCTCTATTCAGGTTTCTATCACAATGATATAGTGGGGAGACCTAATCAAGATCAAACAAGTAACCAACCACATATACATGTGTCACACACACAAGAATCATGCCAAATGATAATTAATCCCAATATTGAAAATAAATGAAAACATAATTAATTCATGAAAATTCAATTTTACTCAACTTAAGGAGGAGGACCCAGTGGCGGAGGAGGAGGAGGCATCGACATCGGAGGCAGCGGAGGTAGCACGGAGGCAGCGCGGAGGCAGCGAAGGCAGCTCGAAGGCAGCGGAGGCAGTAGAGTAGGTGGAGGAGGAGGAGGAGGAGGATCCACGACAAAGGAGGAGGGGGAGGAGTCGTGGTGGAGTAGGAGGAGGAGGAGGAGTAGTTGCAGCAAGAGAAGAAGGAGGAGGATGAGGCGACGGCTGCGATAGAGGAGGAGGAGAAGGAGGTGGCGGCGGTGAAAAGGAGGCAGCGGCGGAGGGTAGGAGGAGCCACGGAAAGAGGAGGGGGAGGAGAATTAGGCGTCGGAGGAGGAGAAGTAGGCGGCGGCCGCAGCAGAGGAGGAGGAGAAGGATGCCATGGCAGAGAGGAGGCAATGGCGGAGGCGCATGGTAGGGATTCCGCGAAAGCCTGACAGGGTATAGGGAGGAGGAGGAGGACCTGGTAGAACTTATAAATCCCACAGGGACCTTTATTAGCGCTAGTAAAAAGCACTGATAACGGGGGTATTTATCAGCACTAAAATGAAAAGCGCTGATAAACACACCCTTTATCAGCGCTATTTTAGCGCTGATAACAGTAGGACTTTATCATCACTTTTTTAGCTCTGATAAACGGTGTCTTTATCAGTGCTTTTCATTTTAGCAATGATAAAGACCCACTTTATCTGTGCTTTTATAGCGCTGATAATTCCATACTTTATCAGTGCTAATAAAAGAACTGATAAATGTATATATTTAATAAGTTGTTTATATTATTATATATTTATTTAAAATAATATTTATGATAAATATATATTTATTTATTAATAATTATAACTCTAAATAAATATATCTTTATTTATACTTATAAAATTATTTGAAAGGTATATTTATATATATATCATTGAAAATGTAATAAAATATATATTTATTTTTTAAATATAATGTAATTTTTATTATAAGTGGACATTTTTTAGAACATATATATTATATGGGTAACATAATGAATTACAAATCAATAACACATCAATGTGATATTTAATTATAATCTATAAATGAACATTATTCATGCACATATATGATCACATAACATATAGGCATGATATATTAATTGACCCCAATTCATTGGAAAACACATATATATTCAATAATTTTAATTATACATATATATTAAAATGTATTATATGTTATAAATATAACAAATACATTAAATATAAACAAATTTAATAAATATACATATTCAATATAATGAATTAATAAATATAGTAAATCTTATAAATATAATAAATATATTTTTTATTAATCTTATAATTATTTAATTATATATATATTTATTTATTTATTTAGTTATAACATGTGTTTTTTATTTAATGTATACATTAGTCATTATCAGCGGTAAAAAAGTGCTGATAAATGTATCCTTTATCAGTGGTAAGAAAAGCACTGATAAAGGAATATTTAAAGCACTTATAAATGTACCCATTATCAGTGCTAAAAAAGTGCTAATAAAATTCTACCCCTTTATCAGCGCTTTTCCGTTAGTGCTGATAAAGGTAGGGCCTACCTTTCCCAGTTTTATAGTAGTGAATTCCATTCACTCACGAAAGAAAACATTTTATTTTAATATAAAATTGTAAAATTTAAAAGGAATATGAAAACAATTAAGGCCTCTTGATATTTGGAAAATCTATTCATGTCATATAAGTTAAAAACATTCCTTTTCACTTTTCTAAAAATATTTGGAAGGGTAACTTTAAAATAATTTTTTTAAAAGAATGTCCCTTGCATAAAACCAAAAAAGACCCATTTTTTAAATAATTTGAGAGAAATTTGAAAATTAACTTTTTAAATAATCATTTAAATATAAATAAATTCTTGAAAATAATTTCTAGAAACATGGAAATGAAAGAGAATGATTTAGAAAATAAATCGGTAAAAACATTACAACGATGTTTTCAGTTAAACAGTCTCTTATAAATATCACATCATTGAAGTGAGAATTAATAAAATGAATTGATTATGTATATCCAATGAAATTACACATAGAACAATTATAAATAATATATAATAAAATCATAATTAATTTCTCACATAATATTTATAACACCCCTAACTGTTATGGAACATTTGTTTCTCGAATAAATTAAATTTTCATTGATATCTTGCATTGAACTGTGTCAAACATTCCATTCCATCGACAATGACTTATCCTATGTTATAAAGAAATAGTGACTTAGAATATATTACATAAAACACCATCTTTTCATACATTACACGCAACACCGACTAGGTCAACATTACAAACAACAGTGAGTTTCTATAAGAAATATTTTATTGTTATAATTATTTAAATGAGATTATTATAACCTAGCTATTAAAAATAATAATAATAATAGTAATAACTACTTTCCAATTATTTCTTATAATTTTTTATATATAAATTAAACATATAGTTAATGAAATATATTATTTTTTTTAAAGTCCTTATATGTTTAAAAACACTATTTTCTCAAATGGACATCTTTTCATGTCATTCTTTGAAAAAAAAATATTTTTACACGTATTTAAAAATTTAATTTTATTAAATAAACATAATTTTTAAATTTATAATGTCAAAATTACCTTTGGATGAATTTTTTGTTTTATTATGAGAAACAACATTTATGGATGAAAAGTGAAAAATACTGAATTTCAATTCAAAACTTCAAATTCATAAAATTTATTTATAAGGATAAAATGTATCTTAAATTTTTTTTAAAAAAAATTAATTAGATTAAATTTTTATCATTTAATCGAATTTAATTAATTGTAACCAATTTCACATTGAATATTAATAATAAAACAAAACAAACTTTTGATCATTTTTACTTTAAAAATCCACAGTTTTGTCTCGTTAGTGAGATTAAATTTAAATTCATTTTTACCAATAATGTGATTATAATTTCTAAAAATAGATTTAATATTTGGAATCATAATAATTTATTATTTATAATAAGTTAAACTTAGTTTTCTACTAAAATATTTATTGAAATTAATTAAAATTAATTACAATGATTAAGGTAAAATTAAACATAACAAATCAATAAAACTTAACCATAAAGACCAAAATGACCTATAAACTTGTACAAAACTAATTTTATGGACATTATTAAATCATGAAACATAAATTATTTAGTTTTTTTGGTTTTTTTATTATTTTTTTATTATTTTTTTAGGTAAAAATGTTGGTGCACTAACATATTTTCTAAAATGTCAAGTATGTCTCCTCCCTTCCTTGTAAAAGGCCACCACATGTACCCATTATTCACCCTACTAAAACCTCTTAGTTTCGTCAAATATATTCCAAAAAAACTTCCAAAATATCTCCCTTACTCCTTTAATATTCACTTTGGTAATAAAACCTTCCAAGGAAGTCATTTGGTGGAAACTAAACGGAGTTACCTGATTAAGAGGTAACACACACCCTCAAGCTCCATTATTTTATATTTTCTCCACTCCTTCAATTATATATATTACAATATTATTTAACAAAAAAAAATATCCTCTATATACTTATATTTTTTTATTCTATGTTTTTGACCTACAATTACTCACACTACCATATAATGGGTAACGAACATATTATTTATCTTTCTTGCGAACTACCTCCTCAAAAAACGATGATTGTTCATTTTCCTTTACAACCTATCATGGTAGGAATTATGATAGAAAATATGTTTGTATAAGATATATATTATATATATTATTTCTTTTATCTTATTTAACTCTTTTATAACACATATATTTATAATTCCCATTATGTGTAAATCTGATAATTTCATTTGAGAAAGTGTGGATTGCCACCCTCTCAAAGTGAGTGATTATTTCACACACTACATGGAATGCTTTAAGAATTGGTTTAGTGGAATTATATGATATATATTATATAATAATCCTAATTTATTAGTGATATATATAGTCATATATATTTTTCATTTACTTTCTTCTTTTCAATACAACAATTAAATGGAAACGGTGCCCGTTCGTACGTACGACCTACTGTATCCATGAACGATGTATTTTATTTAATACATATATATTCTATAGATTATTATAATACACATATAATTAATATAAATGATATTTATATCATGGTTTACAATATTTAAATCATGATATAAGTATTACGACCAAAGACATAACAAATTAAAACACATTTAAAGAACAAAGCAGATATTACCTGAATTGAAACCTTAATATAGAATTGTTAACATGCTGGTAATATAAGTCATAATAAACCAATATATTGTATTTTATAAAATAATGTGTCTATTTATAATAAATTTAGGTTTTAACGAGTATTAAGAGTGTCAAGATAGAAGGTAAGGGTATTTCTATTCTCAATCTATTTCTGTAAGATTATGCCTTATTCACCACTACTCTCTTTTGTGTGGTGATTATAATTCCCATGAATATATTATATTATTGTCATAAATAATTTTATGGGTATTTAAAAACCCATTTTATTATATCTATTTCATGGGGTTCATGTTTCAAGAGTCACCAAATTGGAAAATTAATTTTCTCTCAATTTTCCTACTTTGACATACATGTCGTGAACTTCTAGAACAATGTTTTCAAAAATGTTTTCAAAGATGATATTTAATTTTCTTTTTTAATGAAAAATGTTTTTAAAAATGTTTTATGGTGTTCAATATTCTTTTTAATGTAAACATATTTTTTTCATAGAATTTCTTTTCAAAACATTTTCAAGATTCTTTTATAAGGATTCAATGAAAATGGTTTTCAAAATGTTTCCAACATATATTTTTATGATTTAAAAGAAAGTGGTTTAAAAAAAATAAAATCTTTATTTATAATTTTTCAGTTTTATTTTCATGAAAATGGTTTTCAAAAGTTTTAATGTTTTAAATATTCATTCTCAAAAAATAAAGGATATTTTCCACAAGATTTTATTTAAATATCTTTTCAAGTTATTTTCCATCTAAGATGAAATCTATTGATGTTACTCATTACATTATTATAAATGAACTCAGGGGTATAATAATATTATTTCCTTAATGGTTTACATTTTTTTGGAATTAGGCTTACAAGACTCATTTCTCTTTTATATGTTATATTCTTTTAAAACACGATTCTTTTCATAGGTTATGATTTGATGAAATGATTGTGAATGATATATCATTTACATAGGTTATAATGTGAAGATAAGTTATTATTAACCATTTAATTACATTGTATTATCATCGGATGTTTATAAAACCAATCTCTTTTTATGGTTCATGATATCGGGAAAGTTCTATTTTCTTGTGGCAGATGTATAAATGATATTATTATGAGATTTGTGTGACCTATATCTCTCTCCATTGCATTGGGTAAAGATTTATATCTCATGAGATAATGATTTGAATCAATTCGATGGGTTTGATCCACTATGGGAATATGGGGAAACCAAATCCATTACTTTGAAAAGACTACGACTGGGGATAGTGGTGTGTCCCACCCAGTAGGTGTAGTCTTTATGAAGTTCGAAGATGGGGAACTCAATCCACTATGGGAATATATAGAAACCTTATTCCATATAGGGAAAGGATTGTGACTAGGGATAGTGGTGTCTCCTTCCAAGTAGGTTCGATTCCCAAGAAGTTCCTTGATAAGTTCTAAGAATGATTCTTAACTTATAGGGAACTATATCACCTGTCTATGTATTCCAAAATTCTATATCTTATTCCTATGATAGGATTTCATAGATTATGTTATCTATTTTATTAAGATTAATTTATTATGAACATCTAAGATTTATTGCATGATTTATGTTTCTAATATTATGATATGCATGGTATGATCTTATAATGTTATGATCACATTAACGTACATCCATGCTCATGTTTATGCTCATATGTATCCCTTCTTTACCCATACTGATCATATGATTTCACCCATTTGTATGTTTCCTCCCCCTTGTTATGAAGTTATGTATTACGTTTGATGTGTTTAATATGGGTGTTAGTCATGAAGAACCTAGTGGGGGATAATATAGCTCACTTATGTTCCAGTATTTGTGTTTCTATGTTTCCAAAGGCATTACCCTAGTATGGTCTTTGGCTGTTTGTTTGTATAATGTTTTAAGTTTTCAACAAAATTCATGTAATGTTAATGTATAGAAAGAGAGGTTAGTCATAGTTGGTATTAGAGTAACTGTTTAGTTAACCTTTGGATTCTAGGATGATAAAAACTTAGTGATACCCCTAAAGAAATGTATAAGGATAAGTTTAAGGATAATGAAAATTATAGGAAAATGTCATGAAATTTTGGTAAAGGATATAGTGAGTGATTTTCTAGAAACACATCCTTGTCTAGAAACTACAAGTGGATGTGGATTCAAAACAGATGTACCTAGGTGTAATAACTCTAAAAAGGTGTGTTGTGCTTGACTCGACATAATCCGATACATGAAAATGGGTCTTTCTACACATCTGGTTTGACACTCCCAGGGGATATTCTTTAGGAGTTAAAATACTATTCACAAACCATAATGATGTATTTAAAAATTAGTTTTCTATGAATAAAATAAGATAAGCCTATGGTTTTATATATTAAATTAGGATCCATAATTTATATATCCTATAATTATTTCTTCGTGACTATGTAGTTCTCCATTATGATAATTGTTTCATAAACTACGATTTTTTGTTTTCATCAATGGATGGAACCTGAAGGAATCACATTAATGGTGATTGCAAAGGATAATGAAATGATTCTTCTCTTGGGAATATGAATGTTATGGGATATAGAATTCAAAAACTCATTTCTATTTTCACATATCTTTCCTAATCTGTGAATCATGTTGTGGTTCAAAATGAGCAAAGTAGAGAACAACATTTTGTTGAGTCCTCGATGATTCAGTGCCCGCCTTCTTTCAATGGGTCTTCTAATCCACATTATTCTGAACATTAGATCAGTTCCACTGAATTGGAATTCTCTCTTATCCAGTGTTTTGATCATGGGAAATTCATTCTAAATGTTTATTAGTTAGAAGGTAGATTAGACTAGTGGGAGACTATAATCAAGAATATGAGGAATCAAGATGAAATTGAATCCAAGGATTGGAATGATTCCAACAACTTATTCTTAAATAAGTACATTCCTTGTATTCTTCATCTGAATATGGAAAAGGAGTTTCATGAGTTGAATAAAAAAAATATGATGAATCTCTTAGTACCTACAAGGTTAATTTCACAAGACATGCGAGGTACGCTTCTGGAATTATCATTCATCCTGAAAGTGATGTTGATAGGTTATTCAACGGCTTAAATCCAAGTCTTATAAGGGTGTTCCCATAAGAGACTTTAGTATATATTAAGAAATTGTGTGTTCTGAAATCAATGTTGAAATGGAGGTTGGAGGTTGGAGTTATATATCAATCTCATGGGTCTAATAAGAAAAGGAAGATGAAGTTCAAAGGAAAATATAAAAACCATGAAGAGAAGAAGATGAGCCTTCTTTTATGATGTATGTGTGGAAAAAAGCATATGGGGAATTATATTATGGCTTCTAATAAGTTTTTTAAGTGTTTAAGTGAAGGCCATTGGGAAATTGATTGTCTCACTAATGGGAAGAATTTATCCAATGATACAAATAGAGGAAAATCTCTACATAATGCTCGTCCCACACTATAGTGATTCCAGTGTAAGGGGAATGGTAATTATGCTAACTAGTTCCCAAAACCAAGGTATAATGATGTTGATCGAAATAAGTGACCTCATAAACCAAGGGAAAAGTATAAATCTCATACAATCACTATTTTTGAATAGGGATATGATAATGAAGTGGTGAAAGGTACACTTACAATCCAATTAAGAACTGTTAATGTCATATTTTATTCAAAATCTACCCACTCTTTCATATGTAAATAATTTTCTATGGGTAATGAGATTCTACCAAAACGATTAGATGTGGAATTAGTAATGCAAAGCAAAAATTATAGAAATATTTCATCTCAAGTGTATGATTCCTCCCCGGTTGACATTTCTGGGAATGTGCTTCTTGAAAAGATTGTCATTCTACATTTGGTTAAATTTGATGCCATCTTATGTCTGTATTTGATTTATCTATGTAAAATCCACATCAATTGTTGAGTAATGTAAGTTAAATTTGAAATTTTAAACCCTACTATGAGTTTCCATCAATTTTACAATATTTATGAACTTCCTGTGGAGATTACATCTAGTTTATGGGTCTTAATTAAAATTCAGAATAGATTTTTATCTCAAATGGTTGGGGAGCAAATCAACATCCCTAATATTCCTATTATCTAAAAAATTGTGGGTATATTTTTGGAATAGTTTCCTAGCCTTCCACCAATATATTTTTTTAAGATATCAATAGAACTCATACCAAGTTCCATACCAATTTAGAACAAAACCTATTGAATGGACCCAATTAAGTTGTAATAATAGAAGAAGAAACTCCAATAAAACCTTGATGATGGATTCATTCAGCCAAGTGTGTCACCTTGGGGTGCACCTGTTCTTTTTCTAAAAACGAAATATGGATTATTGAGACTCTAAATTTATTTTCAAGAGTTGAACATGATCAAAATGAGGAACACGTATACTCTTCCCCATATTGATGACTTATTTGATCAACTTTGCAGAGCTCAATACTTTTCTGAGATTGACTTTCATTATAGATATCATCAATTGTGGTTCAAGAAGGATGATATACCCAAGATTACATTCTATACAAGGTAAGGACACATTGAATATATAGTAATACCTTTGGGACTTACAAATTTCTTAGCTATATTCATGGATTTAATTAATAGAGTCTATAGGGACTACCTCGATAAAGTTTTGGTAGCATTTCTAAATGATATTATTATTTATTTAAAGATAAAGGAAGAGATTCAAAACCACATGATAATTATACAAAATAACCAAAATAAGGAGAAAGTATATTAAAAAATTTACAAATTTAAATTTTGGTTGTAAAAGGATTCAATTTAGAGTCACATAATCTTAAGAGATAGCATTATAGTATATCCATCAAAGATGGAGGCTGTTGATTATTGGCCTAAACCAAAAACAGAGACTAAGATCTATAGTTTTATTGGTTTATATAGATATTATTAATGGTTTTTTTATTATTTTTGATGATTATATAATCCTCTGACCATGTTAACTCGAAAGGGTGTCAAGTTCCTCTTGACAGATGAATTTGAGGAAAATATCAGGTAATCGATGAGAAGGTTGGTTATCACACCTATTATTACATTTCCCTATAGTAGAGACGAGTTTGTATTCTTATTTTATTCATACAAGAAGGTTTTGGGATGTTTTCTTATAAAGAATAACATAGATATCACTTATGCCTCATGGAAATTGTTGATTCATGAGAAAATCACCCTACTCATGATTTAGAGTTAGCAATGGTAACTTTTTCATGAAAGATATAGAGGTATTATCTTTATGGTGAAAATTTTACATATATATTGATCCTAGAAGATGAAAATATATATAAACATAGAATGATCTGAAAATGTTATAAAGAAGATGGTTAGACTTGAGTAAGGATTATAACTGCTTGATACATTACCACCCTAAGAAACTAAACTAGTTAGATGATGCTTTGAGTTGAACGGATCATGATAGCTTATCGATGATGAGGATAGAAAAATCTAATATTTCAAGATATTCAAAGGATATAACTAGAAATGTTGATGGAAGGGGTAAAATATTATCTTTCTCAGATGAATGTTCAACCCTCTGTCCATGTGAAGATTAAGGAGGCACAGAAATAAATGTAGAGTTTCAAAATAAATTTAGAATTCTTCATGAGTTTAACCTTGATCATGATGGGATGATAAAATTCACGAACTAAGTGTGTGTTTATTCCATACTGTATTTGAAGAAGCATTTGTTATAGTAAGCTTAATATTATTCATTATCTATTCATCATTAAAGTATGAACATGTATAGGGTTTTATAAGAATACTTCTGGTATGATGGAATGAAGAGATATATCATAGAGTTTGAATCTTTGTTCTTTGTATGTTATAATGATAAGGCTAGAAGACAAAATTATAATGGGATGTTTCATCCATTACACATACCATAATTGAAATTGGATAACATCAATATAGATTTTTTCATTGGACTACCCAAAATCTCTGAAGTTTTTAATGCTATATGGTTGGTAGTTGATCTCATTAAAAAGTATTCACACATAATATCTATCAAAGAAGACTTCTCTCTGGACTATCGTTTCATGATATACATTAAAGAAGTGTTATGGTTTCATGGAGTACCACATTCTATTATATTGTATCATGATAAAATGTTTACCTCTATGTTCTAGAAAAGTATTAGATAAGAACTTGGTACAGAATAATGTTTCAGTACTGCTTATCATCCTCAGACTGATGGTCAGTTTGAAAGAATAATTAAAACCCTAGAGTTTATGTTGAGATACTCTTTTATAGATTTGAAATGTGTTTCAGATCAACACCTTCCTCTAGTTGACTCTTTATACAACAGTATCTTTAACTCAAGCATTCAGATGGAACGATATGAAGGCCACTATGGGAAGAAATGTGGAGCTACAATTTTTTGGGATGTGGATGTTGACAGAAATCTATTTGGATCTGAGATCTCTAAATAAATGGTAGAGAAGGTTAGATCCATTTACTATCATATCAATACAACTCTATGTCGACAGAAAATTTATGTCGATAAACGACAGTGTGATCTAGAATTTGATTTTAGTGAGAGAGTGTTTTCATGAATCTCTCCCTAGAATAAAGTATTGAGATTTGGGAAGAAATGGAAACTAATACACAGTTATATTGGTCATTTTGAGATTCTTGACTGTATCGAAATGATATCCTATCGCATGGTACTTCCTCCAAATATCTCTCAAGTCCATGATGTGTTCCACAAATCTATCTTGAGGAATCACATACATGACTTCTATATGTACTGAACTCATAAGTCATTCCACTAGAGCAGGATCTTTCTAACAAGGAAAATGAGTTTTAATTTTGGGCCATATAGAAAAAGTTCTATAAAACAAGACCATAAACTTGACAATGTTTTGTAGAGAAATCACCAGATAGTGAAGTATGAGTTGGAACATGAGGATATGATGTAGTGGAATTATCCACCTTTTTTAAAACTACTGATGAATTTATAGGGTGAAATTTATTTTAAAGTGGGTAGAATATAACACCCAAAGTTTTTATGGACCTTTTATTTCATAAATAAATTAAATTTTCATTCATATTTTGCATTGAACTAATTCAAACATTATTTTCACATGGAATCAACTAGGAAAATGTTACATGAAACACAAAATTATCATAAGTTACACATAACACTGAATTGGCTTATGTTACAAGCAATATCGATTGACGTATATTACACACAACACTGATTTTCAAAGAAACGTCCTTTATTGTTATAATTTTTTAAATGAGATAATTATAACCTATACATTAAACATAGATATATTAATAGTAATAAATAATTTTAAAATATTGTTTAAAATTTATTCATATAAATAAAACATATCTATAATGAAAGATATAATTTTTGGTAAATTCCTTATATGTTTAAAAATAAAAATTTTTCTCAAATGAACTACTTTTCATGTCCTTTGTTATAAAACAACAAAATTAATTTTATAGACTTCAGAAAAAAAATTGATAAAATAAAAATCATTTTTTCATTTATAATGTCTAAATTATGTTAGGGTTAATTTTTTGGATTTTTCTGAGAAATGTCATTTTTGGATGAATAGTGAAAAATAAAAATTTTAATTTAAAACTGTTTTTTGATTTAGTTTATTTAATAGGTTAAATTATATCTTCAAACTATTTTAATGATTTATTAGATTGATTATTTTGATTTTAATACAGTTAATTTCATTGGAACAATTTCAAATTGAAATTGGATATAAAAACTTACAAATCTTTTGATCATTTTTACTTTAAAAACCTAGAGTATTGTCCCGTTAGCGGGATTAAATATAAATTAATTTATGCCACTTAAGTTTTTAGAATTTTTAAAAATGGATTCAATATTTGGAATCTATATAATTTTAAATTTTTAATCATGCTAACTTTGTTTTTGGCAAAAAAATATTAAGGAAAGTAATTAAAAATAATTACAATGATTGAAGTAAAATTAAGCTTTATAAGGGAATAAACCTTAAAATTAAGCTTCCAAATGACATTTACACTTGTCCATAACAAATTGTATATAAATTAATAGGCCATTAACCCTAAACTATTTAGTTTTTTTTTGGTGTTCTGTGAATATATTTTGTAAAAACGTTGGTACACCTAACATGTTCTCAAAAATGTCAAATATATCTCCTCCCTTCCCTGTAAAATGCCACCACCTCTACCCATTATTCACACATATAAATTATACTATTTTTTACCATGATATACACAATAAACTTCCCAAATTCCCACACTTTTTCATTGATTCCTCCCTTTTGGCACCAAACCATTCAAGGAATCCCTTTGGTGAAAACAAAATGGAGTAACTTGATCAAGAGGTTAAACCCTCCCTCAAGGTCCTTTTTTTTATTTTCTTTCTCCTATCATTCGATTATTCTTATTCCATGATTATTTAAATACACAAGTATCATAAATATAATTATATGTTGTTATAAAAGGTTTTCTACCTACACTTAAACATAATTCCATCTAATGGGTAACAAACATACTGTATATGTGTACATTAAACTACCACCTCACGAAATGATGAGTGTTAGTTTTCCTTTACCACCTATAATGGTAGGAATTATGATGTAAAATATATTTATATATTATATATATTATGTATATAAGATTATGTAACTCTTTTATTACACATATCATTATACTTTATATTTTTTGTAATATGATAATTTTGTTTAAGGAAGTGTGGGCTACCGCCCCTCAAAGCGATGTGATTTGTTCACACACTTCATGGAATGTATTAAGGACGGGTTTAGTGAACTTATATGAAATATATTATATAATAATTATAAATTAATAATTATATTGGTAAATATATATAAATATATTTAATTTTCTTTCTTCCTTTCAATATGATAATTAAATTGAAACACTGCTCATGTGTACCTACGCCCCACCGTCTCCAAGAATAGGGTATTCCATTTTATACTTATATATTATTTGGATTGTTATAATAAAAATATTATTAATATAAATGATATTTATATCATGGTTTACATTCTGGAAATAATGTTATATGTATAAGTTCCAAGGATATAACAAATAAAAACACATGTGAAGAATAATGTTGATGTTACCTGAAGTGAAACCTTAACACATAATAATTAATAAATGGTAATATAAAGTCATAATAAAACCATATATGGTATTATATATAAGAATAATGTTCTGTATAATAAAATAATATTTATTATACATGAGGTTTGAATGATTATGATGAGAGTCAAAACACATTTCTTTGGTATTTATGCCTTATTAACCACTCATCTTGTTTTTGTGGTGATTATACTACCCATGAATATTTTTTATGATTATTATCCTTCTTTTTTTCAGTATTTTCATATCCATTTTTTATCTATATTTCATGGGGTTTATGTTTCAAGAGTTGAAAAGTGATTTTTATCAATTTTACTTCTTTGAGACAAAATACATGAACTTCATAACAGTGTTTTAAAAAATGTTTTAAAATATTAAATTTTAGTCTTGTTTTCAAATATAAATGATTTTTAAAAAAAATTATGTTTTTCAAGATTCCATTAAAAGTTCTCAATACATTTTCAATGGACTGTTTCTCAAAAAAAAACATATATTTTTATATGTTTTCAAGGAAAATAATTTTAAAAACATTTTCATGCTCTCTTTATACGTTTTCAATGAAAAAAATTTCAAAAATGTTTTAAAATATTTCTTTATATGTTTTCATTTTTATTTTCAAGAAAATGTTTTTCAAAAGGTTTTATGTTTTAATTGCATTTTTCAAAGAATAAATTGTATTTTCCTTATGAAATATTTTAAAAATATATTTCTAAGTTATTTTCCATCAATGTTGAAATCTGTTTATGTTACTCATTCCATTCTAGGAAATTATCTAAAGGATCCAATCATATTCTTTCTTAAATGTTTTTTATTTTGATGGAATGATGTTAATAACACCCATTTCTCTTCCATGGATTATATGATTTTGATACCAACTTTTTTCATGGGTTATTCTTGGATGAAATTATTATAAAAAATATCTATTTTCCATAGGTTATGATGTGGAGAAATGTTATTGTTACCAATTTAATTTAATGGGATTATGATTGTATTTTATAAAACCCATATCCTTTTATGGGTCATGATATCATGAAAATTTTATCATATTGTGGAACATGTATGAATTATTTTATTATGATATGGGTGTGAACTATATCTCCCTCTAATGTATTGGGTAAATTTTTATATCTCATAAGATAATGATGTGAATCAAGTCAATGGGCTTGATCTATTATGGGAAGATGGGGAAACTAGATCCCTCACAAGTAAATAAGTGTGATAGTGGATAGTGGTGTGTCTCACCCAATAGTTTTAGTCACCATCAAGTTGGAAGATGCGTAAACCCAATACACTATGTTAAAATGGATAAACTTGATCCCTTAAAAGAAAAGGACTGTGCCTGGGGATGGTGGTGTGTCTCACCCAGTCGGTGTAGTTCAAATGAAGTTCCTTTATAAGTTCTAGAAATGAGCCTTGACTTATAGGGAATTATATCACATTTCTATATATACCAAAATTACATGTCTTATTCAAATGGTATTCTTTCATTAATTATGTTATTAATTTTCTTATGACAAAATTTTAATGAACATTCATGATTTATGACATGATTCATGTTTCTGATCTTATGATATGTAGGGTATGATCTTAAAATGGAATGACCTTTTTCGCATACCCCTATTATAATTTTTATGCTTTCATGTATCACTTGTTTACCATTACTGAGCCTCCTAAATCACCCATTTTTATTTTTACTTCCCTAGGTTATGAATATAAGTATTTTCTATGGGTTTTATAAATTTTCTAGTCATGAAGAACCTAGTGAGAGAAAATGTGGCTCACTTATGTACCGGTGTTTATGTTTCCATGTTTTCAAAGTCACATGACTAGTACGATCTTCAAGAATATGTTTTTTTAATGTTTAAGTATTACACAAAATTTATTTAATATTAGTTTATGAAAATCAAGGGTTACTGTAATCTTATAAAGACATTAACAATGAAATTTAATTTTAACCCCATGACTGGAAACTGGGTAAAGAAATATCTTACCTCCCACTTCCATTTATATTTGTGTGTTTTAACCTCTTGTATAATGCTTCAAATAATGTTATTAACACATTAAATAACTATATTTATATTTATAATTTCTTATATTATTATTTTAAAACATTTTATGACCCATTTGTTGATAATATTTCCTTAATTTCTTTGTTTTGTGTGATTTCCTTTCGGGGATTAATGGTCATTTTTCTTATGTAATACTATAGATGTTCATGTAAAATGGGACTAAAATAGCATAAGTGGAATGAAATGGTATTATTAAAATTTAATAATTATAAACATCCCCTTATGTAATTTTTATTTCTTACATGAGGATAATTATTTAGATAAAATGTTAATGATAAATGTTTAGTTTATTTTGGTGGGTTTTTCAAACATCACAAACTAGATTCATATTATATAATATTATCTATTAATATTAGTTAAAAATGATATAAGTTATAATATACATATTTAAATATAATTCAATTGGAATGATACTTTTAGGAAAATCCATGAAGGATGTACTATAAAATGAACAATCATTATTAATGGAGATATTAAGACGCCTTAATTTGGACAATAGTTTCATTAAATTGAATAAAAAATTAGAAAATCTATGGATATGTTGTATTACAATAAAAACATAACAATATATTATATACATTAATCTAGAGTTATCATTCCATGATATATGTAGTAATTGATGAGAAAATACAAAAATAAAATAAATTAATAGAGGTACCGGGAAAAATTACCTCCTCAATATCACATCCTTGAGAGACCATTGACGGCCTTGGATTTGTTATTTTGGTGAGACCATAAAAAATATAAGTGTTAATATTGAGTAATATATAGTTTGGTAGATAATTTATGATCCATAAGGCTTGTGATTCTATATGGGGGTGAGGGTGGATTTTTATACTTAAGGAGAGGTAGGTTTAAGTGATTAAATTAGGATTATTTTATATTTGAAGATAACCACATTTGGGTGGTATTAATTCCCAGGAATTTGGATGATAATTAATGTTTTAATTTTTAAGTGTATAGAAATAACTCAAAATCCCATTAATATTTTAGTTTTTAGGTATGTGAAGATTTTACATTTTAACATTATCCCTTGAAATTATTTTACCTATAATGTGGTAAATAATTTTTTTAACATGGTAAATTTTTTATAAATAAATATGAAATTGAACATAAAATCTAATTTTAATTTTATGATTCCAAATTTGTAATCCAGTTCTCTTAATTAAATTCACATAATTTCTAAAATTAGACTTAGAATAAATCCCACTGATGCCACGGGAAAATAGGTTTTTTAATTGAAAACTTCCAATGTTTGAGATGTTTTTATATTCAATTGTATTGTGAAATTGATTAAAATGACATAAATTTTATTTATGTATGTATAATTGAACTAATCCTAATTTAAAATATAATTTAACTAAATAAATAAAATAGATTAAAATGAACTTTTCAATTAAAATGCATTATTTTTCACTATTCGTCAAAAATAAATATTATAAAAAATTACTAAAAAAGTTTTTAAGATAGTTTTGACATTCCAATTTCAAAAAATAAGTTCATTCTATCAAAATAAATTTATAAGTGTCAAAGCATATATTTATAATAGGTGCTCTACCAAAAGGTGGAAAAAATTTCTTTTAGAAAAATATAGCTTGTTATGCTCAAAATTGATTTTATTTTTATATTAAACCTATAAAACTTATTCGATGAATTTAAAATTATTTTATTCAATATAAAAAATACTTCCATAGGATCTTTTACAAATAGTTATTAATTAAATTTAATATTATAAAATATCATTATGGGAATAAAATAGTTTTTTTATAAAAATATATATTTTATATCAAATTAGTTTTTCTTTCAATTTCTAATTTATTGATAACCAATGAATTCATTTTATAAAATTGAGTAAAATATTTTTTTAGAATTTAGTTTATGTCTTTCATTCCCTCCATTACAACTACTAGGTGATAATAATCACATTTAAATAATAATATTTAGTTGTTTGTTTATGCTTGAGGTGGTGTATCTTGTTTGACATTAAACATAGTGTTTCCCTTTTAAAATATAATGATGATGCATATAATCTTAGAAAATGTGAATAATATATCCTAAATTGAAACATTATTTGTAACTATTCTCTGAAAAATAATATTAGTTTGTTTGTAAATATTTCAAAATTTTGTCATAGGGAATCATTCTAAAATGTATGTTTTCCTAAATATAATTCCAAAAGCTTCTACTAAACATCCTCTGATGTCAACTATAAAGACCTGGACCCCATTATCTCGAATTCAGTGCCTTTATTTGTTATATATGAATTATTACAAGGAATTGGATCTCAAATAACCGATAAGTTTTGTAGTCTTAGTAAAATGGATACATTCATGAGTCTCGAATTAAATTTATATTACATAAATCAAAATATAGTTTTTTTAATTTTTTTGAGAATAACTTAATTTCATAAATAATATACTTTCTTTTCAAACATTTCATATATCTTAGAATCATAAGGAAAATAAAACATAAAAAATGGGTGAGTTTATATGCTCTTTAAGGGTAGGAATGCAACAAAAGATATGAACAAATAAGGCATAATCAATACTAACTACTAATAAGTTAATTTTTAATTAAAATCACATTTGTGGAAAATGTGTGATCATAATGTTCAACTATAAAAATTAAATTTAGTAGCACATAAAAAATCCATAAAGGATAACTTAATCGTATTAGATGCGACCTCCATATATAGTTTCTAAGAAAAATCTGTTACATCTTTGTTATAATGGTATTTGAATATATCTTCAAAATTTTGGGCTAGTTTTTCCCTTGTTTTCAAGAACTCCTCCACTATTAAATTATTTTCATTGAAGCCTCTCATTAGAATTAGAAATTGTTTCTCAATCCACCGGCTCTATTCCAAGTTTGGGTCCACTTTAATTGGACGTTTGTTCATCCTTTTTATATACTCTCTAGAAGCTTGAAAAGTTATGACTTTATCCACCATCTCTTCATCTGAATGCATAATAAGATCCCCGATCTTTTATATGGCCCCCGTACCATCTTCTAGCTGCAAACCATCAACAGTCACCAATGGAGCACCACAACTTTTATCATGCTTCTCTAACACCCCCATTGTTCCATCATCATAATTTCGATCTAGTGCGAGGTCCCCTCCCCGACTATCAATTGACGTTCCTCTCTATCAGGGTCTTCATCCATCATTGGGCACTACTTCCCCTCAGTACCACCCATGGTAGTGATATAGGTGTCCGAGCGATTCTACTTACTCTTCATGCTGGAGGCCAGTTCCATAACTTCCTTTTATGGAGGTCCCTATGGTTTAACTCCTATACTCTTACATACTACCTTCCCTAAATATCTAGTTACTATTTTCTTTGGGGTGTTTGAATAATCTTTTCAGGGTCTTGATTTTTTATCCCCATTGAGAACCTAGAAATTCTCAGTCATGATTCTCCCTTGTTCTCTTTCCTTTATCCAATTCCAACAAGAGAGTCACTATTGTAGACCACATCTAGGGGATAATCTCCTTCTATATCACTTGATTCCTCGACTTTGGGTGTCTCAAACTGGCATGTTTGCGCTTTCATCTTGGGATGATGGTTTTCCATCCTTCAGATTCCTCATTTTCCTTCCCAGCCTGGTTCAATGCTGACAAACAGTAATGTATCAAGATTGATGTTGAATCATTGCAATGATCTAGACCTCAGTGATGCAAAGGCACGGCCTCCTTATCGGTGATGTTTTGTATCTCCCCATGAACTCTCACTTCAGTTATAATACCCACACCACTCAGATTTGGGTGTTTCTATGTTACCTGTCCCAGATTCACCCTCCACCCTTAATAGTCTCAATAAAGGAGGAAGTAGTCCTAGATCAAGGACCTCCCATGGTTTGCTCTGTCAACTTGTGAAAAACTAAATCATTAATAAAACTTGCAAAAAATTCATTTACTCGTGGGTCTTGGATCTTAGTACGTGGCATGTCACACTAAGAAGAAAAAATGGGAGTTGGATCAAGAGATATTGTCCCCTCTGCCTCCGTCAATTGGATACAATTACGAGACCCCCAACTACACACTTCCATCTGATGCCCAAGATTGTTACATGAAGATCATAAATCAACCCATGTCTCAAAGACAACCGGTTAATTAAACTGGAATTGTTAACCTATAATAATCCACACTGAATCAAATAGACCCTTTGAAACATTAACTTCAACATATATTGGTGGAGATACTGGGTGGAAAATAGCCCTTGTTCGGCTATCCAAGCACAGAAATATACCAACAAAATTACCTAGAATTTGGATGATAGTGGGATTATGAAAAGGGGGAAGAGCCTCGAGAAAAATAAACCAGACTGGCATAGAAGGAGAGTTCCACTTCATAATAAAGTCATATGACTATCTGATCAGGAAGTAGTGAAATCCATTGAATAAGAAAGGAATTTTGTACCATGCTTGGATCAAATCACCATTTGAAGCAAAGATAATCATAAGGTGCCTTATGTCGAGAAGGCCAACAGTTTCACGATCTTCCAAAACCCAGGAACTGAAAACAAAGCTGTCAAACATGTCCACCAAATTTTGGTGACCCTTAAAGTGTGCTTCCAGAGTCAGGCTAAGGTGAGAGGAAGAAACTGTGAATTATGATGTCGATATAGAAAGATTTGGAAAACCCTCTAACAAGTTGGGGATTTTAGTGCTGAGAGAAATGGATGGGAATGCAGTAATGGAGTCAGGATTAGAAAATGGGATGAAAGGACTATGACTTCCTAAGGGCGAAAGAGGTCCCTCCCTTGGAGGGGGGGGGATAAGTGGCTGCCATTGCTGCATCTAGATCATGATAAATACCTGTGGATATTTTTACTAATAGAATAATCACATGGAATAACAATAAGTGAATTCATAATTATGTAATACATAATGTTAGGCAATTGAAACAAAGCATTAAGGATTCATGCCAAGAATCTAATAAAATTAAGGACTCATTCCAAGGATATGATACTATCAACACTTTATTCCAAGATTCCAATACTATAAAGGCTTCAGGAAAAAAATAATAATACTTTAAAGTCTAGTTCATTCCTCATATATCTAAATGATCAATTTAATACGTCAATCAACATTCCTTATCAAAAAATTCAATATCAATCTGTATTAGAAGAACTTTTCATATGAAATATCAATAGTTTTCCCAGAAAAAAAGATCATAAACTATCCATTGAAATAAAAAGGATGATAATAATATATCATATCCCCAGTGGACCAGCTGTATGTTAAAGGCTGATTATATTAATAAATAAAAATATCTTTAAAAAGATTATTGAGGAAAATATATTTTTTCACTAGAAATTCATTTTTAAAAACTAACACTTCAGAAAACATTTAGAAAATATTTTTTACTATAAATAACCTTTGAAACTTATAAAATAAGCTTTAAAATATTTTAGTAGTCATGATATTATGAAATTCTATTCATGGTGTATATGTTAAAATAAATATTTGTTTAACTTTTTACTAAACAAAAATGGGGACTATTTGGAAATGACAAGAATATTCCTTTCAAAAAAATTTGTAAAATGTCAAAATGGATAAAAATTAATCTCATAAATAATTTTTAAAATGATGATAACATATAAATTATATACATGGAATATAAGTATTTTTTAGTAGAGACTTAAGCATCACCGACCTCTAATAATTCTGATATTGTGAAATAAACTATTATCACATTGTACTCAGTTATATCATATTCCTCATAGAATGAATAACTTAGAATGAAACTTTTAATACCATGAATAAAAATATATTAATGATATAACATGTCAAAGGGGTTTTATAGCCACCTCCTAAAATAATATAGGGGGATAAAATTAAAATTTTCCTTAATGAAAGAATTTTGATATGAAGTCCCTTAAAAATATAATATCATTGAATTGAGAATTAATAAAACAAATATATTATATGTGTCCATAGTAAATCCACATAAAATTTTAAAAATCCCAAAGAAGGTAATAAAATTCATTTCAAAAATAATATTATCATGACATAATCAGTGAAATAGAATTTTAACCTAGTGAATGAAAAGTGAATTAAGACATCCCTTACCTTCAAAAATCCTTAATTTGAACATGATTTAACCACTATTATAATGGTTTAAATAATTTTATAAATTTATAATAGAAACATATACATATTTATGATATCCTATATGATCCTCTTATATCATTTTATAACCCATTTTTTTATAATGTATTATTAAAACCCTTATTTTGGGTGTTAACTGCTTCATTTTCATATTTTTTGTGTATTGTAAGTGATAGTTATTGTGCAGAATATATAGTTTTGTCATATTTATAATTATATTAAAGTAATATATATAATATTTATTCATTATAAACATTTTTATTATCATTCATGAATGGTGAACATGGAAAATGAATCGCATCGTGTGATGGAGAGGGTAGGTTGTACGTACGCATAAGAAATGATATCATTTTGTTAATAGTGAAAGGGTAATAAAGTATATAGTACATTAATTTTTAAGGAATAAATATCATTTCAAAAATATCATATATATCAATTAATCTCATCATTATACACATCCATGTAAAGTGGTGATGAAAAATAAATTACACTATGGTGTGGATATGGCGAGATGTGCGTACACACATGTGGTGATCTCATTTTTATAGGATAGATAAAAGTGTGATATGGTTGTACCATAAACCTAATAATATCTAAATATATATTTTACACAAATTTTATGAATTTATAATGGATAAAACACATGAAGAGTAATTATAATAATAAATAAATATGAAAGAGTCGATAAAGACGATTGCCTATTCTTTAGTGACCTTCCATTAATATCATATTAAGATATATAAGGTGGGACTTTTGGAAGTAAAATAATATCTATAACTTAAACTAGTATTTTATATAAGAGAAATTCGTAGGTTTTGGTTGATCTATATTTCTCAAAGAGGTTATAATAAGTGAAGTAATGAGTCTCTATTTAAAATTGAGGTGAGGGAACTTTTGGAAAATCCAATGAAATTAAATTAATATAAATTAATTTTCAAATAAAAATAGATATTTAATGAGTTATTTATAATATAATATGATTATTTTAAATTATAATATCATCCAATAATTTATATAAAATTTTAGGCCATGTATTTACTCTTATCTTCTGATTTCATCCCTTATATAATCCCTTCAACTCTTATTGTGACAACAATGATTTTACTTCTTATAGGTTATTATTGTTAATATAAAATTCAAAAAAAAACAATTAATGGATAATTGATGAAATACTAAACATTATATAAATCTTTCAGATAAATTTAATATTGTTATTAATTTAATATCATTTAATAAAATATTATTTATTTTAGAATATAATTAATGTCAATTTTGACACAATTCAAAACATTGAATTTTAAAATTATTATTAAAACATGATATCTTTAAAAAAGATATTTTAATACATCTCTAAAATGTCATGGTAATCTATAAAATCATATTATTCCATTAGTTATACAAAATTATATTTATTTTTAATATTTTAAATATCATTTATTTGATATTTCCATTAATAAAATAATTATTGCATCACTTTTGTGAAACAGGTTAAGGTAATTATTTGTTCACAAAAACTTTTAAATCAAATAACTACGATAAAGATAAATATTTTATATTTAAAATTAATATTTATATTCCAAGACAAATTCATGATAAAACAATACTAAAAATGTTTTATTTTTAAAAAATTTGAATGTGACATCTTTGACTTTTCTTTAAATAAAATATTATAAATTTCATATCCTCCTGAAAGAAGACATAGATAGGCATATATCCGAACATTAATTGATTATTGATAAAATGGTATCATCCAATAACATTTGGGAAAGTTTTAGGATCGTTTTATAATCTTATCATTTTATTTTAACCGAAATTACACAATTTACCCATTACTATGGTAATAAAAATTACATAGGTTACTATTCATATTGGCCAAAAATAAAAGGTACCTATTTTCTAAATTTTAACTTTCTGAATTAAAATATGGAATACTTTTTTTAAAATTCAACATATTGAATTTGTGGAATTTAATTAAAATTTAATCACAGAAAACACAATGAAAAACAATTTTATTGAAAAATGTATTTATAATTCCAAAAATATAATTATTCCAAAATAAGGTATAAATATGATTAAAATTAAATAAATTAGATAAAATATAATAATATTGTACTTAATTTACATTGATATCAAATTAAAATCAAAAATATAATTTTAATATAATTAAATTGATAGTTTTATAAAAATTCGTATTTTCCACTATTCACTAGAAAATTAATCTTTTCAAAATAAATACCAGAGATTCACCCGAATATAATATTTAAATTATTATTTTAAAATGTATTTTATTATATAAAATAAAATTTATAAAAGTTTCAAAAATTATTTTTAAAATTAGTGCTCCATTAAACGGAGACACATCTGCCAACAGAAAAATAGAGTATTTTATGCCTCAAATTGGAATTATATTTATATCATGTATAGAAAACAAATAGGATGAATGTTAAACATTATATTGAATATATTATATATATTTTTTATTTATATATATACATGTGTAAACCATATATCCATAATTCAGTTATAACTTCCATTCTAATGGTTATGTTATAATGGTAACATTTAAATAATAATATTTGTCTTTTTGTTTAAACTCAATGTTGTGTATATTTTTCACTATAGAACATATTATTTCCTTTTAAAAACTAGGGATTCTACAAGGTGAATATTCACATCAATTTCATTAACTGAACTTTTCATTTTCCCTTTGTAGTTACTTTCCTTTTCCCCTTATTTTCCATGATTAAAACATCTTCTTATTCCTCTAAGACATTCACTTAGGTGTTCTTTCCCATAATCTCAACACATATAAAACTGAATCTTATTTCCTACATGGTCTCCACTACCTGTACTCTTTGAAAACTCTTTCTTTCCCTTGTTCATTGATTTTGATATTTGATTAAGTTATACATTGTTAATCAAGTCTAGTGAAAACTGATTAGGAATAATCACAACATCATTCACTCTAATCATTGTCCCATTTAAATGATCATCAAAAAATTGTCCATCACATACAATGTTAACTCGGTTCCATAGGGTTCCCACTATTTACTAAAACCAAAAACCATAGTGTGAGTAACACTATTCATATAAGAAAACTACATAATCTTTAAAAATCACTTATTGGACAACTAAATCATGAATTATTCTTTTAAATTGATGACAAATTAGGCCTAACATGGGTAATTCAAAACCATCCTCTATTTGAATCCTTCATGATGGTTCATAATGAGTTTTTAAATTTCTAAATTGTATCCCCTGGGACTATGAAACTAATTTTGTAGCAAGTCCCATTTTCATGCACCACTTCCAGATCAATTCTAGATCAATAGGGTGGTTTGGGGTGTTTACCCCAAGGAGCATATATTCCAAATCCACATAAACATATATAAACTAGGCAGGGATGTGTTTCTAGGAAACCACTTGCTCTATCCTTTACCCAAATTCCATAGATTTTCTTTCACTTTAAATCATCCTTAGATGTATCCACAGAGATATCCCTTGACATATCCTTAGAAATATCAAGAGGGGTCTCACTAGATTTTTCTCATCATAGTTTCCAAAGGTCGAATAATCATTTCCTTTTATACCAACTATAGAGAACATGTCTTAACATATATGGATATTGAATCTTTTTAGATGAATATTTAATAGAGTACACAAACACATTCTTGAGGATAGTAATAGTTTAGTGCATTCGCAAACTTGGAAACATAATCTTATAACTTGGATAAAGATCTTCAACATCTCTCATATTGATATTCCCCTTTAGTACTCTTCACAATAATACCCTAATTAAAAACTTTCTTTATAAACTGGGGAATAGAAACATAATAAAGGGTAAGTTAAAATGACAATTAAGGGGAAATTGATATTTAAGAACGAAATAAGAATATGTGTATAAGAACATAAGAATAACATTATAAAATAATACCTATATATCTATGATCATAAACATGAATCTCAAAATAATGATTTTCTTTTCATAAGAAATAAATCATAAGGAAATAAAAAATATAATTCAAGATATTATAACTTGGAAATAAGAAATATACATATGGTATACACATGATATTATGACATTGTGAACATGTTTAAATAGAAACATGTTCACTCATTAATATATTGACATGAAATAAGGCCCTCCCATAAACTTACTGATATCCAACCAAGTCCACCCATAACATTGTTAACATGTAATAATATTCACACATATCATTAGGAACTTGTAGTCATGTTCACATAAAACATTTTAAACATGTAATCTAGTTATTCCATAGGTGGATTCACCTCTTGGGTGGCACACACCACCATCCCCAGTAGAAAACCTACCTTACTATACAGGTTCACTCCTCATTCTGGCCATGTATTATTATAATAATTTTACTCCTCATTCCAAGAATATAATATTTTACTAGGTTCACCCTCCATTAAAACCATGTCAATATCAGGGTATATATAATTCATTACCCAACGCATAGGGGGATGATATAGGCCTTACCAATTACATAATTAAATCATATATATGTGTTCCACAAGATCATAAAAATTCATCATATCAGAAACTAAGAAATAAAATGGGTATCATAAATATTTAATAATATCATAACCTATAGAAAAGAGATAGGTTTCATAATCATTTCATCATAGAATAAACCATGAAAAGAAGTGTTGTTCCTAAAAAATTTATCTTGGTATAACCTGTGCAAGGGAAATGAGTTTCATAAAAAATCTTTCATCATAAAAATAACCATTAAAAGAAAGAATAACAATAGAATCCTTGGATCATATACCCAGTGAAACATAAATTATAAAAAAGTATGTTATCTTATATGTAGAAGTGTTTTGAAATATCAGTTTGAGCATTTCTTAAGGAAAATAACCTTTATATTAAAATAAATTTCATAAAAAATTTAAATTTATTTCCTTCAAAAATAAAATATAAAAAATTTAAATAAATCTTTTTAAATTATTTTAAAAAAAAAATTTGGATCATTCACATTTTATTTTGAAAAGATCTTTTTAAAATGTAAAAACTTTTAAAATCTATATTCTTTGAAAATAAACATGAAAATGTAAAAAAATATCTCTTCAAATCATTTGAAACAATTTTTAAACATAAAAATTTTTCAAAACCCATTTCCATTAAAATGAGATTAAAATATTATTTAAAAGAACAGATTTTTTTTTTGAAAACATCATTTTAATGGAACACATACTTATGGCCGAGGAGATAAATAAAGCCACATTTTCGTAACAAAGTTTTCTTAAAAAAAATTCTTATGTATCCTAAGTACCAAAGAGAGGAAAAAATTTACCCTTAAATGAATATTTCATGAATAACTATTGGAGAAAAAATTTCTTGAGAATTCTAGAAATATGGATCTTAATATTTCATCAATAAAATCATATTCATAATTAATCTTAATAAAAGATGAGATTTTACCAATAAACTGTTACGACATTGGTAAAATTGAATCATAATCCCCATGAAATTATAACATTGTAATAAGCATAAAGTATCATGAAAAGAAGTAGATTCTTGATATAAAATTTCAAAGGGGTAGTATATAGACCTCATAAAGGAATTTTATTGTATAACATAACATGTTCCACAAAGAAGGAAAATTGAGGCAAAACTCCTTTATATCTTTGGTAACTTTCAAACTATAACCCCATGAATGTTTGATCCTCAAATAGATATGTAATTACCAAAAATATTAAATATAGAAATCATAAATTAGACTTATGGGTAGTATATATTCCACATAGAAGAAACAAGTTGTGAATATAACATGTGTCTCACAAAACTAAAAAGTGACACAAAAATCCCTTACCATAATTCTTGAATTATTTAATACACATTCAAACCTCCTATATAATAAATATATGTTTTTTATATATATTAAAGAAATATATTAAATTATTTCATACAATATATGGTTTTATTATTCCTACAAACCACCCTAGTTCAACCACAGACAAGTCACCTGATTCGGCCCACTAAAAGTCCTAGGAGGTGTTCCTAATCATCTCGGGCTAGTGAAAAGAGAAAAGGGAATCAGGGAGAATCAATTGGAATTATTTCACTCAAAAAAATAAATAAATAAAGCAACAGAAAACTAAAAGGGAAGTCCAAAATAATATATAAATCAATTGAACAACAACTTCACATAAACTCAAAATACAACCAAGGAAAAAAACAAAGTCCAAAACTAAACTTAGAAACCACTACACCACCATGTGACCCCAAGGGTCACTATCTGATCTAAAAAACAAACATTTCTCATAGTGATCGAGGATAATATGAAACCTTCACTTAAGACTAAAAATAAGAATAATTTATATCCATGATTATTAAAACTCATTAAGTTTTCTTGAATAAAAATTAATCTCAATGTATTTACTTTAAATAAAAGATTCGTCAATTTAATGTTTGAAATAAATTTATAAACATAGGTTTTCTAAAAATTACCTTTAAAGAAACAAATAACAATCTATTTCTCTCAAAATTTAAAACAACCTTCTTTCTAATGAGGTGGATTCGTCTTTTGGTGGAAAGGGGGGAAGGAAACCAGGATTGGATATGTTCACATTTCATAAAAAGAGGGGGTAAGGGGTGTAAAACATCCATTCAAAACTTTTTCCATGAAATATTTTTAAGAAAAAAATCATTATTATTCATTATAAAATGTATCACTACACAAGAAATATGAAACCATGTTTACACGATGAGGTCAATGGGCTAAAGATACTCAGGTGAACATACCGATAAATAGACCCAGTCTATCCTCCATGGAAAATAAAGTGTTGGTAGAAAACATGGGAAAACCTTTGAGATCAGAGGAAAATATATATCACACTAAAACCTGAATCATCCCATAGAATTGCCTAACTTGATTCCTCAACCATCCTAAACACTCGATCCTACCCTTCCCGGGCCTAACTGAGGGACACTATTCCAAAGCAGAGCAAGGTCAGTACTAAGAGACACTAGCTAGAATAGAAACCAAAACATGAGCATCAATAATTATTATAACGTCTAATAGTTATTCTTGGTTCCTATTTTAAGTTCATATTTGGGTGTATCAAACAAAACCTAGAAATTATCCATACACCCAAGCACGAGCAATCACAAGAGTAACAGAAATCGATACCATATCATACACCCCATGTTATATTCCCTTTCCTTCAAAACATAAATGAAATAGGGAATACACAAACTGAGTACACTCACACCTCTTCTCAAAAAATAACGCAAGAGTCTCATCCCAAGTATGATTTTCTAAATAAGCCTTTCAATAGTGAAAATCATGGATCACATCACCATTACCTGATAAACCATTTCTTATAGAACCAAACACACTCCACTTTGAAAACTAAAAATCCATTTAGAAAACAATTTATGATTCCCAACCCACCATTATAAATCTAATCACATTTATAAGGGCCAATCGGGCATTTTGTCAAGCACTTTGTGCAAAAAACCCAATAAAACCATTTCAAACAAATAAAAACAAGAAAAAATCACCTCATTTACCCTTAAACATTTATTCTAAAAATA
Source organism: Viscum album (assembly GCA_963277665.1). Taxonomy (NCBI): domain Eukaryota; kingdom Viridiplantae; phylum Streptophyta; class Magnoliopsida; order Santalales; family Viscaceae; genus Viscum; species Viscum album. The sequence continues at coordinate 451,955,892 of OY728120.1, read as the reverse complement.
ATGCATTTCTAATTTGAATTAAATAAAGGTGGTAAAGACAATAAATCAATGTTTAATTAAATTTAGGGTCTAAATGAAAAGGTATCATACCTCAAACCCATGGAGCTTCAATAATGACAGCCCCCAATAATACCACGAGGTTTCAAGAAACAAGAACACCTAATGATAACCATAAAAAGAAAAATATAAAATAAAATAATAACCTTAGACCCACAAGAACATATGAGAATATGAACCAAAAAGAAAATGGATGAAGAAGGGAGAGGAGTAAGAAATAATGATATTTCCATACTAAATCACCCCAAAACATGAAAAAATCAACATAGATTCACCATTGGAAGAGGATGGAGGTGTATAGAAGAGGGGAGGATCCCCATTAGAGACATTCAATCCAAAAGGAGTGAATGGGAGGATTTGGGGTTACAAATAATAGATCATATAAAGGGAATTTCTCAAATTTAAGACACATGGGAACTGTGCAGGGTTAGACTACATTGTTTCCCAAACAGTTCACCAATCTTGCACCCCCTTACAAGAAACACTGGTAACCCATATAGTTTGGAAACATTTCCTGGGAAACCATGTGTCAACTATGTGATTTGTTTCTATCAAAAATTAAAGATCCATTTTCATGCCTTTCACACAGTTATAACTAACATTCCTCAACCCATGCACCCTTAACTAGAAATAGTCAAGACCCACATGATTTCTCTTATAAGTTTCACAGTTTGAATCAAACCATTCATATCCCATGAAACTCAAACTGTCCATGTTCATAATGAACTAAAAAGAGACTCATCATCTAGAGGCCATAATATTTTAACTTAACCAAGTGTCTAATCTATGAAACAAAATAAAATCATATAAAACTAAAAACTTTGATGTAAAAAACATAAAAATCTTGATATAAACGAAGGGAAAAAAGAAAAACTGAAATAAATGAAGAAAATTAAAAATTATGGTGTGAAATTTATCCCCATTATTTCTCTTTCTACCCCCAGAATGCCTAAATTTTTCTAGTTGATCAAATAATATACAAGGTTCACTCATTCACATGATCTGATTAATCAAACTGAAAAACACCTTAACTGCCACCAAAAAGACAATCACACCTCTTTACTAAATCAAAAAAAAACATACCCAATACACTTCTTAAAAACGATGGGTAAATAAAACTATAACCTCCACAAACCTTACCTGAACAAAACGATTGGGTGTGCTCTAAAGGCCCAATCTCCACCCAGGTGGAAAAGACATGGAATTATACAAATAAAAATAAGAACATCCACTACCAATACAACACTAGATAGAAAATTGAATTACTTAAAAAGGTGGAAAGAATGAAATCCTTAACATTTTATTGTTCCAGTCAGGTTCCTAACCAACATCACCCACCAAATCCCAACACCCTAAACCAGAACAACCTCACAAAAACCCCATAAAGTAACAAATTAAAATGGAATGACATGAGAATTTATTTATTCAAATAAGAAAATTTCACCAGAATAGTGATTTAGAATATACACACACATTATACTCTTATAATACAAACAATAAGTGGTGGACACTAGACACACAATGAGACACACCTCCACTCATGGTGGAAAAATTAAAAAATCTTCCAAAGATACACTTCCACTAAAATAGAGGCTCTAAAATAATACAATATCCTTAATGAAAACAAGGAAAAGAAAAAAATATAAAACACCACCATCATAAATGGAGGAACACTCAAACATAAAGGGCCTTCAAATTGAACCCAGACATGTACCTTAATTCTTAAAAGGGTGGGGGTGTTTTCTTAACGGATGGATTTGGCTCAATGCCGCTTCCTGAAAACACCCTAATAGAGCCGTTTAAAATAGAATGGGAATCCATAGGTATGACAATTAAATAGATAATTTGGACAAAAAATCTTCTTACGACCCATATTGCCATATTTTTTGACCTACCAGGGTCCTGTATAAATAATAAGTTGTCAAACATTTAGATTGTCTCTTAATTCCTCTACTAGTTCCACTAGCTTTTGGGAGATTTTACAAATATATATTTGAATTACCATCACTTCTTATATAACTATAGGAAATTTGGATACCTTAATAACTCCCACAAATACATCTTAAGCCCACACTGCTTGCCTCACCACATCAGCAATTGATGCACACTGAACTCTGAATCATTCATTTGTAGACGAGGATGATGTTTTTTCTAAAATGTCAAGTCTTCAAGGAATAATCTTCATACCACTATGATAGATAAGAAACTAAATCCACAAAATGATGGATGAAATCTAACTCCAACTATCAATATGTTAAAGTAATAACATCTCCATTTCATTCTTCATCTTCATAGACTTCTAGAAGTATTTCCATATGAAAGATGTTTTAAAGGATGCCCACAAAAGTCCTTATCAATGATTGGTCTGAATGAATGACTTCCACAACTTCCAACTTAGTCATTTGAGCATAAAGGTAGTGAATGACACCTTTAAGGACTCATGAAAGTTGAGAAAACCAAATATCCTTTCGGTTTTTTAAATCCACTTTTTGGCTTCAAAGGGATCTTCTAGACCATAAAAGAGAGAAGGATTCATCTTTTTAAGCTAAAGTAGGAATTTCTTGGGATGATAAACTGGAGGATCCACTAACAGTGAACTACTTATAGATATATCTTGAAAATATATCGAATATTTTGTTGGGTCCTACACTAAACAAAAAAAACAAAAACTCGAGTAAAACCAAATCACTATCCAAAACTCCCCATAAGAAAACTCTAGACATAAAAATGAAACCATCTCACAAATTTCCCAAACACTTTTTCAATGCCACACTAAACAACAATTAAAAACCAATTTTCAATCTCCACACTCCAATATACTAAATTTCTTAAAAATCCCTTTTATTCCCATAACAAATCCACCCAAATTTCAATAAAAACCCATTACTCAATTTTAAACAACCTGTATTTTACCAATAATCATTTAACTAAAACCCATTTTATCAAAAAATATTTTATTTAAAAAATGATTTTTTTTAAAACATTCCTTAAATTAAATTTAAAAACTCACTTATCATTTTCAAAATAAAAACATTACTACTTTAAATCCATTATTTCATAATTTAAAACAAGTTTTTCTAAATTATCTCAAATTCAAGAAGACTCAAAACAAGCTCATGAAGGGTAAAACTAGTGTTGATGGGCGACATGGACATATGGTTGGTATCTCTATAGCAATCATTCCCTCTTCATGGAGATACATTCAAGACCATGCCCCTTTCTCCACATGGATTTCCAAGCCATTTGAACTTACTGGGACCACTAGCCGAACTCCCACGTTGTTTCCTTAAACACTAAATTCCCCACAAGAACCAAATAAAACAAAACTCTACTTCCCATGGAAACCTATGTTTTAGCACATAATGTGTTGTCCATACACTTTCTCTTACCTACACCCCATGTTTCGGTAGTCCTAATCCATATACCTTGAAATAAAAAATAAAAATTAGTGCTCTAAATGTGGGACCTTTAAAGAACTCTGCACTGATTCTATTTTGTTAGGAACCACCAAGGATCAACCCTGAACCAGTTACCCAATCCATCTCGTGACATGGCTCGAGAGGCATTCCTAATCCTCAAAATCTGGTGAAAAGTGCAAAGGGAATATGTAATAACCAATGGGAACAATTTCTCTAATAAAAAATAAAAAATGTAATAGAAAACGTAAAGTTTAACCCAAAATATTAAATACTTCAATTCAACAACAACTACACATAAACTGAAAATTCAACCAAAGAAAAAATAAAAGGACTAGAACAAAACCTGACAACCACTAAACTGCCATGTGACCCCATGGGTTACTCTCCATTCCAAACCCCAAAATATTTCATAGTGATCAAGACAAAGTTTTAACATGAACCTCATACTAAAAAAATAATAAAGTATAGGCATGAGTAACCAAACTTAGTAGGAATTCCCAAAAGAAAAATGTTCCCAATAAATTTCCTTTAAATAAAAGATCTACATTTTCAAGTTTGAAAAAAAAATTATAAACATATGTTTTACACACTAGAACATTAAATAAAAACTCACAATAAATTTCCATCATAATTTTAAAAACAAATCATTCTAAATAGAGGGATTCACATTTTAAAGGAAATGATGGAAATAAACAATGATGGGAGATGTTCAATTTTCATACAATGGAAGGATAAGTGGTTTAAAACATTAATTCAAAGCCCTTTATATGAAACCCTTTTATAAAAACGAATCATTATTTTTCATCATAATAAAGAGCACTACAAAAGTAAGTTGAGACCATGTTTACATGATGAGGAAAATGGGAATATGATACTCAAGTGACCATACCTAGAAAGACACTCGGACTATTAACCATGGATAATAAAGTGCTAAGAGAAAATATCTAAATACATAGTATCTCAGAGGAAAATCTAGAACACACTAAAAACTGATTCATATCATAGACAACCCTAAAAATATACAATCAGCTATCCCAAACTCTTATCCCTACCCTTCCTTGCCTAACTAAGGGGAAAATCCCAAAGTAGAGAAAGGTATGTACTAAGGGCCACTTTCTAGAGAGTAATCCTAAACTATTTTTGTTAGTGTTCTTATAATTTCTAGTATTTATTCTAGTTTCCCATGTTATGTTCACAATTGGGTGTTCCAACTATAGATAAGAAATGAGTCATACACACAAGCATGAGACATCACATGGGTCACAAAAATTGACCCCACCACATGGAATAGTATCTTTCCTTCAAACCATCAACACAGTAGTGATGTCCTAAATAGAGTACATTCTCACCTATTCTTAGAAAACAAGGAAAGAGACTCATTTCCAGGAAGGTTTTTAAAAAAACCATTCAAATGTCATAATCGGGCCTCACATCACCTTCACATGATAAACCATTTCTTAAAGAACCACAGACAAAAAACTTTAAAAACATGAAATACATTTAATAATACATTTAATAATACCAAAAAACCATCATAAATCCAAACACATTTATAAGTTCTAACCAGGAATTTCGTCAAGAACTTAGTGTGGAAACCCCAATAAAACAATTTTAATCAAATAAAACCAAGTTTAAATAAACTCATTTCACATTAAACATTTTTTTTAAAAAACATGAATCTATAATTAGAATTAAATAAGTAATTAAAAGGAAAAAAATAAATATGTTCATAAATTTATAATCCAAATGTAACGGTATCCTACCTCAATCTAAATGTGCTTCAATGACGACAACCGGAAACAACTCCATCGAGGTTCAAGAAGAAAGAAAACTAAGAATACTATTAAAAATAAAAAAAATACCTAATTTAAACCATAACTAAAAAAGATCCTCAGACCCAAAATACCAAGGTATATGGGGAAGCACAAATAAAATGTAAGAATAATGGAGAGGAGGCAGAAATAAGAATATTGTGTCAAGTAATTTCCCCAAAACATGGATAAACCCACTTGGATTCACCCATGGAATATGAGGGAAGTGTGGAGAGGAATAGAGGACCCCCCCCCCCTAGAGATTATGGTCCATATAGGTAGAAATCGAGGCTTTTGGGGATAAAACTCAAAGAGGGTATAAAGTGAACATTATACTTTTAAGACACTAGGTCACTTCACAAGGTTAGGCCACAGGATTTCCCAAACTGTGCACCAATTGTGCACCCTCTTACTGGATTCACTATGCACCCACATAGTTTTTCTTAAAGTTTTTAGAAACTATGCTCCAATCATGAGATTTGGTTCTATCAAAAATTAAAGAACCTCATGCACTTCTTCTGCATGGTTTGGAATAATTGTGCTCAGGTTGTGCACCCCTGATCAGAGACTACCAAGACCAACACAATTTGTTATAGGAACTAAAAGGTTTGATCCAAAACATGAACATAATATTAAAATCAAACCATTAATGTTAAAAATAAACAATAAATTGACTCAGTGTCTAGAGGACACATGGTTTCCCCTTATCTGTGCACCTATACTGTGCAAGAGAAGAAAAACATCTTGAAACTCTCAATTTTTATCGGAAAAACCCAAAACTAGGGAGAGAAACCAAGAAAAAAAGATAAACCAACATAATTTATGAAAATAAAAAAACTATTTGTAACATATATTACCTTTTATTGCACATTTATTTATAATTTCAGGTTAAAATCGTGTTTTGGGTAATAATTGCTTTCTTTTTCATGTTTTTTTTGACTTATTAATTTTGGTCCTCTTACTTTGATCCTAATATAATAAATTATAGAATGTAAAATATTATATAAATATCATATATATTAATTTACAATAATTTATAATATATAGAAATATGAAATGAAATAAATTTTTCATGGATATGGTAGGCCATACGTATGCATAAACGTTGCTTCCATTTTCTTGTCTTATTGAAAGAAAAAAATAAATTATATATATATATATATATATATTATCATTATAGTATCATTTTTATGTTTTGTAAATCACATATTTCAATTAAATTCATCCTTAATACATTACATTTAAATTGTGAATGAATCACATTGCTTAGTGAGGCGGTAGTCTGCCGAACACAAGAACGACGTTATCCTGTTCCAAAAAAATGTAAATCATATGGGTATGTGTTATATAATAATTAGAAAATAATAAATACATCATAGATATCATACTTATCATATATATTCTTTTGCCCATCTTTATTCCCAAAATTAAGAGATAGTCATAGAAAAATGAACAACATGGTTTCCTGAAGCGGTAGTCCGTTGTACACATGAACGATGATTTTGTAGCCTAATTAATGTAAATGGGTGTGATTGTAGGTTATAACCTAAACATAAAAATATATTAGTATATATAATATATTATTATTATTATATAATCATGATAAAAAAATTATTTAAGGGTATTGAGGAAAAATAATAAAAAAGTTCATTGATGAACGTTACCTCTTCTCCAGGTATCTTCTTTTGGTTTTCACCAAAGGCCTTAATTTTTTGGATTTATTCCCAAATTAATAATTATAGTATGATTGTAGGAATTTTTGAAGTTATTTTTTATTGTTTTTTCTCATCCAAATGGTTTGATATGTGTGATGAATGAGGGGGAGTTAATGCCATTTTATAATGGTGGAAGAGTGGCATTCTTATAAATACCCATGGGAGGTCAACCATAACTCATGTGCCTAAAAAATATAACAATAATGGAAATTAGGAATTAATTTTTTGATTAATACCTCTTACACATAAAATAAATACATTTTTATCAGGTTATTCCTTAGTCTTTATGTTTACTCATTTTATCTTTATAAGTTTTTACCAATGTAACCTCGATATTTTTATATACCTAGGTATTTTATTCATTACGGTTATAATTAGAAATGGATTCATTATATAATTTAGAAACAATTATATTAAATTTTAATTAAAATTAATTAAATAAAAAACATTTGTGTTTGAAAAATTAATTTTAATACAAATGCATGTAGTTCAAAAAACCCTGATTTAACGATAAAGGCGTTAATAAATATTAACAATTATCACAGATCATTGGGTAAAAATTATGTTTTCCTTATTAGATAATATAAATTATTTTTATTATAAATATTTAACCCATTTTTATAAATTTAATTTACATGAGTGTAAGAATAAAATTTAAAATTAAACCAGCAGATGCGATGAGAAAGTTGGATTTCAATGTCAAAATTTTCAAAGGTTTACAAAGTTTGTATATCCAATATCATTATTCAATTGATTATAATTACATAAATTGGAATACTACATGTATTATTTTTCGAATTATATTTTAAACTCAATATATAAAATAATCTAACTATATTAATAATCTGGAAAAATTCATTTTTCAAAAATGAATCAGTACTTTTCCCTATTCATAAAAAAATGAATCTTTTTTTGAAAAATCCCAAAACTTAACCCTGAAATAATTTCAAAGTTAAACATTAAAAATGAATTTTATTATTTAAAATAAAATTTATAGAATATTCAAAAATTAGTTTTAATATAAGTGTACTATTAAATGGATATAAAACCGATTTTTAGAGAAATACAGTTTTTAAGTGTAAAATTGGATTTATTCTTATATATTATCTAGAAAACATATAAGATGAATTAAAAACATTATATTGAATATATAATAAAATATAAATAATAATTAACCAAAATTTATATGATTAATTTATATATATATAACATATTTTATTCAAAAAAATAGATTTTCAAAAATATATTTCCTTTTAATTTCAAAAGGGTTTTATTTTTATTTCTAATTAATTGGTTAACAAATAATTCATTTTATAAATATGAATAAATCAAATTTTCATAATTTAGTTAATATTATTCATACCCTACATTTTAATGGCTAGTTTATAATAATAACAATATTTAAATAAAGTTCCATATTTTGTTTAAATTCAGTGTTTTGTGTAACACAAGCTAAGCTCGATGTTGTGTGTAACACAATCTAAACATAGTATTTTGTGTAACCTAAGAAAAACATAGTTTTTCATATACCAGAAGATAATCTACGTTTTTTGTAGAAAATTCTTAACATGATGTTGTGTATAATGAAATCATAACTTGTTGTAGAATGCAATAGAATCCATCACTAAATTTTAATTTATCTGAATAAAATAATTCATAAAAATATGGGGTGTTAAATGAAGCTACAATAGATAATAGATAAAGTTATATATCCACCTTTATTTCACTTGAAATGATGTCAAAATGGGAATATGTCAATATATATCCAATCGTATGAAGTTTTTGGATGAAATAGTTTTGGAACCCAATCAAGGTTAAGGAGATAAATTCATAGATTCATTGTATATAGAGTTTAAATGATAGGGTGGAACCCAAGTGGGGGATAACTCCAAAATAATTTAACATTATTCATAAGATATTTTAAATGAATTAAAATCTAACATCCCCTAGACATTAGTTAAACATTCTGATCAATTAATAGTTTCCTTGGAGGATTATATTAAAATATATCTATATATTTTATAAATATTTCATATTTTAATTCCATACTAAATTATACCTTCATCATTAAATCTTATATGAGTATTAAATCATGATAAAATTCTACTATAATGTAAGTGACCACCAAGCCCTAAATACTATATCATTAAATAATCAATGCATGATTTACTTCAAATTATTACCTGATTTCTATCATCCATGAAATAAAATTTTCACAAAAACATTAATCATTAAATTTGAAATTTCATATATGCTGAGAAAAATAAAAATTAGTAATAAAGTATTCCAAATAGAAAAATCAGAGTGGTGGGTTATGACTAATAAGTATATGGTTGAAGGTGATAGTGATAAAAATATAACTGAGGGTAGTGAGTGAGGGTGGCAGCAAGGATGGAGACAATAAGGAGGATAATCTAAGATTGATAATTTGAGTTCTTGATCAAGGAGATTAGGGTTCATTGTGGGACAAATCTAGCATGTGACTAAAACAACCAAAGGTTGGATAAAATTTTTAATTTTTTAAAGGTATTACACAAATGTTATCTCATATCCTACATTGAAAACATTGTGGAAATATTTTTTACATTTTTTAGTTTTTAATCGATTTAAAAAATCATTTATTACATTACTTACAAATAATTGATGTCATAAATGCATCATATTAAATACATTTTACACTAGTGGAAATTTATCATTGGCTTGGAAGTAATTAATAGAAAGTAATATATATTTATTTCTAAAACTAAATATTGTAAGGAATTTCAAAAAAAGGTTCCAAATATTTAATTTGATGCCAATTTCTACTCCTATGTATACTTGAATGAATTTGATGGAGGATGATGATTGAAAAGAGGTTAATGTGATAGAGTAAAGATTAATTTTTTAGAGATATTTTTACCTAATTGAATCTTGAAAAAATGTGGTTTTTGATACCATAAAAGTTGATTGATAAAACATATTTCCCAATGATTCTTATATTCTTGATAAAAAAAGATACTTAATTATTTCAACTATATGATGAACTATAGACAACTCTATCACATCAAATCAAAACAAGGGTTTTTAGGCTATGTAAATTTATATTATACATATTCAACTGGTGAATGGAAATAAATTTTATTCAGTGATTTCTATCTTTTTAATTCATTCATTTAATGGATTAGTAAGACTCAAAAATATATTTCCAAAATTAGAGTATATGGTGAATACATATCAACCACTCAAGCATGTACTTGGTTTATTTTTTCTGAAATAATAAATTGAGGACATTTGTGCACATATTGAATATATTATTTATATAATATGTGAAAAATAATTTTTTATCAACCATAGAAAAAATATCATTCATAATTTAATGAAAAATAACATTATTATCAGACAGTATTACATTGAGGTGAAGGCTGACCCATATATTATAAAGTTAGAGTTTATGTCAACAGAAGTTCAAATTGTGGATATCATGACTTTAGAACTACCCAATATAGCTTTTTAAATAATTAGTTAGCTATTGGTGTATAACCGAACCAATATACTTCTATGGATATAAGTGTGGGACCTCACTCTTTGAAGGGTGATTGATACTTATAGAAAATTATAGTATTTATATTCAGTTAAATACATGAATATCAAATTCTCTTTTGTGACCTTTAAAAAAGTGATCATTGGTTTTTTTAGAAAAATGGTTGAATATTTCATAAAATCATTACTTGGGGAAGGAATGGAAGTTCATTATTATTTAAAAAGGGGGAGATTTTTTATTTCAAAAAGGGATTGAATATTTGATTGTTGAATCATGGAGAAACGTTTTGTGATGTTTTGATGTGTAAAAATGAAAGTAAAGTATTTTCATGGGACCTTTTCGTTAAAATATTTTTTAAAATAATTATCTTGGTGAAAATGGGATTTTAGTTAGTCAATGATAAAATCATTGATCCGAAATGGTTAGATATGAAATTTTTTAGAAATTGTGTAAAACATCTATTTTTATATTTTTAACGAACCCAAATGAGGATATTTTTATAAAAAAGTACATTTACTAATTTTCCTGCTTTGGTTTGTTGACAATACTATGAAAGGATCATTTATTTAAGCTCTAAAATTTTTAAATAATGTTGATGGATTTATATGTACTATAAGTATACTAGTTTTTTTGTCTAAGAAGTTATCACCAAGCCTTTAACAACATTGTGGTGATACCCATGTATCTTTTGAAATTTCTAGAGTATAGATATAATGGACATTTTCATTTACATTTAAATTGATAATTCCACATGTGGGGATTGGTGAGGCTATTACACCCTATAATATCAATCATGGTTAATTGTGGGAATGTTATGGATTGAATAAAAAAATTGGAAGCCAAGACATGGAAAATTTGTGTCCCATGTTAGGGTATAATCATTTGGAGATTATAAAATCACTTTGAGAAATAGGAAGACCCTCTATTTTGTTGTGTAATCTATGGACAATTTCATGTGGAAGTAACTAATCTCTTATATATGTGTTTGAAATGTATAACAAAAATATACCCCATTATTGTGGTAGTTGTGTTCAATTGGGATAATATCTATTTCAAATGTGGCATAATTTTATGTGCGTTTTAGAGTCTATAGAGCAGGATTGTTCAGGAATATATATTACAAGAGGCTATGAGACATGGTAAGATGATCCTTTCATAATTCATATTGTAGGGTTTTTTGAAAAAAAAAGAATCTCTATGTCATGTTAAAGTGAGTACTAGGTCATGTTATTTGAATTTTAAAGCACCAACAGGGAATTTTTAATATGGAACACATCGTACTATTTCAAATATATGAGTTATGAATGTTTTTAATAGTTCAAAACATTATTAATTTTTAATCGTTATTACACAATGATAAATGATTCCCAATTCATATTTCCATAATATATATAAAAATAAATCTATAATTGATTTTTTGAATTTATAGAAAAAAATAAGATGAGTTATATGAAAACATAGGAAATTAAGAATATAAGAAAAATGATTTCTATATGTTTCAATCAATGGAATTTTTTGTAGATTGATATATTATTCTGCGATTATTTTCATATCTATTATTTTATAGGAATATTGTAATCATGGGAGAAGTTTTGAGTTTTATCCTATGTGAAGAGTAGTGCATTCCCTAATTCTCTATAAGTTGGTAAGTGAAATGTATTAATGCATCACACCAAAATATAATGAATAAAATGAGACTTGTGTTTTAATTGAATAGGAATATCTTCATATATACTCCTTGGATTAGCCTTTTTGGGTGAACCAAGTAAAAACCTATGTGTTTTTTATTTACTTCGTCACCACTTAATGATTTATGTGGGAAATATAGATAGGTATTTTTTAAAAAGGAAACATTATCATTGGAAAGGGTTGAGAGTAAAAATTTACAATTCCCTTATCCACTAACCCACTATCAGGGTATTCACCCTTGTTTCATTATAACACCACATAAATATGTAACCTATTTACACTTTAATGTTTCTGGTATTCCATTTCACAAAACATATAAATGTTTCTAAAAAAACAACATCATAAAAGAACATTCTAAAAAACACCCAAAACATTAGTCACAATAACAAATATTCCCCCTTTATTCAAAAAATATAAATCTACTCATTCTCATATTCATGTTGAAATTATCAGTTTATAATATTTTCCCTTAAAATAATTTATTATAATTAACATCTCTAAAATAACTGCAATATTTGATCCCTTTTAAAAATTCATTTTCCACACATAACTTGCTGATTAAGTTATATTCTAATAATTCCATATAAAACATAGAATTTATTAACCACAACCTCAACTAAATTAATTATATTAATTAATAATGCATAATATAGAAGTTTGAATCCCCTATCTTATTAATATTTGATTTATTTATTAAAATATCATCAATCATATACTCTAAATTATTTAATTCAATATTCTTTAAAAAATCCATGATTCATACTTCCATGAATCCTACTATCAATAGAAATTAATATAGAAAAGGTTTTCCATGTCATCATAAGAAATAGATATATAATTTTATATATCATTAACAGATAAAATTTATTAAATCACTCCAAAAAATAAATATTTCAATGGATGAAAAATATCATTTGAAATTTCTTCCATGTAACCTCGAGGTTCATCTGAATGACATATTGAATTTATAAGGTAAAATAATTATATCTTCGTTGTTTCCATTATTTTCAATTTGATCCCTCAAAACGCATAGTGTGGATATAAAAAAATAACCTGATTTCACCCATAAAATATTGGTCTATTAATAAAAATATATATTGACATATCACTATAAAATATATAAATTTTTACAAAACTATATTCATGCTTATGTAACCATTAACACTATATGTTTAATATAACCTGATGTGTTTGGTCTATTCCTTAAAAATCATGATTTGAAACCATAGATTGTTCCCCTCCAAATTTCAACTAGTTTAATACACAATTTTTCATCTATATAAGAATAATATTTTATAAATAAACCAATTGATGTTATTATCAAATGGTATTATAGTGACCTTAAATATACACCTCTATTTCATACCCAATAAATATGACGTTTCAGATTAACCATGAGCATGATTCATTTTACATGTTCTTCTATAAAACCTACATCTCTATCCCTCATAAAAGAAAAAATATCTCTCTCAAAATTCATTCTCATGGAATGATCCATGGAATTTTATAACATCAAAATGTTGAATTTTTCATGTAATTTTGGATTTTACTAAAAAAAATTCGTTCTTCACTCCTTTCTCTAATATGCACAAAAAATACATCATAAAATAAATAAAAATGTTGGTCCTTTAAATTTGATATATATCAAATGAACTAATTTATAATGAATACAAAACAATTAATAAATACATGTGATGAGGTAATCACCTAAAAATACATACCATTATATTGGATATCTCTTAAACACATTGCAAGTCGTAAAATCCCAAAATATTTATCTTAAAATTCAATATTACTCTTTACATTATAGGATGTATGGTTTCTAACAGCTATATATATTGAAAATTCATATAAAGACACCAACTATTACTAACATTAGAGAAAATATTCTACCATGATAGAAATATCATTAATGGAAGTATCTATTTATGAAACAATTTCCCTTAGGGATCTTGAATTTATAGAATTTGAACCAAAAATATCACTTATTTCATTATGACTTGCTCACCCCACTCAAACACATTGTAATATTCAAGAAGGTAGTTCGAAGGATGTGATATGTGAAAAAAATCATAAAGAATCTCCACCATTGTGGAAGTGATAACTAAAAACCTAATTCACCTACATGATCTAATGCATTAAAGGATCCAAAGAAAATTTCAATAAATATTTTAACCTAGACCATATCTTTGATATCCACAATGGGATATAAAAATAAATAATAAATTACTACCAATATATAACTCTAAATATCTCCATTTATAATCATAATATAATATTTAATAACTTTATCATTTCATCAACACTTCCAAATTATCAATGAATTATCAGTCATATACTATATAATTACAGTCCAATAATATTTCCCACTAAAAAAAGATAAAATACTTTATATTATGTATTATTTTTTGGTGTAATAAAAAATTATACAATATAAGAATTAATGAATTTAAAAATAAAAATAGAGGTGTAATGTGGAATTTAAAAATAGAAGAAGGATGATCAATTAGGATACCAAGGTGACATTCCCCTTAAAACCAAAATTATAATGACACTACAATATGTGATCAATACAATGATAAACATTTCTTCAATCCATATATGAACAAAATAATTTCAAGATTAATAATTATATAAAACACTCAAATTTATAGTTAACCATTATGGAGTAAAAATAGGTAGATATTTATTCCCAAACGAGGTATATATTTGTTAAACACGTAGCTAAAAAAATTAAAAAACCAAAACTAATAATTTTTACACATTTACATGGATTTAGCCTATATAATTTCAACCAATAAGACTTTGGATAACCAATACATATTCTTTTAAGATTACCCCCATGACATTGGAGACAAGTGGCCCACCACTTTTTACATTCAATATTTCTTTCATGAATATGGGTTTATATTTTTATAATCATTTGGATAATCTATTTAAGTTCAATGTTGGGATATAATGAGAGTTATTATTGGATCATTTTCTATTCCCATTCTTTCGTTTTGGTCCTCCTCTTATAATTTTAAATTAAGGTCATGTAAATCCTCTTTCATTCTCTACATTATTCTTTCATCCATTAGGACACTAATTCTAGGTAATGGGTTTTGTGAATTTATGTTCCTTCTACACATGGTGTTGTGTTCTCTCCCAACTACTTTATATATATGTGTTCCTTGATTCAAATCATCTCTTAACTCCTAAAAAGGATTCATCCTTGAATCAAAATATTCAAATTATGAATGACCAGAAACATTAAGTATATAACTTACATTTAAATATCTATCGGGTAAGTAAATTTTAAAGAAGTCATTATTGATTTTTTCTCAAAAATGTAAAGGTTCATCTCCTCACAGTGGAAGCATTGATTTTTTGTTCTCTGGGAACTACTCCTTCTATAATTTAACCCATATATAATATTAAAGCTCAAGAAGAACCATGTGTTAACCCTTTTTTACTTTCATTTTATATTGTTCATTTCTTATTTCAAAATTGGTTTTCACTTTTTAAATTTACTCAAAAACAAATTTATTTTTTTCATCACATAAAATATTGAAAACCACATTTTTAGATAATTAAAAAATATCTTAATGGTTAATTAATTTAAATCAATATACAATTTAAAATGGTGGTAAATGAGTAGAAGAATGCACAATGTTAATATATGTTAACTCTATATGTGGAAACAAATTCCTATTTATTAATATCATTTATAATTATTTCACACAATAGTGAAGAAAGATTTATATTCACTAGTTCATTTTTTCAATCATGTTGAGGATGTGAAATAGTTTAGAATATTAATTTAGTTCCCAATTTATTCCACAAAGTCCTCTACAAACGGATAAAAAAATTCACATCTCTATAACTTGTAATTATTTTAGTTAGTCTTTAAGAACCCGGATCTTCTTTAGAGGTATGTTTTTCCTTTTTTGGTCTTTTTTGAGGAAAATGGAAAATTCTATAAATTTTCTAAGTACACACCATGTACTTTATGAGTACACGCCGTGTACTACCTTGCCGTAGGGGGCGGTGTGCTAGCCGTGTAGTAGCCGCACACACAACCATGTGGGAGTGACTTGGAGGCTGCTTAAAGCGGAGTACGGAAAAGGAAATTACACGTCGTGTACTTTCTTTTTTACATGACACGCACCAGGGTCACGTCTAATTGCCAGAATGCTCTTCTTTCAGGTCATGTTCAACTGAGATCTCTGTACGGCCGTGGATCTTCAACGAACCCCCGAGCCTCCGTTCATCCTCCGAATTGAACACCGTTGGTTTCATTGGATTCGCATCGGTGAGTTATATGTTCTACCTGGGCCTCATTTCATGATTCCTCTTATTTTCCATGTTATCATGGGTTGAACGTTTTATACATTTTCTTAGATATTCAATGTTCTAAGGAGATTCAAGCTTCTAGGTTCCCATATAGTGATCTCCTAACCCCGAGGTAGGTGGTTTGTGCCATTTCGTTCAAAGTCTTTGAGTATTATGTGAAAATCCCACCAATACCCTTGAACGGGGTATTGCATGTTTACTGTTTTACCCCTGTTGATTTCCTTCCATGATTGTATGATTATGTAGAGGTAATTAGGATATGAATGGGGTTTATTGTTGTGATTTGGATGTATTTCCCATGCATGTTCTGTTTACAACTGTTTGGTCCTATTTTTCCAGTTTGGCTACCTTTCCTATTTTCTATGCATGTTGTTGTAGGATGGAGAGTTTGTATTTTTACATGCTTGTTATGTTGTAGACTGTTTTTCCAAGTAGTTATATAGGATTACTTTGGACATATTTCACTGCTATGCTCGTTGACCTACAGAGGGACGTGAGAACCTGATGTAGTAGACTATAAGGGGAATTGACCGAGAGAGCTTCCTCAGAGAGTCTTTGAACACTTTAGGATATAAGGGGGATTGACTGATTGAGCATCCTCAAAGATCCTATAACCACTTGTTTATACAAGGGTAATTGAACGTGTGAGCTTCCTTAGAGAGTCCTTTATTTCTTTAGACTATAAAGGGAATTGACCGAGTGAGCTTCCTCAGAGAGTCCTAGACCTTGGGACTGTAAGAGGAATTGACCATGTGAGCTTCCGTAGAGAGTCCTTGACTAACTTAGAATATATGGGGAATTGACTGTGAGAGCTTCCTTAGAGATTCTTGCTTTACCTTTGAATATAAGGGGAATTGACTGTGAGCGCTTCCTCAGAGTGTCTTGTTGTATTCTTATGACTAAACCAGAGGGGTTAGGCTGAGTGCACTACCCAGAGGGTTGCTTGTACATATTAGGTAAGACTATAGGGGATGGCTGTGAGTACTTACCAGAGGGTTACCTGTTTGGGGTTTAACTGTTTGTTTTGTTGTTGCTTCATATTGAAATTGTGGATTTTTTATTGCTGAGCACTTTCATGTTTACTATTTTCTGTACTTTTACCTGCCATATATTCACTAATGGTTTGGCATAGATCTTCAGGTGGTTGAATACTGGGATTTATTTTCACACCCTATTTGGGTCATGCTTTTGGGCCCAAACAGATTATATTGTTGCATGTATAGATAAGGGAAAGTGCCCTTCTACTTTAGGTACATGATTTGCAGTGGAGTTGGAGAGCATGGGACCAAGCTATGGCTTGCGATTCTGAAGAGTTTATCTGCTTTATTTTTCACTTTGATTTAGAATTGTTGTATTCCAGCATTGTGACTTGTTTGGATGTTTCCCTAGACATATGTGTCATGCATCATTTTATATATGCTCTCCAGTTTATACTTTCAGTTATCTTCTATTACTGATGTGTGTCATTATTACTACTTCTGCTCTTGTATGTATTCGTTTACTTCCATTGTGTACTCTTCCAATGAGGGCATAGTTTCCCCACTATAACACCCAAGGCCCTCGTTGCTAGTCGACAGCCTCTAGCATTCAGGGAGATACGCTTGAGGCTATGTGACCAACCGGGTATGGGGCGCCTTTGGGGGGATTATGGAACCGGGACGTTACAAAGTGGTATTAGAGGAATTATTTTCTCTTGACTTACTATTTGGAGCCTTTATCCAAGGATAGGATGGAATTTTTATTTGGTATTAAGTTATTCCCAGGAGTAGCTAACCCGTGTATAGGGAAAAGCTACTGAAACTCATTTAATTTCAATTTTTCTGGTTTTGAAATTATTACAATGGATTCAATTTCACCTTGGGTGATTTACATGATTTGTGCAGTTATTATTGATATTATTGGGTTCTATTTCTGTTTCAACCTGATGAGATGAGGGTATTCCATCTCATGCAACATATAGGAACTTTCTAGAAATCACATGTCATGCATTTTTTCCATGCCATATAGGATGAATTAGTTATTTCAGGTTGTTGTGATAGATGTTGTGTAAAATATACATGTTGTTGTGATATTTTCCTTGATAAAATACATGTTGTTTGATAGGTTATTGTTTGGTGTATGGTTTTTCTTGAATGGAAGACAAACTTTGGTTATTGAGGTGTTATGGGCCCCCATGGAACATAATTTGGTGGATCATTACCTTGGTTTCCATGTTATAATGTGTATGTGATGCCAAACATTGATTCATGGGGAGTATGGGCCCTCACGGATCAGAATTTGGCACTTTCAATGCTCGTTTCAGTGTTTTCTGGGATCCAGAGTAGTTTTTAAGGATTACTGTCTGGAAAAAACTAGAATACATTCCGTGTAATGTTAAGTACATTCCATGTGTTCTTCTGTTTGGGAAGAAACTGTTTTTCTTAAGTACACATCGTTTACCTTATGTACACGCCGTGTAGTATCTAACCATGTCTTAGGCCGTGTGGGTAGAGACACGAGAACGGGAAAGTCTGGTGGGAACACGTCGTGTACCAGTCGAACACACCGTGTAGTATTGACCTGTGTCTGCCCGTGTAACCAACAACACAAATGGATAAAACCTTAAGATATACACGCTATGTCAGAATTGAACACATCGTGTGGTCTGACCCCAGGTACATGACCGTGTTATGAATAACAAGGGTTGGTGTTATCCTTCCTCATATATGTTGTGTCCTTCTAGAACACGTCGTGTCATGTGATCCTTGTTTTCGGACGTGTCACCAGTAACACAGGCCAGGTGAAGCTTGTCTAGTACACGCCGTGTCTATCTTGAAAACGTCGTGTTGTCTACTATTAGGAGAGTCATGTGGCTTAATAGTGTAGAAGTACTTAGGTAGGGGATGAGGATTCAGGTAAACATCGTGTATTAAGAAAACACACCGTGTGGTTGGGGTGTTACACTACCAGTTTAGGCAGGAGTACACGCCCATGTAAATGACTTAAGGGAACACACCGTGTAGCCATGTTTTGTAAAACATGAATTCTTTCTTTCTCATGTTTCCTTCTTATGCTTCTATTTTCCTGTCCTTTATAATCTTGATCTAAGGTGTGCATTTGACCGAACAGAGTCATGACACCGAGACGTCCTCCGATTATGCGCTAGTTTCCATGTGGTGATTAGACACCAGACATGGTTGATCAGGAACTACTTGCATATCCTCTAGTTGTGCCATCCTTGGCACCAGCCGTTGCACCTAACATAAGTGTTGATTCATAGTTCAGGGATGGTTTTCTGGGGATGATGAAAACTTTTCAGGGAGCACCGCCTCCTGCCCCGTCGATGGAAGATTTTATGCGGGTTTCCTAGCAGCAGAATCCACCCACTTTTTAAGGTAAGTAGGACCTAGGGATATAGAGTCATGGCTAGAATCCATGCAGACAATTTTTTAGCATCTGGAGATACCTCCAAAGAATAGGGTGAATCTCGATACCTACATGCTTAGAGACTCCTCCAAGAGGTTGTGGGATGTGATATCACAGGCTGGTCGCCAACAGAATTTGGCTTGGGATGAGTTTTGGAGAATCTTCTACAATTACTTCTATCTGGAGACCTTAAGGGATAATCAAGACCGAGAGTTCATGAGTCTAGAGCAGGTTACTCTTTCTATTATGGATTCTTCCTCTTGCTTCATAGAGCTGCATCGTTTCATGCCTATTCTAGGAGGTGATGAGTTGTTCCTTGCACGGATGTTTGAGGATATTCTGAGGCACGACATCCGATCTCAGGTGAACATCTTCAGGTTGACATTGATCTCCTCTATCATCAATTGGGCGCTAATCATAGAGTTCAATCTAAGTGATCCTGGAGCTGTGAGCCAGGGCGGTTTGGCATCTAGAGTTAGTGCTCAGCCAGATGATAGCAGGAATCACCGCAGGGAGACTACACGAGATGATCAGAGTAGGTGGGATGCATCTTCTGATATCCAGGTGGTGTGCTGCTAGTGTGGGAGAAGTAGGAATATGAGGACATGTTGCCCGAGAGACCCAGTGGAGTTCCTATCTTACGGCAAGATGGTTCACCTTCATCGCTTTTATCAGTTCTTCTCACCAGCAGCTAGTGATAGGGGTTATTCTATGACTCCTTGTTCAGGAGAAGTGCCACCAGTTTCTCACCAGTCTGGAAACTAGAGTTCTTCTGGCCATTCTGGCCGAGGTGGAGGCCATGTTTGTGGTAGTTAGTCGTTGGTTCTTCAGTGACAGCTGGGAGGATCAGCTCAGAGCAGTCATGCAGGGTCACAGGGCCATGGCATAGGATAGACTTTTGTAGTGGAGCAGATCCAGTAGGAGCAGGATCCCGTACCTTCTACAGTTCAAGGTATGATATTAGTTGCCTCAATTTTAGCTTCTGTTATTTTGGATACAAATGTTTCCCATAGATTTATCTCTATTTCTGTCGTGGAGATCCTTGGTCTCTGTATCTTTTCTTCTTCTGATATTTTTCCACTAGACACACCGTTGGGTACTAGAACGGCTAGTGTATGTCAATGCAAGGAGTTCCCACTAGAGGTTGGTGGATGTCACTTTTTATAGGACCTCTATGTCCTAGAGATGACAGGATATGATGTCATTATTTGAATGGAATATCTAGTTCCCTTCTAGGTAGTCATCGATTTTTATCTCTATAGGGTGAGTTTTGTATCTCTAGAGGGTGGATCCTTTCTTCATAGGGGTGAATGGGATGTCCAAGCAAGCAAAGCGTGTCCAGTGCATCATGGGTTGGGAGGAGCTATATCCCAGATTGCTAGTTTATATCTGGATAACCAGGGGACTTCATAGTTAGACTTTCCTCTAGTGGTGGATTGTTTCAAAGATGTCTTTCTAAAGGAGTTTTCAGGTTTTCCTCCTGAGTGTGAGGTAGACTTCTCGATTGATCTTGTTCCAGGAGAAGCACCGGTGTATGTTCCTTCTTATAGGATGGATACACCTGAGTTGCAGGAGCTCAAGAAGCAGTTGGAGGAGCTGCATGCAAAGAGTTTCATCTGACCTAGTACTTGTCCTTGGGGTTCGCCTGTCTTTTTTGCAAAGAAGGTAGACAGTTCCCTCAGGCTTTGTGTAGACTATCGGAAGTTTAACCAGTTGACATTCAAGAACCGATATCCCTTTCCTAGGATTGATGATATCTTTGATCAGCTTTGAGGAGCCCATTTATTCTCAAATATTAACGTGAGATCCGGTTACCATCATTTGCACGTTAGACCGTCAGATATACCACTTACTGCCATCTGGAGTAGGTATGTTCTATATGAGTATATGGTTATGTTTTTCGGTCTCACGAACGTGCCTATAGTTTTCATGGAACTAATGAACTGAGTGTTCCATCCATATTATGATTCCTTTGTGATGTTTTCATGGAAGATATCTTGGTGTACTCTCACACTTGACATGACCATGCTACCTATCTTGATATCATTTTGATTACACTGAGGGAGAATCAGTTATATTATAAGCTCTCAAAGTTCCAATTTTGGATGGATTAGATTCTCTTATAAGGCCATATAATCATAGAGGTATGAGTATCAGTAGACCTAGAGAATTTGAGAGCTATATTTTTCTGGGAACAGCCGAAGAACATCATCGAGGTGTGAAGTTTTCTAAGGTTGGATGGATACTACAGACGTTTCATACAAGACTTTTCAAGCTTAGCACCACTGTTAATAGGTCTGACTAAGAAGGGTGTGAACTTCTTATGGTCACATTCTTCTGAGTCATCCTTTCAAGAGCTGAAATGGAGGTTGACTTCAGCACCAATACTAGTCTTTCCAGATCAAAGCAATAGATATACTATTTACTATGAAGCGTCGGGTATCAGGTAAGAAGTTGTGCATATGCAGAGAGATGGAGTCATTTCATATGGGTTTCGGCAGTTAAGGTCACATGAGAGGAATTGTCTGACGCACAATCTGGAGTTGGCAACTATTGTTCAAGCCCTACACTATTGGAGACATTATCTTCTAGAAGAGAATTTTGTGGTTTTCACTGACCATAAAAGTCTCAAGTACATCTTCACTTAGGGTGATCTAAACTTAAAACGGTGGAGTTGGGTCGAGTACCTAAGTTACTTTGACTTTGAGCTTGCCTACACGCCTGGAAAAGGAAATGCAGTGGCTGATGCTTTGAGTAGGAGGACTCATATACAGGCAGTTCAAGAGGCCAGTAGTGAGTGGTAGCTTATGGATCTATTCTCTGAGATGGATTTGGAGGTGCAATAAAGATATGGATATACATTTTTATCATCTATAGCTGTTAACACTACTCTTCTTGATCGAGTTCGAATGAGGCAGCTATCAGATTCCTGAAGGCCTAGTCCTAATGGAGAGTGTGTCTGGAGAGGACCCTATTCCTATATAGACCATAGCCAAGGATGATATTTTGTGTTTCGAGGGGCGTGTATGGGTTCCAGCAGATATACGTGAGGAGCTGAGGTGAGATTTTCATTCCTCAGTTTGGGCATTTCATCCTGGAATCACCAATATGTATCATGATCTACACAGTCAGTATTGGTGGCCAGGTATGAATAAATACATTGCTGGTTTTTCATGAGATTTTTTCACTTGTCAGCAGGTGAAGGTGGAGCATCAGCGACCAGCAAGGCATTTACAGTAGTTAACCATTCTTGAGTGGAAGTGTAATGACGTCTCGATGGAATTCGCGACCAGTTTGCTGAGGATGCCATAAGGTAATAACGCATTTTGGGTTGTCATTGATAGACTCATGAAGGTTTCTCAATTATTGCCGATCAAGGAGACCTTCAGTGTTGATGAGCTGGGACAGTTGTACATCTGAGAGATTGTATGTCTGCATGGAGTTCCACACTCTATCATTTCAGACAAGGATTCACATTTTACATCTCCGGTCTGGAACGGGCTTCAAAAGGCGTTGAGTACATAGGTTCTTTTGAGTACAGCTTACCACCCCCAGACAGATGGCCAGTCTAAGCATTTGATTCAGGTACTTGAGAGCATGCTCCGAGCATGCATTCTGGATTTTGGAGGTTCTTGGGAGAAGCATATACCTCTAGTGGATTTTTCCTACAATAATAGTTTTCAAGCAATAATTCATATGGATCCTTATGAGTATTTGTACGGTAGGCCATGCTAATCACCCATATATTGGATGGATGTAGGAGAGGCAGCTTTTATGGGACCTCCCCCTGTTCATGAGACCAAATAGAGGATATAGTTTATTTGGAAGAGGACGGATATTGCAAAGTCTCGACAGAAGTCTTATACTGATCAGCAGAGATGACCTCTAGAGTTCGAGGTTGGGGTCAGGGTTTCCTGCGTGTCACACCGAGGTTGGGACACAAAAGGATTAGGAGATAGGGTAAGCTTTCACCAAGTTACATCGAGCCATTTGAGGTGTTAGAGAGAGTTGGGTCGGTTGCCTATCGGTTGCAGTTACCCAGAGGTACTGTGATAGGCATGACGTCTTCCACGTTTCTCATCTTCGACATTACTTCTCTAACCCATCTCACGTCTTCCAACACGAGGAGGTTGAGTTGGAGGTGGATGCATCCTCTGAGGAGCATCCTATCAGAATTGTGGATCATAGTAAAAAGGTTCTCCATGGCTGGTATTTTCTTCTAGTACGGGTGCTTTGGCAGCATGAGTGAATATAGGATGAGACTTGAGAGAGGGAGGCTGATGTACGCACACAGTGGCTGGAACTGTTCATAGTTTCTTCTTCTATGTCGCGCTAGGGAAATTCGGGGATAAATTTCTTTAAGGTGAGAAGTTTGTAAGAACCCATATCTTCTTTCTAGGTATGTTTTTCCTTTTCTGGTCGTTTTCGAGGAAAAAGGAAAATTCAGGAAATTTTCTAAATGCACGTTGTGTACTTTATGAGTACACTCCATGTACTACCTTGCTTTAAGAGGACGTGTGCTGGGCGTGTAGTATCCACACACACGGCCATGTGGGAGTGACTTGGAGGCAGCTTAAAGCAGAGTATGGAAAAGGCAAGTACACGTCGTGTACTTCAAAATTGCAGGTCATGTACTTTCTTTTTTTTCATTAAATTCACTAAGGTCACTTCTAATCGCTAGAATGCTCTTATTTTAGGTCCCATTCAACCGAGAGCTTCGTACAGTTTCCTATCTTCAACGATCCCTTGAGCCTCCATCTATCCTCCGAATCGAACATTGTTGGTTGCATTGGAATCACATCGGTGAGTTCTCTCTTCTTCTTGGGCCTCATTTCATGATTCCACTTCTTTTCCATGTTATCATGGGTTTAATGTTTTATATGTTTTCTTAGATATTTGACATTCTAAGGAGATTCAATCTTCGAGATTCGCATATAGCGATATCCTAACCCCGAGGTAGGTGGTTTGTGCCTTTCCGTTCAAAGTCTTTGAGTATTATGTGCAAATACCACCAATACCCTTGACCGGGTTATTTCATTTTTACCATTTACCCTTGTTGATTTCCTTATATGATTTTATTCTTGTGTATAGGTAATTTGGATATGAATAGGGTTCATTGCTATTCTTTGGATGTATTGCACATGCATGTTCTGTTTATGACAATTTGGTCATGTTTAGCCAGTTTGTCTACCTTGCCTATTTTCCATGACTGTTTCTATAGGAGTAAGAGTTTGTTTTCCGAAATGATTTTTATGTGGTAGACTGTTTAGCTAAGTAGTTCTATAGGTTTACTTTGGCTATATTGAATTTCTATTCTCATTGACTTACACGGGGTCGTGAAAACCCGGTGTTATAGACTATAAGAAAAATTGACTGAGTGAGCTTCCTCAGAGAGTCTTTGAGCAATTTAGGATATAAGGGGGATTGACCATGTGATAATCCTGAGGGATATTAGAACCACTTGGGGCTATAAGGGGAATTGACCGTGTGAGCTCCCTTAGAGAGTCTTTGTTTTAATTGAACGACCTAGGCTATTAGGGGAATTGACTGAGTGAGATTCTTCAGACAGTCCTAGAACTTGGGACTATAAGTGTAATTGACCATGTGAGATTCCTCATAGAGTCCTTTACTACCTTAGACTATACATGGAATTGACAGTGTGACCTTCCTCAGAGAGTCTTGCTTTACATTTCACTATAAGCGGAATTGATTGTGAGCTATTCTTGAGAGAGTCTTATTATATTCTTATGACTGAACCAGAGGGGTTAGGTTGAGTGCACATCCCAGAGGGTTGCTTTACTAATTAGGTAGGACTAGAAAGGATGGTTGTGAGTACTTCCCAGAGGCTTACCTGTTTGGGGTTTGATTATTTTTTTCACTATTGCTTGATATTGAAACTGTGGATTGTTTACTGCTAAGCACTTTCTTGTTTACTGTTTTCTGTACTTTTACCTACTATATATTCACTGAATGTTAGGCACAGATCTTATGGTGGTTGCCTACTGGGATTTACTCTCACACCCTATTTGGGTCATTCTTTTGGTCCCAAACAGATTATATTACTGCAGGTTTAGATAACGGTAAGCGCCCTTCTACTTCAAGTACTTGATTTGTTGTGGAGCGGAAGAGCATGGGACTAAGCTATAGCTTGCGATCTTGAGGAGTTTATCTTCTTTCTTTTTCACTTTGGTTTATCACTTTTGTATTCCATCATTCTGACTTGTTTGGTTGTTTCCCTAGACATATGTATCATGCATCATTTTATATATGCTCCCCAGTTTATACATTCAGTTTTCTTCTTTTACTGTTGTATGTAATTATTACTAATTCTGATCTTGTATGTATTTTCTTACTTCCTCTATGTACTCTACCAATGAGGGAATAGTTTCCCCACTATCACACCCAAGGCCCTTGCTACTAGTCGGAAGCCTCTGGCATTCAGGGAAATGTGCTTGAGGCCATGTGACCAACCGGGTACGGCATGCCTCTGGGTGGCTTCCGGAACCGGGACGTTACATAGTCCATGTAATCTCACAATTTATTTGAAAAAACTATTATATGAATAACATCATGAGTTATTGATAATGAGATGAAATGTGAATTTTTTGAAAAAATATCCACAATAACATAGATTTTATATGTAATGACCTGACCCAAGTCAGGGCTCAAGCAGAAACTACCCAAATCCCACCTCCATAGGTTAGGGGCATGTGACTAGCACCGAAGGCATTAATAACATGGGGAGGCGTTTTTCTAAGTACCAATACACTCATATATCCATATCAATGAAAAATTACAATGGGAGAAAAAGTAAATGAAAAACAATTATAGGGGAATAACCATGCATGAATAACCTCTACACAGTACAAGTGTATGTTAGTACAAAATAAAAAGTAAGGGGGGAAATACAAACCTAACTAGAATTGTTTCCTAACCTGAAAAAACTAGGAAAGTAAATTACTATGATAGCCCAACACCATAACCCCAAGTGTCCACCATCGTACATGTCCCAAAGTACCAAGTATCCCTAACCTCCTCTAAAGTCAATGCTGACCTATCTGTCATCTACATAATTCATGACACGTGTAGAAAAATCTCTTGTAGTGTTGAGTATAGACATTCATAGAAGAACACCCATGATTTTTAAGTCTTGTAGTAATATATAAAATAGGAATCGAAAGATATTAGATTCATGATATAGTCAAATAGAATAGATCAATAAAAAAAAGAGTGAAAGTAACCTCATCTAAACAGAAGGGGATCAACATGGAGAGTAGATTAAATATAGGGCAAGTCTTCTCCACCTATAGCAGGAGAGTAAACTCATATAACTATGATAAACTAGAAATAGAAATCATGTGGAATACCTTGTACATCTTATTTTATCATGGAAAGAAAGTAACCAAATCCAAGGTGTGGATGCACAAGAATGTATATATGCTCAATGAGAGAAACCCAAACAAGGGATTATGGGGATATACATCTCAAAACTCTACCCAAGAAGAATAGTAGGAAACAGTTCCAAAGTCCATTAATAATTTAAAGTATCTCACACATCTCCTCGGAATTAATCATCTAAGTCAAGTCATGCCTCGACATTTTTCCACAAAATTGAGGGGCCACAAACTCGAATTAGAGGAACCTTTCCCTAGTTCTTTCAGGGGGTTCTACTCTGTAAGTATTCATAGAATATCCTCACCCATGATGACGAGGGGTTCCACCCTAGTTTCATGAGAACCCATGCCCTATGCAGATAGGGGGTTCCACTCAGTAGGAAGAGGACTCATTCCCATGTTGATAAGGAGTTCTACTCTGAAGGTCATGGAACTGTTCCCTGGTGTGACAGGGGGTTCCACTCTAGTCATCAAGGACTTGTTCACTAGTATGTCAAGGTTGAATCACTTGAAAGGTAGTTGTAGAGGAATCATGCCCTCACATATGGGGGTTCCACTATAATGTTTGAGGACTCCACTGTATGTCTCTACTGTAGGGTACAACTCAGTAGTCTCTAGTGATTTTTCTTAATCACTAATGTCATTGGGAATCACCTCAGTAAGATCGATGATTGGATAATTTCACGATCTGTCTATAAATCTATAAATGAGGGTACCACCATGTCCTACATGGAGAAACACATAGGATAGGCTACTCGAGCACCAAAATATGTGTTCAAATGAAGGGGATATGGAACAATGAAATTTCTTCAAAATAGTTCCAAGTGTACACAGCATGTGAGGGAACCCACATGGCCTACGGTCCCACTCCACCACCTCGCCATCTCCCTGGATGGAAAATATATCCAAAATGTGTATGAGTACATGTCATGTTGGTGGACTACATGGCATTTCCAAGATATCTTGGACTCGGTCTTGTCATTTTTCTCATGTCCATGTACTTGGGTACACAACATGTACTCGGGTACTTGACTGTGTGCATATCCATGTACATCCATAAGAGATCCCACCCATGTGATTGTATACATAAGTTAGCTATCTGAGGAAGGGGTACATGGTGTGTAGGAGGGATATATGTCATTTCATTAAATAATTTTCTCAAAACCCTAACTGCTGCTGCTGAAGGACTACATATCGTGTGTTCATTCCATTACACGGCGTATAGTTGTGTAATCTATAGAATTCCATATCTATGATATGTGACTTTAATAAAGCCTTTATTCTTCATATTTATCCCTATCTCCATCCAAAATAAGTTGATATAGTTGAAAATCGAGGTTTCCTTCCTTCGTTCGCCAGGAATTGGATTTTGTGGTTTGTTGGGGGTTTCATCATTCATATAGTATGCTTCCAATGCTTCAAAATTTGATTAAATGACCATAAATCATTGAAATTATCATCCATGACTCAAAAATATCAAAAATATATTATAATTTCATCGATCCATGTTTTTTTATCGATCTGTCATGGTTTCGGGGGTTCGATCAGACTCGGTACCTCCCGGCAATGTCAAACTGTGACTGCAGGGTCCTACTATTGATGAATGAGAATAAGATTTGGGTTAAACTCACCATAAAAAGGTTTAATCATTTATTAACAATATATTTTGTTCAATTATCAATAACTATGATACTGAGTAAGAGACCACTGAATAAATAAATTTAAATTTGTATTTAGGTGCATGCTTAAGCCAAAATTTACACAGATCCAAGAATAATAATAGATTTACTCAATAAATTTAATAAAAGGGGGTAAATAACCAATGTATGAATCTTACCTATATAATGGATCATTATTCATCAAATAATGCACCTACCAAAGATCAATAGGATTCGTTGCATTCGTTATGTCTGGATCTTCTCTGATTAAGAATTCCATCATCGTCTGATGAGCTTCCCCATTGAAGGTGGTAGTAAGAGCTCTAGAATTCTCCAAGGCCTTATGCAGCTGAACCTAGATAACTTTTCATGTTAGTATTCTTATATAAAATTTCACTTCATCAAAATAAAATAATTAATTAATTAATTCACTAAATATACCGCCAATAAATGAGGATTCGGAATGCTCCATGTTAACCCATTTTATTTCATCCCTAGGGTTAGAACTGTGTTCTAGACTCAACTATGGTCTCATATTTATAATAAGAGATTTAGTTTAATATTTATCCTATGTTATTTAATAATATGTTCACGCACAATATAAAATATATTTAATAATTTTATAAAATTAATTTCGAGCACACCAAGCCTTGAAATCCCATGTTGTCTCAACTCTTAGCTATATATATATATATATATATATATATATATATATATATATTTCAAAATCATACATGTAAATAACCGGGTCTCTACATCGTTATCTCCTTCAATATTTTCATAACTAGAAAGAAAATACAAAAAAAAATAAAACATAGGATACTGATCACACACATGGATCTCCCACTCCTTGGAACTCTCCTTCACATTCACGTATTACTACCACACCTAAAATATGGGGATTTTCCATCAATGCAGGTTCCTATATTATTAATCATTGTTCAGCATCAAGTTATCCTCGAATTTGCATTCATCCTCAACATATATCTCTCCCCAATCAATGATGTATTAGGTTCATGAACTTTTCACCTCAATTTTGATGTGTGGAAGACATGGTACACCTGCTCCAGCTATGGGGGGGTAGGGAAATGTAGTAATAAAACTCACCAACCCTCTGTACGATCTTGAACAGTCCGATAAACCTCAGAGATAGCTTGCCTCCTCATTAAATCTCTACAATCCTTATTGTGGGGAGTATCCCAAGAAAATGTTCTCTCCCTGCTCGAACTCCAAGGAATTACTATAGAAATCTGTATAAGACTTATGACTACTTAGGTTCATCCTCATCCACTCATTGATGACCTAGAACTTCTATGTTTTCACCTAAACCAATTTCAGGACCACAAGAGATGTATCACCGATCTCTATCTACTACATGGGTGACCTATAGGGTCTCCCATATAGGGCCTCAAAAGTGTCAGGTTGATGGTAGAGTGGTAGATGTTATTGTATGAAAACACTTCCAGAGGATGGTGATCCTCCCATATCATGATGTAGTATAACATGGAAGACCTCAGCATATCATCCAAAACCTGGATAGTGCACTCCATATACCTATTGGTATGGGGTGGAATTATGTACTCATCCTCATATAGGTTTTTAATTCCTCCTAGATGCCTCTCCATAATCATGATGTAAATCATGCATCATAATCAGAGATAATCATCAAGGGTACCCCATTAAGGTGAATGATCTCTCGTACGTATATTTTCACCAAAACCAATACAAAACACTTCTAACTAATAGCAAGGAAGTGTGTTGAATTCATGATTAAATCAAATATCACTTAGATGGACTCAAAGTTGATGTTCTTGGAAGACCTATTAGAATGTCCATGGATATGTTATCCCACTTCCACTTTGGGATCTCAGGGGGCTGCAACAAACCTATTGGAACTAGGTGCTCAGAATTCACCTGATGAATAATGATACATCAATAGATAGACTCGTCTATGATTCATCTCAAGTCAGACCCAGAAAACTACTACCAAAGATCTATTTACATATTCCCCACACATGGATGTACATATATGGGAGAAGTGAGGATCTCTCGACTCACCTCCTCCCACCACATGACTAGGACCAGCATCTATCCCTAGAAAATGATTATTTTGATTCCGACCATTATAATATCCATATGGTGTGTCACCAATGGTTATATTATCATATAAGACATCTCAGTTAATGTATCCCAGCTAGGACTCTCTCACACACTGAAGAAGTATTGGAGTCAACATCATCAACTACAGAAAAGATGTACCATCCCTCTTAATTAGGGTTAGTTGCAAGGAGTCTGGCAGCTCTGTATCCTCCTAAACTAAGTGATAATTGGTCTTCTAACTAATGGAATATAGTAAAACATTTTCCTTCTATAGAGTACATACTATCTTGAATTCATAGTCCTATATAAACTCCAATAAGAATTGTTATCTCAGGCTTAGGTGTATTTGTGTGATGATGGGATAATACTCTGATTCCTTGAGTAAAACATAAATAGATCTCCTAGAAGGTGGTGCCTCTATATCCTCCATGTGAAAACTTCTGTTGATATATCTACGTTGTGACTCACATAGTTCTGCTCGTTGGTTCTCAACAGCCTCGACCAGTATGTGATCACTTTATGTAAATGAAACAACACAAAGCCAATCCTAGCAACAGAGAATCATAATACAATGTGTAATCCACACCATTTACTTGTAGTCTCAGCACTGGAGAACTCATCAGCATCATCCTCAACTCCTCAAAGTCCCTCAAGCACTACTCAGACCAAGTAAAAGGATTACCTTTCTACATCAAGGTGATCAAAGGGGCTTTAATTTATTTAAAGTCTACAAAAAACTTCAAATAGTACCCCACCAAGACATGAAATCTCATCACCTCTCACATTCTATTATTTGGATCCTAATAAATAACCTCATCATTATTTTTTAGTTCAACAAATAATCCATGCTCAGATAAGGCAGACCCTAGAAATTGAACCTTGTGAATCCATAAATAGAACTTTGATAGTTTCTTAAAAAGTCGGTTCCTCAAAGAAGATCCAGGACTATCCTCAAGTGTTCTGCATGTTTCTCCACTAATTTAGAGTAGAAAAGTATGTCATCAATGAAAAGAACTACAATATGTTCTAAGAAGAGATGAAAATCCTGGTTCATCAAAGATATAAACATGGTAGTTGAATTTTTCACACTAAAAGGTTTCACTAGGGACTCATAGTGTCTATAGAAACATCACAATGCCAACTTTGGAATATCAGTTCCATGAACCCTAAACCGGTGGTAGCCAGACTTGAGATCATTCTTTGAGTACCATATCATACATTACAACTAGTCAAATAGGTCTTTAATACTCAACAAGGTGTATTTTTTCTTTATCGTGGCCTAGTTTAGTTGATTATAATCCACCTAAAGCCACATGATCATATCTTCCTTTTTCACAAACAACCCTATAGCTGCCCAGGGGGGAACTAAGTATGATAAAACCCTTCTCTCAAAGGTTATCCAACTATAAATGTAGCTCCTAGAGATCAATAAGGGCCATCTGATATTCCACAGATGATATCTTAGCAGTTATTGGTTGGAATTCAATGAAAAACTCACTCTCTTACCTCATAGGTAGTCCAAAAATTTCCTTGAGGAAGACATCCATATAATCCACCATAATTGAAGGAACTTATATGCTTGATGAGATTTTTGAACAAATGAATAAAAATTCTAACTTATGGGTGATGGGTTATATCCTCCTGCTTATAGCACTCACCTTCCCTACCAAGAGATATCACTCTCCATAAAAGGAAAATCTCGTCTCACTAGTGCATAAGTATCTAACTTACCTATGATGGTAGATAATCTTGGATTGAACCATGGACATCCAATCCATATAAAATATGATTTCATAAGGTTCCATCGTGATGACCAAGATTTCCCACATGACCCTATCTCCACTAATAGATAGATCATACTACTAGGAGATAAAAGATACAGAAGAAGTGTTTCATGTGATAACCTCCAGATGAAGCTATTGGGTTAGTGCCTCAACTAGCAGAACCATCTATCACATCGAGAGTATATAGGAAAAGTAATGGTTGGTTCCTATGTCTAATAATACTGAAGAAAGAGTATAATAAACAAAGATCATACCTCTAATAATCTTGTGCACTGTAGGATCATAAACCTCCAAATCCAGCAGTTGTCCACAACCCCGATCACCATCTCCCAAAGCTAGATGTGGGCCACTGAGGGTTAGTGGTTAAAAGATCTCATAACATCATACACCACCCATTTATCATCCAGCTCCAATTCTAGATATTACCCCTTTGGAACCACCCTTCCCTCTCCTATGATATCCCTGATCATGATGTTGCATCTACCCTGGCGATCCCTTAGGTATCATCATGTGTTGTTCGGCACATCTGGCCAAGTAGTTTTATACCATGTGACCTCACCTATCACAATTAAACAATCACCCCTATCTGGGATTCTTTGGTCCCTTATGCTACCATTTCCCACATGTCTTGGCCTAATTATAGGAAGATATCCTACTTTGAGATCTCGGAACCTGGTGTCCTCTTGATATTGCAGATGAATTATCCCTATGGTGCCCACTTCTAACTCTAATTTATTGGAATCCCTCTAAAATAAAGATATCAATCACTAATGTCAGCTCTAGTACCCCAGTATAGTTGGTGATTCACAAGGGTACCACAGTGGAACACATCTCTCTACGGAGTCCCTCTACAAACTTTCGTTCTTTGTAATAGACATCTTGGATCATGTCAAGGAAGTATCGTGTAAGGTATGGAAACCATCCATGTACACAGGAACTTCCATCCCTCCCTGTTATATATCTTAAAGCTCCTAGGTCGAAAATGAGCACAAGAATGAGGGGTATTAATCTACATGGAATATTTTCTGTAAGTTATTCCATCATAGTGTTGACTCATCGTGTATTGGCATAATGAGACTCCACCAGCATCAAACTATGTCGTGTAAAAGGCTAGCTTCCAGTGAAACCACATGATCCATCAGTGTCAGGATGAGAATAAAGACACATACCACCAACTATAGCCAATCCTTGACTACCTGAGGATAAGTCTCATAGTGGAATCATATTTCCCTCTACTATGGGAACTTGCGAAGCATTCTAAGCCTATATGCATCTACATCCTTCTCTGATGGAATGATTTACTACTTGAAAGGTGGTGGTGATACTACCTACCCACTCGGAGGAAGGGAATCATGGGATGGACCCTTAATTAAGTCGTCATCACTCATCAGACCATCATCATAGTACAAAACTGGTATCCTAGCTAGCTATAATCATGGAGGAATCTTGATATTTATCAAGACATACCATGTTCATATGAATATATATATATAACAATAAGGGGGAGAAGACTAAAGAAGTGCATTCAAAAACAAAATCCTCTATGATGAATGTACAATTGATCCCTGTAACACATTTCATAGTTTTCTGAGTCAACAAATAGGTAGTTGTTGAATGGACAAGTTGGCCACCCACACCATCACCGGATTCCATGGCTTGAGATCCGAACTTAAGACACTTTGAAACTATTCCCCATTACCTAACCAAAACCTATTAAGGGGACTAGTCTCAATAACATCCCAAGGATCAAACCACCTCTAATACCAATCTATCACAAGCTGACCCAAGCTGGTGCTCTAGCCACAACTACCCCAAGCCCACCTTTATAGGTTTGTGGTGGGAGACTAAAACAGAAGGCATAAATTACATGGGGAGTTCTTTTCCAATGTACATGGACACACACAAAGAAATATCCATCTAAATGAAAAGGTGAATAGGGATTAAAAGTAAAAGAGTAAAAATGATAAGGTAACAACCATGCATGAAAAACCTCTAGAAAATACAAGATTACAGTAGTAAAAACTAAAATGTAAAGGGGAAAATACACGCCCTACTAGAAATAAGTCCCAACCTTAAAAAATGTGGAAATCTAAATTTCTAAAAGATCCCAGCTCTTAAATCCCAAGCTGTAACCATCGTATGTGGTCCAAAGTACTAGGTGTCCCTAATCCCCTCTGAATTCAATGTTGACATGTCCGTCATATACATAATACACAACATGTGTTGGAAAATACCATATAGGGTTGGTTATGTACATTTCTAATAGAATGCCCCTAAAAATTAATGGGTAGAAGTAAGAGATAAAATAGTAATAAAAATATAGTATATGAAAGATATAGTCAAAGAGAATAGCTCAACCCAAACCATGGATGAAAAAAACCTTGTACAAAGATAAGGGGATTGACAAGATGAGTAGATGAAAAACACATTGAGTATTAACCACCTATAGAAAGAGAGTATACTCATCCAAATATGAGAAACTAGACACAGAAAACACATGGCATACCCAGTACATCTTCTCCTCTCACTGAAAGAGAGTAACAAAATCCAAGGTGTGGATACAGAAGAATATATATATGCTTAGTCAAAGAATCCCAAATGATAGAGTAAGGGGATATTTATCTCAGAACTTATCCTAAGAAGAAGAGTATCCAATATTTCCAAATTCCATCAATGATTCCCAGCATCTCACATGTCAGCTCAAAAGTAACTATCAAATTCAACCCATGCCTCCTCAATATTCCTAACAGTTGAGGGGCCACAAACTCAATGTAGATAACTAGTTCACTAGTTCATCAGGGGTTGTTCCATTCTGTAATTATCCATAGAGGACCTATACCAATGTCAATAGGGGGTTCCACTATAGTTTCATGAGGATCCACACCCTATGCTAATAGGGGGTTCCACTTGGTACTTAGAATACATATTCCCATGATGAAAGGGGTTCCACTCCAATGGTCGTGGACCCCCTCCTTGGTGTGACAAGGGTTCCAATCTGGTTATCAAGTAAATGTTTCCTATTTAATAGGGGGTTCCACTCTGATGTCTAGGACCCATGCCCCGGTAACACATGGGGGTTCCACTTTATTCATCAAGGACCCCTTCTCTAGTATATTAGGGGTTTTCACTCTAAAGGTAGATATAGAGGACTCACGCCCGTGATGATTGGTGGTTCCTCTTTGAAGTTTGAGGACTCCACTATACAACTCTACTAGAGGGTACAACTCGGTAGTCTTAGATGATTCTACCTTCATTATCTCCATCAGGCGTCACTTTAGTAAGATCCATGCCCAAAACATTTCACATCATTTCACAAAATCCACAACTAGGAGTATCATCATGGTCTTCATAGAAAACAATCATGATAGTCTACTCACTGTCCAAAATCTGAGTTCAAATGAAGGAGATACGAGAGCTTGACGTTTCCTCAAAAGAGACCAAGGGGTACACTAAATGCCAGGGGACCTACATAGAGTTTTTTCCTTCTCTATCACCTAGTTCTGTCAATCACCAACATGTGGTTCTTGGCAGTTTTGGAGTACATTCCTTGCATGTGTACTATATTGTGTGTCCAAGATACTCAGGATCAAGTCATGTCCTTTTTTACATGTCTATGTAGCCAGGTAAATAGTTGTATAACTGACCATGTAATTCCATATGAGATCCTTACTATGTGATCCTCTAAATGGGTTATATATCCATTAAAGGGGTACATGGTGTGTAAGATGAATACACCTCATGTCATTATTAACTTTTTTCAAAACACTAGTTCTCACCATTGAGGAGCTTCACATCATGTGTTCATCCCACTACACAGCATGTAGTCAGGTTTTCTACAAAATTATATATTTTAGTCCAAACCTTGAATAAAGAATTTCTACTTTAGATATGTATATATCTCCATCAATAAATAGTGGATCTATCCAAAAAGTGATCTTTCGACCATCATTCATCAAAAATTGGATTTCATTGTTCATCATGGGTTGTTTTTTAATCTTGTACACTTTCAGTGCTTCCATGTTTAATTTTTTGAACTTAAATCAACTAAATGTTCAACCAAGCCCCATAAAAATCATAGATTTAATCTCATTTCCTAGATCCATGATTTTTTTCAATCTATCACAGTTTTGAGGGTATGAAATTACTCAATACAACATGGAAATGTCGGACCGAGACCATGGGATTATAATAGTGATGAACGTGAAGAAAATTTGGGATGAAATCACGATTCTAAAATTTTAATTATCATTGGCCAATATTTATTGTCCAATGATCAATAATGGTGATACCAGTTTAGAAAAAAAATGAATGAATAAATTTAAATCTCGTATGTATGTGCATGATTTGGCCAAAATTGGAATAGATCCAAAAATAAGGATAGATCTACTCAATAAATTTAATAAACGGGCGTAAATCTCCAATTGATGAGTCAAACCTAGGGATTGTATTATTCGTCATCGATGAAATAATATACCAATAATCGAGAGGATTCACTGTGCTTGTTGCCTCATAATATTCCATGATTCGGTGTTTTTTCATCATCTGATGAGATTCACTAATAGATGAGGAAAGAATATATATGGAATTCTCCCAAATTTTACACAGATAACCTAAGAGAATATTCCAAGGAAGTATTCTAATAGAACATTTTTCTAGGTAAAAATGAAATAATTATTTAATTAATTATTTATTTCATTGAATATTTTGATAATGAGTGAGGAGTCCAAATGCCCCTCACTAACCCATTTTATATTGTACCAAGGGTAAACACTACATTCCAAACTTAACATTAGTCTCTAATTTATGATCCAATATTCTGTTTAAGAGTTATCCCAATTTATTTAAGATTATGTGTGGATATAATATAAAATATACTTAATGTTTTTATAAAATTAATTCCAAGCAGACCAAGCTATAGAATTGAATACCATCTTTGTGCCTCGCTCTGTAAATATATATATATATATATATATATATATATAAATTAAATGATTACAAGGAAAAAACTGGTCTTCGTGATATCTTTTTTAGATTGGAATCAAGGTAATCCAAACACAAAATCCAAATAAATGTTAGTCTAAGGATGGTATGGAACATGTAAGGGGGAATAAAATCCATCAGGATGAACATTGGAACATAAAAGAATACAAGTCAAGCATCAATCACAAATAGTGTTGCAAATTTTATAATGCTTAGATAATAAAAATATTCTACAAAAGTAGCTAGTGTTTTTTCATCCCGAAAATAAACCATCAAAAAATGCTAATGAGCCACTTTTACAAGTAATTATCAAGTTAAAAAATTAAAAACACACAATTTTACTTTTTGAAAATAAACCCATTATTTTTTAAATACTCGTAAAATATGAATTTTTTAAATTTAAAAATTTCTCAAAAAAATATCCATCAGTTCCATACATTCCCTTTATCAACATATGTCTATGTAGTTTATTATGAAGAGAAGTAAAAATTGTGTACGTTTGAGAAAAAACATTGGCATCAAAATTTTCCGTTATGCTATTGTTCTTGATCACATAAGGGATAGTATCCAGTAATTGCATCAAATATGTGACCCTCTTATTCAATATTCATTAGGACTTCAAATACTTAAGATATTCATGGTCAGAATTTATATTAAACTCATTCGGTAAAAATTAACGTTTCCATATTTCCAAGATTCCTTGAAAATAATATTGTTCATTATCAAATTCTGAATAATTTAATTCTGCCCAATCAGAATCATCAATAATGTATGAAATTGGAAGTATCTCTTGATTAAAAATAGCACTAATACCAACTATTTATGTGTCACGCTAAATTTAAAAAAAAAATATGAAATAAGGTAGTCTTAAAATGGGAATTAACCAATTTTATTTTGACTGTGTTAAAAGATTTTATTATTTCTCACCGAATTTTAAAACTACATGTTTTTTTAGGTTTATTATATAGTGTAATGAGGAATGCAAAATAATTTTTATCCTTACAATAGAAGAGTTATAATCTATAAAAACTTCTGACATCATTTTAATTCCTTAGTGTGTGCCACTATTTATTTTCTTTGAATTTTTCTTCATCTTTATAATCACTTATGTACATATAAAAAAACATTGAAACATGACATAATTACTTGGAAAGGATAATTTTTAAATATTAGAATAATTTTTGGTTTTCATTAAGACTTTCACTCACCAAATTAATTTTTTCAACATAGTTATATAGGCATTTTATATACACCAAGACATAATAAAAATAGACAACAATGAATTTTTAAATTAATGGATGAAGGTCAACATGAATTATTCTCATGAATAAACATTGGATATTAGTTAAAAGAAATGGAATAACTAACCACTTAGATAAAAAAAATTAATGGTAGTTTTCCATTCAACTCATTATTTAATTTTAATTTGGTGGTATCCACTTTTAAGAAATATTTTTGAAAAAAAAATGTATCCCTATATAATTCATCAATCATGTCATCAAGGAAAAGGATAAGATAATGGTAATTAACTATTATTTTTTTGTAGGAGTGACCATCCAAACTCATACTCTATGCTTCATTATTCTTGGAAAGTAGGATCACCAGAATAATGCAAGGACTCACTTTTTACCTAACAAATCCTTTATTCATGCATTCATCGACATGACATTGTATCTCCCACGTCTCTTTCTGATTATCTCTTCTCAAAGGGGGAAATTAATCAGTTATTTTATTGGGAAAATCAAAATATTCATATATTAAAAAACTTAATAGGGAAAAGAATGATGACTTTCATTATTAGCAATGTAAGAATCACCACTAATGAGTAGGAAAACTGTCTCACTCAATAAAACTCCCCTCAACTAAATTTATTCATAAAATAAAATCACTTTAAAATCTCTATTTTTTAACCCTCTTAATTATTATCACACCTCAGAATCTTTTATTTATTTATTAAATATATATTCAATATTTCTCAATGAATCACACAATTTTTTAATAATTATAATTTTATTTTCCACAAAATAATTTTTTATAATTTCATTTATTTTTTTGTATTCTTCCCCTATACCTAGATGATCTTCATATTATTTTATAAAGTAAAGTGTGGTGAAAATAATATTTATAATATTGAAAATAATAGAGAATATATTATCATATTTACTATGAATATCCATCCAATCAAATTTCAATATCCCCAAAGTATAAAATGTCCTGCCTATATTATAGAAATATCACAAACCACTATATCATAATATTTCCAAATGGAAAAGATAATGGTGAATTGTTTTGTGACTCTTACATCACCATAATTATTCAACCATTGAAACTTATAGGGTTTATGGTTCTTAATAGTGAGTAAAATAAACTTCTCCACCAATAATCTACTAGACACATTAGTAGAACTCCCATCATTAATGATTATTTTACATACCTTTTCCTTTGTAATCTTGTATGAAAATGTTTTTCATGCTACTCCCCATTATGATTATCTTTTAGTTAAATATTTAAATATATTATTTCAACCAATTAATCTTTATGTTCTTCCACTTCCAAATCTGAACACAAATCCAATAGGGCCATTTTATCCTCACTAGATCTCTAACAGATAATTTAATCGTTATTGAAAACAATCATTGTACACTTGTTTGTGAATTGATATGCAATATTACCATATCCTTAAAATAAAAAAACCTAATTTCATGAAATTTAAATATGAAATTTGTGTCACTTTTCCCTTTTAAATAATTATAGAATAACATGTTTTCACACTTTTCTCTTTATTTTTTGAATTTTTTAAATCTCTTGGTTTTGTTTTGTTCCTAATAGAGGTTGTTTTATGATATTTCTAGTTATAATTACAAACAATTGTGGGAAGATACAAGAGTTACTAAATAATGTTGTTTATTTGACACCTTCACCATCTTATATAGAAACTTTTATTTGTCAATTTAAATATGAAGTTCCAGGACATCTCGATTTTTTTGATTCAAACCATTGATTTACCTTTACATTATATTTTCTTGATCCCAATCCAAATTAGATCTAATAATAAATATATCCATTTAATTATATTAATCATTAATACACATAGAACCCTAAATAGTACTTTGTAACTTCAAATTCAAATCTCAAAATTAATTATTAAAAATTTACCTTTTTCACATTATTATCTCCGTTTATTATCATGTTCTAATTAGCATTTCTCCATTCCATTGTCTACTTACCTATAATTGGTCCCACTAAATTCTTATATTGTTATTTAACTCAATAACTACAAACATTTCCTTTATATCATATGTAATATTATGAATCCTAAACCTCTGTTCAATATTCCTCTACCATTGAATATAGAGTAACAAATTATTTTCACATTGAAATAATGTAAGTTTTATTTTGATTATTCCCAGGTCACATTATTTCCTAGAAACACATTTCCCCCACTTATGTTTTGATTCTTCAAAATTGAAGTATTCTTCTTGTCCTTCATAAAATTTATTCCTACTCAAAGACCACAAATATTTAGTCTTTTTATTTATCATCCAATGAATAATTCAAATAGGTAAATTTTCCATTACTAACATTAATGAATACTTTTAGGTTAATTTCATTTATTTATCACTCAATTTCCATTTTATAAGTCAAACTCAATAATACCTCATTATATTTTACTTTTTTAATCACATAAAAGTTTCTTCTCACTTTATAAAACAACAATATTTTTTCGAAAAGTTATCTTCAATATAATCTAGAAGACAACACATAAGAAGAAAATCTATTTTTGAAAAAAAATATTGGAAATTTTAAAAAAATATTCAATTAATTGAATCCAAGGAATATTATAGTTAAATATAAAGGAGGATATTTATTTTAGTGAATAATTAGATAATGTATAGAAAAAATTTAATATAAATGCATGGAATTTTTGCTAAAACATAAAATATAATGTTTAATAAATTTTTATGAACCATTTTTAAAAAAAAATTATTTCATATTACTTACTTTTTTAAATAGTTTATTAAATAGAGTGTGAAAAAATATTTAACATCAGTATTTTGGGTCTTAAAAAAATTGACTTATTAAAATGAAAATACCTGATGAGTATGTTGATAGAATTATCATGGGAAAATGTATAGAACAATTTTTATCGACTATGTCTCTAGATTGAGAACCCAGATTTAGATTTTTTATGGTGAGAAGAATGATGAGATTAAGAACTATGAAAATTACATATCATAAATACATAATCACAAAGAAAAAGTGGATGTCATTCTAGAATAAATATGTGGAAAGAAATGGTGAAAACCAAAATTAAAAGAAGGAGAATATGGTGGAAGGAAATATAAAATAAAAGAACATAGTTTAAAGTTATTAGCTCTAATACCAAATGATATGATACTATATGGGTTGTGTTATTGATTATCATAATGTGGAAATTAAAGTAACACAAATGAGAGAAATGGAAAATAAAATTATAGACATGAAGGGGAATTCAAAAATGGATGGAGGATGATCCATTTTGACCCTAAGTAGATTATATCCTTAAAATAATAATTATAAAAAGGACACAAAGGTTGATAAATAATTTGATAATTTTTTATTCCATTAACCTATGAATATAAGAAACTCTAGAATAATAATTCTAAAACACTCAAATTCATAATTATCCTTTAAGGGTTACAAGGAGGTGGATATTTATATCCAAATCAGAGGTTAAAAATCCAAATAATTGTCTCACAAAAGTTAAAAGACAAAATAATGCATTTTATGTTTTTAAAAAATTACCATGTATTTAGGTGACAAGATTCCAACTAAGATGACTTCGGGGAACTACGCTGATGAATTTTCATTATACCACCAATTATTTAGAAATAAAAAACCCCCATTTTATATTTAGTGATTTCCTTCATGAAATTTGATTGAATTCATAGGATTATTTAAGTGGGATATTTAATTTTACCATTGGGCTCTAATAAGAGTGATTATAGACCCAATTAGACCACTCTTGTGTGCATGTTAGGCCTCCTCTTATAATTTCAATATATTCCCATGTAAATCCTCTTTCGACCTCTTCATTCTTCCTCTAATAATTAGGATTCCAATTCCATACTACGGGTTGTGTATATTTATGCACCCTCTATACCTAGAATCATGTTCTCTCTAAACTCTGCAATGAATATATGTTTCTTGATTCTCATTACAATGTCCACCTAAACTATTGTTTTTTATAAGGCTATCATGGCACCCTACCTCCAAAATTACCCCTACTGAACCATTAATGAATAATGAAAGATAATAAAGTCTGAATCCCACCACCATTATACCCAAGGGTAGTGACTACTATATATAATATATTATTCACACACTTGGAAGGTGTTTCCCTCTATATGTTTTAGGAGTAACATATAAGAAGGATAAATAACCAACCTATAAAATGCATACACTAAAAACAATCCCAATACATTAAATTCAATATATAAATAGAAAGAAAAACTGAAAGTACCAAATTTAATACTAGGTATCGACCACGAACTCCAACAACTCTTAATTGATTATCAATAAATATTCTGGTCTAGTAAGGTCTAGCATGATTACTAACCTCCTCAGACTAATCTGAAAATTATTTCATATATATATATTGCGTGAGCATAAAATATATGTAGAGTAGGGTCCTCTCTAAAATCCCACATGTAAAATTTCAAAGAAGCATACTAAAACCCTATTAACAAACAAATAAAACTAACTCATCACCAAAACAAGTATTTCTAGTTCCCCATTCTCTCTATGGGTCTCACTCTAAGTAATGCATATAAGTAAAACATTCTATATTAAAATAATATATATATATATATATATTAAGTTACCCTACTTCCAATTCTTTAATGTTTTGTAACCCTCATTCCTCAATGGAAATGTTCGATGCTCATCCATCCTAAAAGTCATCATGAAACCCATGTAATAGTATCACCACCATTATTGAATCATGTGCATCCTAACATCTCATCGTCATTATATCCCAGTACTAACCAATTGTATGTATGGTAGCCACTGCAACTTGTGTATATGAAATATGCCTCATGCTATGATAACCCATGGTTGTAAATCTATGGGAAGTAGTAGCCATGATGTCTAGATATAAGTACATTCTATTCCTCAAGCCATTATAGTACACAAAAAATGTATAGTAAAACTGTGAGCCATCAGTACCCCAGTAGAAATTTTATCTCTATAGTAATCTATTATTGCATCGGATACACCTAATTATATATGTATATAGGGAAATTAGAGGATAGGTAGAAGTCGTCCATACATTACCTCTTTTTCTTATATGTTGTATAAATCAACCCTAAAAAACATTTGGGTGTTGGTTCCCAAATTTACATGGGTGGGGTACCATATGAAATAAAAAATTATCAAAAAAATTATCACATAAAACCACTCTATTGGAAACTAACTAGCATTAGACTCTTCAAACATTACCATTTAAAAAACCCACATATACAACTCCTAGGTGGCAGGTATTAAACAATCATATAAGAATCAAGTTATTTATTAATTAATTAAATAACAATTAATTAATTCACATCATCATTTTCTATGACATACATTTTTATCTTCTTAAACTTAGTGTCGATGAATCTATTAATCCTGTTACAAATATTTTCAAGAATTTCATAATTATTTAGGAACAACATGAACCAAAATTTCTTATTTATTAGTTCAATTATCATTTCATGAATCATCTA
This sequence comes from Viscum album, assembly GCA_963277665.1. NCBI lineage: Eukaryota > Viridiplantae > Streptophyta > Magnoliopsida > Santalales > Viscaceae > Viscum > Viscum album. Next base: position 451,911,279 of record OY728120.1, on the reverse strand, counting down.
AGTACTTTAATACTAAGACAAAGTTACCTCTTCAAAAATGAAGTTACATTTCTTACAAATAAATAATGTTAAGAAGTTATCTACTGATCAAGTTAGCATCATCCTACATAATAAATATTCTAAAAACATATAAAAAATTCATTATATTTATGAGAAATATACACTCTAAACTCATCCCAGGAACCTAGATTCCCACGCCATTTCACATAAAATATACCATCCCACCATCATCGATATCGACCATCACTTCACCTGAGGCTCCCATATAAAGACCCAAAACCATAGTAGCCTAGAGTTAATGGATACTTGTTTATATTGGAAATAGATACATGTTATAAAATCCCAAACAACCAAATGTTTTAATAGTCTTGTTAATTTAGATACATATATTAATATCACATTACATCTAAACACATAAAATAAAAAACATAATGATATTAAATATTCAGAAAAATTGAACACATTCATTTATTCATTTTTCATATCTTAGGGAATGGAAGAATCATAATGATGATATTATTTTACTTTTAATGGTTATGTACACAATAATGTATCGTTATTAAATAAGTAATAATTAATATGGAAAGGTAGATAAATAAAAACGCATTCCAATTAATCAATAACATGTGAATAAATAATAATATGTCGGGAATAAAGATGAATAAATAATTCCAAATAACTAATAACATGACCTTGAAGAATATATATGGATATCATAACAATTAAAATAATCACATGGACATTAATAACTAATATTGTAATAAAATAATAAATAATATTGTACATCATAAACACACTATAAAATCCTTGTTCTAAGACATCATACATAAATAGTTATGGATTTTTCTAAATACCAAATCTAGTTTGTCTCATGAGACCTACCATTGATTCGAGGGGATATAGTGGTCCTTTTCGTAACTTACTAATTCTAATGCATTCACCTTATAAAGGGGAGAATAATAATTTTGTACATAATCCTCATAAACATTCATATTGATAAACTAACATAAAGAATTATAATATTTCCCAAAATAAATATTATCATTTAAAATCAACAAAAATAATAAGGATGGAATCGTTACAAAAGATCCCCATTGGAACATAAGTTAAAAAAGGTTTGTTTTCATTGATGAATATAAATTCCATTAAAATAATTCTGGAGAAAAATTATTTTCACATTAAAGATCACTTATAAAAAATAACAATTTCCAGAATATTAAGAAATACATTTTATTTTAAAAGTACCCTATAAACGATTAAATTAATCATTGAATCATTTGGTGGTTACAAAAATAGGAAATTCTTCTCATATTGAGAATGTTAAATCAAACTTTCCTTTCACATTTTTGTATGAAATTCCAAAAATTACCCCGTTTAAAAAATTAAAGGAAGATTCCTTTTAAAATATTTTATTAAAAGTCAATTATGGGTAAAAAATTCATAAATAAATATTTGGATAATATTAAAAAATTATTGAAGATATTTTTAGAAAACATGGACATAGAGGAAAATAAAGGGGGTTTTTGATCCTTTTTTTCTCAAGGATTTTTCCCTTCTTGTAATGGGTTCCTCTTTCCCATTATTTAAATATAGTTTTCTTATTCAATAAATGGGTGTTGACCCTCAACCCTTTATAAAAAATATATATAAAAAATGGACATAAAGGAAAATAATCCCGACTAAAGAGGAAATAAATGTTTCTTTTCTTTAAAAAATATAGATACTTTGTGTAAAAAAAGTTTAAAATTATTGGAAAATTTATAATTTTATAAACTACCTAGAGGAGAGGAAATATTATTTTCTATAAGATATAAATATCATATAATCCTCCAAAAATATACTTAAATAAAAACCATCCTAAATAAATAAGAGATTGTAAAATAATCCCTTACCACTTTGGAAACTTACAAATAATAACCCAATGAAATAAATAACATCAAATAAACATATAATATAAATGATATAAATATATTCATGAAATAACTTATCTATGTTTTAGTAGATACACATTATGAAATATGATAGGTGTATAACATAAAATATGTCCCAAAGAAGACAATTTGAGATGAAGAACTCCTAAAATAATAAAAAACATTACTATGAGAGTTAATTAATGGAGTGATTATGTGTAAGAAATGTAAATTTAAAAAAACATGTGGAAATATAATATAAATAAAAAAAATAAGTTCACAAATAATTTCAACATAATATAATAAATTAATAAAATATATAACCTAATTAAAGAAAATTAAGCTATGAAAAACTTACAACTTGGTAACATTAATTTAAAATCCACTTGGATGAAATAAATTTAATTAAAGCATAAAATACTAATAATTATGAAGGTTTCATAATATAAAATTTAAAATTTGTAGTATATGCACTATATAAATCAAATTAGGTTCATAAAAATAAAATATTCCATAATGATTGAAATTGAGATGAAATCCCTTACCTCGGGTCTGGCTCATCAAGTATAGTCCCTATCACCCTAAATAAAACATTTAGGTTAATTATTTACTCTATTATGAACATTTTTAAAGTTTATTATTTCTTTTATTTAATTTAATACCATGTTTTATTTCATTACTCAATCAATTATGTTCGTTTAAGATGTTTTGATGATATTCATTTCATATTCCAAAAATGAATTCATGAGATTGAATATGGTAGAATTCGTAATTATTCTATCATATACTAAATAATAATCATGAAATAATTATCATTTTTATACATAAATTATATTTTTAAAATTAACAGTGAAATATTGTCATTAAAAATGAAATACATTACAATCATAGAGATGGTAAGTCTTACGTACACTTGTGTAACATTTCCATTTTCAATGGTCATTATAGAACAAATTTAAGTATTATTTTATATTTAAAAATGATAATTATAAAATAAATAATATACTATTTTATTTTATATACATAAATATATCATGCTTGTGATGTGGTGATAAAGAATGAATCACATCGGTTTATAGAGGTGGTGGTCTGCATTTACGTACGAATGATGTTATCATTTTTTAGTGAATAGAATAGTGAGAAAGTAATTAATAAATTATATTTCAAAAATGATAAAAAAATTCATTAATATCATATATATATATATATATATATATAATCCATCATTAAAACTATCCCGGATATGTGGTCATGGAAAACGAATTACAATGGTTCGTATGGTGGTAATCCATCATACGCACGAATAATGATTTTGTTTCTCATTTTATGGAAGAAAAGATCGATATATTGTGTCCCATTTACATAATAAAATATTTTTATATGTGAGATACTGATTTTATTAAATCATAATGGTTTAATATGATTTGAGGGATGTGCAATAAGAAAAAAAATGGTTAAGAACAATACCTCCTCTTCGGACAACCTCTGTATGTTTACACCAAAAGCCTTCATATAATGGTTAATAAGTCAAACTTAGTCCCCTAGTAATTGGTAAGTTATTAACGGAAGGTATTTTTGAAATAATATTTTGGTCCAAAATGATATTTTATTGTAAATAAAATAAGAGAGAAATTTCCCTTTTATATGTGAGGGGAGGAGCACTTTTAAAATTTCTTGGGTTATGAAATTAATATAAATTATATTTCATGAAAAATGTATCCAAAATGATAAATTTAAAATATAGGATTATTATGGGTCCAAATACTATTATCTAAAAAAATATGGATAAATTTGGATTATTTTTTTACCCTTAACTATTTGTTTAACCTCTGGTGTAACTGTTTTAACATTAACAATAGCAATTAATTATTTTAACTAAAAGGGTTATGATATAGATTATAAGATAAAAATTGGATATAAATGGAAAATATATGATATTTTATAATATTTATCATCCTAAGTTTCTTCTTTCATGTTTTTTAGAATTTTTAAATAATTTAATAAATCATTTTTTTAACATAAAATATCTTTAATTTAATTTTTGACACTATTCAATTAATTTGACTTTAAAGACATGAAGTAAATAATGAATTAAAATGTATTTAATTTCACCATAAATAATAATTATTTATTAACAATAAATTTATTTTTCAACCATAACTCATCCCAAATATATTACATTTAATAGTTTTTAAAATTATTTAACTTGAGTTTCCCACTATTTTCACAAGTGATGTGTCAGAGTTGTAGAATCTTTTAATGTTACTATATAATAACTAAAAATTAAAAATAAATCACCATCATGAAAATAATTTCATTATACTAAAAATATCCATTAATATTTATTAACCACTTATTCTTATCCCTATAGGAGCATATATGTGATGTTTAAACGAACGTGAGTCACATTTTGTCTTTTTCTTTAATTAAATTATTATATAAGTCACCTTAATGAACAAGTGTCTCATAAATAATTAAATTTCAAAAATAAGGTGATAAGGGTCGAAATAAATTCCTTCAATAATAATTAAGATAAAAAATAGTGGCTTTATCACTTAGTTTTAATCTAGGTTTACCCGATTACCCTTTAACCGTGGTGATAAATGTTCACTCATTTCACAATTCATTGTAATCAAAAATTAATATGAATTTAATAATTATTATAAATTTTTATGATTCCAGATATGTAATTAATTTTATAAAATTTAATTTTTATAATTGTTATAATTTAATTTAAAAATGAACCCCCAAAACCTGTTAAAAAATGGGTTTTCATGAAATGTATTTTTCAAGCAAAAGATAATCTAAAATTAACTCTATGATAAGTGTTCATCATTATATGTATTTAAATTAATATATTTAGATATATAATCGATAAATTTAATTTATATTATTCCTTATTAAATAATTATTTATTTAATTAAAATTGGTTGACATTGTTCATTTTAACAAAAATTAATTAATTGACTTTACTAAAAATTGAGTTAATGCTTTCTAATAATTTATCAATATATTTATATTGAGTTTGAATTTTATATATATTTGATAATGTATCATATAAAATTAATATCATTCAGTTTAATATATTTGATAAAACAGCCATATTTAAATAATATATTTTTCAAGTCATTTATGACTGGTTTTGAGTATCATATACGCTATCAAATATAATATTATTCTTTTATAATATAAAAGTGTTGAATTATCCCCACATTCAATAAATTTTTTCTCTCATAATTTCAAAATAATCTCAGAAATCAAAGGTTTTACATATGAAAGTTATTTTTTTTCAAATCCCACATCATAATAATGGTTAATAAAATTCTTCTTGATAAGAGAGAAAGGGTAGTAGAAAAGTTATATAGAATAACAAATAAGTAGGTTTCCATATAGCAAGAAATTTTCATGAAGGGGAAATATGGACATGGAAGAAATTTTCAATTCCCAAATAATGATGAATAGTGTAAGATATTATTAACCATAATAATTTCAATGGTCAAGAGAATGTTAACGGCTAAAAATCCATAAATATTTGATTGGTGAAAAGAACATTGATTCGTTGGAAATGAAGGTCAATTTATAAATTTTTTGTTTTAATATCGTTTTCCTATAGTTGATGGGTTCTTTTACTATTATGATAGAGAACTCCAAAAAAATATACTTAATTGGTATTATTTTTTCCATAAGAACAATTTCATCCTTTCGTTGTGGTTTGATCAATTTCCACTACATTTCATACTCCTCTAAATGAATATCCAAGATGATTTTTTTATTCCTAAAGCACTAAACTTTTATTTTAATAGATCATATAATCCACAATTGACTTCTAATACATCCATCCATTATTTAATAAAACCAAAAAAATTAGCTCAATGTAAGATAATACCTGAAATTAATAAGCAATAATATGAATAAATAAAACATTTTACTTCAAAATTTATGCTAAAGCCTCAACATTAGTTATTCCAAAAATAAATAACCATGCATCCTAATTTTCCTCAATAAAATCAACATGGAATAAGTTTTTAAACACAATGTTTATCTCATGCCCTTCATATTACAACTCTAAAAATGTAACAACATTCTTTCCCTATGATATTTTATATTAAACCAAATGGTTATATGTAAATCAACCCCATAAAATGTATCCTAAATTATAAAATTCAAAAAATAATTGATTCAAAAATAAGTTTCCTAAAATCAAGATAATATTTATCTATAAAAAGGTTTAAGTAAGTATATGCCAAAATTATTATAAAATCTTATAGCCCAGTGGTATACATTTCAACCTTATCGTGCATTAGTTCTGGGTTCATTCCTCGTGACCTCGATGTATTTGATGGGTTATTTCCTGACACACAGGTTGTACTTTCTCTAAATCTATATTAATATAATTCCTATAAATTTCCCAAAAATATAATGAATATCATCGAAAATAACATTAATCAACCAATAACTTTCTGATCCCTGGGTTATCTATATGATAAAAAATATATTCAAAATTTTAATAATCCTTAATAACCTAATCAACAAAGATAATATAAACTATAAAGGGTATCAATAACATTAAACCTATTTGAATTAAATAAAAATATTTATTCTAAAAATATCCTTAGTATATAAAAATATACTAAACTAAAGGGTTGTGTACCTATACATGTCACCCAAAATATCATTAATTGTGTAAACCTCCTTTCATATAAAATCAAAAAATTAGTGTATATTCATTTAAAATTATAATCAACCATACAAATATTAACCCATAATAATATAGAAAATCTGAAAATATCCTCATATGAATCATAAATATGGTACCTTTGGGAATATCTTCAAATTATGTCATTGGGTCATGTTCCTTAATATTGGATTTCTAAGATCTAGTTCCAATGGTTTCTTTTAAACTTTATCTAATACCAACTATATATAACTAGAACCTAGATTCCCAGAGACGATGGTCACTTTTTTAAATTATCACTATATACAATTGATCACATCCCAAAGGAAAGAAGAGTTTACTTTTCTTAGTAATTTATATATGTACTTGAATCTCACGTTTCATTTTAAATCATAATATACAAAACATCATAAAATTAAATGTTTTTCACCATTAAACTCATTCAAAGATTCTGTCTTCATATACTATGCAGAGGGGAAAAATAAAAGTGTGCACAGATTCCAATTAAGTGTTATGTAAAATTGATGTTATCAGGTGTAAATAAGAAAAAATCAATATGGAAAGGTAAATAATTGAAAAAAGGTTGTATTTAATCAATAACATGAGCATGAATAAATATATGGGATGAATAACTGATGAAAAATTAATTTCATAAAACTAATAACATGAGTTTGAATATTATCAATAGATATCATAACTATTAAAATAATCATAGGGACATCAATAAAAATATCATAATAATGTAATTCACATTTTCAGGCATCATAAACATACCATCAATGCCTTTTCCAAGACATCATACCTAAAAATGTATGTTCATGGATAAATACCTATAAAGACCCAGAAATTCAGTGGAAATTTTTTTCCTAAATACATGGGAATTTTATGAGTCTGCAAAAAATTGACAGCGCTTGAGTCCGAGGCCCAGTGTTCTCCGAATCAATTTCTGAATTTTTTTTCTCGTACATTCAGTAAACTTATGAGAAGGTTATTATAACTTTTGAACCAGTGCTCAGAATTGAAATTTGAGGGCACCGTTGAACTTGCAGGGCCAGTATTCACTTAAGAAGACTTCCACCTCGATGGTAGATGGTCGAGAATAAAATTATGTTTTTGATTTTTCATAGAAAATAATAATAAAATAAAGTTAGTGGGACTTTATTTTATTTGAGCCTCCATGTGAGTGTTTGGTGGTTAAAACCTCCTCGTGGAAGTTGGGGCTGGAACCACTACACCTTAACCTCCCATGAGAGGTTATGGTGGTGGGGCCCCACCCAAAATCAACCTACCATATGAGGATTAATGTGGTGGGGACCACCTGAGGTTAAAACCTCTTGAACATCCCATTAAGTGGGGAGAAACCCCTTGAGCTCCCCACTTTATGGTGCCAAATCCACTCAATTAATTAATTTATCATCAATTATTTAATTTTAATCATTTTGAATTTTATGTCAACAATTTAATAGGATATCATAATCTATTATTTTGTTGGAATTTGTATTTTTGGTGGAGCTTGGGAAGAGGAGAGAATATGGAGAAACTATTTCTCTCCAACGAAGAATGACCATCGAAAAACGAAGAATGCTTCATCCGTCGATGACGGACAACTTCTTCTTTGATCTCCAACCGGAACAAGGGAGGAAGAACCGTACTTCAATAACACCGACGATTTCATCCTTGACATCTTCATCTTCTTTTCCAAAGACAATGAATCCGAGGTAGGGGTCCAAGATTCTTAAATTGTTTTTTGTTCTTCATTTTCTGTTGTGGTTTATAATTTGAAGCCACTTGATATCACCCTAACACGGAGGGTGTGGGATGAACAAACATGGCCCGACCCCTCCGCCTTTCTTATGGATTTTGAAACCCAACGCGGCATGTGTTTGGTTTGAGAAATTTTATTCAACATCGGTTGAGTATCGAAGGAGATGTCCCGAGGGGAGTTTGATTTCTTCCGGAATGAGAAACGGGCCACCGAAACTTGTCCGGTGAACCGTAAAAGCTTTTCCCGTGGTCGGAACTGGCGAATGTCACTAGTGATAAAGAGAAGGACGTCTGGCACTCCAACCGGCCGCATGGAAAGTGGCGGTACAACTGCGCCACTGGATGAGAAGGCCGCGGTGGTGTAGTGGGGGCTGGTGCAAGGCCATCCGCGAAGGAAGTTGGCGGCCTGAGCCACCGGGTTGCCGGAGAAGGCGCGGCGCAACCGCGCCATGCGGTGGAGAAGAAGGGGTTGTGGCCCCTAGTCACGGTGGTGCAACGGTGGCCATCGCAAGGCCAGCCACAAGGAAGACCAGCGGCCTGAGTAGCTGGGTCGTCGGAGGCGGTCCGGCATAACGACATCGCGCGAGAGGTGGCTAGCTGCTCGACCAGCCGAGAGCAGCGGGACCCAATGGGTCTCGCGTGATGCGGACCAGTGCCACATGGCGCATGTTTTCCCTCCACCCAAATAGCTTAGTCGTTCAGGTTCCAGGGGGCGCAGCATCCCCCCTGGACGCTGCTAGGGTGGACCCCACGGGCCGCCAGCTAGCACGGGCTGCCGGGTCGGACACCGCGCAGACCGCCGGGCCAGACCCAATGCGAGTCGGGCTGCCCCAGCGGGTCGGGCCGCCCGCGCAGGCCGGGCTGCCTCCGCAGGCTGGGCTGCCCCTACAGACCGAGACAGACCCCACGGACCGGGTCGGGCCCCAGTCCGGACCCATTCGACCTGTTTTCACCTTTTCGCCCATAACTTCAGCTATGGGTGTCCGATTGATGAACCGTCAACATCGACGGAAATCTGGGAGCAAGATGGTTCTTTTGGTGTACCCTACTAGAGTTTTGGAAACATTTGGGGTACAGACAGGTTGGATTCAAACGTAATTCCAACCGGGCTATCGTAATAGAAATTCCAATAACTCTTACACAGGGCGTCTGATTGACGCACCATCTGTCGCGTTGAGTTTCTTATTGAAAGATGGATCTTTTGGATACATAAACTTTGGACTTCATGGTAGTTGATATATCGACACTCGGCCTGAGGAGAGGACCCTCCCAGAATCAAGCATCCTTTGTACGGAATCCTGTGGCTGACTTCTCTTTGACTACTATTCTTGGAGCCTGTGTGGGTTCGACCACACTGAAGATTATTTATGGATCCCATATGGATTTGATAGCTCTGAATACTGTTCTAAGATCCTGTGTGGGTTCGACAGTTCTGACTTCTGTTCCTGGATCCTATGTGGGTTCGACATTTCTGATTTCTGTTCCTGGATCTTGTGTGGGTTAGACAGAATAGATTCTATAGTGGATATATCTGATCATCTCTATCTCTCTGCATAAGTTGTATACCTGTGTGAGTTGAGTCATTATCTTTGTTTTTACCTCATGATTGAGATGGAATACTTGATAACATAGGTGTATGTATGGGCATATACATAAGTGGGGTTATCTGTTGATTTCATACAATGTAATTTATCCTTGTTGGATTTTGTGAGACCTTGAGGGTCTTCAGGTCCCTACTGAGTATCATTATACTCACCCCTACACAGGTTATTCTCACACCTCGTTGTTTTGGATGCAGATGACAGACAATGCTGACTGAGGCTGAGTGTACGAGGATTGGACGGTACTCGGAGGTGGACCTCACGACGAGTCAGTACCCGGAGGATACTGATAGGCGTGGAGTGGTGATAAGTCTATCTGTACCCACCCTTTAGGTAGGATCCATGGTGGATGATCCAATAGATTTTTTTCACCTTTCAGCTATTTTTGTACTTTTTAGTTGTACTTGTACTTTCAGTTGGGCTTGTATTCCTGACCCCTTTACTTTTTAGCACTCTCTTGTTATACAGTTTTACTTAGTGTTTTGTATCCAGGTGTGTCCTCTATTGTGTGTGTTTTCAGTTATAAAGGCAATTCCTTCTCAGTTTAGGGTTTTACGCCTTTGGAGTTAGTCTCCAGCTCCTGGCCTATGGAAGGAAGGCATGGGGTTGTCACGGCAAGGGCCCCGGGGGACGGGATGGGATATACCCAAGATATTTTGTCTCATTAGACCTACTAATGCATCGTGGTACTGTATAGGGCCCCATACATCACTTGTTAAGCCTAATATATTCAACATATAATCTGGGAGAATAATAATTCAATACATAACCAATATAAACATTCATATTGAGAAACTAGAACACAAAATGTTAATATTTCTCCCAGTCAAACATATCGTAAACTATCCATAAAAAGAATAAGGACAGAATCATTACAAAATGTGACTAGTGGAGCATAAGTAAAATAATGTTTCATTTCCATTGATGAATAAAAATTCCATCGAAAATTATTAAAATAATTTTTTAGGAAAATAATCCTTTAACATTGAAAATCATATTTCCAAACTAAAAATTTTTATAATATTATAAGAAACATTCACTTTTAGTATAATCCTGTAAACTTATAAAGCAAACATTAAATAAGTGTGTTTCCATGATGTTATTAAATACCATTCATGGTGATTATGATAAAGAAAATAATCCTTTTACTTTTTTTAAAAAAAGTCAAAAATTACCTTCTTTGGAAAATGACTAGAATATTCCTTTTAAACAATTTTTAAATGTCAAAAATTGGTATAAATGTCTTCAAAAATCATTATATAATATAAAAAATATTATTGATAAAATTCATAGAAATTATGGATATGGAAGAAAATATTATCCACTAAATATAAAATAATATCTTTTTTTATTTTTTTTATTTTTTTTATTTTTTATATTTTGATAACATGAAAGCGAAAAATGAAAGGAAAAAAAATTATATATTTCATAAGTAAATATAGGCTAATAAAATATATTTTTTATTAAATATAATGACCTTATAATTCCCCTAGTGGATTATTAATCATAAAAAATCCCGAATATTTATTAGATTGTGAAAGAAATCTTTACCAATTTGGTAACTTTTTAATCATAACCCCAATGAAAAAAATGATTTCAAATGAATATTAAGTACCATGTATATATATATATATATTAATTATATAATTTATCAAAGGTGCAATAGATACACCTTACAAAATAATATAGGTACATAACATAACATATGTCCCAAAGGAAACATTTTGAGATGGAGAAACCTTACAATGATCAAAACATTGATGTTATAATTAACCAGTGAACCTATTATGTTTAATAGATGTAAACACATGCACAAAAATATAAATAAAATATAAATTAAAAAAATTATATTTATTCTATTTTATATACATAATATATAAATGAAAAAGTGATATAACCAAATAAAAAATGAGTTAAGAAACAGTTACCACTTGGTAACAATCATGTCAAATTCGCTTGGATGAAATTAATTGAATTTAAATTTAAAATAAAATGAATTATTAATGATTTTAATTATAAAATTTAAAATGGGTAGTATTTACACTATATAATGTAAATTATGTGCAAAAAATAAAATATTCCTTAATAAAGTAAAATTGAAAAGAAATCCTTTAGGCCTGACTCAACAGAGACATTCATTATCTTTCTTAATAATAAACTTATTTTCATTATTTAATTTATTAATAATGTTTTTCAGGATTAATATTTATTTTATTTTATTTAATACCATGTTATATTTAATTACTGAATAAATTAATTTCATTTCATATATTTTAATGATGTTCTGTACGTGTATCAAAAATGAATTTTTTACTTTGACTATGGTAGAAGAGGTAATTTATACATTATATCAATAATAAAAATAATGAAATTTCTATTATTTTCATTCATAAATTCTTCTTTTAAAATAAACCATAAAATATGGATATTAAAAATGAACTACATTACAACTATGGAGATGGTAAGCTGTATGTACGCATGGGTAACATTTTAATTTTTCAAAGATCCTTTATGAAATAAGGTAAGTATTATTTTATATTTAAAAAATATATAATTATATCATAAATACAAATTTATTTATTTGAACATTAATATATATATATATATCATCCATGTGATCTAATGATAAATAATGAATCACATTGCTTCGTAAAGGTAGTAGTCCACACATACACATGAACGAAATTATCATTTTTTAGTAAATGAAATGGTAAGAAATTAATTGATATATTATTATTTACAAATGATAAATATTTCTTGATTATCATACATATATATATATATTAAATCCATCAATAAACCATTTATGACCGGAGGTGATGGAAAGCGAATTTCATCGGTTCATGAGGTGGTGTTACACCGTACACAAGAACAACGTTTTTATTTCCCATTTGATGGAATAAAAGATAGACATAAGGTATTACATTAACCTAAAAACAAATGAATATATGGGTAATATTTATTTTATTATATCATAGTGGTTGAATAGGATTTTAAGGATGTAGAAGAAAATTTAAAGGGAAAATGCTCAGTTAAGAATGGTATTTTTCATCAGAAAAACTCTTTAGGTTCACACCCAGATCCATCTTAAGAGGTTTTTCTAATAAAAAATGATTTTATAAAGTGGTAAAGAAATAATATAAGGTATTTAAGAAATTATTATCAAAATAAAATGGATCTTTAAGTGTAAAGAAAATAGGAGACTATGTGACCTTTTATTAGTGAGGGGAGGGGCACATTTGTAATTTCATAAATTATTAAATTCATATAAATTATTTCTTATAGAAAAATGGCCTCAAATGACATATTTAAAGTAAATGATGAGGATATATAAAAATCCAATCATCTAATAAAATTTGGAATGGTTTAGATTAATCTTTTACCATTATATTTGTTTAACCCCCGATAAACTTGTTTTTCCTTAACCATGATAATTAAGTTTTTAGACTAAAAGGGTTATAATTTTACATATTAAAGGATTATGGGTTTTTCTATGAGTTTTGGATCCTTTATTTTTTTTAATTATTTTTTAATGATGTTATGTGTGCTACTAATGATTTAATTGTAGTTTCATGGGTTTTTGGGGATATTTCAGAGCTCGGAGCCTAATTTTTCGACGGGAACATCTGGGCCACATAGTTAGTTGAAGATGTTCTTGAAAAGACACATAGTTACTAAAAACATGGAAGGGTGGTTTAGGGATTTACGGTTTGATAAAACATTGCATCCAATCCCTCATTCCTATGTGAACCACTTATAATTTTCAGCAATGGAGAAAATGCATGTTCAGTTCATGGTTTGGCTAACTATGAACCATGCCATGTGAGATTAGTAATAACTTGGAGATTGGTGCATGGTTGGAACATGGTTTAGCCAACCATGTATCCCAATTTTAAAGGGTTAAAATTACTATTTTTTTATTAATTTCCATTCAACCTAAATCCATATACCCTTCTTCTTTCTGTTGTATAGGAGTTACCTTTTCCACCCATAAAGATCTCTTATGCTTCCATCACCTACTCTATTGGATGTATTCACTATATGGACAATAATTCTATCATTGTAAGTCTTGTTGGATGTGCATCTCTATTCCTATTGAAATTTTTTTATCCCTTATCCTTAATTAAGTTATTTTGGTGTAACAAAATATTCCCTATTTGTAGGGAATTTGTAGGTTCTTATATTTTCTTCCAATACGGGTCGTGTGAAATATTAATATTGGATGATGGTTCCTCCACAAACTTGAGGTAGGTTATTTATACATTTTTTTGAAATGTCATGTTGTTTTATATCTTGTTTCCATTCTATCATATGATAAACCTTCCTATATTTCCACCAAAATTGATCAAATTCTTTTATTATAATATTATAATCTTGATAGGTTTCCCACTTAGTACTATGATTTGTTTGGAGGTTGAAAACCTCAACCCAAACCACCTGTGATTTTTATTTATGTATCTTCCCATATGATATACCACAATTTTGGGTGCATGTGAGAGCTCCCCATCAGAGTGGGAGCCTTAATGAATTATATGTAATATTAGGAGAGGTTTTATTATACAAATTCCGTGTGATTTCATGTTATTAAAATAGTTAAATGGGTTTAATGAAAAATGTGTAATCAGTTGGATGAATTCATTGCCTGTATATGATTATGAAATGAGTTATGAAATGATTAATGATTTTGTTATTTTAATGGATTCCATGGACATGTCTACTCCCTATTTCCTAATTAATATGGATTCATTTTACATTTATACTCCTTGGTTAGAGAACATTACGTTCCAATTTATGATTACATTAGATTCCATTGACATTTCAACTCCATGGATCCAAATTGCATGGATGCCTAGGACATTTCTAATCTTGGGATCCAGCTTGTGTAGACTACCTTGGACATGCTCTAGGGACATGCTCCTTGGGATCCACCCAATTCTTTATTGAGTTTTCTATGAAGATTTTCCATTTAATTGATGAGGATTCCTTGGTCATTTTAAAACTTGGATTTGGCCCATATAGGAATGACATTGGATTATACATCATAGGTCGGAGTGGATGATTTATCACTCCCTACAGATGGATCTGGTTTATGATTACCTATTTAAAATGATCCTTTATACGATGGATAGTATTTAATTTTCATGTATCACTTCTGATTATTCATTTTTATTAATGTCATATATTTTACACTTCTCATATTATATAAAGAGACTGTATTTTTTATAGAAATCATTAGTCATGGCCTATTGAGTGTTATCACACACGCTGTCTGGGTCATTGTTGGTTCCTAGAATGACTTTGTTTATGTATTTAAGGATCAGGGAAATCACCCACTTAATTTTGAATCATTGTATATTTATTAGGAGTATGGAATAACAAGTCATAGATAAGGCTCATGATGGTATCTAGAGATAGTTATTTTTTTCTCTTTTTTATTTTGA
Source organism: Viscum album (assembly GCA_963277665.1). Taxonomy (NCBI): domain Eukaryota; kingdom Viridiplantae; phylum Streptophyta; class Magnoliopsida; order Santalales; family Viscaceae; genus Viscum; species Viscum album. The sequence continues at coordinate 451,895,888 of OY728120.1, read as the reverse complement.
TTTGTGTAATACACTAGATAATTGTTTCCATGTATTTTCATTCTTTTTATTAGATACATGACACACTCATATTTTATATGATATTTTCTTTGTCCTTATTTATTACTTCTTCCATTTAGATGTATACCTTATTCCATTGGTTTATGTTATGATTCCACTTATTTATTCACTTGTGATACAGCAGCATTACTCTGATTATAAGGGTATAGTTTCCCCATTTTATCACCTGACACAGTTACTTCAAGTTAGTACCCTCTAGTGTAGGGGTGGCATGCTTGAGGCTATTTGACTCACTATCTTGGGGAACCATTTAGTGGTTTTCATGTTGGGATGTAATAAAATGGTATCAGAGAAGTTTTCTTTTCTTATTTTACTATTTTTGGAATAGAAGAAAAGAGATTCAGAAAGTGTCAGAATTTTGTAATAATTTTTTCCTAGGAGTATCTAAATCATGTGCAGTGTAAAACAAAATTTCATCGGGTAGGATATGATATTTTAGTTTATGCTTATTATTATTCACTTTATTCATTCATTGGGTGATGCACATGATTTTTTATGTCATTATTTCTATGATTGGGGAAATTTCATTTTACCATTGACCTCATATTGCAAGGAATCATGGAACATGCACCATTTTAGGCACCTTATAGGATTCACATGTCATGCACATGCTTTGCTATATAGGATTCATTTCTTGACTATATGACATTTATTAGGTGTGACTTATGTCATATAATTTTTATCGGCTACTATTTCATAGAGGAGATAGGGAAATATAATTGGTACTTAAAGTGCATGCTATAACCTAAATAGTGTTTTCCTGTGTAGGCTACAATAGACACCGTAAGTAGTTAATTATGGAATGTTGAGTCTTGGAACATTTTTCACATAGGTTAGCACATGTTCTGGTTGGGATAAAATTGACTCCAATCGTCAATTTATACTATGAATGGGCCCTTATAAATCAGAAATAGTGATATATATAATTCAAACATTTAATAAAAATTATTATATTAATGAATATGAATTTAAATGAAATTGAATTCTGAAATTAATGGTTGTTGTTAAAAATATGGATTCTAATTTCAATTTAAAGGGTGTTTCCTCTAAAAATTGAAATTGACATTATATAATATATAAAAAATGACTTATAATAGAGAGATTGACCTATAAATAACTTTATTAGTGGGTGGTATGAAGTATCAATGGTTGTATTTACAATTGTTCATGTTACCTAGTCCTGGATTTTGGATAATGAAGAGGGGTGGTCTTTATTTATCGGTAGTCTGTTGTTTGTACTATATGTTTATCTAGGATCTGGTTGTCACTGAACTATTTCTAATTATATTCTTGGAATATGTAGAAGTATTCCTCCTAGAATACCTCTTATCAAACACTAGGAGTGTGGTGATGACTGTGATTTGGAGATGGTGGGACCAGGGGAACTAGTATAATGTCTAGTAGTGCCACTTGTGGAACCGCATGTTGTTCCTAATATAGGTGTATATTCCAATTTTTATAGATTTTCTTTCGCTTTATGAAAAATGATTAGGGATCTATGTAACCTATCACATCTATGGAAGAGCTAACATGTGTGTTTCAGTAGAATCATCCACCCACTTTCTCAGGTGATGGAGGTCCACTTACTATTAAGTTGTATATTGAGACATTTTTACTAATATTTGAGAATTTGGAGACTACTACATATTGGAGAGTCGATATAGAGACATATATGCTTTGGGGATTCACAAAGAGTTGGTGGAATGCTATAAACCATAATTATAGGAATAAGGATATGGTTTAGAGGTATTTCAAATCCATATTTAACAGCTTCTTCTTCTCTAAGACTCTGAGAGTAAAATGGGTGAGTGATTTTATGCATCTAGATATGGGTGTGACAACTATTATGGGGAATTTAGATCACTTTACATAGATTCAGATCTGTACACCTATTTACCTTGATAATGATCCATCAAGGGAAAGATTCTATGAGGAAGGTCTCAAGCATACCATCTAATCTTAGGTGAAAATTTATTTGGGTGACTACTTTATATGTTATAGTGAATCAGGAACTAAATACTATAACAAACCATACTTTACATACATTTTTAATACATCAAAATTGATGTACACTTATTACAACATATTACAAATCCATGAAAGGACCATATAGGTATAGAGTCTTTAGAAACTGTGAAACATAAACAACTGGTTCATAAATCATCTACATTGTCTCCCATTTATTTCGTCATATCTAGAGTCCCTTCTTGGCATATCCTACTTAATAACCTTCTTCCTAACCTGGGGAAAGAAAACATACAAAAGGGTGAGCTCAAATGCTTAGTAATGGTAAACAAAAGAAATATCAATCACATCATATTCATAAGAACATAACATTTTGTAAATCTTAACCTGAAAAAGAGATCATAATTTCATAACATGGGATAAATAATAGTAGTGAAATGTAATCCCAATAATAATAACATAAAACATGAAGCTTTGTGGAATACACATATAATCATATAAAATCATTTCTTAGTAGTCAAGAATCATTTCCAAGACTATCTTAGCAGACAAAGTCCTTTTCTGAACCGAGTTCACTCCTTGTTTCAGTCCTGTTTTACTGAACCAGTTTAACCTGCTGTTCCAGCCATGTATATCTCATGAGATATAAAATCTTTACCCAATGCATTGGAGGGAGATATAGGTCCAACCCATCTCGTAATGATACCATTATTATGTGTGCCACAAAATCATAAATCATACATCATAGCATAACCCATGTAATTAAAATGGGATTCTTAAACATCATGCCATCATAACATAATCCATATAAGATAAAAGGAAATCAAAAAAATAATTCCATCATAACATAATCAAAAAAATGTAAAAATAGGGATAGAAACAGAACCCTATATTATCTTATATGGAAAATAATTTTGATAAAACACTTGAACGCCATTCTTGAGGAAAATATCCTTTCTACTTAAAAACTTTTTTTCCTTTCTTAACATGTCATACAATTTTAAACTAAAAGAAGTTGATTAAAAATAAACTTGAGAACCTATAAAGGAATCTTCTTGGAAATAACGTTTTAAAAATACATTCATTCCGTATAAGTAAATAAAACATTCTTCCCGTACTTTGGCCGGAAAAGTCAAAAATTACCTCGTACAAAAAACGACAAAAGATTCTTTTCATATCTTTTACTAAAAACTCACCGAAGGGTAAAATTGGATTTAAACAATTGTACGTGGATGGAAATAATATTACATATTGAGGAAACATGGATGCGGATGATAAATATTCCCCAATAAATTCTGAAGTATAAACAATCTCGGATAAAATTGAGATTGTGAGATTTTCCCTTACCTTAGGTCTGATTTGCTTTGTAAGTATCCGAACCTCATGTATAATGATTTAAATAATGTCATTGACTTATTAAAGAATCATAATCATTGTTATGATATCATATATGGTCATATTCTTAGCTTCTTATTAGTAATATTTCATTACTACTTATTATTCGGGTGTTTTTGTTCTTATGCGTGTTTTGTCGAATAAATTCTTATTTTTATTTTTTAGATTATAGATACCTAATTTCCAAAATTTTATGATTGTAATATATATCATATTCATTCATTCAATTCATTTATATAATCATTATGCAATGAATATCATGTAAAACGAGTCGCATCACATCGTGGATACGGTATTCCATACGTACGCACGAGCAATGATATCGTTCCCATGATCGTGGAATTGTATTGGAGTGTATATATACTATTTCATAATCAATATCACTTTACAATAATCATATATAGTAATTCTTTACACCATTATACCCATCCAAGTAAGGTGTTGGTGGAAAATAGATTACACCATGGCGTGGAGATGGTATTCTGTACGTACGCACGCGCGGTGATTTCGTTTTCCGTAGGATGGATAGATGGTGAAATAGGGTTGTTTCATAATTATAATAACATATCAGTATATTATTGATACCGATGTTATTACTTCATAATGAAACAACTAAATAAGAAGAAGTGGAAGAAGAAATAAATTTGAAAGAATCGGTAACGGACATTACCTCTTCTTTGAAGCGCCTCTTTGAGACCTTCTTTTAGGGCACTAAAATTGGTCTTTGAAGAAGACCAGGACATCTACGATGTATCTAGGGAAGTGGAGAAGGTAATTTGGCAGGTGTTGGTCGAGCGTGAAGGCTCAAAGTGGTGTGATGAAGAGAGGGAGGAGGTGCCCTTTTATAAGGGAGGAGAGGGGCACCTTAGGAAAAACTAAAAATATTATTTTATAATAAAGTCATATTCGGTTTTTAATAGCTCAAAATTGATTTAATTCAAATATAAGGTGGGGATGGGTCTAAATCCTCTCATATAATAGAATTTATACAAGTTTACGGTTCTATTTTAACCTTATCATTTAGATTTAACTTTAAGTTAAATTATTTTACTTTTACCGTGTCTTTTTGTTTTCTTACACTATAAGGTTAATAAACTTACTATAATAAGTCAAACGAACCCCAAGTTGTTTATTATTAATATATATAACCTTATCTAAGTCATTTGGCCGAACCTTATATTTTTAGGAATAAAATAACAATTAATAATATAATATTTTTTTTTAAACTATTTTATGTCAATTTTTCCATTATTTGGTAATTGATTTTTGTGTAAATCATAATAGAAATATTAGTTCGAAAAAAGTTAATTAAATCAATACTAACATGTCATATTAACATATAAAATTATTGTAATATCTAAAAAGTATCAAATTACATTTATTTTGGTTTTTATAACATCAATTATGTCAATATTTCATTAATAATATAATTACTGCATCATCATTATGTCATAAATAAATTAAGTTATTTAAAGTCTAAAAATTAAAAATAAAATACCATTCTATAGGAAATCTTTTTATAATTCTAAGTAATATTTATTGTAGAATTTATCTTATGTGTAACCCTATATTAATAATGATTTACTTATTAAACTTTGATTTTAACTATTTTAACCCTTCTTTAAATAAATTAATATTAAATGTCCTAATCTAATCCAAGTGGGCCTAAATAGTCATATTTTTTCCTAAGGTTGTTTTTGGTCGAATTACATTTATCCAATAGAATTTGGACATGTGTTAGGGTAATAATAATATCATTTTTACCCTTAATTACCCTATTTACTTTTAATCGTGGTAAATAAAAGTAAAAAGTTACTATTCACCGAAAATTATTTTCATCTTATTGAACCACATTTTACTTAAGAACATCAACCATGTCTCTCGGATTTTTGAAATTACATTCACAGAAGCGGTAAAATTATGTTTTATGTGTATTTGGAAATTCTCCTAGGAGGTGGGTAAAAGACAGTTAAAATTACAATAAAATTTTTATATATCTATAATTATTATAAAATGACTCCAATGAATTGCATTGAACATATATAGGTATTATGTATCAATTTTGACCTAAAATAAATTTAAATAAAATAAATAATTATTTAAATAAAAATCCAGTTTTAAAATAGTAACCCAGTGTTTTCACTATTCATCAAAAATTGAAAGTTTTTAGAAAAATACAAAAATTTCACCCTAGGATAATTTCGATATTTCGAATCCAAAAATGAAGTCCATTTTGAAAAATAAAATTTACAAAATTTTAAAAAGTGGGTATTCCTATTCATAACGGTTAGTTTTAATAATATTTTAATAGCATATCGTTTAGTGAAACTCGGTATTGCATACAATGCAAGCTATCGAGGAAGGTCGCGGTTTCTTGTAAAGCAATCCGAGATAGTGTTGTGTGTAGTGAAAGTTTCATTTGATGATGTATATAACATAAAAAAAATATTTATAATAAACGTCTTGGGTGTTACATTCTACCCCCCTTAAAATGAATTTCTCCCTCAAAATTTGTCACTTTGTAACAAACAGATGTGGATACATCTCCCTCATCATATCCTCAAGTTCCCATGTAGCTTCTTCTAATTGGTGGTTCCTCTATAAAACATTCACCAAGTGGGTGTTCTTGTTCCGTAGGACTTTTTCTCTACGATCCAGAATCTCTATCGGCTGTTCTTCATAAGAAAGATCTTGTTCCAGTGGTACAACTTCTGAGCTGAGTACATGTGAAGGATTAGGTATGTTCTTTCTCAGGAGAGATACATGGAACACATCGTGAACTTGGGAGAGATTCGGTGGAAGCCCCAATTGGTAAGCTACCTTCACAACACAATCCATTATTTCGAAAGGACCGATATATCTAGGGCTCAGCTTTTCCTTTTTCCCAAATCACATTACTCTCTTCCAAGGACATATTCATAAGAACACTTTATCACTCACTTCAAACTCTAGGTCTTTTCTTCGGTTATCGGCATAACTTTTTTGCTGACTCTAAGCAGCTCTAATGTGTTGTTGAATAGATCTGACCTTTTCTGCCATCTCATCAACAAGATCAGGTCCTAATAGCTTTCTTTCCCCAACTTCATCCCAGCAAGTTGGAGTCCTGCATTTCTTTCCAAAGAGAGCTTCATAAGGAGCCATCTGAATACTGGAGTGAAAGCTATTATTATAAGAAAATTCCACCAAAGGTAGGTGTTGATCCCAACCACCTTTGAAATCCATAGAGCAAGCTCTCAATATATCTTCTACAGTTTGAATCATCCTTTCAAAAGAACCGTCTGTTTGAGGATGATAAGCAGTGCTGAAATTCAACTCTGTATCTAGAGTATGCTGAAGACTTCACCAGAACTTCAAGGTAAATCTAGGATCCTGATCAGATATAATAGAAATTGGTACTCCATGCAATCTGACCAATTTCTTTACATATATTCTGGCAAGCTTATCTAGATAGAAATCCTCTCTAATAGCAATAAAGTGTGCAAAATTTGTAAGACGATCAACTATGACCGAGATAGCATTATTGCCTTTGGATGTTTTAGGAAGTCCAGTGACAAAGTCCATAGTGATGTTTTCCCATTTCCATTCTGGTATGGGTAATGGTTGTAACATCCCCTTAGACTTTTGTCTCTCAACTTTAACTTGCTGACAAACTAAGCATCGAGAGACATATTTAGCAATATCTCTTTTAATGACATCCCACCAGAAGTACTCTTTCAGGTCCCTAGACATCTTCGTTCTTCCAGTATGAATAGAGAATGATGAACTATGAGCCTCATCCAGCAGCTCCTTCTTTAATTCTGGGATGGGAGGAACAACAACTCGATTCTTGAACCTTATTATTTCATCACAATCAAGGTTGAATTCAGGAACATTTCTCACCTTCTTTTTTAACTCTACATCTTCTTTCTGTGCCTCTTTAATCTTCACATGTATAGATAGTTGAACATTCATTTGAGAAAGATACGATTTTTCTCCATTCATTATAATTCCAAGATCCAACCATTGTAAATCCATAAATATTGAATCTTGTGTGATCCTCATCATGGATAAGCTAGCATGGTCTTGTCGACTTACTGCATCTGCCAACTTGTTTTCTTTCCCAGGGTGGTAATGAATTGAGAAGTCGTAATCCTTAATCAGCTCCAACCATCTTCTTTGGCGCATATTCAGCTCCTTTTGTGTGAAAATATGCTTTAAACTTTTATGATTAGTATAAATATCACACCTTTCTCCATAAAGATAATTCCTCCAAATCTTTAATGCAATGATTACCACAGCTAACTCCAAATCATGAGTTGGGTAATTTTTCTCATGGATTTTCAACTGTCGTGAGGCATAAGCTTTCACTATATCGTTTTGCATGAGAACACACCCCAATACCTTCTTGAATTCATCCCTATAGATCACAATCCTTTCTCCACTACAAGGAAGTGTGAGAACAGGTGCACTGGATAACCTTCATTTCAACTCCTTGAAATTATCTTCACATTCCTCCGTCCAAACAAACTTAACTCCTTTCCGAGTCAACTTGGTGAGTGGATTAGATAATCGTGAAAAAGCGTTCAAAAAACGTCGATAATATCCATCCAAACCAAGAAAACATTGGATCTCAGTTACTGTTGTTGGTCTCGACCATCTTTCGATAACCTATATTTTTGCTAGATCCACAGATATCCCCTCTTTTGAGATTATGTGACCCAAAAATGCAACTTTTTCAAGCCAAAATTCACACTTGGTAAATTTGTCATAAATCTTATCCTTTCTCAGGGTCTTCAATACAATTTTCAAGTGATCTTCATGTTTTTCCTTTCTCTTTGAATAGAAAATAATATCGTATATAAGGACTGCCACAAACTGATCAAGATAGTCTCTAAAGACTCTATTCATCATATCCATGAAGATAGCAGGGGCATTAATAAGACCAAATGGCATCACTATAAATTCATAGTGTCCATACCTTGTACGGAAAGCCATCTTTCGTATATCCTCCCTTTGGACTGTTAATTGATGATACCCTGAACGAAGATCAATCTTGGAAAAGTATTGAGCTCCGCGTAGTTGGTCAAATTAGTCATCAATGCGTGGGAGAGGATATTTGTTCTTGATAGTGATCTTGTTAAGTTCTTGATAATCAATGCAGAGTCTCATTGATCCATCTTTATTCCTAACAAACAGAACAGGTGCTCCCCAAGGTGACGCACTAGGGTGTACGAATCCTTTATCAACATTCTCTTGGAGTTGCTTCTTCAATTCCTGCAACTCAATTGGGGCCATTCTATAAGGTGTCTTTGAAATAGGCAAAGCATCTGGTATGAGTTCTATTGAAAACTCAACTTCACGATTTGGTGGAAGACCCAGAAATTCCTCCGAAAAGACATCGTCAAACTCTCGTACAATGGGAATATTCTTAATCATGAATTTCTCACCAACCATTTGAGATAAATAACCCTCATTTAGTGGAATCAAGACCCATAAGATGGAAGAAATTTCTACTGGAAGGTTATGTTCATCCTTGCATCGATAGATGATCATAGATTGATCTGGAATATGAAATGTGACTTCCCTTATTTGGAAATTGATATGAGATCCATTTAGAGAGAGCCAATCCATGCCAAGAATCACATCAAATTCCACTATAGGAAGGATCACAAGATTTGCAGGAAGCACTTTCCCACAAACTTCAATCGGAGAAGAATTATAAACTTTTGATGCGACTGTTGTGCCATTAGGGATTGTCACAGCTAACTCAACATCTAATTATTGAGGTAATATGGAGATACCATTAGAAAATTATTCAGAAATAAAAGAGTCGGTGGATCCAAAATCAAATAAAACATTTTCTACTTTAGAGTGGATGGTAAGTGTACCTTTCACCACTTCGTTATCGTACTCCACATCCCTGATAGAAATTTCATGTGACTTTCCTTTGTCTTTATCCTTAGGAGTTTGTTGGCGTCGATCATCATCAACAACCCTTGGATTAGGGCATTGATTAGCATAATTCCCCATTTCCTTACACTTGTAACATTGAAGTGTAGGAGGTGCACTCTGTGTAGCCTTTTCTTTGTTCGTATCACTAGACATCTTCTTCCCATCATTGCGGTATTCAAATGCCCGATGACCTTCCTTTCCAAATTTGAAACATTTACTTGTACCTTTAAGCCAACTCCCTCCATGTTTCTTTCCACACTTTGAGCAGAAGGGAAAACTCATCTTTTTTTTATTGTGCTCTTTAGATTTTCCTTTGAATTCCATTTTCCTCTTCTTATCAAACCCATATGACTGATGGGTTACTCCAATCTCCATCTAAACTTTTAGAGCACATCAAACGATTTCCTCGAAGCTATTGAAGTCCCTTATGTCTAACGCCCTTCGAAGACTTGGTTTTAAGCCACTATAGAATCTATCGATCTTAATCACATGTTAGATAATAATACCAGAAGCGTACATTGAAAGTCTTGTAAAATATTCTTCATAGGTACCAATAGATTCAACATCCTTTGCTTTAGTTCATGAAACTCCTTCTCCATCTTTGTTCGAAGAATACGAGGGAAGTACATATTGAAAAATAAGTTCTTGAACTCATCTCATTCCATGGATTCAATTTCATCCCTTTGCCTTGTATTCTTGATAATATTCCACCATTGATCAGCATCTCCTTGCAAATGATACACTACTAAGATGACTTTATCATGTTCAGAACATTGAAGAACTGAAAATATCTTTTCAGTGGTACCGATCCATTGTTCAGCCACTAATGGATTAGAAGACCCGCTGAATGAAGGTGGACGCTACCTCATGAAGGATTCAACAGAATGTTTCTCCTTCCTTTTCTCGTTTGGAAGTCCTACATGATTCATAGCTTGAGAAAGTTGTGTGAGCATGGCTACAAGATTTTTCATTCCAACTCCCATAACGTTTGGTTGCTTAGGGGGACAATCATTGCATTTCCTATAGCATTCCGCATTAACACGATTCCTTCGGGTTCCAACCATTGACTAAAACCAAGAAGAATAGTGTGAGAAACACTAATTATAATAAAAAAATAACATAATCAAGAATAAAATTTCACACTTAAGGTCTTATCGTAGGTTTTTCATGGCCATTTTTAAAACACTAATATCATGTTCTATGCTTAGACTTATCCTTAGGGTTCTTACTAAGGCTTTCACATCCTAGTTTCCAAAGGTTGACTATACCTTTCCTCTGATACAAACTATAATGACACATACATTACATACATTGTTAATACTTCAAAATTGAAGTACACTTATTACAACATATAACAAAATCATTAAAGGACCGTATGGGTATAATGTCTTTAGAAAATGGGAAACATAAACAACAGGTTTATAAATCATCTACATTGTCTCCCATTTATTTTTTCATATCTAGAGTCCCTTTTGGCATATCCTACTTAATAACCTTCTTCCTGACCTGGGGAAAGAAAACATACAAAATGGTGAGCTGAAATAATTAGTAAGGGTAAACAAAAGAAATATCAATCACATCATATTCATAAGAACATAACATTTTGTAAATCTTAACCGGAAAAAGAGATCATAATTTCATAACATGGGATAAATCATAGTAGTGAAATGTAATCCAAATAATCATAACTTAAAACATGAAGCTTTGTGTAATACACACATAATCATAGAAAATCATTTCTTAGTAGTCAAGACACATTTCCAAGACTATCTTAGCGGACAAAGTCCTTTCCTGAACCGAGTTCACTCCTCGTTTCAGTCCTGTTTTACTGAACTAGTTTAACCTGCTGTTCCATCCATGTCTATCTCATGAGATATAAAATATTTACCCAATGCATTGGAGGTAGATATAGGTCCCACCCATCTCATAATTATACCATTCTTATGTGTGCTACAAAATCATAAATCATACATCATAGCATAACCCATGTAATAAAAATGTGATTCTTAAACATCATGTCATCATAACATAATCCATATAAGATAAAAGGACATCATAAAAATAATTCCATCATAACAAAATCAATACAATGTAAAAATAGGGATAGAAACAGAACCCCATATTATCTTATATGGAAAATAATTTTGATAAAACACTTGTACTCCATTCTTGAGGAAAATATCCTTTCTACTTCAAAAAAAAAATTCCTTTATTAACATGTCATACAATTTTAAACTAAAAGAAGTTGATTAAAAATAAAATTGAAAACTTCTAAAGGAAGCTTCTTAGAAATAAAGTTTTGAAAATCCATTCATGCCGTATAAGTTAAAAAAACATTCTTCCCATACATTGGCCGGAAAAGTCAAAAAGTACCTCGTACGAAAAACGACAAAATATTCCTTTCATATCTTTTACTAAAAACTCACCGAAGGGTAAAATTGGATTTAAAAAATTTTAGGTGGATGGAAATAATATTACATATTGAGGAAACATGGATGTGGATGATAAATATTCCCCAGAAAGTTCTGAAGTATAAACAATCTCGGATAAAAATGAGATTGTGAGATTTTCCCTTACCTTAGGTCTGATTTGCTTCGTAAGTGTCTGAACCTCCTATATAATGATTTAAAAAATGTCATTGACTTATTCCAGAATTATACTCATTGTTATGATATCATATATGGTCATATTCTTATCTTCTTATTAGTAATATTTCATTGCTACTTGTTATTCGGGTGCTTATTACTTTTTATTCTGATGCGTGTTTTGTTGAATAAATTCTTATTCTTATTTTTTTAGATTATAGATACCTCATTTCCAGAATTTTATTAGTGTAATATATATCATATTAGTTCATTAAATTCATTTATATAATCATTATGCAATGAATATCATGTAGAACGAGTCGCATCACATCGTGGAGACGGTATTCCTTACGTACGCATGAGCGATGATATCGTTCCCATGATCGTGGAATTATATTGGAGTGTATGTATACTATTTAAGAATCAATATCACTTTACAATAATCATATATATTTTTTCTTTACACCATTATACCCATCCATGTAAGGTGGTGGTGGAAAATAGATTACACCACGGCGTGGAGACGGTATTCCGTACGTACGCACGTGCGGTTATTTCGTTTTCCATAGGTTGGATAGATGGTGAAATAGGGTTGTTTCATACTTATAATAACATATCAGTATATTATTGACACATATTTTATTACTTCATAATGGAACAACTACAGAATAATAAGTGGAAGAAGAAATAAAGTTGAAAGAATCGGTAACGGACATTACCTCTTCTTTGAAGCGCCTCTTTGAGACCTTCTTTTAGGGCACTAAAATTGGTCTTTCAAGAATACCATGACATCTAAGATGTTTATAGGGAAGTGTAGAAGATAATTTTTTAGGTTTTGGCCGAGCTTGAAGGGTCAAAGTGGTGTGAGGAAGAGAGGGAGGAGGTGCCCTTTTATAAGGGAGGAGAGGGGCACCTTAGGAAAAACTAAAAATATTATTTTATTATAAAGTCATATTCGGTTTTTAATAGCTCCAATTTGATTTATTTCAAATCTAAGGTGGGGATGGGTCTAAATAATCTCATACAATAGAATTTATACAAGTTTAGGGTTCTATTTAAACCTTATCATTTAGATTTAACTTTAAGTTAAATAATTTTACTTTTACTGTGTCTTTTTATTTTCTTACACTATAAGGTTAATAAACATACTATAACAAGTAAAAAGAACCCCAAGTTGTTTATTATTAATATATATAACCTTATCTAATTCATTTTGCTGAACCTTAGATTTTTAGGAATAAAATAACAATTAATAATATAATATTTGTTTTAAAAACAATTTTATGTCAATTTTGACACTATATGGTAATTGATTTTTGTGAAACACATAACAGAAATATTAGTTAGAAAAATGTTAATTAAATCAATACTAACATGTCATATTAACATATAAAATTCTTTTAATTCATAAAAAGTCTCAAATTACATTTATTTGGGTATTTATAACATCAATTATGTAAATATTTCATTAATAATATAATTACTGCATCATCATTGTGTCATACATAAATTAAATTATTTAAAGTATAAAAATTAAAAATAAACTACCATTATACAGGAAATATTTTTATCTTTCTAATGAATATTAATAGTCGAGTTTATCTTATGTATAACCCTATATTAAAAATGATTTACTTATTAAACTTTGATTTTAACTATTTTAACCCTTCTTTAAATAAATTAATATTAAATGTCCTAATCTAATACATGTGGGCCTAAATGGTCATATTTTATTCCTAAGGTTGTTTCTGGTCGAATTACACTTATCCAATAGAATTAAGACATGTTTTAGGGTAATAAAAATATAATTTTTACCCTTAATCACCATATTTACTTTTAACTGTGGTAAATAAAAGTAAAAAGTATCTATTCACCAAAAATTATTTTCATCTCATTGAACCAAATTTTACTTAATAACATCAACCGTGTCTCTATGATTTTTGAAATTCCATTCACAGAAGCGGTAAAATTAAGTTTTATGTGAATTTGGAAATTCTCTCAGGAGGTGGGTAAAAGACGGTGAAAAGTTCAATAAAATTTTTATATATCTAAAATTATTATAAAATGACTCAAATGAATTTCATTGAACTTATATAGGTATTATGTATCAATTTTGACATAAAATAAATTTAAATAAAATAAATAATTATTTAAATAAAAAGTCGGGTTTTAAATAGTAACCCAGTGTTTTCACTATTCATCAAAAATTGAAAGTTTTCAGAAAAATACCAAAATTTCACCCTAGGATAATTTCGATATTCCGAATCCAAAAATGAATTCCATTTTGAAAAATAAAATTTACAAAATTTCAAAAATTGGGTATTACTATTCATAACGGTTAGTTTTAATTATATTTTAATAGCATGTCGTTGTTTAGTGAAACTTGGTATTGCGTACAACGCAAGCTATCGAGGAAGGCCACGGTTACATGTAAAGAAAGTCAAGCTAGTGTTGTGTGTAGTGAAAGATTCCTTTGATGATGTATATAACATAAAAACAAAATATTTCTCATAAAAGTCTCAGGTGTTACAAATACTGAGTGTAAGATAAGGGAAGATGGGGGCCCAATGTAGGGTAGTTTATCTTTTTAACCCAATGGTTCAGGGTCCAGTAGAAGGAAGATACAATTTGAGACTTATTGTGAGGGTAATACCATCTTGTTTATGAGTGTTTATAGTTTTGTATTTTGTCATCTGTGTGGAAGTTAGAGACACATGAGAGTGTGATTAAGACCTACTTAAGTGTTGATCCTGCCACGAGATGGTCCATATACAATGGTTCTATAGGACCTTTCCTCTAGTGCTCATTGAGAGGGGGTCAACTCCATCTCTATATTCTGGAGTGATATTTATAGCTCCATGTCAGGATGGGAGTGAGTGTAATACTGATCATTCTATTCGAGGAGGTGGTAGTGGATGAGGGAGCTGGACACCAGTTTCACCTTAATAGTAGTGTGATACTGCTCAGGGTGGTTAGAATATTTCTCAAGGCTATTATTCAAGATAGATTTATTCAGTTCAACCCATATAAGGGGAGTAGAGAACCAATCTATCTGCAATGAGAGTTATGATCCTAGTGGATTCTACTCTAGTATCTTCTCTTTTTTATACAGGGGATTCTCATTCCTTATAATTTTTTCCTATTATGGAAATGCTTAGTCTTGATATTCATTTTTTTAATGGATTTATGACACTTGATATACCATTGGAGAATCTATTAGATAATATATTCCATTTCAGATTTCCCCTTGAGATATATGGGTATTTCTTCTTATGGAATCTCTTTCTTCATGATATGATAGGACTTTATTACATTCTCAAGATAGAATGTTTGTTTCCCTATCATGTTTAAGTTGATTGATATCATCAAAGGGTAAATTTCACATTATCATAGGGTGGTTTTTTATTCACAAGGGGTAATGATATGTCTAAGAATGTCGAGATGGACCATAACATCTTGGGTTGGGTTGGATGATAGAAAAAAACTTTCTAGATTATATTTGGAAATTTGGGAACATAACAGGAGGAATTCACTTATATACTAGAATGTTTCATGGATTTCTTCCCATACAAATTTTATGGTTTACCTCCTGAGTGAGAGGTTGAGAGCTATATTGAGCTAGTTTATGCAGCTACAGTAGTATCTATTCCAAATTATAGGATGGTTACTAATGAGTTTCAGGAGATAAAGATATGGTTAGAGGACAGGGAAGTAACGGATTTTATATGACCCAGTACTTCTCCAAGGTTTTTGGGGGTCCTTTCACCAAAAATATGGATATTAACCTTAGGTTATGTGTGGATAATCAAAAATTTAACCAATTAATAGTTAATAAGTAGAATCAATTACCCCAGATAGATGATATCTTTGACTAGTTATGAGGAGATAGAGTTTTTTTATAAATTAATTAGAGGTTGGGTTATCATCAGGTGTGTGTTTCACCAATGTACATAACTCGTACAACTTTTTTTAGTAGTTATGGTCTATATGGGTATCTAATTAGGCCATTCAGTCTCATGAACACACTGATAGTTTTCATGGACTTGATGAATTGGGTTTTCAACCCATATTTGAATTCTTTCCCAGTAGTTTTTGTTGATAAAATCCTTGTGTATTCTCAAACTAGACATTATCATTCCAAACACCTTGAAATAATTCTTCATACACAAAGAGATCACAGTTTTTATTCCAATCTATCACATTTTTAGTTCTCGTTATATAAATTTTATGACTTGGGTCACATCATCTGAGAAACAGGAATATCTGTGGAATTAAAGAAGGTGACTCTTTTGGTTTCTTGGGAGCAGCCCAATAACTTCATTAATATCTGAAGTTTCTTAGGACTAGATAGTTATTACAGGTGCTTCATCTAATACTTTTCATGTCAAGCTACTCTTGTTGTAGGATAGACCCAGAATGGGGTGATATTTTTATGGTCTGAAGCATTTTAAATGGTTTTTCATGGGATTAAGGGAAGAATGACTTCATCACTAATCATGATTCTTATAGAGCCTGGAATAAGTTAAACAATTTACTATAATTCATGAGTAATATTTCCAAGAGATGTCCTAAAGTAGGTGGGGAAATTCATGGAATACATGTATAACTATTTGAGGCCTCATGAGTGAAATTACCTAGCTCATGTTCTCAAGTCAGCTTCATTTTTTAATTCCTTCTATTGTTGGAGGAACTATTTTCCTGAAGAGTGTTTTGTGCTGTACACAGGACAAAAAATGCTCAAATACATATTTACACAATATGACTTGAACCTTGATCATAGAATTTCAGTTGACTATCTCCATTCATTCGATTTTGAGATAACTTATATGCCTTGTAAAGGAAATGTTTTAGTAGACATAATGGGCTGGAAGACTCTGACATAGGTAGTTCAGGAGGCCAATAATGATTGAAAAGTGATGAACTTGTTATCATAGATGCACTTGGAGGTGATAAATATTCATGGGAATACATTTATCTCATCTATAGTAGTCAATTACACTCTTATTAATAGGGTGAGGATGAGACAGGTATCAGATTTTGAGGGCTTAGTCCTATGGGAGAACGTGGAAGGTGAGGACCCGCCTTTAGGTTGCACTATTGGAAAGGATGAAATTATATGCATACATGGGCTTGTATAGATTCTTGAAGATATAATCAAGGGTATAATTCCATAATTTCATTCCTCATCTTAGTTTGTACATCCTATTCAAACCAAGATGTATCATCATTTATGCCACTACTATTGATGGATCAGTATAAAATGATAGGTAGCTGGTTTTTTCACAAGGTGTTCCACTAGTAAATAGTTGAAGGAATAACACCAGTGACTGGTAGATATTTAACAGTATTTTCCCATCCCCAAGAGGAAATGGTATGAGTTCTCAATGGATTTCTGGACTGGATTACCATGGTCACCTCGAGGTAGTGATTCCATATGGGTTGTTGTAGTGAGGCCCACGAAGGGCTTCTATTTCAATTTGATTAGAGAGACCTTCTCAGTATATGATCTTGATAGACTTTATATCTGTGATATTTTATGCCTTTATAGGGTTCCTCATACCATTGTATCGTATAGGGAATCCTGTTTTGAATCTTATTTTTTAAAAGTATTTTAAGGGGTATTGGGTACACAGATTATAATTAGCACGACTTACAACCCTCAAACCAATGGCCAGTCAAAGCACATAATAAAGGTATTAGAGGACATTCTTATAATATTCCCCAATTTGGGTGATCTTTAGAGGGGAATATAACCCTGGTTGAATCGGATTATAATAATATTAATCATGTTACAATATATATAGAACATTATGAGGCTTTGTATGTTATGTCATTTTAATCACCTCTGTGCTGGTTAGAGGTAGGAGAGGCGGTGCTACTCAGACTGCATCTCATATAGGGTACTTAGATGAAGGTCTAGTTGATTAGAAATGGAATGAATACTATTAAGTCTAGATAGAAATATTTGTTATCACTGTAAAAACACTAGAGTTTTAGGTAGAGGATCAGGTATTTTATGTATTTCACTATGGCTGGGGAATAGACAGATTCATATATGAGGTAATATTTCCCCATGATATGTTGGACCATTCAAGATTTTAGAGAGATTCGAGTTGGAATCCTATGAGTTTCAGTTAACACATAGGAACTAATCCATGCATGAAATCTTCCTTGTATATCATCTACATCACTATCACCCAGTCCCATTTCATTCTTGTCGGATGGATGATGTTGATTTACAGTTAGATGCATCATTTAAGGATAATCCTATATGTATTATTGATTAGATAATGAAATATCTCTGAGTTATCTCACTTCTTTTAGTTTGGGTGAAATGGCAATATAGTCTGTGTAGGATGAGACCTTAGAGAGAGAGGCAGATGTACTTACTCATTAGTTGAAACTCTTTTTAGATACTTGACCACCCTCATAAGAGAAACATGGGGATGCGTTGTCTTAATAAGGGGAGATTGTAAGATCATGGGTTTTTCAATGAGTTAAGGACTATTTATTTGTAGTTTAATTCCTTAATAAGGACCTTATTTGAGTTCTTAATAAGCTCATGGGACTTTTGGGGGTGTATGGGGATTTTTTTGAGCGTGGATCCTCAGTTATTAAAGGAGGCAGCTGGGCTACACGGTTAGTAGAAAATATGCCCCCAGGTCGCATAGTTACTAATAAATGTGTGAGGTGTTCTAAGGCTCTAACCATGGCAACACAGTTTGATGAAACAATTTCACTAGGGTCTCAAAACAATTCAAAAAACCTTTAATTTTTTGCAAAGGAAAAAATCATAGTTGGTGCATGGTTTTCCTAGTCATGCACCATGTCTGTGGAAGATGATTATTGAGGTAGAGATAGTCACACTGTTGGCACATGTTTTTGCTAACTGTGCATCCAAACCGTTCGACCCAGTTCTAAAGTGGTATAATTACTATTGTGCCCTTAATTTCTGTAAAACCTAAATCCTTATTCCTTTTTCTTTCTAGCAGTAAGGAGGATCGTTTTTACTTTTGTAAGAAGATCTCAAGATTTCATCACATATGTTCTTGGATTTCTTTTACTTCTGGACTCTAATTCTTCAACATTCGTTCTAATTGGATGTTCATCAGTGGGTTTTCTATTCCTCTATCACTATTCACTATTTCTCTTCTCCATGAAGAAGTTATTTTGGTAAAATCTAATATTCCCTATTTCCAGTTTAGTTTTATGTTCTTCTATTTTCATCCATTTTTTGTCAAGTTAATAGTCGACACTGGATGAGTGTTCTACTACGGACTTGATGTATATGATCTATACCTTTTCCCACAAGGTCTTGTTGTTATATTTTTTTTATTATTCTACATACCAGACCTTCTGGTGTTTCTCCTAAAATTTATTAAATGCTTTGATTATAATATTTTAACTTTGATAGGTTTCCCAATTTGTTATGTGATATGGTAGGAGGTTGTCAACCTCAACCCGAACCACCTATGATGTGTATTTATATACTTTATCTACGATATAGTACCCTATTTGTTTTTTGTGAGAGACCTACATATTAGTGGGGGCCTAAATGAATTAAATTTAATATTAATAAAGGTTTTATGCCTCATTTTTCATGTGATTACATGTTATTAAAATGGTTAAATGGTTAAATGGAAAATGTGGAATGAATTGGATGAACTCATGGATTGTATATGATTAGAAAATGAGTTATGAAATGATTAATGAATTATATACGTTAATTGATTAAATGAAATTCTTACTCCATGGATTCGAATTATATTAGATGACTTGGACATTTATACTTCTTTGAACTAGCCCATGAGGGTCTGACATATGATTATAGTGGATGGATTGGACATTTCTACTCCATGGATCCAGGTTACTTGTATACCTCATACATTTCTACTATAAGAAGCCATCATCTATGGAAATGATCCTTGGGATCCACCCAAGACTTTATAGAGTTTCCTATTATGATGTTCCATGGACTCGATGAGTATGTCTTGGTCATTTTATATCTTGGATCTTTCCCAGGTAGTCCTAACACTAGATTTCACGGCATATGATGCAGTTAATGTTTTTTAATTCATTATAGATGGATCTTTTTTTTTATTTCTTATTTATATGGATCCTTTTTTAGCTATATAGTATCACATTTACATGTATAACTCCTACATTATAATTGTTATTAAGATTATATTTTTCACAATGATCATCTTATATACAAAAAAACATTATTTTTTATAGACATAATTGGTGGTATCCTAAAGAGTGTTATCTAACACCCTTTTCAGGCCATCGTTGGACACCTAGACAGACTTTATAAATTTGGGTAGGGATTGGGGAAAGCTCTCACCTGAAGATGCATGATTTAACATTGTTTAGGATCGAAGGATCATTGGACCGAGCTATGTATCGTAATGTTATCTAAAGATTGTTCCTTTTGGTCTTTTTTATTTTGATACATGCGTGGTACTGGATTTTTCTTTCCATGTATTTTCACACTTTTTTTATAGATGCTTGAAAACTAATCTAGTATATGTTATTTCCTTTTGCCTTGTTTATTAATTCTATCATGTGGATGTTTACCTTCTACCATTGCTTGATATTATTTTTTATTGTAATTTATTCACTTGTGATACCACTATGTTACTATGATTGTGAGGGAATTTTATCCTCAATATATCACCCAAGACCCATGTTTCTAGTTGGAATAATCTAGAATATGGGGAGGCGGGCTTGAGTCTATGTGACTCACTAGCTCAGGGAACTATTCAGTGGCATCTAGGTCGGGACGTTACACTTAGAAGATAAAAATTGGATCTTATATGAATATGGTATAACATTTTAGACTATGTTTTCTATGTTGGGATGGAGAGTGATGGCAAGAGGGGGGGGGGTGAATTGCCTTTTAAAAAAGTTTAACAATTTAAGAAAAAGTTAAAGCACAGCGGAAATAAAAGAGGCAAGACACAAAATTGATAACGGAGTTCGGCCTAAATCCCAAGCCTACGTCTCCGCTCCCAACTCAACCGTTGAGAGATTTATACGACATCTTGCTTTTTAATGGTTGTAGCAAGAAACCCACTAGACTTTAAGGCAGCCTAGAAACCTATTACAGCTTGCTTTTTATTGGTTGTAGCAAGAAACCCACTAGCCTTCTTACAGGTGAAGGCTAGCTCACCTTTGACTCAAGTCTTTTACAGGGAAGTCTTGACTAACCTCTTCACACCTTGAAGGTGGTGTGAAAACCCAAACAAAGGGAGGATGAGAGAAAGAAGGGTTTGTATGCACAAACTCAAAATAATGCTCAAAATGATAAAATAATAAAAACCGTAAAGAGGATAAGTCTTGGGCGCCAATGGATTGATTGGTGATGATGAAGAGCGCTCCCAAGCTTCTATGGTGGTGCTCCTTGGTTGTGGAAGTGAGTTGGAGCAGGTGGGGATCCTTGAAGGAATGCGCCGGAGGTTCGCCAAATGATCGAAAAAAGTTCCCGTGGGCTACAATATATTTTCGGGGCTTTCTAGTCCTCTATTTATAAGAGAGGAACTCCCAAATGGCCGTTGGGGGTCTTTGGAGCCGTTGGAGAGGCCTTTGGAGCCGTTGGGAGTCAAAAGTACAAGTCTGGTCAAAGCCCAACGGCTAGTTTGACTGGGCACACCGGCTGACCGGTGGTGTCTCACCAGCTGGCCGGTGGTCCACCGGCTGGCCGGTCCTGAGCCACCGGCTGGCCGGTGCTCTAGACAGAGAGCAAGCTCTCTGCCCAGGTTCTACCGGCTGGCTGGTGGTCATCCACCGGCTGGCTGGTGACATACCGGCTGGCCGGGGAGCTCACACCGGCTGACCGGTGGCTCTGGACAGAAACCATTGCTACTGCCAGAGACCACCGGCTGGCCGGTGGGAATCCACCGGTTGGCCGGTAGACTCAGAGAGTCTACTTTCAGTCCTTCTTGGCCCAACTACTTGGCAACCTTTTGCCTATCAACAAAAACACTTGAAAACAAGTTAGAACAAAAAAAGAGTGATTGTGATCATTAAAATCCAAGAGAGAGGGGTACAACAATCTCCCCCTATTTTGATGATCACAATCACCAAAACAAGCAATGTAAAAGACTGAAATGAAAGGCATGCTTCAAAGGATAAATTGAAAAGTAAAGCAAAGCATGATAGAAAAATTTCTCCCCCAATCAACCAAGGAAATCTCTCCCTTTGTGATTATCAAAATAGCACGGGGCATAAAATTTGATTGATGGAAAGGATTGAAAAACAAGATAGAGATTTTAAACCAATTGAAATTTTTGAAATTTGAATTGAATGTTTTGAATTGAAAGTTTTGAATTGAATGTTTTGAATTGAAAGTTTTGAAAGAAAAACGCAAAAAGTCTTAAACGATCCTAATTCCCCCTAAATAAAAACAACAAATCACCGGGGAGAGGTTTTTAGAACCGAGACAAATTTTGGTCCGGAGAGACTCGCTAAAAGGGATTTTTCAATCCAAACTTGTCTTGTGGCGGGTCTTCTCCTATGAAATTCATCATTAAAGGAAATGGTTTTGGGCCTTCCATACCGAGCATTTTTGCAGTCGCACTCGTAAATTAAGTGCCCGATCTTTTTGCAATAGTTGCAAAATTTATATTGGGAGCTCCCCCTTACAAAAATAGTAGGAGCATGGGAAGAGGAAGCTTGCTTGGAATAGCCAAGCCCTTGGGTGGTTCTAGATATGCATTGGGAACCAAGGAGCTTGGAAAGGTTATGTTCACCTTTGGTGAACTTAGCTAGGGATTTCCTTAAATCCTTGATTGTTGATTCCATAGAATCAACATCGGGAAGGTTTTGGATCTTGAGGGACAAGTCTTCCTTCTCTTTGAGAAGTTGATCCTTTTCGGAAGAAAGAATTTTGAATTTCTTTTTTAAAGCAATAAATTTGGAAGAAAGTTCGTGAAAAACTTCCTCCAATTGATCTCTCGCATGTTGGAGATCCTCGTAAGATAAATGATTGAATGAATTGGAAGAACAAGAGGAAGAGGAGTCGGAAGAGGTTACCTCATGAAATGCTATTAGACATTTTTTACCATTGTCTTTTGAGGAGGAGGAGGATGAGGAGATATCACTCCAAGTGGCCTTGAATGCCTTTTTCTTTTCCTTTTGCTTGGCCCTTGTCTTGTGGAGTGGGCAATTGGGCTTATAATGGCCTTTCTTGCCGCACCCATAGCATATTACCTCTGGCTCGGATTTTTCGTCGAGTTCTTCCTTTAGAGCCTTGCAAGATTTCTTCTTTTTGTTCTTCTTCATGAATTTGTGCATCTTGCGGGAAAGGTTCTCGATTTCTGAATTGCCGCTTGAAGAGGAAGAAGATGAGGAGGAGGATCTTTCTTCTTTTTGAACTTTGAAGGTGATGTTCTTTGGAGTTTCGATGAGTTTGCCTTCCTTTTCAGCTTGCCTCCTCATGGTGATCTCGTAGGTCATGAGGGATCCGATGAGTTCTTTGACCGTCATTTCTTTTAAATTCTTCGCTTCTTGAATTGTCGTGACTTTCGGTGCCCATGAACTTGGTAAGATCCAAAGGATCTTCTTGACCATCATTTCTGCAGAAACATCATCTCCAAGAGACTTTCTCCCATTACAAACATCAGTAAAGCAAGTAAACATATCAGTAATATTTTCAGATGGATGCATGGTAAAAGACTCAAAATCTTGACGGTACATATCCAATCGAGTATCCTTAACTTTGTTGGTCCCCTCATGGGTAACCTCCAAAAGTTTCCAGATTTCATGAGATGAAGAGCATGTGGAAACTCGATTGAATTCATTACGATCAAGGCCGAAATGAAGAGCGTTCATGGCTTTGCCATCAAGCTCGAAATTTTTAATATCGTCTTGAGTCCATTTGGATTCATCGGGAGAAGAGAGAGAGTAACCATGCATGACAATTCTATAAATAGGATAACCTATACTTCTAAGAAAAGTAGACATGCGGGTTTTCCAATAGGTATAGTCGGTTCCATCAAAAAAAGGAGCACAACCCAATGAATAAACTTCGGGGCCGAAAGAAGATGAAGCCATCACAATGGATCTTGATTTTGAAACCGGTTAAGGTATTACACAAACACTGCCTCGGATACCAATTGTTGGGACGGAGAGTGATGGCAAGAGGGGGGGTGAATTTCCTTTTAAAAAAGTTTAACAATTTAAGAAAAAGTTAAAGCGCAGCGGAAATAAAAGAGGCAAGACACAAAATTGATAATGGAGTTCGGCCTAAATCCAAAGCCTACGTCTCCGCTCCCAACTCAACCGTTGAGAGATTTATACGACAGATTGCTTTTTAATGGTTGTAGCAAGAAACCCACTAGACTTTAAGGCAGCCTAGAAACCTATACCAGCTTGCTTTTTATTGGTTGTAGCAAGAAACCCACTAGCCTTCTTACAGGTGAAGGCTAGCTCACCTTTGACTCAAGTCTTTTACAGGGAAGACTTGACTAACCTCTTCACACCTTGAAGGTGGTGTGAAAACCCAAAAAAAGGGAGGATTAGAGAAAGAAGGGTTTGTATGCACAAACTCAAAATAATGCTCAAAATGATAAAATAATAAAAACCGTAAAGAGGAGAAGTCTTGGGCGCCAATGGATTGATTGGTGATGATGAAGAGCGCTCCCAAGCTTCTATGGTGGTGCTCCTTGGTTGTGGAAGTGAGTTGGAGCAGGTGGGGATCCTTGAAGGAATACGCCGGAGGTTCGCCAAATGATCGAAAAAAGTTCCCGTGGGCTAAAATATATTTCTGGGGCTTCCTAGTCCTCTATTTATAGGATAGGAACTCCCAAATGGCCGTTGGGGGTCTTTGGAGCCGTTGGAGAGGCCTTTGGAGCCGTTGGGAGTCAAAAGTACAATTCTGGTCAAAGCCCAACGACTAGTTTGACTGGGAACACCGGTTGACCGGTGGTGTCTCACCAGCTGGCCGGTGGTCCACCGGCTGGCCGGTCCTGAGCCACCGGCAGGCCGGTGCTCTAGACAGAGAGCAAGCTCTCTGCCCAGGTTCTACCGGCTGGCCGGTGGTCATCCACCGGCTGGCTGGTGACATACCGGCTGGCCGGGGAGCTCACACTGGCTGACCGGTGGCTCTGGACAGAAACCATTGCTACTGCTAGAGACCACCGGCTGGCCGGTGGGAATCCACCGGTTGGCCGGTAAACTCAGAGAGTCTACTTTCAGTCCTTCTTTGCCCAACTACTTGGCAACCTTTTGCCTATCAACAAAAACACTCGAAAACAAGTTAGAACAAAAAAAGAGTGATTGTGATCATTAAAATCCAAGAGAGAGGGGTACAACATTATACTTATTTTATTCTTTAATGATTTTTAGTATTTTTATATATTTTAGTTAATCATTTCTTAACATAAAATATCCTTAATTTTATTTTTGACGCTATTAATTTAATTGGACTTTAAAGAAATGAAGATAATAATGAATTTATAATATAATTTGTTTCACCATAACTAATGAATAAATATTAACTTAAAAATTATTTTGGAATGAAAATTCATCCCAAGTAAATTATTTTGAATTTTTATTAATTATTCACCTTTAGTTTTCCCTTGACAGCACAAGCAATGTGTTAGTGTTTTATAAGCATTTAAGGTAACAATATAACAACTAAAAAAATTACCATCATTAAAATGATTTCATTATACTCAAAATAATATTTAATATTAATTCACCACTTATTTTTATCACCATACGAACATATAATATATATTTAATTGAAAGAGAGTAACATTTTGTCTTTCTCTTTGTTTAAATTATTATATAGGTCACATTCAAAGACAAGAATCCAATAAATGATTGAATATTAAGAATAATATGATAAGGGTAAAAATAAATTCATCTAGTAATTATTAATTTTAAAAATGGTGGTCTTATCAGTTATTTTTAACCTTGCTTAACCTGATTTACCCTTCTAAATTAGTGACAATCTTTTACTCTTTTTACTATTCATTGTGGAAAAAATTAAGTTGAAATTTTTTACTTTATATTTAATTTTCTCATTCAAAATATGGAATAAAAATTATAAAATTTAATTCAGTGAAGTAGAATAATTTAATTTAAAAATTAACATGAAAACATATCAAAAAAATGTTTTTCAAAAATTTATTTTTCAAACCAAAGATAATATTACAATAACTCTACGACTGTTGATCATCATTATGTAGATTTAAATTCATATATTTATGTACATAAAATATAAATATAATTTAAATTAATCATTATTAAATATTATTTTAATCAATTAAAATGGGAATACATTATGAATTTAAATTTTGTTTTAATGAAAAGAAGTGTTTTTCACTATTCATCGAAAAATGAAAATTTTCAGAAAAAACCCAAAAATTAATCCTAGGATAATTTTCATACAATGAATTATAAAATTAATTTCATTATATAAAATAAATTTTCTAAAAAAATTAAAATTTATTATATTATTTTCTCACAAAAAATACTAAAAATAATGTTTGAAGAATATAGATTTTGGATGAATAAATAGACATTACAAAAAATTGAGTGATTGTTTATTAAGAATATATCAATACATTTATATTTAGTATAAATTTGATATATATTTCATAATTAAATTAATCCTATTCATACTGTCCAATTTAATGGTTAGGTTATAATCATCATATTAAAATAATATATTTCACAAATTGTTTAAGTTTAGTGTTGTGTGTCATATATTCTATTTAATATAATTTTTTTTTAAATATCATAGTGTTATATCCCATCCCATTTCTCATCAAATAAATCATCAAGAAACACAATATTGGGCCACTATCCCACTACTCATCAAGGTTACCGACTAAAAAATCATAAGTAAAAAAATCAAGGATCTAAATCCATAAGGAACACATGCATTTAAAAAGTGTTTTCCTCACTTGTGTGAAGTAACTAAGTCCATTTCAATGTGTAATTTTTTCCTCCATGAAAAAGTAATGGTCTTTCTTAGCACAAGCATTTACTATTTAACAAGAAACCATTTTTAATTCCAAATTGAATTTACTGTTTCGTTTTGTATAAGTTAACTGAAAAAGGAAAGGTGGTGTCATTAGAAAACCATAGATAACCATAAAAATTATTTGAATAATTATTTCATATAACTAATTGATCCAATATGAGAATTAATTACACTAATCATTCCTCTTTTTAAAATTATTATCATTTAGTCTTATTTTTTTATATCTTCATGATTTTACATTGCTAAACAAATAACAAAAACTCACACTATCTTAATAAACATGAAAAGGTAGAACAAAATAGAAAAAAAAATTACTTCTATAAATTCAAAACATTATTTAATCCTCAATAGGAAATAATAATTATCATGAACATGTAGTAATATTATTTTTATTTCATTAATTTCCATAATTGTAAAAAAATTATCACTATATGAAAAAAGGTTGATAACAAAAAAAAACATGTGAAAACATCTTTGCTATTTTAATTTCCAAAAATAATGAATATTAAACCTGTAAGATATGGAATGAGATTCAAGATATAATTTTACTCTTGAATTAATGAAAAATATATATATTCAATTCCATGTAATTAATTTTAATGAATAAATTTAAAAAAAAAGTAAAAAAATTATTCCCTTTATAGTTATCTTGAATAATGATAAATCATTCAACATGTGATTCTCATTCAGAAATATTATATTATTAACTTAAATCACACTAATTTAAATAAGGAGATAAATCATGATTAATTCAAACATTCACATAATTTAGGAGAAGTAACAAATCACTTACCATGATAAGAAGCTCTATATTCTAAGAGAAAGAATGGATAATCAAGAATCAACCACTACTAAAGGAAACAATACTAAAATTTATTTAAATTCCACCATAACCTCTGAAAGAAAACTACCATAAACAAAATACACAATCCTCGGCAATAAATAAAGGAATATAATCATAATATATTCTTATAAATAAGGAGTTGGGAAATTATGATGAATGGAGAATAGGAAAAATACCTTAATTTAATATTTAATCCATTAATCTATAGTCTATAAATTCTTCAGGGTGAGATTATTGGGTGATGTGTGGGGTATGGATCAAATATAGTATGATAGATGGAGAAAAAAAATAATCCAAGGGAGCTCATTCCTTCTATTTATAGATAAATCTCAACAACCTTCACCAAGACATTGTGAACTCTTAAATAACTTATTGTGCCTTTAGTGAAAACATGATATGATTTTAAAGGCGTTTTAATCTCAAGGGTCATGTGCCTTTACAACCCACATAAAACCATTTTCACTACCACCATCTCATGGATCATGTTCCTTTATAACCCATAACAAACTATTTTCACCACCACCATGCACTCTACAATCATGTGGTACAGAAACCTAGGCTGATGTACCCCCTTCATGCTCATCACTATTGTATGATGATATCTACACTGCATTTTTTCGACAACATGACAGACCAAGGTCCATGCCTTTACTTCCTTAATAAATTTTCCTAATACATTTCCCCATCCTTGTTTATAATAAGAGAAACCAGAAGGTAGTAATACTTGTAAATTAGATGAGAAAATTGTTTCACAAAACATGTTACACTCTAGAAACAAATGGCCTACACTATAGCTTAACATTGAACAATCAAGGACAAACTGGCCTTCCCCAAACTCGTCCATAAATAAATCTTCAAAACCTCTAGCACCACACCGACCGCCATAGTATGGTGACCTTAAAATATGCTAAAAATACTTTTCTAAACTATAAAATTACTCTAAACTCCATTATTACACCTTTTAAGCCTGATAAAATGAAATGGGAGGAGCATTAGAAATCTGTAGAATTATATAAGATACAACACTAATAATTTTCACCATTATGAATTTATAATAAACCTCAAAAGGAAGAAAATTGGGGTCTAAACAACCACCCCATGAGATACCTCTCTTGGTTCTTACTACAGTAGGAACATATCTAAAAAATGGCGTAATAGTATATAAATATGAAACATCACCAAATGAGTAAGAGAAACAAACTTACATATCAATATAAGATCAAACACATCAAATCAAAAATGGAGAAAATAATAATGTCATCATAAATATTTTCATATATATGAATCTGGCTCCCAAAGTGATTTCTGCTCATCAATAATGTCACATATTGACCTGAACCAAAGCTATATGTTTTCTCAATAACATCATATCTTGATGGTTTGTATTGTCATCTATCCACTTCTTGAAGATCATATCATCTTTAACATCCAGTTCACCCCAACCAATAATATAAGAATCATTATGAATATATCATTGACACTATGACACATGGAGGACCTCATGATTCTAGACCATCTACTTATTGAACTAATAACTGATAATCCATCACTCCAACCAGTTCCAACAGCTCAAAAGGGAAAAAATGGGGAAAATATTACTCCCACAACCTAACCACTACAACACATGAAGTGGAGACATATTCAAGAACATTTTATATCCATTATCAAATTCCAAAGGCAACATTCTTTAATCAACATAAGAATTATGATGGTCATAAACTTCCTTCACACAACTATGAACTACATATGCTTTCTCTATCACACTCTAAACCATTTATGGTGAAATAATAGACGGATATATACCCTCAATCCGTAATAATGGATATTGACAAGGTCAAGCATTCATAGCATCAAATAGATCCATGCCAATAGTGGAGTGTTAACTATTATTGTACGAATCCTAAATTAAGGTAAGTCGTCTCATCCAAAAAACCTCTAAAGTATATAATTCATGCACATTTAATGTGTAGATACCGAAATCTTTATGTATATAGACATTACAATACTTTTGTATAATACTTAATACATAACAAAAACAGACACCCAAAGGCCGTATTAGTTTAGTGTCATTGTAAACTCAGAACAAAATCTTTTAATCATGGTGAAAGATCATCAAAATCTCCAATAAAGATCTTCCCATTTTTATTTCATACCTAAAACCTTTACTTATATCCTGAGGAAAAGAAAACATAAAAAGGGTGAGCTCGAATTATTAGTAAGGGTAAACATGTAGAACATATAACAACCCATAAACATTTGAACGTAAAAACATGAAAATAAAACATAAAAATAATAAGTAATGGAATAAATTATGGTAGTACATAAGGAAGAGTTCATAAAGGAACATTAATCATGATAAAATAGCATGGGAATAAAACATGTAATTCGGGAAAACCATTAAGCGCATGATATGATTTCCATAGTAGCCAAGGCATTGCTGTTAAGACCATCATAGTGGACAAAGTCCATTACCGAACCAGGTTTACTTGTCATTCCAACCCTGTAATACTGAACCAGATTTACTTTTCATTCCATCCATTTCTATCTCATGAGATATAAATCATTACCCAATACATTGGAGGGAGATATAGGTCCCACCCATCTCATAATTAAATCATTATTTTATGTTCCACAAAATAAACATAAATCATTCATCATAACCCAACGAATAAAATGGGTTTCATATACATCGTCCCATCATAACCAAATCCATATAAAACAATGGATATATTTTCATCATAAAAAAAATAAAACCATGTAAATAATAGGGACATTATACATGAAACATATCCATATTAAATAATGTCATCTTATATGGAAAAGTGTTTTGATAAAACACTTGAAATGAATTTTTGAGGAAAATATCCTTTCTTCTTCAAAATCATTTTCTTTTCTCAAAATTCCATGAAATTTTAAAAGAAAAGAATTTAATTGAAAATAATCATGAAATATTTTAGAGGACACTTCATGGAAATAAGGTGTTATGAAATTGTAAAAATCCATTCAAGCCGTATAAGTTAAAAAACGTTATCTTCGTACTTTTTCTGGAAAACTCAAAAATTACCTCGTATGGTAAACAAAAGAAATATTCCTTCCATACCATTTGGTAAAAGTCAACAAAGGGTAAAAATGTCTTTAAACATAAATGGAAGAATATTAAAAAATTTATGAAAACAATTTTAGAAGACATAGACATGGATGATAAATATAATCACAGTAAATAATTACGAATAAACAATCTCAGATAGAAATGAGATTGGCAAAGTTATCCCTTACCTTGGGTTCAATTTTATCTATATGTGTCTGAAACTCCTCATCTACGATGTGCCTTTTCTAAACCTCCTCTTAGGGCACTAAGGTTAGTATTTTAACAAGTCCAGGACCCCAATTATGTCTCTAGGGAAGTTGATAAGAGAAATGGGTAGGTTTTGGCTGAGTTTGGAAGCTCCAAAATGGTGTGGAGAGGAGAGGGAGGAGGTGCCCTTTTATAAGAGAGGAGAGGCGTACTTTAGGGAACTCTCAAAAATATTAATTTATAGTAAAATTAAACCCCACATTTTTTTTTGACAAAATAAGACGGATCCATTAATGATGGAGATCAGTAGAAATACAGTAGCATAACCACGATGGAAAATGATTGAACCAAAGCAAATCCTCGTAAGGAGGGCCAATGCCTGCCATCTTGTGAGCGGCTTCATTCGCTTCCCTTATAATAAATGAGAAATTGCAGGAATTGAAGCCTTGTCTCCGCGAGTGAATACACCGGATAATGGGGCTGAAAGGTTGAAGCCCGCCGTCAGTAAGATTGATGGCATTGATAACAGTGAGACTGTCGGATTCGATGTGAATGGAATCCCAACCGCGATCTTTTGCGAAGATTAACCCGGCAAGGATGGCGGCAGCCTCCGCGACTGAGGGCTCCCAAAGTGCATAACGTGCTTCGTATTTGGCAGCGATAAGATTTCCCAGGTTGTCTCGGGCCAGTAAACCAAGTCCAACTGGGCCATCCTTAGGGAGAGAGGCATCCACATTGATCTTAAATATCCCTTCCGGTGGGGGGCACCAATGTTGGGGAAGAGGAGAGGGGGTGAAAAGTCTTTGTTGCTCAGGGTGGTTCTGCCAAACCGCAATCCATGACAATGCCCGGTCAATCCAAAATCTGGGGGGCCTCCGGAAATGATTGAAAATGGCCTCGTTCCGCCTACCCCAGATAATCCAAGTCAAAATACACAGGGCGCCTTCTTTAGCCGGCGAAAAGGAGGAGCACCATCGCATCAGGAGAGAAGTAAGATCTGAGGCGGCGTCCAGGGAAAGCTCTATAGTTGATCCCCAGCCATTCCAAACCTCCTGAGCCCCGGGACATTGAATAAGAGCATGGAGAGGGGATTCAGCCACAGAAGGGCAGAAAGGGCATGAGTTGTCGTTTGAAAAGTGTCTGTAGGCAAGGAGGCTCTTAGTTGGAAGGATACCGGTACACACCTGCCACCAGAAAAAGCGAACTTTAGGGGGAACATTAAGCTTCCAAATTGATGTCCAGGGCCTGGCATCTCCTTCTGTAATTTGAGCAGTGAGAGCTCGCCGGTAACCAGCTTTCACCGTATACTCTCCTGAGCTGTCGTTTGTCCAGTAGAGATGATCTGGCCCAGCGTCTGGAACACAGGGGATACTCAGAATAATTCTCCTATCCCTCTCATTAAACCATGAGAAGAGTTTTTCCAGACACCATCCCGCCCCTTGATCATCAAAAAGACAACAGACTGTGGCATGTTCGGATCCTGGAAAAATAGGGGATGACGCCTTCGTGCCTGTCTGATCAATAAGCCAGGGATCAGTCCAAATCTTGACCGTTAAACCATTCCCAATCCTCCAGCCTAGTCCTTTCCTCAGCAGATTACGACCACCCCAAATGCTTCTCCAGAGAAAACTGGGTCGATAGCCAAGATGGGAATCCAAGAAATCCTTATGTGGGAAATATTTAGCCCGGAGAACTCGCGTGCATAGGGATGATGGGTTATTAATCATACGCCAGCCTTGTTTAGCCAGCAAAGCATCATTAAAAAGAGAAAGGTCCCGGAAGCCCATTCCGCCTTCAGATTTTGGTTGACAGAGAGCAGACCAGGCGATCCAATGGACTTTATTTTTTCCGTCCTTTCGACCCCACCAGAAGTTAGATGTGCTGGATTGAATCTTTGAAAGCACCACATCAGGAAGTTTAAAAATGGACATCAAATAGCTGGGGACAGATTGAAGTGCCGCCTTGATTAGGATTTCCTTCCCGGCCTTGGAGATTTTTTTAGGGGTCCAACCTTGTATTTTTCTTTCAATTCGATCCACAATAGCTGAACAGATTTCTTTCTTTGACCGTCCAACCACCGTCGGGAGCCCAAGATACTTCTGGTGCTTATCGACCCCAGGAATGCGTGCTAAAGAGCAGAGATCTTCTCTTTTCGGCTGGGGGACTCCAGAGCTGAAAGAAATTTCTGATTTACTCTGGTTGATCATTTGTCCTGAAGCCCGTTCATACTGTTGTATCGCCTGGCAGATTGCAGTACACTCATTAGGGGTAGCTCGAGAAAATAGAAGGCAATCATCAGCGAAGAAGAGGTGGGATATCGGAGGGCCCTTGCGGCACGCTTTCGCCCAATGAATTATGGAAAGCGAATCTGCCCTGGAAAGGAGGTTAGAAAACACATCAGCCACCAAAATAAAGAGGAAGGGTGAAAGAGGGTCTCCCTGGCGAAGCCCACGGGATGGGGAAAAGCCTCGGGTGAGCACCCCATTGACATTAATACAGAAGGATACTGACGAGACGCATTGCATGATCATTTCAATCCATTTGGTGCAGAAACCCATCTTGAGCATCACAAATTCGAGGAAGTTCCATTCCACTCTATCATAGGCCTTAGCCATATCCAATTTCCAAGCCATGATCCCTCTCTTTGCTCGTGTTTGTGTTTTCATGGAATGGAAAATTTCATGAGCAATAATGGCATTATCAGTGATTAAACTTTTTGCCACAAAAGCGCTTTGGTTCTCTGAAATGACGTCGGGTAGCCAAGGACGCAACCGATTCGCCAGGATCTCCGAAAAGATCTTATACGAAACATTGCATAGAATGATAGGTCGAAAGTCCGAAACCCCTTGCGGATTTTTCATCTTGGGAATGAGGGTAAGAATAGTTTCATTAAGAGAGGAAAGGTCTGTTTTCCCTGCCCAAATATCCCGCATCAAATTGAATATGTCTGGACCAATGATGTGCCAGTAGTTCTTGAAAAAGAGGGCGTGGAATCCATCTGGTCCTGGGGCCTTCGTCGAGTGGATTTGCTTTAAGGCCTTAAGGGTCTCGTCATTCGTCACATCTTTAGAAAGCTGTCTATTCATATCGTCAGAGATCACGGGTTTGATGCAGTCCTCAATCTCAGGAGAAATGTCAGAATGGCCTGCAGAGAAGAGTTTCTGAAAATAGCTAAGGAAAGCTTCTTGGATTCCCCCTGTGTCAGTCACTTTACTACCATCTGATTTTAGAATGCTAGAAATAAAGTTTTTTCGACGTCTTGCTGAAGCCTTCTGGTGGAAATACCGGGTATTAGCATCCCCTTCTGTTATATGAGTATCACACGCTCGCATCGCCCAATAATCTTCCTTATTGCGCAGGGCAACATCCAGCTCTCGTTGGGTATCACTAATTTTGGAGAGAATGCTGCTATACGGGGGTTTGCTAAGGAGATAGCCGATCTTCCTTTCAAGAAAATTGCATTGCCGGTCCGGGTGACGGAATTTAGAGTAGCTCTATGCCTTCAGCTCAGACGCTACTCGGAGAAGGTTGGTTCTCAGATCAGCTTGCCCATTCTTCCAGCCTGAACGGATAACCGCCTCGCACTCAGGATCTTTTGACTAGAAGCTTTCGAATCTGAATGGTTTCCTGGAACTAGTAACGTGATCATTATGGGTGCAGTTAATTACAATTGGGCAGTGATCCGAGCAGTTGAACGTGAGGTGTCTGATATGGTACATTTTGAAGAGTTTCATCCAATCCATTGAGCCAAAGAATCTATCTAGACGTTCAGCGATTCGATTTCCATCAGAACTACCTCGGAACCATGTGAATGGATTACCCGTGTAACCCAGGTCCATCAGCTCTGCCTTAAGGATAGCATCATTAAAATCATCCATAGACGTGGAGGAACGCATAGCTCCACCTTTTTTCTCCTTCTGGAAAAGGATCTCGTTAAAGTCCCCTCCAAACAGAATGGGGCTTGGCAGATCACGACGGAGTTTGCAAAGAAGATCCCAAGATTTCCACTTTTCAGACTGGGAGGGCCAGCCATAGAAGCCCACAAAAGTCCAGGGGGGGGTTGTGGGGATCACAAATGGAAGCAGCTACGTGGCGCTGTGAAAAAGACAGGAGCCTAACATCGACATTATCCTTCCAGAGAAGACATAATCCCCCTGAATGACCCTGTCGGGGAACCGGGAAACAACCCTGGAAACCGCATTTTAGAGCAATATTTGTGATGTCCTTGTTTTCCAATATGGTTTCGGACAGGAAAACCATATCAGGGCAACTTTGAGCGCAATGGCGCTTGAACATACGAACCGTTCGTGGGTTGCCAAGCCCACGGCAGTTCTAGCACAAAGCAATCATTGCTCTAGGCGGGGTCGGGCCTGACCCGCCTCCGCCTTTGTCACTTGTGGGGTTAATGGTGTACTTGATGCTTTCCTCCTTTTGGGAGGACTGGTGTGCATACCACTGGACTCGCTTTGCCGTTTCAGATCTCCCGGTTTGGGATTCCCCGGGCAATCGCCTTTACCACTACCGCGTGCCATTTTCCATGTTCTACGAGTAACATGTCCTGAAGGTGAGGCTTCAGTCAACCCAGAATCTGCTTGCAGAAGGGCATCAGTTGGGATCTGCTTTGGACTCTGCTCAGCTTCAGGCGGATCCAAGGAACCATGTTTCTGCCTCGGAAGCTTTTCTGGAGGTTCTTTTGGTTTAGGTAGCGGCCCAGTTGAAGCAAAGAATGCTAAATTCGGTGTAGTTAAAACGGAGTTGGATTCTGTGATACCCTGAATCAGGTTAATATCTCGCCGAGCCCCATCATTGCATCTGACGATAATCTCTTGGGAGGCGTTTCCATTTCCCCTAATCTCAGCTGGGGATTCTTTTGGGAAGACAGGTGGTCCCATCCTTATAATGGAAGGTTGTCCAGATTCTGGTCGCCTTAGATGGGCTGCAATGAGACGGTCCCGATATATTTGTCTCTCCGCCTCAGGGATATATGCCTCTCTGTGTGCTTTGGCCCGGAGCCACGGACCGTATTGTAGGGTAATATTTTCGGCGGAATTCTCTGCCTTTGACCCGCATGCTTTCTCAAGGTGGCCGATACGTCCGCAAAGGAAGCAGAAGATTGGTAGTTTTTCGAATTCGAACGAGATCCAGGTGTTGGAATCATCATTTTTCAGAAACATACCTCGCATTAATGGTTCAGACACATCGATTTCAGCCTTTATTCGGACCCAGGGGCCCCATTGTATTGGGTCCGAGCAATCCCACTCTAGGAAGTGACCGATCCGGTCTCCAATTTCTTTCATCACATGTGTTGATCTCCCCTGAAACGGTATTCCTTTAATTCTTACCCAGAATGGGGATCGGGTAAGTGTGCAATTCTGAATCTCGTCTCCCCCTTTAAATTCCTCCATCAGAATGAGATGATTTTCAAAGGACCAAGGTCGTCCTCTGAGGACTTTATCTTTGTCTTTCTCCCTGAAGAACTCAAAAACAAGGAGTTTGTTCTCAATTTCCCGGATGGCTACTCCAGCTTCCAATTTCCAATGATTTTGAAGGGTGGTCCTAAGGGCCTTAAGGTTAAATGGTGTCTCGGTCGCCAGTCTTCTGATAACCAATAAAGCCATACGTTTTGTCAAAGTGTTGTCTTCATTTCTAGGGGTTGCGAGTGGCTCTTTTTCTTTGTCTGTTAATGTGAGGTTCTTCCATTGGTTCAGCAGAGCCGTCTCCATGTTGAGAGCCACGAAAAATTCCCAGGGAGGGAATGGCCAAACAGAGGTCCCCTATCCAAGGGGAGTCAAGCCCAGAGGGGGTCCCCGACCCCGAGACTCCGGCTCAGTCCGAACCAGCGCAAGCTAGTTCTTCACAACCGAAGCTTCGCGGCCATGAGAATCTCAATTTTTTCTAGACCTCCAGGAATCTACAAAAAGAATCTCAGACCGGATTTGAACAAAAATTCGCACAGGTCAGGCCCGTCCCCACGATTTCTCTTGTTCTGGCACAACCCGATAGAAGTCCTCCAGTCAGGTGCGGCCCGGAAGATCCATACCACTGTTTCTTTCCGTGCCAACTCTACACGATCTGATCCTTCAAACAAGGGAAGACCACCAGCCGCACCAAGACCTGCGCGGCCAACAGCAACGCGCTGGGGACAAACTCAATCCACAACCAGCCCTGCGCGGTAAATTCTAACGCGCTGGGTAACACAGAAAGAAAACGCGCAAGCCCCCTCGCGCTTCAACTTGCGCACGTCCCCTCGCGCTTCAACTTGCGCGCTTCAACTCGCGCTTCAACTTGCGCGCAGGTCCCCTCGCGCTACAATTTGTGCGCTGGGTAAATTCCTTCGCGATTACGGAGTAGAGGGTGACGGAGACCACGTGGATTCGCAGGGAGGGAATGGAAAAAGGATCGAAAAATCGGGGGGGGGGAGCTTCGCGAGCCTAACCAGCTTCGCGATTAATCCTTCGCGAAGGCTGGGAGAACTTCGCGGGACAGTGTTACTCTGCCAGAACCGCTTCGCGAAGCGAGGACTCGGTGGTCCGTCGCCAGGCAGCACAAACTTCACGCAAGCAGGATGAACAGCGGAAAAAAAAAGGAGAAAGGGGAAAACACGGGTTGGGGAAGCCTCAAGAACCAGAGCCCGAGGGATCGAGACCGAGGAGGTCCTGCGGGAGGGGGGGGGAGCCACGGCTGGATCAACCAGGCCAGAGGCGCCCAGATCTGGAACCGGGGGGAAGGAGGAAGGGAGGATCAAGCGATGCGATTCCTCACCCAAATCCGAAGCCGGCAAGGGGGGAGCGGCGACGGACGGCAACGCAGAGCCCCGGAGGAAACCTAGACCAACACCGGGTTCAGAGAACAGCAGAGGACGAGGGTTGGCCCCGCTTTTCTGCAAGACACAGACGGCGGGAGCCAAGGCACAGGCGGCGAGGGAAGCCAAGGGAAACCGGAAAAGTTAAAGGAGGGAAGAGGGGGGGAACATCGGAGTGAAGGGGGACCAGAACACAGGGAGGAGAACAATCGCGTGGCGCAGACCTCGGGCGGAAGCGCGAAACACGCGAGAAGAAGTGGCGCCGCCGAGAAAACGAAACGGCCGAGGAACTGAAACCCTAGAAAGTCTAGGAGAGAGACGCTCTCACGCAGGGGAGAGACTCCTTCCAATCAGTTTGGTAAATCAAACCCCACATAAAAACCCCCAAAATGACTCAAATTCGAAGATGAGATGAGATAGGGTGGTAATTACATCAACCTATAAAATTTATACATGTTTTGAATTTATTTTAAACCTTATCGTTTTGATTTATCCTTATTTAATCTATTTGATTTTATTTGTGGTAATAATATTCTAAATTTTAAATTGTTCTAAATACTTAATCATGTGTTGTGAATTGTCGATAATTTGATAAATTATAATATTTCAGACCACATAATTTTCAATTTGTAATTTTTAAATATTTTTGTGATTTTTAAACAATTTAATAATATGTTATTTTTATAAAATACAAATAGTGTCAATTTTGACACTATTCAATTATTTCAATTAAAATAAAATACAAAAAGAAGATATGTTCCAACCAAAATATTTAATATATTACTAAAATGTCATATTTTTCTATAAAATTTGTAGAGCACATTAATTAGTTTATATAATATTTATTTTAATATTTTTAAAACCATTTATTTGATATTTTTCTTAATAAAATAATCACTACAATATTTTTTTATAATTATTTAATATACATATTTGTTGAATAAAAATATAAAAATAAAATAATGTGATTAATTTAAATCTAATAGATTGTATAAGAACACTTTTAGTTGAATTTATCTTCTAAAACAACCAGCTTTTAAAATGTTATCTTTTTTAAATTATGAAGGTGACAACTTTGACATCATTTAAAATAAAATAATATAAAAGTCATAATCTGTTTTATAAGGATCCAAATGGTCCACAAGTCAACCCTTGTATGATTATGGTTTATATATACTCTACCAATAAGGTTTGGTAATGTTTTTTGTCCTTTTTATGGGTATTATTATTTTAATAAAAACTATATTATTGATTTTTCACAAAATAAATAATTTATACATCATTAGTGTATAAGCTATTAAGGTGATTATATATTTCTTAAAAATTACAAATAAATTACCATGATGAAAAAAAACATTTTATCATTCAAATTATTATTTATAATCGAATTTATATTCTGTATAACCTTATATTAAAA
Organism: Viscum album; assembly: GCA_963277665.1. NCBI lineage: Eukaryota > Viridiplantae > Streptophyta > Magnoliopsida > Santalales > Viscaceae > Viscum > Viscum album. Next base: position 451,856,599 of record OY728120.1, on the reverse strand, counting down.
ATAATTTAATTAATAAAGTTTGAGTGAGACATATTTCACTTTCATTTAAATAAAATAAATTAAAGGTCATAATCTCATTCTAGTGGGTTACAATAGATTATATTTCGACCCAAGTATATTATACAGAGAACTATAATAAACCAATGATATCAAGACAAGTGTTATTTTAATTTTATAATATTATTTTTACCCTTAATTACCTGATTTACCTTTAACTGTAGTAAATAAAATTTACCATAGTTACTATTCATAATGCCCAAAAATAAATTTTATCTATTTAAAAATTTTGAACCTCCTAATTCTAAATATGAAAACCATATTTAAAAATTCATAACACATAAGATAAAATAATTAATTTAAAATTAATCTCGTTGTCAGAAAAAAAAATGGGATTTTATTTAAAACATTGCAAAAGATTGAAATGTTTTACCTATAAATTCAATGTATAATTAATGATAATGACATAAATTATATTAAATGGTAAAAATATATTATATTTATAATTTAAAACCATTCAATATTAATATTTAACCATATCAATTATCTCGATTAAAAAATATTCTTTTAAGTAAAATTTAGCATAGTTTTACTATTCTTCAAAATATAAAATTTGTCCTAAATTTATGAAAAATTTATCCAAAGTAAATTTTTATATCATGATTCAAAATAATTAGTTTATTTTTTCAAATTGATATTATAAACTTCTCAAAAAATAGATTTAAAATGGGTGTTCCATCAAAAGGCGGCAAAACTATATTTTTTGAAAAATACTTATTTTACCTGAAAATTTTATTTTGTTCTCATAACTTGTTCTTGAATATGTGTAAAATGAATGATAATGTTATAAAATTAAAAATGTGGTTAATATTATTCATAAAGTCTAGTTTATAATAATATTATAATAATATATTTTTGTTTAGTAAAAATCGGTATTGTGTACAACACACGCTATTGATGAAGGTCGCTCTAGCGTGCAACACAAGCCAAGGGTATTGTTGCGTATACTATAAGATAATATGGTGTTGTGTATTGCGCCATCTAATCTTGGTGTATTTTAAAACACAAGACATCAAATAAATTAAAAATAATATTTCTCATAAAATCTTGAGGTGTTACAAAATGCCCACTAGATTTGGGATATCCTGCTAAGTATTATCATTCATATCTGGATAAAAAGTAGTTTTAAGGCATAATTAAGAGATAAAATCATGTTGGATACCTGTCCACATAATAGAGGTAAAAATGAGGATCACAACAAGATATTTTTTCTTCATATTCCCTTGAAAACTCACTATCTCATCCAGATACTGCCTTGATAACTCCTCTTCCATGATCAAATCATTGATCGCTAAGAAGTGAGATAAAATTATCAAATGGTCCATGATAACCCATATAGTTTTAAAACATCACTAAACTATGTGTAAACTAGTGGTTAAGTTCGTTGAAATGTCCTCTCACTTCCATGGAAAAAATAAAGTTGTTGAAGTAAACCACCAGGAATATAGTGCTCAGCCTTCAACTTATGATAGACCAAACACTAATAGAAAAACTCCTTATCTGACTTCGAATGACCAAACCACTAAAACTAGACTCTCAAATCGGGGTAAACCATTATCACATAAAGATATACTATTGAGTATATTGGAACTCATATAGAACCACCTCATGCAATACTGTCAGAATGAAACGATTCCCATGGAAAATACCGAATGTTTTCCATCCTTAGAATAACCCTTAATAGAATCACTAATGTGTGGAATGTTATCCCCTATTAACTATTCAAAGGCCCAATTCTCTTCTAATGTGTATAGTGGAACTTGGGTCGAAACATCTATGATGATAATATTTTTTATAGTCAATTGCTTTTTATTTTATCTTTTTATCAAAGGGTTTGTTTAAAGAGATTAGTTAAATTATTTGATGGATGAATTTTGATTTAAAAATTTGATAAATATTGGGGTGATTTTATTATTTGTTATTTGATATTATGATGTCCTTGAGATTTTTTTTATTTTTCATTAAATTAAAACCCACTTTACATTATGATTTTGATCTTAATTCCCAAGTGTTAAGGCGTTATTCCATGCATTAACATAGATAGGTTTCTAATATAAATGAATAACTATTCATGAATGTTTATTTATAGTTATCATAATCCATTTAAACCACACTTTAAATAATATATTTAATTAATCCAATACATATTATGTTTAACATACATAATGTTAACCTAAAGAATATTTTATGTGAAAAATTTTACAATAAATTAACTCAGCTGAATGAGATATTTATTCATAAACTGAGTTTTTTAGAAATATATTTTAATATTTTTAACTTTATTATTTAAAATAGAAGAAAAATAATAGAACAAGATAATTTTAGTGCACTGAACACACACATGAATAGTGAATAAAATAAAAAATGAGATTTTCACTGAATAAGAATGTGAAATAAGGGAATGGTTTCAAGTTAATTTAAAAGAATTATATTTCACAACATAGGTTGGATTATAATTATAGCTAATTATGAAGAAAAATGCATTAATATTCAATTAAAATGAAAACAGACTTACATTATTACAATTGAAAACAATAGAAAACAAACACAAAATGGAAAGTGTGGGAGAGGTTTATCTTTTTGAAACAAGAGTATAGAAATTCATCCTAGACCGATTGAAATTATATGGTCATTACGATTATATTATTTTATTTCTTGAATTCTAACATATCATAAGGAGAAGAGAGAATGTATTTATAGCCCAAGGTGTTGGACTGTTTTCCTTCCAAAACTACCTCTCAGGTTAAATCAAACATTTGACCATTTAGACAGCATAATATAGAGACATATCCTTATTAGAATTAATATATATTTATTTGGTTATTTTTACCTCCAAATTTTGTACATGTTGGACTTTTGGATCCAAGTTTATGGCTATTTTCCAATACAATGTGATGTTATCCAGTTTTGTATCAATTTTTTCAATGGTATAAATGTAAATGAATTTAGGGATATAAACATTTCTTCAAATCAAAACCATATATTATCAATATATGGTAACTTATATATTCACATTCTCCCCATAAAATTACATATTAATTGGAACTCTATATTGGGTTAAAAGTAATTAATTGTGGTCTGGACTTTAATTCATCAATTAGGCCCATTATTGGTGGATTTGGGCATTGAAATTTTTATTAAAGTTGAAATTTAATATCCTTATACTTATAGTGGAGGATAAATGAATTTTTATGTCTTTATTTATCCCATAAAATATAAAATCATAGCTGATCCAGTTCATTGGAGGATTCAATGGGCCTTCTTGTGTGGTCTATATGGACCACCAAATGTGTAAATTAATGAAATATCCAATTGAATTATTAATTTTTTTTTAATTTGAATATGGAGAACTAAAAACTAATAATCACCTAATTTATATACTTATATTAAAAGATATAATCAAAAAATTAAATTTCATTCTAATTGAACAAATTAAAACGATACCCTATATCTATATTTTATGATCAAAACATGTACATTGAATAAAAATTAATCATTTTTAAGTAACAAATCAGTGATGAGAGTAATGTAAAATCAGGTATGAATGTGCAATAACAACTCCTCCACATATAAGATAGTGAATGTCAATATGTATAAAAAATATAAAAACAAAAGAAATTCATTTTCACTCACTAATAAATATTTAAAAAGAGATAATCAGGGGATGGAAATACTAGCTCACTCATTTATAAATTATTCCAATGTAATTTTTTTACTAAAATCCTTTTTCAATACAATTCATTTTTTATGTTGAAAATATTAATTACAAAATATGATCACTCAAAACATACTCCTCTCAAGATGATGTAAATTTATTTCATGTGATTTACTCATTTTCCAACCAAAAGTGATATCAAATTGTTTGTTAGAGATTTCATCTTAAATTATCTTTCCTAAGGTGTACAAGTATAAATAGGTGTTTTTTATGTATTTTTTAGTGTATATGGGATAGTAGGAAAATTATGGATAAAAGAGTTTAAAAGAGGGGTAAAACACAAACATGAGAAACTAAATGTATAATTTTTTTAATTATACATGGAAGGTTGTGGGAAAAAATATTTATAAGGTAATTAAAGTGTGAAGGAAGAAAATAGAGGTAAAATTGGAAAGGGATGAAATGATAAAATTTGTAAAAAACAAAAAACATCCCCAAAGATTCAGGAAAACATGATACAAGTGTTCTATTTTTTTTTACTTTTTATCTTTTCTTCTAAATTTTTACTTGGAATAAATCCCTCACTAATCCCCAAAACATGTTTTATCTCCTCACGACATTGATTGTAATATTTTTATCAATGTCAAAGGCTGGGGAATAGTGATTTTTGACCTTCCAAATACACAACCCATTCTTTATTATTTTTTAGTTTTTTTCTATTTTTTCAAATTTTTTGAATACTTTTCAATAAAATTTGTATAAAATGACATAAACATGAATCCATTACAAAACATCACTGAAGTAAAATGTATTCCTTCTTATTAAATGGATGCTTTCCCTCAATCATATGATGACACACTAAAAATCAAGGAAATGGTACCCAAAATGAAATCTTTCTCCACACACTTAAATTTCAATAAACTATTCAATTAAATTACATGTAGCTATTGTGAGGGACAAGGTGTTGGGCTGTTAATATATCAAAAAATTGTTTTTATATTCTTTAAGGGGATTTCAAAAGGATTATCCATGTAATGGTAATGGGAGGATACTTTTCTATTTTTATTCTCACGTGTTTCAGAAAATACCTATATCATATTATTTTATTCTAAAGTAGGAAATTCAGCTCAAAGATCAATAAACTCAAGGATCGCAATAGAGGGTGAAAAAAAAATATGAAAATATGGTCAAATGTGACCTTGTCATGAAAGTTAATTTTTTTCCTCATGATTGAGGATGAAATTTTTTCTAAATTAATAATTGATCCTTCGAATCTTATCGGTATTGAAGGAAATTTGTTTATCAATTTTTTTAATTAAAAGAAAAAATGTTTGATTTGAAATAAGTTATTTTGAATCCCCAAAATGGTTAGAAAAAATTTCAAAAATTAATTGTGAGTAATTATGACTCTTTTTTTATTTTTTCTATATATTTCTAAATACTCACCCACACAAAAGATAAAGAGGGAAAATGGGTTTTTTGAAGAAATTGGTAAAAATGTGGAAATGAGAGAGTAATAATAAGAAATATAGAGATAGACAGATAGAGATGAGAAGGAGGAGGAATAAAAATAATGGGATATGGAGTTAAAGGGAATGAGGTTTCCATTGTTTTGGATTTGGTGTGTCATTATCTACATTCATTAGTAGGCCTACTCCAAAAGTTGGGGATCTGATGGAAGTAGATGTGGTTCCCGAGGTGTGTTTCCTCTCAGGGATATGATTTAAATGATTCCCATTAATCATGGATGTATTTTTGGAATAAGTTTCTTATAATTTCACTCCACCAAATCAGTAAAAATTAATAACAATAATATGACCTTACTAATGAAGATTAAGATTACCTGGGTGAAGCTGAAATCTATAATTGAAGATAATTATCTTTTCACCTTCATGAAATACCTTTAAAAGTATGTTCATTTAATGGATAACCTTATCTATTTCATTTTAGATAATTTAATTATAATAATAATTAAGTTGAAGATCCTCCAGTACATTAAACTACAGCAATATCTCTCCACCGTATTTTTTATAGTCAAAATTACATATTTTCACAAATAAATGAATTCTGTTAGATTTCAACTGGTAAATTAAATGCTTCACCAAAAACTATCCAAAATTGAGACATACCAGTTGGTGTTTCATAACCACTTCGATAAGATCAAAGAGCTTCACTATGACTTTAAGACCAGCCTTTTCATTGGGTCTTAACAATTTTCTCAAGAACTCTTTTCACTTCTCTGTTAGAAATACTAGCCACATATTTAGTTTGGGGGTTGATATGCAGTTGATATTTTATGTAAAAATACTTTTATTAAATAGATTCCAAATATCCAATATAGAAATGAGTTCCTAAGTCACTTATCATAGCACAAGGAGTTCTAAATCGATTGAAAACGTGGGTTTTAGGAACTCAATAATAGTATATTAATCATCCTTCCTACTGGGTTTGAACTCAACCCAGCTTGAAACATATTCAACTTTAAGAATAATGTAGGATATTCCATTGGAATGGGAGAATGGTCCCATGAAATATATTCCACGAACATAAAATATCTCACAAAATATTGAGGGATTTTGGGGAATTTCATTTCTTTTAGAAATTGTGCCAAACTTTTTGAAAGTGGGACATGATTGAAAGAACTCTTGTCAGTACTTGAAGAGTGTAGGATATATGAATCTAGAGTTAAAGACCTTTCAAGAGGTAATTTTTGGTCTAAAGTTTCCACCACCATGCATTTAGTGGTTATCTTCTAAGATTTCACATTGTTTTTCTTCATCAAAAAATATCTTAATCATTATGTAAGAAAGATTTTTCCAAATTTTATTATCTTACCAAAAAGAGTATTTTGAGTCACTTTTCATCTTCTATTTTTATAATTTTGAAAAAATTAAGGAAAACAAAAAAAAAAATTAATTAATAATTGGGGTATACCATGGTAACTTAGGAGTGAGTTATGAGATGTGTTCAGGGGAAAATCCATGGTCAATGATTTCAGAATTTGGAGAATTATAAACTCTACATAGGTGATTAACCGCATGTTTTTCATTTCTAGGTCAATATTTGATCTTAATTTCAAACTCTTGGAGCATTAGGATCCATCATATTAGCCTTGGTTTGTAATAAATTTTCTTGAGTAAGAACTTTAATGTTTAATGGTCTATGAAGATGATGATTTGGGAACCAAAGGGATTGGTTAAAAAATTATCCAAGGAAAAAAATCATTGTTAAAATTTCCTTTCTAGTGACTGGGTAGTGATATTGAGTTTAATAAAAAAAATTGAGGCATAATAGATGAAATGATTAATTTTTTATTTTTATTGACCAAAAAAAGACCCAATGGACCTATCAGAAGCATCGAACATAAATTTGAAAGGTAAGGACCAATATAGGGATGTATTATCGGGGAAGTTGTAATAAAATCATTGAGTTTAACAAAGGAACTCTTGAAAGACTCATCAAAATGGAATGTGACGTAATTTTTGAGTAGAAGAGTGAGTGTTAGGGAAATCCTACTTATGATATAGATTAATTTCAATTAGAAACTGGCATGATAAAGGAATGAACATAAGTCTCAAGCTAATATGGGTCTAGGAAGTAATTGGATCACCTCATTCTTAATTATATCATCTTGAATATCCTCTTAATAAATTATGAACCCTATTAAATTCCCATTTTAAGAAATTAAGTTTCATTTTTTTAAAATTTAACATAATATTACATTGGACACACTTTTATAGGACCAGAGATAATGAATGAAAGTTGGATTCATAAAACTCATGATAAATGATAAATTCATCCACTAATACCTCCATGAAATGCTTAGTGAATTCTAAAAAGATAATAATCATACACTTATTGAATGTTATAGTATTATTTCAATGTCCAAAAGGCGTTATACTATATATAATTGTTTAAAGCATAAAATCAATGTATACCTATCTTAGTCTAGAGGTGTGACTGAGATTTCGAAGAATCCAACGTATCCATCAAGTTTGTTAAAGGTAATTCCTACCTAGGTGTCATGTAAAAAAATAAAAAAAATAGTAATGGGGGAAGAATAAATATGGGACATGTTCCTCTAGTCCCTATCCCTTCTTTGATGGTTCCCTTAGTTTACAAAATGATATTGAAGTATTCTCCAGGGATTTTAGATAGTGAAAACTTGGTCCTTACTAGTTATAAATATTTTATAGATTTTACTATAGTTTTTTATATGTCCTCTAATAGACTCCCTTTCATTATAACAATTTATATTGTACCCATATGTTTTGTTAGTGTTTAGGGGTGTCCAAGGTGGATCTATTGGAGAAATATCTCAGCGAAGCTATGAAGTACAGTCATTTGTCACTGGTGGTGAGGTTAGGTATTGATAAAACATTTTTAAATTTTTTTCCAGATATATGATTGCTCATGGGGTATCTTCCATCCAGTGAAGGTATTAGTTCATTCAAAATAATCTTTCTAAATTAATTTATTTTCCATGGAGGATTTCATGAGGGTGTGGTCTATGAAGGAGAGGAAAAGTGGATCTTAGAGGTTTTTTCTTTCTCAGTGTTCATGGTATGATCACTATGGGAAGGTTTTAAGCTTGGTGGTTGTGTGATTCAGGTTACCTAGCCTTCCACTTCCCCTTAATAATCCATATATTCTCTAAATTATGGGTAATACCTTTATATTCTTCTTGTGATCAGATGAGGATACTCGAAGACTATAATTTTTGTTAAATATGCTTGTTTGCATTAAACATTATCTAGGATTTAATCTCCCATCGCTTTTTTTATCAGGTCTATAGAGGGTTTCACTTGTTATAAATGGTATTTTTATCAGGTGCTTCCTAGGTTTTGTGTTGAGTTTCGTCTTTAGGTTCATTCGGTGGATGTGTGTAGAAGAATTCAGATGGGATTTAATGTTTATAACCCTATGGTGGTTTGGTCCCTATGAAATATTCTCAATATTTTGGTATAAATGAGTTAGGGTTTCTATAGTCTTTTGGTTTTAAGGTTCTAGATATGGTTCTAGTGGCCTATGACTCTAATTTAGTCACTGGTTTCAAGTTATGTAAAAAGGTAGGATTTCCAAATTTGGATGATTATTTTCATGTGACTATCATGTGCCTTGTCATTTGGATTTTTGATATGTCTGTAGCCTATTATATGTCACTTATTCCTAGTTACTTGATTCCAACGAATCCTAAAGGGAAACTCGTTACCAATTAAACTCACCATTCCCCTCTTGTTTCCTTATACTTATTAAACATGAAACTCAGTTTCAGTGTCATTGAGATTCAACCAATTTAACCTTCTTCAAAAACTCTTTTTGGGAAAATATTAACATAGGGGGTTTTAAAATATTTCTTGTTTCAACCCCCCCCCCCCCCCCCGCCGCCATCAAAAAATGGTTTCACTAGTTATAGAGTCTGGTTCCCCTGAAAATCCTTTTCAGAAAGGGTGGTTTGGTTAGGAGGTGGGTCTCTGGTCTCCCCCCCCCCCCACTTATAGTGTTGCCTTCTTCCTTAGAGGGGAAGGGCAGAGATCTTTCATGAAAACTATTATTCTATGGAGAAAGATCATCTATTTTCTAAACCTATTATGGAGGTTCCATTGGATCACCAGGTCACTTCAACATTCTCACCTAACTTTATTTCAATGCTGGTAGACCTGTAGAATAAAGATAATATCTCATAATACATTATTTTCATAGAGGTAGATATTTTTATGGTTTCATAATCACTAATAAATAGTTTTCCTCTAACTCACTCAATAGATTATGAGGAACACACCATTAACTCAAGAGCTCGGTCTAAATCTTTTTCAGGCTATAAATACCTCTCTACTATTGTACAATTATGTATATCTTTATTTCAAATGATATAGGATTGGGCATTCAGGAAAATATTGATTTCATTTTAGGTGAATCTCATCAATTAAAATCTATAATTATTTTTATTCTACAAATATAAAAAAATGTTGGATCGAATAAATTATTTCTATAGGAGTATGGGTTTCTCTGATTTCATGGATTAAATCCAATTTAACCCTTGTATATGGATCATTTGGAACCATAGAATTATTGTGGAATATGTGATGATTATCCTTAACACATTTCCATGAAGGAGAACTCAGGGGGTATGGTTTTTCATTTTTCATATATTTATTATAATTTTTAGAATTTAGATAGAAATCCTTTGTGAAAAAACCTTTCCAATGTTAATATAGGATGAATTGCTTAGTTTTTGGGTGGGTACTTTAACACCACTATAGATTATTTTGAGAAAAATGGCAGAGCATCTTTTTCTAAAAAATCTATTCATTATTTCAAATAATTTCTTACATCTATTGGCTTGATTGATATAGTATTTTTGGTGATCATATTTTCTAGGTTCAATAATCATAACTAGAGAAGGTGTATATGGAGTAGGTTGAATCAGTTCCTCACCAACATACAAGGTATACACTCCTTCTCTCAGACTTTTTTTAAGCACCTCATTCATTGTTTATCATATCACTCAACCCATTTGTGAGATTAATGAGGGAAATACAATACTTTTACCATTTCATTTATTCAAGAAACTCATTTTAGATTTAGGGGTTTTTATAGATGGTTAAAAGTTCTTGGATTTAGCAATTGTTGGGTAATTCTTGGGTGGGTTTTACATTGCACCTCCATCACTTGAGAAAATATCAACATGAGTGGAATTATAGTTTTCCAAATATATATATCAATCTAGAAGGACATAAGATGTAAATATAGAGGATTTTAGAAACTTTATAAAGTAATTGGGAAGATTCCATTTTTGTCTCCTTGAATGAGAAGAAATTATTTATTTCCAAAAAAATTCTAGATATTGAGAGTGTATACAGAGAAATATCAAGGTCACCCTGGATAAGGTAGGGGATTATAACACTACTTTTTTCAATACCTTCATTATAGAAATAAAGGTGTCCAAGAAGATCAACATGAATCTGCAAGATGGTTCATATACATGGGATACTAAGGTATTTGGGAACTTACCTCTATATCACTTTGAGGGTATTCTAGTAAGGCCTTATAATTTTAATGGATGAATAAAATATGAGGATATATGAGTGGATAGTTTTTTGAAATTAATTACATTGATGGTGGAGGAAAAAGATAATGATGAGCTATAATTCATCCTAAATGAGGAGGAAATACAGGAGGCAGGGTCAAGAATAGAGAAAGTTCCACTGGTCCAGATGGATTCCCCATTTGTTTCTTTGTGGCTACATGGGATATAATCGTGGTTCATGTTAGTTAAGTAGTTCATAATAATTTTAAATGTGGGGATCTTTTTAGGGTTTTTTGTGATTCTAAGTTGGTGTTAGTATCGAAGATTCATAATCCTGATACTCTATTATAATACCAGACTATAGGTATTTTCAACTTCACTTATATAATTCTATAAAATCTCATTAACATAAGACTTATTCTATTGATTATGGGACAAGTATCATAGGAACAATATGGTTTTATTAAAGGAAGGAGTATTCAAGGTGAAATGGGGATAGAGAAATAAATTTTGGATTATATTAAGAATAATATTCTGGGATCCAATATTATAATCAAAATGGATATAGAAAAGGTAATTGATATGTTATATTGGAGTTCCATAGTTAGAGTTGTGAGGAAATTTAGGTTCAAATAATGTGTCTGTGACCTGCTTTTTATATGCTGTTTCTCCTAGTGGATTTATATTTCATTAATGGGAATGGTATTTGGTTTCTCCAGATTATATGCGGATTAATGAAAGGTGACCCAATCTATCCAAACATTTTTATTTTAGTCCAGGACATTCTCTCAATGAATATAAAAGGACATTTGGAGGAATGGTACATTCTTAATTTAAATACCATGTACGGGGATGTCATGACTACAAATTTTATGTTTATTGATGATGTTATCTTAATCATTAATAGTTGTATTGGGCCCATCAATGGTCTTGGTAAAATTAGGGAATCATATGGAAACCTAATTGGACAATAGATAAATCAGGGGAAGAGTAGTGTGTATATTTCAAAAAAATGTTCTTGCATGCATAGTAAGATTATTCAAAATAAGAAGGGTATACAAATGCATCATCTCCTAATAGAGTATCTGGGTGTTACCATTTAAAATGGAGGAATGGAGAAGTAATTATTTAAATTCAACATCAATTAGATTATAAGGCTTATTTGTAACAAGAAAAAAATCTATCATTTTCAGGTTGAATTAAACTCGTAAACAACATTATCAAATCTATATGAATTCATGTTTTTTCTAACATTAAGGAATTGAAAGGGACTATAGAGAAGATTGATAAAATAATTATTGCCTTCATATGGGATACTAACTAATAAGGAAAATGTAATTTTGAATCATGGAAAAGAATTTACAATATGATTGAAGAAGTTAGAGTTAACCAATGATGCATCGTTGAAACCATACAAGACATACAAGACAAGATAGCATGGAAAATCATTGAACAGAATACTCTTTAAGTGAGATTCATGATAAAAATATTTGGTGTCATCTTTATGGTATAGGATGATCATGTTTTATTATCATCAGGTATCATAAGATGAATGATTTATTATTTAAAGACATCGGAATAGAAGGTTCACTAGTAGGTGGTTTGTGAATATATCAATGTCTGGAAGGATAATTGGGATGGTGAACCATTATTTTTTCCTAGTATTATGTTTCCAAAAAACTAATTTATGGAATCTAGTTTTTTCTAGTTGTGATTAATTATACAATGAATTCACAAAAATTGATTACCTTTGATAATATCATCTTGAGCACTGAGTCGGAGAGGTGTATTTTTTATTTCATCTACAAAAAACTCAATAGTTGGAAATTTCAAGCGATCATACATGATAGAAGTGGAAATTATGAGTGGGTGGTTAATATTAGGTGAAACAATATATCTTAATATTTTAACATCTTGGTATGAAATTTGATTTAAAATTCTTTTCTCATGGATTAATGTGTCTATAAAAAAGGGGTACTTCTTGTATCTTGCCTCTAGTACTGTGCGGATCTGAAGATGGAATCTTATTGGAATATTCTCATTAATGGCGACTAGAAACTAGGTATCTTGAGCCTATTTTGACACTACATGGGTATTTCTGGGAATTAGGATTCTATTTTATAGTTCCTTGAATCTAGGTTTCAGGGGTAGGTCTATAATGATGCGGATATTAATAAACATAGTATGATTTTTTTCTCTAGGGTGTTGGATTATTTGGGAGGCCATAAATAGTTTCCATGATGGTAGATTACACTCTCACCAATTTATTCATGTCCAAGATATATCATTGGTGGTGGATCTGGGAGATATCATTTTTCAAGGATGATCTTTGGTTTCTCTATAGTGTATTACGTCAAGTGCAGTCTTCAATATAGAAGGAAGAGAAAGGAACATCCAATGAAGGTGGGTTTTTTGGACACTACCATACATAGGGAAGAAAATTCATGTCTATAGAACTTGTTTGGATAGAAAAATGAGATTTTTTATCATGAGATATAGTATAGGATTAGTTTTCTTTGGTTTTAATACCTTTTATAGTCCTAGAAACTCTTTTGGCGTAGAGTTGAATGCTATGGGTAGTGGACAGACCATGTGAAAACTTTACAAAATTTTCATATTTGAGGTTTAATATGACTCCAAAGTATTGGTTGAGTGTATTTTTGGAAAGTTCAGTCCACCATGGGATTTGATAATTTTTATTAGAATTTATAGGATGATTACTGATCAAAATATTGGGGTTGGTCACACATATAGAGGAGGAAAAATTGTAGCATATTCTTTATCATGTAAAGGGGTCCTGGATGGGAGTATAATTTTATATTTTTTAGTGGGTACTTACCAAATGAATTTAAACTCGTTATAAGGGGTTATACTCCTAGTCTACATCATCCCCCCCCCCCTCCAGGAATATGGATTCTAATCCTTCTATTTCAAATAAAAAAGTTGATTTTTCAGTCATTCAATCAAGTGTATCCATCAAGGAATAGATAATGTAAACTTCCATCTAATATTTCTATAATTTTATCAAATAAATTATGTGTGTAGTGATATTTTTAGGTTTTTGTATTCAATTTTAGATAATCAGTGTAACTTATCCATTTTTTCACTCAATTTTTGACCACATATCAATGGTCATTGGTGAGAATAGTTATCCCAATATTCTTAGGTACCACCTAAATTGGACTAACCCACTCGCTATCAGAAATTGGGTATATGGTACAAGAATATAGAAGCATGGTAATATATTTCCTAAATACGATAAGTATAAGTGGATTGAGCCTTCTTTGAGGTTGTGTGATTGGTTAATTATTGTTAAAATTTCAAAAAAAATCTATTTTTATTATAATATAATGAAAATGAAAATGGGATTTAATCCACTCTCAGAAGTGTCCGTAGAAACTAGTTGGACCCCAAATTCAATGGATAATATGTTAGTATGGATATCAATATTAGTTCTAGCTATCCTAAGGAATGGTTTTCTTAGAATTAGGGGATATCAAGAATAATTCAACACAACTTCTATATCAAAGACATATAAATCATATGGGAACATAATATCATTGACCCTCACAAGGAAACCTCAATTATTCCCTCGTGAATGGAAGGGATTTGATTGGATTACTAGATGACACCACTCGTTGGGTGCAAGGGACTTAGTCTAGGGTTAGGGAATATATATTTGGACATGACATTTATCGAGTCTCATAGGTCTATAATTGTATCATCAAAGTTGTAAATCCTTATATAGCATGGAACTTTAATGGTCCCTATATATTTTATCTTTATAGTAATGTATTGTTGGGTTAAAAAAATTTCAATGGTCTTAAGATTTCTCTTATCAGTGGAAAATTCTTTAAGAAACATTGCATACATATATACTTTTTTGTTGATATCTAAGAGTGGAATATTCACATAAACATTTCTAAACAAGTCAAGAATTTCAAAATTAGGCTCAAAGGGATTATTTTGATTAGATACATCTGGATGTAAAAAAAATTGGTTTCCTTATAGGAATTAAATAAGTTGAGGGAGTGGATTCAGGTTTCTGTCATGTTTTTTTGTTCAATTAATTTTATAGCTCAACATTAGAAATTTCTTTATAGGATATATCAGGAGGGATAGAAATATGATTTCCAAATAGAATTGGGATTGCACATACAATAACCATTGGTTTGGGAAATGTTTGAGATAGTTTTTGGTAAGAATTGTATTTCTGTTTTTGACATTGGTGTGATGAAATTTGAAAATTTTGGTTTTCAATTTTTTTAAGGAAAAACTTGGTGAAGGAGGTAGGATCATCCTTAGCTATTTCAATGTATTTATTATATGAAGTGGAATTTCCAACATTTAGATTTACATGATTTTATTTCCCTATAATGTGTTTGAATTGGGTTGGAAATTAAGAAGACTCACTAGGATAGTTGAAACCAGGAGGATCCATATGAGGATTTCTTTTTTTTAAACAAAAGGATAAGGTTTTTGGAAGTTATCACAACCTTGACCATATTTAAATTGTATTGGATTTTTATGAGGGAATTTAGGGGTATGAGAGATGGGATTAAAATAACTCAATGCTAGGTTATATATAGAAGATAAGTGATCAGAGTGGGGATGGTTGGAGTTTCTATTAAAGTGACTAGATAATTGGGAATTGGTGTTCCTCTGAGTATATGGTGTTTCATGATCTATTAATCCAGATTAATCTGATGGATCATCTGGTAGTTTTGGACATTTTTTAGTCTATGAACTAGTTAATTGCATATTCTATAATTTTTTATAGGTCCCTAGAATAGATATTGTGGAGAATATGAGGTTTGGGCTTTGGCATCCATTGCAAGTTATTTCACAAGTCCGGAAAGTTCACTCATCCATTCAGGAATCTTATTAGGGTCTATATATTGATTCCCTCATACTTGTTTAACTTGGGAGTGTTCTCAAGTATGAAATTCTTGTGTGTTTACAACCATGTTTCTTATGATATATTGTGCAGTTATAGGATTTTTTTCAACAATAGAAATGCCACTTGCAGTATAGATGAAAGTTATTTCCATATCCAATATCCCCTCATAGAAGTTTTGGTTCAAGATTTATTTTGGTATTTAGTGGTGTGGGTGATTTGACACAAAAAATCTGAAGTCTACCAGCACTTAGTGAGTGATTCATTGGGTATTTGGGGGATACCACTCATTTTCTTTTGGATAGAATTGGTTTGATAAGCTGAGAATAATTTCACAATAAAGAGTCACTTCAAGTCATTCCTTGTGTATATGGAACCATGATTTAGGTAATAGAGCCATAACATAGTGGATTCAGTTAGGGAGAAAATTAATTTTTGAAGTTTTATTTGTTCTTCAGAAATCCCACTACACAAAATTTAGTATTTAGTGGCATTTTTTTAGTATCAATTTCTTAAACCTATGCAAAAAGACTGAAAAAAATAGCAATTTTGTTTTAAAAAAACCAATAAATATTATTATTTATTAAAAAAGGTAACATGTCCCCCCTCCCATGATCCCTCCCACCCTTCTAATCCATCGATGTCGGCCTCCCATTCTCCCCCGAGCCCTAATCCTGATCCATCACTGTTGTCCCTGCTTATCCCCTAATCCCTCTAGGCATAAGATTGAGTCTTATTACCCTCACTCCCCTTACCCCTCATAGGCACCCCTTCCCCATCATGGCCCCACCTCCTATCCCTCTCACTGTTTCTCCTTAACCCCTAAATAGATCTCTCTTTATCATATCACCCTCTAACACTCAGTGCCCATCCTAGAGGACCACCATAATTTTATAGTTTCAAGTTCCAGTGAATGTGATCTCCTCTCATTACCCTCCTTTGTTCATATTTAAGTGTTTTCATCATCTAATTGGTTCTAGGTAGTTCTTTCCATGGTTTTCGTTTTATTTAGAAAACCTCACATTCCTAGGTTTTGTAAATTGGTTTTCATTAAAATTAAGAATGTAAATGTGTTTAGTTATTTTAAAATATATATATGTTGAAACTTTTTTTAAGAAATTATACATTATTCCAATGTTGGTTTTTAAATATTTTACTCAATTGTGTGTCTGAACCTATAGAATAACTATATTTATTTCCAATAAAATATTTATGGTGGATTATGTATTGATGTAGATCATTCTATTGTTGTTCGAAATTATTTATGTGATTATATGTATTTTAATATAAGTTTTAGAGTTTGATTTGGTTTTGTTTTCATTATTTGAGATATTTTATTGATTCTATTTATTGCATCCTAATGTTATTCACTTATGATTGATGTTTTATTGTTTCATGTTGTGTTTGGTGTTATACATGTATGCAAAAGTGTGTATATGTTTATATGTATCTATGTACATGGTCACTTGAAAATATGTGAATATATAAATTGGGATATATATATATATATATATATATATATATAGTGAAAAAGGGAATCTTGAAGTTTAAATTTTATGTTTTAAATTTTCTTTCCAAATTTATTTTCAAAGGGACTTTTATAATGAACTATAAAGGTGATGTTGGTATTTTATGAAGGGATAAAAATTGATTTTATTTCTAAAATTTTTCAACAGGGTTTTATGGAAAGTGTAATATTTTAGTCATGGATTATTTTAAAAAGAAAAGTGTTTCTCAAAAAAGCATTTGAGTACGATAGTATAAATGTCTTGAAATGAGTTTTGGAAAGGGACTTGTTAATTTAATGCATAATGAAAAACTATCGGTTATTATTTTTTCTTATTTGTTAAAACTTATGATATACCTAGGGTTCATGGGAAGGATAACATATATAGGAAGTGGTCCTCCACCACTATAATTATTAGTAACGTATTATGTGACACCACCTCTACCTAGAGATGTGTTAGACTTCTAAATACACTACAAGGGTGACATAGAATTACTAGGTGCGCCTAGAATTAGGGACCCAATTTTGTTTCTCTAATTGTTACTATTTTAAATTAATTATTATATGGTTTTTTTTATTTCTTCTATTTTATGTTATACTGTCCATGATTGATTTCCTTTTTTTTAATTTTCTCATTTTAGTAATTATATGAGTCTTCTTATGACTACTTTGGTTTCATTTTTTTCACTTCCATTTATCTCTTTTCCTACTAAGTAATACTTATGTATTTTTATTTTATTTAACAAAGTGTAGGAACATTGTTATATATATGGATAAAAGTGGGATCACATTATCGAGAAACACATCTATGTATTCCAAGCGTTTTGAAGAGTTTTTTTTTCAATTTACAATCAATCTATTGATGGAAAAAACTAGATTTTTTGTTTTAAATGTAAATTTAAAATATGGTTGAAGAGAAATATTTTTTTATAAACACTTGATATTGAAGAAATACCCTGATCAATATTTGTGTTGGAATTTTCATGGAGAATTGAACATTACAAAAAGTTTGATAACTAATTTCAATCAACATTATAAGATCCCAACATCATAATAATGGACAATGAAATGAACAAACTTATAAAATATACTTTTGGCATTGGAAGACAACAACATCAGCATGAAAACTTATTAGAAAAACTAGTTGAGGGGGTTAAAATAGTCAATTGAAAAGTTATGTTTTGGGACTATTGTAAAACCATAACATGATTTTATCATATTATTAGATCATCCACTTAATTCTATAGAGACTGATGTAAGAGATAACTTCACTGATCAAAAAAATCTTTTTCACAATTTAGTTTATGATGTAAATCAAGATGTGTTTGATGGATTTATGAAATATTCAAAACATCCTTTTATATTGTTGTTGTAACATATCAAATTCCTATGTATAATTACAAATAAGGTCATATCCATGATCTTGGAATTTTTCCATAATATATTTCTCAAAGCTAAGATCCATTAGTCTTTTTATGATATGGAAAAATTTGTTATCAAGGATGGAATGAGTTATAAAAAATTCATGATTGTCCTAATTATTTCATGATTTATTTGGGAAAAGATTCAAGTAGAGAGGATTGAAAAAAAAATCCATCTTCTATATGGAAGCGAATATGTGATTTTTTAAATCTAAATGAACATAAAGATTTGAATAAAAATAAAAATAAGACATATTCAAGGGTTTTCATTAATTCCCTTTAAAAATGTGATTTAAAATATTATTCATGCTATTAAAAACTTTTTAGGACATGATGTGTCATTCTATATATATTACAAATTATGGGATACTATAACATCCAATAGATTAAAAACCATGGAATACATTTTATTGTTTACATCTATATTTCTCGTTTGATCCTAGGAATGTTTGATTGGGACTATCTATATATAGATTCAACCCTATCGGGGAATTGAGTACCATTTTTAGTATTTGGTTGGTTGTTTTTATCCCTTAAAATATACCTCTATTAGTTAGAGTGAGTGACTAAAGAGGGGGGTGAATTGAGTTCCTAATAAACAAAATTGATAAAAAAAATTTAAATAAAAACCTCCAATTAAAAATATAGATGCCTAGTTATTCAAAATAGAAGTTCAATTGAATTTTTATATTTTAAGATATTCCTTGATGCTTTATTAGTGCTCAGTTAAAAATAATATGAATATTATTCTAACTTTTAAAATCAATTTACTCAATTAAATACTTATATAAACACTAGTTAAGATTAAAAATCAAATTAATATTTTTATTTATAATTTAAAACAGATTCATTTTACTGATTTCAAATGAAAAAAACAAAAAAAAAATTAAAATAAGGGGTCCAGTATCAATACAAGACCAAATCCCCACCACATATAAGTCACCTAATGACAAGTAGATTTTATAATATAATCCTGATCCACATTCTAGATCTTGTATACACAATATCTAACCATCTATTTAGGCCTTTCAGGCACCTATTCCAAAGAATCGGTGGTATTTAAAGAAACAAATCCAACATAGAGACCTCTTCCATAACACATTGGTAATAAAAATTTAAAGATATTGTAAGAGGATATCAAGTATTCCAAATTACAATGCAGTAGATAGTGCGTGTTGATAAAAAGGTTGAACAACACACTGCTCAAATATAAAAAGATACTAAAAATAATGACAGATGAATAATAGTATATAAATGTTATTGTTTCTCAATATTAAGTACTTAATATGCATTATACTACTCAAATTTATCTTGGAAACAACCTCAAGTTTATTTTCTAAAAATTTTAGTAAAATATAGTGTTGTAGCCTCACTTCATTCTGACTATAGAATGGATTTTTATGCTCTGTGTGTTTTACTCTTTCACTGTTGATTTTTGGTAATATGATTAATGTATTCTATTGAGATATGATCCTTAATTATTCCACAATTCATGAACACTTCACTCTAACAAAGAACATTATTCTATTAAACATGCAAGAGCATCCTATTTTAAGAATAATCATTCAGATCTACTAACTCCTCATACTAAACTCTTAACATAAATTTAATGATCCCTACAATAGATAATTATAATCATTAAAATAATATTTATCATTGAATTTAGTAAAATACTCTTTTGAATAATTTATTTCAAATTTAATTGATTAGTAATTTTGAGTTAGGTTGATGATGACTCATGTTTGATGGTGATTTAGGCTCAACGAAGAGTCCAACTGGTGTTAGGTCATCTTGAGATAAGTCATATATATGTGAATCAGATCAGTGGTGATTCATCCTCAATGTTTAATCATCTCAACATTAAATCATTCTAATGGTGACTCATCTTCAATTATGACTCATAAAAATGGTTACTCATATTCAATGGATAATCATCTCAATGGTGACTCGTCTCAACGATGAGTCATATCAATGGTGAGTCATGTGAGAGTATTTCATTCTCAGTGGTGAATCTTTTCTAGTGGTGAATTATCTTCAACGATGATTCATATCTGGTAGTGATATATTCTCAATGGTGACTTAACCAAATTTTCATCAAAACTACCCTATTTTATAAAATGATATCATAAAACATAAAACCCATAAAAAATAATTAACATGATTTTTGAACATTAAAAAAGGTTTCAAAAAATCTTACCCTTTTTTATGATCACAAATCTTGGAATTTTAAAAACCATGTACAAAATAAAATTTAACATAAATAGATCTGTCTAACACTTTAAAAAGATAATGTAATAGTTTGATCATACAATTTCAAACTAGAAGATAAAAAATTAATAAGGAATCAAAGGTATGAGATTAATACGGTATTAAAATAACTAAATAAAAAATCATATCAAATGAATTTCAATGATATGGTATGAGATAATAACATAATAAAAAACTGAATACCCATAATTAATGAAGATGGTGGAAATGGAATAAATTAAATACTAATGTAGTTAAGGAATAACACAAAGAAAAAAATTCCATAATCATTCTCCCCCTTTTGGGATTATAAACAAGTAACAATAATAAATAGTAAATTTAAAGAGATAAAATATCAATAAAAATATATAATTGCATTAACAGCAAAAAGGAATCGCATTACAATCAAAAATATATACAAAAATTCATATAGAAGTCCCATTCAAATCAAGACTAATTTTTATGCTTCTCATCCTAGGTAGATTGAATAAAAGGTTCATTTCCCTTATCAGAGGTAGAGGGAACAATAGTAAAGGATGAGGCTGAGGTAACTATGGTGGAGGTTGTAGGGACTGTAGGGAGAGAGGGGGGGTATCAGATGATCATTGAACGGAGATGCCGAAATGCTTCTATCATAAAAAAAATAAGAGGATAGAACTGATCAGGACAAAGTATATTTAGAGTATGAGAAATAGATTGTCTGAAATACTCAAGATCAATAGCTTGAGTATTTAGATAACAATTCACTAGAATGACTTCATGAGCTACCACTATTGTCCCAGACACATTTAATAATGGATTCATTAGAATTATGTAGTCCATAATAATTTGGAATCCTCACTCCAGGGCAATAATTAATTCTGAATTTTCTTCTATAAATATCCATAGAATGGGATTTATCTCCTTCATCTGAATGACATGTTCTTTAAAGGCTCGAGAAATTGGGGGTAACTGAATGTTCTCTTCTAGGTACATGAAGTAAGAGTTTATCTCATGTTTAGTATAGATTTAGGATAGTTAATACTTAATTTCATTTGAGATTCTTTCACTGTAATTTATAATATAACTCATACATTTCATTACCATATTATACACATGTTCACTATTGTTTCTGATATTCCTTAGACTCTCCTGAAGGATATTAGGAACAACTCTTGAAACAGATCAAAGCTCCTCTCTAACAACTGATCAGATCAAATCATTATCCATGGAAGGAGGGGGATCACTTGAAATAGAATCCATAGAAGAAATTATCTCTAACCTCTCCAAAAAGGTAGAAATATTGGTAGAAAAATAAGATCTCATATCATCCACTGTATACCCTAAGGTCTTTATCTTGTTAGAAAGTTGCATGTTCTCTATCTCAACTTCTTGAATATGGTGAATAATATTTGGATGGATGTAGAGTATCACAAGCTCCAACAAATATTTTGAATCTATTTTACTAAGATTTGTTACCAAAGGATATTTACTATTCATAATCCTATCATAATCAGAAGCAATAAATTCTCAGAAAAAATATAGATCAACTCTAGAAAAAACATCAATAGTCACATGAGAAAAAGTAGGAAAAGATGTAGACACTCACTCAGCTGCAGCCTCTACAAGCTTTAGACTATAAGAAAAATATGAAAGAAATATCTGAAGCACCCCCACAACATCTATCTACTTTACCATTAATCCCTTGGGATCTATCTCTACCATAATTTGAGTAGCACTTCCACCATTTATAGGTGGACTACTATCATCAACAGCAGGCTCAAAAACTACAAGGTCAATATGGTCTCCATCATCTAGGTCAATAGTCTGGCTAACGAGGATAGGGTATTCCACTCCCTCAATAGATTCTCCCAACTCATCTCCATCATCTTTATCAATATCTTGAACAAATATGGTTTAATTATCAAGCCAATAAGAAATAGACAATACAAGAGAAGAGGCATGTTCTTAAGGAATCTCATGATCATTTGGCCTATCATGGTCAGAACCATCTCTATATTCACTAAAATATCTTTCATATTTACCTTCATATTTTCCATATCCTTCACCTACATCATCATATTCTTGTTAATTTTCTTCTTTATCTTAAATATCATCTTCCTTTTCACTTCAATTTTCTCCATCATCGGAAATATTAACAACTTCCATATAATATTTGGACCAGGAACTCCTATATTGTTATTCTCATGATTCTTTAGTTTCTTCTTCTTCAATCCCTTCTTCTAAAAGAGTATCTCTTATTGGTAGAAATCATGGAGGACAATATAGACCAAAAGTAATAGCTGGTATTTTAGGAATGTTTGGGTCCCAACTCTCTTCAACTAAAAACCCTTTCTTCCTATCAGAGTAAACAAAGACATTATCTAGCTCCAAGCAAGGAACCAAGATATCTTTAATTCAAGTAGGACGATAAATAAGGTTGAACTCTTAGAACAACTTATCAACATAAAAACCACTTCCTCTTCCAGGGGTTTCAATTAATCTTAATTATCTTGTAAATAAATTTTGTAAGGAAAAACCCCCAAAAAACCTCTATTTCTTCTTCCCCATCAACCTAACCCTTGGCCACCAGCATGACAAAAATGATATTAGAGAAATTTAGGGACTTTTGATTGGATGTTGGTTTGAAAATTTCCATCATATAAAAAATCAAATATTTACACAGGTTATTTTTATGTACCCTTTTCATAAGTTATAGAAAATATAAATCCTAGTATCGCATTATACTAAAATATCATTTTCTCATGCCTAACATGTTCTAAATGAATTAAACCACAAATGAAACTCACCATCAACCTCAGTTTCTACTTCCCTCCTTAAGGTTCCATATCTAGTCATCTCAACTATGGAATTATCATATTTAAAAGAATTAGATTGAATAATAATTGATCCTTCATAGTCATTTGAAATACATTTATGAGGCTCTTTTTGACATATATCCAATCAACTTGAAGAAAAGAAACATTCTGCACATTTATTCTACTTTAAACCTATTCTTTATCTTCCCAAAAACTAAACTCAACATTCTAAAAAAAAATTATGCACTAGCCTATGATAGTATGGTCTCCCATTATTTTATAACCTTTTTACCCATCCCTGATCTTTTATCACTTTCATCACCAATGATTGTCTCAACATAAACCACTAATCATTCACTTCCATATTAAGTCCACTCTTTGATTCATGAGTTATGGGTTTCACAGCTTGACTACTAGTCAGCTTGAATCTCCAATTTGAATCTTAAAAGTATGTGAATCACTAAGAGTCAAATCATCTACTAGACCCAATATAAAAATTACAAACTAGGTGTAAGGTTTAGGTAAGGTCTAGGGAAGGTGAAATGTTGGGAGAGAAAATTTCAGAGAGAATTTCAAAGGGAAACAGGTGAGAGAGAGAGCATAAAAATTAGACAAAGGAAATAATTTATATCATTTAGGTATTTGGAAATAAAAAATCAAAATGATATATTTAAATCAAAATCAATTAAAATAATTAACCAAAATATAAATTAAAATAAACAATTCTGAATTAATTCCAATGATGGGTAATTACTAACAGTGGGTTATCCAATGTTGTGTTATCCAACAGTGGGTTATCCAATAGTGGGATATCCAATGGTGGGTTATCCAATGGTGGGTTATCAAATTTTGGGTAGTTTCAAATTGTGGGTAATATATATTGGTGGGATATTTCTAATGTTGGGTAATATCTAATGGTTGGTAATTTCTATTGGTGGGTAATTTCCAACGGTGGTTAATTTATAATGGCGGATACCCAGAAATAAAGTTTACCAAAAATTTATCTTACCTAATTCAATTTTGATGTATTTAATTCTCTTAAAATTCATTGGATTAGTGAAAACTTCATAAATATGATGTTCACTTACAATTTATTCATGATTTATATCTCGCTTTTGAAAATGGTCTCTAAAAATGTGAATACTTACATCAAATTGTTTTGTTCTTTAGTGAGACGCATGATTTTATATATTTTTATAGAACATGTTTTGTCAAAACATATAGGTACATTTCATAATTAATATACAAAGTCTTTTAATGTGTGTTTCATCCAAAATAATTGATAATACCAACTATGTGTATCTATTTATTCATTTTATATAGTAGGAATTGAAACAGAATTTTGTTTCTTACTGAATTAATATACTAGTGACTTTCCAAAAGATAACATGTTTAAAGGTAAATTTTTTATCTAAATTAAAACCAAAAATATTAGTATCTAAATAACTCATTAAGACAATTACTTGTCCTATAGGATAGAATAATCCGAAAATTGTGGTATATATGATATATTTGAAAATTATTTTAACAGAATGTAAGTGTGTCTCTTTTGGGATTGCTTAAAAATGAGAACAGATACAAATTATAAAAATAATGTCAGACTGGCTAGAATTTAGGAAGAGAATATTTCTAATCATACCTCTATAAAAGGTTTGGTACACTATCTTCATTGCTTCATCAAGATCCAACATACTAGTGGTACTCCTAGGAGTGTAACTACTTTTAGTTATATCCAAACCAAACCATTTAAGTAGATCGTTGTTTTACATACATTATTTTAAATTAATTCGTCCTTTATTTCAAAAAATATGAAAAAAATTAATGAATTTTGTTTCACCCATTAAACACATTTAAAATTCATTTTTGCATCATTTTTGAAAAATGAGTACATAAATAATTATTTAAAGATCCAAAAATAATATCATCTATATAGATTTTAACAAATAAAACATCTTTTGAAATTATTTTTATATAAAGGGTATGGTCAGATATACCTTATGAAAAAACATATAGAAATAAGAAATGAGAAGATCCTATCATTCCAAGATATGTGATCTTGTTTTCAACCATATAGTTCTTTAGTTATTTTGAAAAATCTAATTTGGAAAATGGGGATTTTGAAAACTAGTGGGTTGTTCAAAAAAACATCTTCAACAATATAAACATTTAATAATGAATTTTTGACATCCATATAATAAATATTTAAATGCAAAAGTGCTATATAGGAAATAATAATTTTAATAGATTCATGTTTGACTATAGGTGAAAAGGATTCCTCATAGTCTATACTATCATCTTGATTATACCCTTGTGCAAATAGTCTAACCTTATTTTATAATATAGGGCCAGACTCCTCAATATTGTTTATAAATACCCATTTAATGCCAATAATCAATGTGTCTTTAGCTCTATCAAAAAAATCCAAAAAAAATCATTCAAATTTGGTTAAGTTCTTCCATACCTATTACCCATAATTCATCATTACTTTCCTTAGTTATTTTCATAGGCTCAAGTTGTGACAAGAATGCTTCATGTTCCACATGGTTTCTTAGAGAAGAACAAGATTATGTATGTTTATATAAATATCCAACTATATCATCTAAAGGGTGGTATTTAAGAGTCATAACAACTCTAGGAAAAGAATGTTTGGTCACCTCATGGTTATCTATAGGTTTAGGTTCATGTTTTGGAAGTTATTCAGAACTAGATGATTTTTGGAATGTTTTATAGTAGTGTGAGAAGTTTTTTCATTTATTTTATAAGTTTACAAATCATCCTCAATGTTTCCAAAATGGGTTTTAGGTTCATATGGATCTATCTCATCAAAAATAACATGAATATATTCTTCTATAGTCTTGTTTATTTTATGAAAAACTCTATAGGATTTATTGTAGGTTGAATAAAAAAGTAAAATTCATTCATCACCCTTGGAGGAAAACTTGTCAAGATTATCCTTAGTATTGAGAATAAATACTTTTCATCCCAAAATTCTAAATTAATTGACCTTAGGATTCAAAATATTCCAAAGAACATAAGAGTTTTTCTTTAATAGTGGTCTAATTTAAAATCTATTAATTATATATCAGGATGTATTCACAGCCTCAACCCAAAAGTATACAGGTTAATCATATTAATTTATCATTATCCAAAACATTTATTGAAGTTTTCTATTTATCCTTTTCTATAGATCCATTCTGATGAGGGGTCCAAGGACCATAGAATTGTTTGTTATATCCATTTTGGGAGAAAAATGGTTCAAATTCATTATTTCCAAATTCACGACCATGATCACTTATTAATGTTTTAGTATTGAGTCTAGTTAGGTTTTCAATATATCTAGCATACTTGTTAAATTAAGTTCTTGCTTCACTTTTCTGAGATAAAAAGAATACTCAAGTATACCTAGAAAATTCACCTACAAGAAAATAGAAATTATTCTTCCCATTTTAACTAGAAACTCTATATGGTCCAAACAAATCCATGTGTACCAATTCTAGGGGTTGAGAATTTGAAACTTATTTCATTGATTTGGAAGATATTTTGGGTTGTTTCCCTTTTTGGAATGGTTTTCACACTTTATCATTTTGGAATTCAAGTTTAGGAATATCCTAAACCAAACCTTTCCTAATTATATTTCTATGTGAGTAAATTTTGTGGTGTTATAGTATCATATGAAAAATCTAGCATTATTTATGAAATGTGATTAAGAAAGAAACATTTTTGTGAAATTTAAGAATCATGATTTACAATGTACACATTTTCATTTATAAAATAAGTAAACACCAAAACATTTTTAGAATAAAAAAAGTACAATAATTGTTTTCAAATTTCACATAACAACCATCATCACATAGATATGAGATACTAAGCATATTATATTTTAAACTAGCAACAAATAAATCTTTATAAATTAAAACTGAGTAAGAGTTGCCAATTTTGTCAAGCCAAATGATTTTACCTTTAGAAATGTCACCAAAGGTTACATGTCCACTATCAACCTTTATCAATTTCTTAAAGCACGGGTAAAATATTGTCATATTTCTAGAACAGTTGCAATCTAGGTACCATAGAATTTTATAGGGCTCTTCAGCCAGTTCTCCTTAAAAACTTATACCAAGAATGATTATGGTACCCATATTTTTTTGGCTCCAAATATGTTTTTGATTAGGTATTTAAGAACATATATTTTGCCAATGGTTTTCCTATAATAATATTTGAATCTATTCGAAATAAAGTATTTAATAGGTCCTATTAAATAAAAACATGCATAATAATTTCAAGAAGTGGATTTAGGAATAAAAGTTATATATAATTCTCTTCAGTCTAGATTAGTAACCTAGACCAGTAATATAATTAGGTGATATTTATTTTCCTTGTATTTGAGTGAGAGATTCTATTACATTAGTGAATCTATCTATGAATTTATTTACCTACTCACTAGACAATTTCAGTTAAATATTTCCTTTCAAAATTTGAACATTCTTGTCTATTTTTACAGTAAGGCCATATTTAACACTAGAAGATAAAGAATGTTGTTTATTTAATGTTTTTTATTTATTTTTAAGCTCACTAAAGGTATCATAAAAAATATTATAGTATTCAAAAGTTTCTTAATTTTTTATATTTTCATTGTTGTTCACGTCTTCAGAATGATTTGAATTATATATAGGAGAGACAGTAGGTACCTCATATTTTTTTTCATGAACCACATGACTTCTCTGTCATTATTTTATTCATGAGTCGAGTTTGAGTCAATGGATCTTCCCTTAGAGGCACTCCCAGTGCCTTTAATTGATATATTATCTTTTATATCGTTATCAACAATCTTATTTTTGTTATTTATCATGGGATAGTCAGTATGGACATTTCCTTTAATCTTACACTCATAAAAGTTAATCTCATTTTAATTATCATCACTTTTCCAGTGTCTCTTCAAATACTCTCTATTATCATACATTCCCTTGTATCTTGGATTCATGAATAATTTCTTATTCTAATGAAATTTCTTAAACATTCTAGCCAGATGGGTTATCTCCTCATCACTATCGTCTAGTGATTTCCCATCATTGGAGTTTTTATATTAAGATTTGTCATTCTATTTTGATTCAATGGTATTGAAGGCTATAGATTATCTATCTGGTTCATCTTCCACTTCTCACATGAATTTATGTTCTTCTTCATACATCATTAACATTACAATAAAGTCATTGATTGGTATCTTACTAATTTCACAAGATTCACTTATTGAAACTGATGTTCCCCTCCATCTTTCTTGAATACATTTCAGTAGTCGCATGATTTGATCATTGTCTAGCACTTTATTTCCCAACAAACACATTTTATATACTATCTCATTGAAATTAAAATACAAATCGAATATAATCTCATCAAATTTCATTTTAAATGTATCATATTTAATATCTTAGGTATTTAATATCATTTATTTAAAATTAGTATTCCCTTCATGAGAAATATAAATTATATCCCAAACTTCAAATATAGTTTTACAAGAACATGTCCTATTAAACACTTCATCTCCAAAAATATAATAAATAGAATTCATATCTTTATAATTATTTTTATGGGATGTTTTTTTAGCATCAACCCATGTAACTCTAGCAGTTATAGGTAAGTTATATTTATCCTTTATAGCAGTCCATATTTCAAAACACATACTTTCAAATTTCATTTTCATCTTTATTTTCCATTAAACATAGTTATTTACATTAAATAAAGGAGTTATTTTGGTATCAAAACCTTCTTATCTATTATCCATTTAAAGAACTAAATTTAGAACAAACAGAAATTCAAGATCATTGAAACTCAACTATAATCATATTTGAAAATATTTTGAAAACTATTTATACCAAAAAAAATTTAGAGTAAGTCAATATGAGGTTTAATTGAGTAACCAATTAAAATTTCTTTTAAAACAAGTTTAAATATAATCCCCCACCTTAAAATAGAGTCTCCCAATTAACTAAATGAGTAGTTTAATATATTTTTTATCACTTAAAAGATTCATCGATGTTTGATTAGTGGTCATTTAAAAACAATAGGAATATTATTCTAACTTTTGAAATCAATTTACTCAATAAAATAATTATATGAACAATAGTTAATATTAACTATCAAATTAGTGGTTTTCATATAGTTTAAAACAGATTCAATTTAATGCTTTGAAATGAAACAAAAAAACACACAACGGAATTAAACAATAGTGTTCAACCTCATAGTGAGAAATAATCCCCTGCATTTGGAAATAACTCACTACCAGAAATATTATATAAAATAAGATTTATTCACAACTACTAATGGGTATACAAAACTTCTAACCATCTTTTTAGGCCATGTAAGGACCTCTTCCAAAGTTACCATCGGAAGTAAACAAACACAGGCCACACAGGGACCACTTCCATGACAATTGGTAAAGAAAATTTTAAATATAGAGTAAGAGAATATCTATTATTTATAATTTCATCATAGAAGAAAAAGTGTGTTGATAAACAACTCTAACAACACACTGCTCAAATGAAAAAAAAACAACTAAACAGAAAAGAGAAAAATTAAGAGTATATAAATAATTTTTAGGCTTAGTCTGAAGTATTTCAGATGAGTGATACTCCTCGTATGTATCTTGGAATTTTTCTCAAGTCAATTATTTAAAAATTATAGTAAAACATATCATCTTAAGGTCTCTTTATTATAATAGTAGAAAAGATTTTCATTCTTTCTGTGTTTCAATATTTCAATGTCAAGTATAGGTAAGAATATTTTTTTAAGATCTTAAGAGATGATCCTTCTTGATTTAGTAAGTCATTCACACTTTTATCAAACATAGAACATTATTTTATTTAATATACAAGAGTGTCTTATTTTAAGAATAATCATTTAGATCTACTGACTCCCCATTATAAACTCCATATATAACTTTCATGATCCCTATAGTAAATAATAATAATCATTAAAATAATCAGCAGCATTAAATTCAATAATATAGAAATTAAAATATTATAAATCAATTATCATGTATTATTAATGGTGATTCCAGTTAGTGGTGACTCATGTTTGGTGATGAGTCAAGCTCAATACTTATTTTGTCTGGTGGTATCTCATCTGGCGGTGAGCCAAGCTCAACAGGGATTCCAATTGGTGATATTCCATCTATTTGTACATCATATGGTGGTTAATTAGATAAGAGGTGTATCATCCTCAATGGTGACTCATCTCAATAACGAATCATCTCAACAACGACTCATCTCAACAGTGACTCGTCTTCAATGGTGACTCATCTCACCAATGATTCTCCTTAATGGTGACTCATTTCAATGGTGAGTCATGGGATTGTTCTTATTTCTTAGTGGTGACTCTTTTCTTCTAGTTACTCTACTTAAAAGGTGAGTCATTTCTGGTGGTGATACATTCTCAATGGTGACATAACCAAATTTTCTCTAAACTGCCTTATTTTGTAAAATGTTATCATAAAATAGTAAACCCATTAAAAACATAATTAACAGGATTTGTGGGCATTAAAACAAGGGTTCTAACAACCTCATTGGATGATTATAAAACAAAAATCATTTATTATTTCTTGGATTATTCCTATAAAACAAATGCATGTAAATGAAATTGATGTATACTTGGATCATCTAATTGAATAATTATAGAAGTTGTGGAGAAACGGTGTTGATAGATATGATGAATCTTCTAGAAAAAAAATTAAAATGAATGATGCTCTAATGTGGACCATTAGTGACTTCCCTAGAATTTGGAAAGTATCCAGTTGGAACACTTACATGGTTTTATCTTTTCTTATCTATAACATTGCTTTTGAGCCCAAACTACTAACTTATAGTAAAAATGGTTCTTATTGTGTCATCCAATATTTCTTGATGCCTCTCATAGATTTTGGTTGAACAATTAAAAATTAAATGGTTTAATTGATTACAGACCCCCTCCAAATTATTTTACAAGTTATAAAATTTTGGTACAATGTAGAAATATTGAAACAAAATTTTGGAAGGAGAATCATTTGAATGATAGTGTTAAATGAGTTCAAATGGAATCATAAATTTAAATCAGAACACAACAATGGAAGAAAAAAATATATTCTTCGAAATTATGTAATGGACATTTAATTTTTTTGCATCATAATATTGATGGTATGCATATTGAGAAGAATGGTTGTGAAAATTTGATCCTCACATTTCTTAATGTTCATGTAAAATCAAAGGACCATCTCAATTCTAGGAAGGACTTAAAAATGAATTTAAAGAGGAATTTATGGCTAGATGAAAATGTAAAGTATAATCTTTCAAAAATTTAAAGGAAAATAGGGATAAAAATATATTCCTCCAAATTTGAAAATATATAAAGGTACCTAATGGTTATACAAGTAACATTTAAAGGTGTAACAACTTAAATTATTATAGTTTACATGGATTAAAAATTCATGATTCACATATTTTGTTATAGAAGTTAATACCATTGGCATTACATACATTATTACATAAAAGGATTATTGTAGTTGTACTCCAATTTTACACATTCTTCAGACAACTATGGGAGAAAACTCTACTACCCTTTGAGCTTGAAAACCTTCAAGATATATTTTTATTGGAACTTTATGCAATGGATATGATCTATCCTTAATCATTTTTTACTATCATGATGAATTTAACTATTAATTTGATCGAGGAAACTAAATTATTAGGTCCCATAAATTATAGATGGATGAATCTAATTGAGATGTACTCAAATAATTCGAGGAACTTCATTAAATACATATTTATGATAAATTTATTTTATTTCAAAAATTCCTTTTTCATTTGAAATCATACGTGAAAAATAAATCTCAACCGAAAGTATCAATTTCTAAAAGATATTTAGGACAGTCTTGTCTTATCTTTTTTTTCAGATACTTTGATGATATTGAGATAAGATTCAACTGAGATAGATTTTTTGAAGATACATCAAATCAATCTCAACTAAATAGGAAATAAAAAATATTTTCTACTATAGGCTTATTATATTGGAGGATCTCAAATTATAAATTGATATAAATTGACTTATTATAGGAACATAGATATGTGTTGTTGAATGACTGAGTTTCATATCCACTAATTGAAGAGCTCAGGATATAAATAAAGTGACGAATGAGAATTAAAATACAAAATGACAAAGATATAACAAAATTAGTTAATAAAGTGCTTTGTAGAATGGATTTAATTTCTTATAAGTTCATAAATATAGAAATAAATATGGTTATTAGGTTGATATATATATTTTTTTAAATCTAAAAATGAATATTAGTTTTTTAATATCATGGGTATTGATTGTAACGACGCAATATTTTTTCAATGGAAATTAATTTCTTATAAATATTTCATAATCATATGAAATCACAACATAATGAACTACTAAGTGTTATGGGAACCTTAAACATATGTTTGTCACTTTTGTGATGTGAATTTCAAAAATCCGACAAACACGGTTGCGATCACTAATTTTATTGGAGTCTAATAAGAAAAACATATTTTTTTAGTGAATAGTAACCTACACTTATGAATAGTAACATACCCTTATGAATAGTGATATACCCTAATTAATATTAACCTTACCTATTATAGTATATAAATAATATTCAAGTGAAATTAAGATATACATATGCTTGGGAATAAGTAAATAAATGTTTTAAAACAGTTGTTTTTCAAATAAATTCTGATTTTAATTAAATATTAAATTAATCGTATTTAGAAAATTATTTTCGAAAAATTTACTTCATTTTTGGATTCGACAAATTGAAAAATGGTTATGGTGAATTTTTAGTATTTTTCTAAAAAGCTCAATTTTTTTTATGAATAGTGAAATACGGTAAAATACTATATATACAAATTATCAGTAAAATATACTATTTATGATATCACAAGTGATGCAATCCCACTTGGTTCGAACTCACATGAATTTATTACTATTATTGGTCATGGAATCATCACTATTTCTAGTCTTGAGGGAAATTAATAAACTAATGATTAAAATTTTATGAAACTATCCTCTCCTACACTGTAACCCCCACCCCTCTCACTCCCTCTTCCCTTCACTCCTCTCAAGCCTTGTTCCTTTTCCAAATTCTGTCCATATATCCTCACAACCTCCTATACCATTTCCATCAAGCATTTGTCTCATAAAAAGACCAAAATCGTTCCCTTAAAAAGGCTCTCAAGGAAGTTTGGTTGAAGAGGTAAATTCCTCTTTTCAATTATTTGTCTTTCCTTTCAAGTTCATTTGTTTTATTTTTATATTATTTAATATCCTTATCCAAATGTTGTGATGACTCCAGTAACTTACATGTAATGGAATTTTTTCATGATAGTTGAATAATTTATCATCATCTATTCTTTTTACCTTCTTTTATACTAGTAGCAAGAACACCATCCGAGATGTGTCAATTTACCACATTCAAGGACGATGGGATTTTGATTTCTATTTTCATTATCAATTATTTTCATGAAACCATTATTTTTATGGTTGAAACAGATTATTATATATGTAATATAACCTATTTTAGTTTCTGTAATCCCTTTTTATAAATGGTATTAATTTATAAAGAAAAATGAGTTCATTGTAATCAAAACCCACAAATTAACCGTAACAGTTATCATTAAAGTTCTATATAATAATTCATCCTCATGCCATGTATCAAAGTTATATAAATTACCAATAACACCTATGTATGATCATAAATAATATTTGAATTCAATTCTAGATATTTACATTCATTCTACATGAACTCGATTACTTAAGAACAAGTGAACCGATTATGAAAATAATGAAAACGAACACTGCGGAACGATGAAATTCAAAATAATAACTTATCAATAAGGGAATAAATGAACTAAAAACAATTATGAAAAAATAAATACATGCCTAATATGTTATGAAATAGGTCATTAATAAGTATATTTTCATATTCCATGAGCTTAAGTTCACCAGTGGAACACATTCAGATTTAAGGTAATGGTTATTCACACGAACTTCCATTTTCATTCGGGTTACTTTCATTGTCTAATTAACTCAATGAAATTCTTATGTATTATTATTTACTCCTCATAAATTCTTTTTGAATATTATATATATGTACACTAACAATAATTCTTCCCAATTTTATTAATAGTACCATGTTTTAGAAGAAACTTTCAAAACTGTTTCCAAAATACAAGTCTGATTCAACGGAATTTATCATCTATTTTCAAGGTCAATCTATAATCTATTTTTGGAAACCATTATCTTTATAAAATCACTAATTTTATTATAAAAATAATATATTACTTAACTTCTGGTTTTATACAAATATTTCTCCAAAATAACTCTTTTTTTCAAAGTAAGAGTATTTATCTCAGGATGTACTCAAAGATTTTCTAAGAGTATCTTCATATATTTCAACACTCTTGTTGATTATTATGTATTATTGGGATTATTATTACATTTTATCATATATAATATTTAATTTAAGGTTTTATGATTATTTTTTTAGTGGATGTGCTATCTTAAAACCATTCACCAATTTACTCTGAATGGTTAGTGTTTATAATTAATGTTCAGGGAAAGTTATTTTCATTTCATCTATTAATTTCAATATGAATGTATAAGTTGTTTTTGTTTATCCCCATTCATATGAGTAATGAATTGAACATAGTAAGTGTCTAGTGGGGCCCTCTATATCCCCTCATTCCATCGATAAGTCTCATGAGACAAATATGGTCATGGCACAAGGCCTTGACAAAATGATTATTTATGGTCTTGGAATGAGGCCTTGATGGTATAGTTATGTTTTCCGGCATTATGAATTCCCCCATTACGAAAATAGTATTGATGGTTCATGTGTTTTTATGGTTCATGTGTTTATTCAACTAGTATAATACTCATTATTATGTTATATAATGGAAATATTTATCAGTTCATATTTCTACCATATTATGTTCAAGTTTTTTTTAAAGGATTGTGTTTTCAATTATTCACCATGTATAATGTTTATGTTATCTTTCACTATGTTTCTTACCCTTATTGAGCATTTGACCTCACCCCTCTCTTATGTTTCATTTTCTCATGACATTAATAAGTTTATATGAATGACATGCTAAAATAACATACGAGTTATGGATGTTGTCTAAGGAGTTTCTATGTTGTATTTATTTTTAAGTTATAATATTGAACTTATGTATGTATCTTGCTTCCAATAATACTAAACTACTCAGTCCTCCTAGATTCTTGTTCCTTTTTTCTATGCCAATGTAATCAAATAAGGCACTAGCTTTGGGAAATTGGGGTCGGGTCCTTACAGTTGGTATCAGAGGAAGTTTAGTAGAAAACATGGAAACTAGATTTAGAAAACATAGATTAGGGAAGAGTTCCTATGACAATATTTGAGGATAAACATACAATAATGTCCTGGTATTTTGGTAAGTAATATATTATGTGGATCTTTCAAGAAATACATCCTTGTTTGGATACAAGTAGGTAGAGTCGGATCTACCACAGATGTACCTAGGTGTGAAAGCTCTGACATGGAGTTTTTCACTTTACCCAGGATATCCTGGTACACAACAATGGGCCTTTCTACACTCTTTGTTACAACACTCCTGAGGTAAATTCTTAGAATAATTCACATTTTCTTTACAAGACATTATGAAGGATTTAAAAGTAAATTTTTCCTGAAAGATACCATGTTTATGATTATGAAATTAACTATGCATAGAAATTCGATTTATGATAAGTGTTTTTCTACATTGATATTATACATTATGATTTATACCCAAATATAGTGTATTCAATTATTTATAAATGGTGCCTAGTGAAAGGAATGTAAACCGCACGAATGCGCGTGTCCCCTATAGGGATTTACCTCCAATTCAAGATAATTATGTCGGATCTGGTGTTGTGATTGGTGCTGAGCAACTTATAAATATATTGGGAAAACTTACTCTGGTTATGAATAATAACCTTAACCATATGGAGAATCCGGATCCACCACGTGGAGGAGCTATGTTAGATCACATTATGAGACAACAACCACCATTATTCAATGGGACTACAACCCATTTATAGCTGAGTAGGGGATTAGTTCCCTAGAGAAGATATTTCTCACTTTGGTATGTAATGAAAGAGGGAAGATCGTCATGGTAGTTCATCATCTATCGCAAGATGTATATCAAGGGTGGGCGTTAATCAAAAACACAAAGGAAGAGGAAGAGATAGAAGAGATGGAATGGAGGGACTTTAAGGAAATATTCCTAGAGAAATATTTTTCTTGTGAATAGCAAGCAGATATGGAAAGTAAGTTTCTAAATTTGAAGCAAAAAGAAGATGATAATGTTGCAATGTATGAAGCTAACTTCACAAGGTTAGCAAGGCATGTTGTGGATTACATACGAAATTCAAGTTGCAAAATTGATTGATTATTTGAAAATTTGAAACCAGTCCTCCAAAGGGATCTAGTCTCCCAGAATTTCTCATCATATGAAGATATAGTTTCATTTTCTATCAAGACAGAAAAGGAATTCCCTAAGTCAATGTGACTTTAAGGGATAGAAAGAGAAGAAGAGGGATGCAGAAAACTCTAGGAAAGGAAATCATGAAATAGGGAAGAAGGGAAGAGTTGAATTTCCATCCTATAGTAATTGTGGGAAGAAACACCCTGGAACTTGTCTGAAGGGAATGGGAGTCTATTACAATTGTGGATAAAAATCCCACCAAGCTCGTTATTTTATAGGTAAGAAATAATCTACCAACTTTCAATTCTACAATTTCAGTCAGAAGGTAAATTATGCACATGAATGTCCTAAGTGTCAAGTAAATGTTCCCCAGAAAAGGAAAATGGAGAAATGCCAAGATTATGTAGTCTCAACCGCAGAGGTTGAAGTTCATAACAAAGTGGTGGTAGGTACATTGATCATTTCATAAAACTTATACAATGCTTTATTTGATTCTAGATCGTCGCATTAATTTATATCTTTCTAGTTTTACAAGTAAATTTGATATGTTAAATTTGATTTAATAATGAAGTTATCAGTCTAAACCCCTAGTGGATGTATCATTGCAACAAAGGAATGTAAATTAGTCCCCCTCAGGACACATAAACATTCTTTAGTTGCTGACCTTATCATCATACCAATGACTGAATTTGATATAATTCTTTGTATGAATTGGCTATCAAATTATGATGTGAAGATATATTGCAAGAAGAATGAAGTTACAATTTTTTTGAATGGTATGGAATTCCTTATCTTTAGGGAAGAAACATCACCATATAATTATCATCTAGATCCACCACCAGCAGCTCTACTAAATTCAATTATTGGAGAGGAATAGAACCCAATATCTATGGGAAATAAAATAATTATTCAAATTGAATATGTGCATGTAGTACAAGAATATGTTTATGTATTTCTAGAAGATTTACCTACAAATCCTCCAGATCAGTAAATTGAGTTATCCATTGACTTAATTCCTAGTTCAATTTCCATATCAAAGTACCCTTATAGAATGTACACTGTGGAGTTATTGGAGCTAAAGAAACAACTAGAGGAATTGAGTGATAAAGGATTTATTCTACCTAGCATTTCTCCATGGGGACCCAATGTTCTTTTCGTTAAGAAGAAATATGGGTCGATGAGGTTGTGCATTGACTACAGGGAGATCAATGCTATAACAATAAATAAATAGTATCCCCTAGCATGCATTGATGATTTATCTGATCAACTTCATGGATCCCAATATTTTTCAAAGATTTATCTTTGATCTGGATATCATCAGTTTCTTGTTAGGAAAGAAGAAATTCCAAAAAAATCATTCTGAACCAGGTATAGGAATTATGAGTTTACATTAATTCCTTTTGGACTAAATAATGAACCATATGTTTTCATGGATCTAATGAATAGAGTTTTCAAGTAGTATCTTGATGACTTTGTGGTGGTTTTCATTGATGATATCCTAGTACACTATAAAAGCTCTGAAGAACATGAAAATAACTTGCGCACTATTATGAATACTCTGAGAAGAAATGAAATATATGGTAATTTTATAAAGTGTAATTTTTGGCTCCAATAAGATTCCTTTCTAGGAAATATTGTCGCAAAGGATGGAATACTATTAGATCCTATGAAGAAAAAGGTTATGAAAGAATGGCCTAATCCTACAAAAAACATAGGCACATAGTTTTATTGTTTAACAGGTTATTATCAGCATTTCATTCATAACTTCACCCATTTAGCCAACCCAATGACCAAGATCATACGAAAAGGGGTTAAGTTCATATGAAAAAATGAATGTTAATAATGTTTTGAAGAATTGAAGAGGATTTTAGTGAATACTCTAATCCTAACCCTACCATCAGGGAATGATGGGTTTGTTATCTGTAGAAATTCATCAAAAAATAGGACTTGGTTGTGTCCTTATGCAGAATGATCGAGTGATTGACTATGCAACTAGGTAGCTAAAAATCCATGAACAAAACTATCCAACTCATTATCTTGAGTTATCAGTGGTAATCTTTGCTCTAAATATTTGTATATGTTACCTCTATGGAGAAAAATGTGAGATATATATAGATCATAAGAGTTTGAAATATATCTTCTCACATAAAGAACTCAACATTAGACAAAGGAGATGGATTGAGCTACTTGAGGATTATGATTTCACAATACACTACCACCCGAGGAAGGAAAAAAGGGTTGCGGATGCTTTGAGTAGAAAGAACCATGGAATTCTAAACAAGATGAGAGTTGAAAGAGATCATATGTTCATTGATCTAGTAAAGATGGATATGGGAATTTTCAAGGAAGGTAACACATCACTACTTTTTCAAAGGGTTTCCAAAACTTCTTTACTAGAAAGGATGAAATGTTCTCAGGTTGATGATGAGGAGTTTCAAATGAAAATTAAAGCTTTAAATGATGGGAAGTTGAATGAATTCTTATATGAAGGTGTCATTTTATGGTCTTCAAACGAGGCCATGACGGTATGGTTATGTTGTCCCACATTATTAATTCCCTCATTATGAAAATAGTATTGATGGTTCATGTGGTTATATGGTTCATGTGGTTATTTTACTAGTAGAATACCCATGATTATGTTATATTATGGAAATATTTACTCAACTCATATTTTTGCCATATTATGTTTAAGTTTTTTTTTAAAGGCATGTGTTTTCAATTATTTACGGTGTCTAATGTTTATGTTATCTTCCACTGTATTTCTTACCCTTACTAAGCATTTGAGATCACCCCTTTCTTATTTTTCATTTTCTCATGACATGAAGAAGTTTATTATGAATGGAATGTTGAAATAACCTAGGAGTTATGGATGTTATCTAAGGAGTTTCTATGTTGTATTTCTTTTCATGTTCTAATATTGAACTTATGTATGTATCTTGTTTCCAATAATACTAAACTACTCAGTACTTTTTTATGCATGTTCCCTGTTTATATTCCAATGTAATCAAATAAGGCATCGGCTCTTGAAAACCGAGGTCAGGTCCTTACATTGATACTCTGGATGATTTTTGGTATATTTTATGTTTTGGGTTAGATTTCCACTAAAATGGGCTATAAAGTTCAACACTTACAATTTGAATTGCTTTAAATTTCATACAGTTGATTGGGAATAGGGTTTTAGAACACATAATAGTGGTATATTTAAAGTTACTAAATTGGGTCACTATGTAAACCACGCTAATATTATCGAATTAAACTATCACTATGATTTTTTATTTGTTTTATGAAAATTCAATTGGGTTGATATTACTAGGGGTATTAAAAATAAATTACTTGAAATTTAATTATCTTAACTTATCTCGCTTTATAAATTTCAGTGACCATGAATTACATGATCTTTATATATTCTCATTACAGATGAAAATGGTATATTAATTGGAATATATACTGGATGAAGGGTGGGGTGTAGTTGTTCACATAAAATAAAGAAACATGTATAATGTGGGTGATGAAGTGGAATATTTGACCTCTGACAGTGAATCCCATCAACAACAAAAATCAGACTTTTTTTCCATTGTGATGATGAAAATATTATTCTTATAAGGGTGGATGAAGTAGATGAAATAATGATAGAGTAGGATAACAACATGATTGAAGGAAAAAATGATTATATGTGGAGTCGTCCATTAACTTATCATCTAATAATGTTATATATTATTCATTTCTAGTACTATGAATCTATTATCACTTTTAAATATGTTTTTATGCATGAGTTTTTTAATTTTGGAAAATTAATTGTTATATATGTCTGAATGTGCATTCATTCATTATCATACCTATGAATATTTCTTCTATAAGTAATGTTTATATTTTATCATTTCCAAATTTCTTTTTCTACATGAATTCTTAGAAATATATATTTTATGAAGTTATTTTTATTTCTTAAAATTATCTGAATTCCAAGGAAGATAGTTTCCCCATTTTATTATTATGGGGTCCCCATAGATGATGTTATCGGATTATTTGGATAGATTCCTATCAAGTAGGTGTCTGAGTCAGTAACCCTTCTGATTACATATTCTAATTAGAGCATTATGCCTAAATCTTAGAAGAATGAAGTTTTTTAATATTAGATAAAGGTAATTTAAATACCTTACGAATCAATTTTGATCCATTAGTAAATTAAATTATAATGTTTTAAAAGTTAATCTATTCTTTCAGATGCCGGATACGGAGGTTATTGTTCTAGAGAAAGTATTAGTTGATTTATATCAGAAGATGGATGGATGTGTCCCTAGTGGTATTGTGTAAATGGATGGTTTTAGTGAGTACATAAATCAATCAAATTCATAATAATTAATTATGAAAAAGTTAATTAGTTTTAACTTTAAATTTAAATATAAAACACTTTTTAATTTTCAAGGAAATTGGCATACAGATTCTGGTAGCATGGATTGGATATGGTGACATATATGGTGTCAATATTAGTTTTTCTAGTAGTGATGAGGGTTTAATTTAGATTTAGTGATAGTGATGTGTAATTAAACCGATTAATAACTGACATGTTGATATGGTAATTGAGAAACCTTATTGTGGTTTGAGGTAGGGGATATATGTAACTCTCCTCATTTTAAATTTTTCATCATGGTTAGTGGTTCATTTTATTTTCTAGTATGATTTGATCATGATTATCTAATTTTATAAATTACATATGTTTCAAATTTTATTATTAATTATATAGAGTAGTCTATTTATAAAGGTGATTTTTAAAATCTTAATCATGAGTTTAAAAATCATTAAAATTGAATTTGAACAGCTAGTTTGGTTGAAATTTTTATATTTTAGTCTTCATTTTTATGTTAATTATCACATTGGATTAAAGAATTATCAATTTTATAATATTTTTTGGTTATTAGTTGTTTTATTTTTATTTTTTTCATGTTTAAATTGAAACTAAATTTACATTTGGTTTTTTATAGTCCATTTACATGTAGGTTTCCATTATATTATTTTCTCTTGGTCATATTGTTATTTTATATTCATGTGACTTCTTAATTATTATTGTCTATATATTTATTATCTTGTAGGATCTTTCCAATAATATTGGTATGTACTCGTGTTAGACTAATAATAAACATGGACCACTTATATTTCTAAAAACAATTGTGGTGGTGCCTTGTTCAAATGAGTTTTAGTGTCCCTTTTTATGGATTTTTTTTCAGGCATGTATTGGATCCTAAAAGTAAAATGGTTTTACATTTTAAAATGTATTTTTTTACTGGTTAATTTTTTATAAGTTGAATTTAAAGGGAAATTATTATATATATAATGGGTTTTGAAATGGTAAATCAAAATGTAAAATTAGTTTTTAAAGAAAATTTGATAGGATTTCGCTAAGGGTCAAACAAGAGTAAGATTACATGTGGCGAGTTCATGAAATAACTTATAAAGTAGGACGGACTTTGTTTATAAAGGAAATCCAAAGATTCTTAATTGAGATTGTTTTGGCATGTTTGAAACTTTATTTATGATTCCTTAGATTTGAAAATTCTTGTGTGCATATTAATTTTGGTTTATTTGTGTGTGTGTTGGTAAATGATGATACATGTTCTATATATATCCTTAGGTGGAATTTTTCTGTCTGTATAATATTTTTTGTTTAGTAGTTTGTTTTTTATTTTTATTTTTTTAACAAAAACATGATTCACAATTATTTTTTATGTTTTATTCATATTTGGTTAAATGTTATGAATATGACTAATTTTTTTATGGGGTTTCAGGTTCTATATTTTCTTTAACAGCAACATATAGTAGTGGTTTAAACCATCATTATATATGGAAACAATTTTCATCAATTTAAACTTCCATTATTTATGGTAAAAATTTTATCGATGGTTTAAACATCCCTTATATATTAGTTTATATAGTAGTGGTTCAAACTTCCATGAAATAATTAGTAGTTATAATAGTGAAAACCACTTCTAAAAAATGTTCACCACTAAAAACGGTATTTGATACTTCCCAGAAATAGCTACCAAATGTCCAAAAATAACACTGGTTGAATGTTCACACCGACTTTAGTAGTATTTTTATAAATCTATCATATAATAATTTTTATATAGTTTAAAAAATATCAAAATTATAAAATAATCACCTCTAGACACCTATTTTGTTGTAATTCCCCTAGTTGATTCATAGTAGGGCATACCACATAGAAAACAATGAGAAAAAGATGAGGAAAATCTATGGTTAGATCATAGAAATCTGAAATAATATGAATCAAACACAATTTGAGTTAAAAATCATCTTTAATATTTGTATATTGAATATAAAGTGTTTGGTAATTCATTTGAGGGGAAACAAGTTCTTTAAGTGTTTGTTCCCTAGGATTGGCCATGTCTATATTAATTAGATGGGAAATAAATGGGTCCTTAGTGATTATATTATCCCTAATTTTACACTTAATTTGGTGAAGAGATCACTCAATTTTTTGTTCAAACAAATATAATGGATTTTTTGGTAGTCTAAAGTGAATTTAGAGAAATTTTGAAAAATTAGGAAGGCGGGTTTGTCATTGCGTTTTTTTCATTTTTTATTTTTTTATAAAAAATAAAAATTAAGGGAATAATAGTTGAACCAACCCTAAAAAGATTCCATTTAAGGCATGGATTATTTTATTATATCAACCTTTTAAGTTTGTTTGGGTTTCCCCCTTCATCCCTTAAAAGTGGGCTTTATCATATAATAAAAAAACTGAAGGCCTTCGGGTCGTTGGATGGTGTATATAGGAAATTGGGTCAAATCCTCAGTGATGGTACTATTTTTTAGAGTCGGTTATTTCTTGTTTTATCTTTACAGAATGGGGTTTTTTTGTAGAGATTAATAAAAAAATTAATGGTTGAAGTTTGATTTAATGATTTTATAAATAATTTAGTGATTATTTTTTTTATTTAAGATTATGATATCCTTTATTTTTGTGAAATGTTGCATTAAATTACCATCCACTTCAATAGATGACTTTGATTAGAATTACCAACTATTGATTATTTAATACAAGACTTAACATAACTAGGGTTATAATTTCAATCAATAAAAGTTCATGGTAGTGTATTTATGGTTCCAATAATCAATGGAATCCACATTTTAAAAAAAATCATTAATCCAGGATATTTTATGTTTAACATAAACATTGTTAACCTAAAGAATATTAAACAAGAAAAAACCCCCAATCACTTAACATCCTCAAATTATGACTCACCCAAATGGGATATTTACTCATACATTAATATGGTTAGTAATCTGGTTTATGATGTTTATGGTGATGAATTACATAGTGGATAAAAGTAATGGGATAGGATAAGATTAGTGCATTGAACACAAAAATGGATGGGGAAGGAAATTAACAAAGAACTTT
Source organism: Viscum album (assembly GCA_963277665.1). Taxonomy (NCBI): domain Eukaryota; kingdom Viridiplantae; phylum Streptophyta; class Magnoliopsida; order Santalales; family Viscaceae; genus Viscum; species Viscum album. The sequence goes on along the minus strand of OY728120.1, from coordinate 451,812,083 downwards.
TGATTGTATAAGAAATAAAAATATTGGAATAGATTTTAATAGTTTTAAAAAAATGGAAAATTAATATTACAAAATAAATGGTCTGTGAGAATTATTGATGATGATGAAAAAACATGCTTTACTATTTAATTGAACTAAAAAAACATTAATGATTAAAAAAGAAAACAAGCGGAAGAAAACAAGAAATTAAAATTAGAGTAAAGGATTATCTTATTGAATTAAGAATATAGAAAGCCTTCCCAGGCCTTTTGAAAGTCTATTGTCATTCCAATTATCCTCCTCCAATTATGAAATTTCAACCACTTGTAAAGAGAATAGGGGAGTATATTTATAGCTCAAGGTGGTGGACTATTTACCTTCCAAAACTTCCCCTCAAGTTAGATCAACCATTTTAACATTTAGAAAATTGAATCACAAGAATAATACTTCATTAAATTTTTAGATATTGATCGTTAAAGTTAAGTATCAAAATTTCGCAGACATTAGAATTTTGGCTCCAAGGTTAACTCTATTTTTCTATACCATACATTATTTTCCATTTTTGTATAAAAAAATTTCATGGTCTAAATGTGAATTATTTTATGGATATGAGTATGCTTTCAAATCTGAACCATTTCATCTACAAAGTTGGGAAACTATATTTTAAATTTCTACCTACAAAATTATAGCTCAATTAGACTTATATAATGGTTGAAATGTCAAGAATTTCGGGTGGGGATTTTAGGCATCCATGGGATCCCTTATGATTTTATTTGGGAATTGAAATTTTTATCTAGGTTATAATGTAATTTTGTTGGGATTATAGTAGAGAATCAATCAATTTGTACATCTAGATTAATTATGAAAAATATTACATCCCATCTGGTCCAGTTTCATTGGCAGATTCAATGGACCTTCTTCTGTGTTCCATATGGACCTCCAAATGGATGAATTAGGAAAATATCTTATTGAATGGTTTTTTCCATTTGAATAAGGATAACTAAAAAATAAGTATCACATAATTTGGATAATTATATTTAAATATATGATAATAATATTAAACTATAGTGTGATTTAATGAATTCAAATAATAATATTTTTATATTTTTATGATCAAAACATGAAAATTGATTAGAAATAAATAATTTTTAAGTAAAAAATTAGTGGTGATAGTAATGTAAAATCATTAATGAATATTTAATATGAGTCACCAAAAACAACTTGATCTCTCTAAACTTAAAACTAAGAATACCTAATATGGGATTGCTCCACCAACTGCATTAATAATGACTTTAATGTCATTTGTTGGAGACAAACACTGTTCTCTACTCCTCTCATATGAAATTACATCACTGATATCTCTTATATATATCCCTAATATTATCTAGAATAATTCACAACACCACCACATGACTTCTGGATCAAGGTATCCACCTCAATATTTCCTTTACCCAGTGTAAAATAAATATCAATGTCAAATTCATCCAAGAACTCCATATAAGCCCTAAATCAACTCCTAGGACTTCACTATATGAAAACTACATCACTACAAAGTTACCTCTAAAGAACCAATAATGTATAAATATGGATAATGATTCCAAAGGTCCACTTATAATAGACCACAGGTTGGTGACTAGTATTGAGGGTATATTAATCACACACTTGGGAGGTGTTACCCTTTATAAGTTAAAGAAGAAATAGGTAATAAGGGTAAAATTATAGCCAACATTATGCCTAAACTATAAGTAATCCTAAGACATGTAATTCCATATATCAACTGAAAATGAAATGGATAGTTCTAAATTTAGGAATACGCAGTGACCATGAACTCCAGTAACTCTTGATAGCTATTCAACAACTCCACTGGGATAGCATTACCTAGCTCAATCACCAAAATTATCTAGATAACTGTAAAATAATGTTTTATATATATATAATGGGAGAATATAATGTGGATACACTATATAATCCTCCCTAATATCCATCATGAAAAATATGAAATAAGAATACTAAAGCACATTGAATAAACAAATGAAACAAACTCATGAACTAAACTAGAAATACTAGTTTCTCATTCTCACCATGGATCTATGACTAAGTAATGCATAACAGTAAACTATTTTATATCAAAATCACCCACACACACACAAATATTTATATATATAGATACCGTACTTAATCTCCATTTCTAGTTTTTCACTATTCAACCCCAATGACATTATCATATGTGTATCCCTCCTATAAATCATCCTAGAACATGTGAAATTGTATCATTACCATTACTGAATCATATAAATCCCAACATCACATCATCATTATGATCATATCCTAGTAGTAACCAAGTGTATATCCAAAATCCACTACATCCTCTGTATGTTAATTATACCTCAATCCATCATAGCCTGTGAAAGTACATACAAGGGAAGTTGTAACCACCACATATAAATATAAGTATGTGTTATTCCTCAATCTATTTCAAGTTTCACATAAATGTATAGTAAAACTATGTTCTATTATAACCCTAAAATGAATTCACCCTGTACCATAACCCATTATAACACATGTCAAACTATTTTAATAGAAATCATGACCTCTAAAAATCCAATGTTTATAATTCTAAGCTGTTTTACTCCATATTCAATCAAGATTGTGGTGTGGTGTGATCAATATAGCCCATTTCCAACCATGGGACTCACCGAGCACCACGCCCAGCCCGCCTACCTCAAAATGGATTCCAAAGATATTTCCTTTGACCCATTTCTCATTGGTGAAATCTCAATGTAATATTTATTATAAAAGACCAAGAAATATGTTATTCTTTTTGTGGTTCACTCCAGCATACAATGGAAAACCCCATGATTTAAATCCAAACACTAAAGTTCAAAACAATCTACTTCATACAACAGCCTCTAATAATTCTTCAGAACATCCAGCACCATGCCTACCACCATGGTGCGGTAACCCTCCCACAACCCAAGAACTCTTTTTAAACCTCTGTAACTCCTATAACATCTATATTTTGACCTAAAACCCCTAGGAAAATAAAAAGGGAAGGGAATTTTAAATCCATGACCTTAGAAATGATATCCATTAAAGACCCCAAATAATTTCATTATAGATTATAAATAGCATATATTAATATAATTTCACTCAACTGATAGTAGGTTCTTGCCCAATAATCCATAAATTCCTATAATATATTACCTTAATATATATTTAATATATAAATCATCAAATAGGATTTAATATGTTGATGGAATATTATATAATGGAAAAACTGTAAGGACTCGACCCCAATTTCTCAGAGCTGATGCCTTATTTGATTATATTGGCATACAACAAGGAATAATCATCCTGAAGGAGTGAGTATTTTATTACTAATGGAAACAATATACATACATAAGTTTAACATTACAGCTTGAAAATAAAACAACATAGAAACTCCATAGACACATCCATAACTCCTAGGTTATTTCAGCATGTCAATCATAATAAAACTCTTCATGACCTAAGAAATTGAAACATAAGAAAGGGGTGAGATCAAATGCTCAATAAGGGTAATAAATACATTGGAAGATAACATAAACATTATACATGGTGAATAATTTAAAATACATGCCTTTAAAAATAAACATGAACATAATATGGAAGAAATATGAGCTGAGTAAATATTTCCATAACATAACATAATCATGGGTATTATACTCTTAAAATAACCATATGAACCATCCATATTGTTTTAATAATGAGTTAATTCATAATGGGGTACAACATAACCATATTTTCAAGGCCTCGTTCCAAGACCATAAATAATCATTTTGTCAAGGCCTTGTGCCAAGACTGTAGTTTGTCTCATGATACCTAAGAATGCACTGAGGGGATATAGGGGTCCCCACCGGAAACTTACTAAGTCCAATGAATTCTTAATATTAATGGGTTGAACATAAACAACATACAAATTCATATTGAAACTAACATATGAAATGTAAATAACTTTCCCCAATCATTAAGCATAAACACTAACCATTTGAAGTAAATTGGTGAATGGTTTTAAGACAGAACATCCATAGTAAAACTAATCATAAACTATTCAATTAAATATAGAGGATGATTTCATAGGAGATAAACCTCAACAATTTACAATATTTAAAAAAGGATGTTTACATAGATGAAGAAACTTATAAATGAGATCATTGAAAAATCCTTGAGGAAATAATCCTTAAACATTCCAAAGTGTCTCATACCACCTTGAAACATTGAAATCATAATACCTTATAATATCATGATAATAAGGAGACTCTTTATATTATACACCAAAGGTCAGTACATACGCCACATGTAAGAATTAATTGGTGAACAAGGAATATATCTCGTAAAAGATAAAGTGAGATGAGAAAAATCCTTTTTACTTTGGAAAAAAATAGTTCTTTGGGAAAATCATTTGTATTTTCCATGAAATCAGTTTTTAAAAATTAATATCCAAGAAAATAAAATACTAGCACATTAAAATTATATTTTAGGCATAAATTATGTCCCACTGATGTGAAATCATGTAAAAATAGTTCTTAAGATTCTTTAGAACTAAATCATTTTAGAGCATTTTATGGAAAGTAATAAAGATAATTTTAATGTGGAAAGAAATGTTTGTTATATTAAATCCAGAGATTATCCAATATCATTTTTCATGATAAAATAATTGTTTTTATAAAAATAATGGTGGATTAAAATAGTTTCTGTTGTACACTTGAAAATAGGTAATAATTCAAAAAGATCCCTTGAATCGGGTTTGTATTTCAGAAATAATTTTGAAAGTTCATTTTAAAACATGTAACTCCACATAAAATAATGAAGTATTCTGGTTGGTAAACATATATAAAACACTCAAAAATAATTTATGATGATTACATAATAATACATAATAATTTCATAGAGGTAATTAGACAATGAATTTGACCCAAATGAAAATGGAAGTTCGGGTGAAAAAACCTTACCACTTTGTAATCAAACGATTCATATGACCCAAAATTAATAATATTAAAATGATAAAATGAATACCATAAAAATAATTATATTCGTGATATGTTACATCAATGGTCAGTATACATACACCATAGACAAGTATTAGTAGTGAATATGGAAAATCTCACAAAAATGGAAGTGAGATGAAGAAACCCTTACCTTAAGTCTGAATGTGTTTTTCTCTTGAACTTAAGGTCCTAGAATATAAAATTATACTCATTAATAACTTAATTCATAATATATTATACATTTATTTAGTTTATCATTTTTCTATGTAGTTCATTTATGTCCTTATTGATAAGTTATAATATTGAATTTCATCGTTCTGGAGTGTTCATTTTCTTGATGTTCATAATCGGTACACTTGTTCTTAAGTAATGGAGTCAATGTGTAATGGATGTAAATATCTATAAATAAAATGACATATTATTTATGAACATAAATAAGTTTTAATGGTCTTTTATATCATTTTTTTTACATGGAATGAGGATGATTCATTATATGAAATCCACTTCGATTATTTGGCAGTATTTGGAATATTATGAACTAGTTTTGTCGAAAAAATTAATAATATGTACATATACTGGTTTATGAATATTAATTAGGTTATAATACATATATTATAGTATTTTTTAACCATAAAAATGGTTTCATGACCAGTAATGAGGGTGAAAATGTAGAATGAAACTTCATCATCCACGGAGGTTATAAATTGGAACCTCATGGACATTGATTTCGTTTATAAAATAAAAGAGAGAGCGAGGATATTGATGATCGTTCTTACATTAACATGATATAATTATAGAATATAGATGATATTGGATCTATCATGGTCATTTTCATAGAGGATTTGATGATAGGATTACAAAATAAAGGAACTTGAAATTAAACTAAACGAAAAAAAGGTGTTTTACCTCATGATACAACCTCCTTGGGAACCTCCTTAAGGGAAGGAGTTTTGGTATTTTGGAAATACCAAGAGCTTACTAGAAGTGGGGAGTGACTAGGTAATTATATTTTCATATATATTTCATGAGCTTCAAGTCTTAGAGGAGTGATGAGAAGAGGGAGTGAGGGGGGTTTATAGTGGAGGAGAGGGGTAAATTTTGAATATTTTATTCATTATTTTTTTATTTCCATCAAGACAACCTATAGTGTTGTTTCATGTGACCCCTAATAGTAATAAGTTCATTTTATTCTGAACCAAGTGGCCTTACGTCACTTATGATGTCATAAATAGTGTATTTAACTTATAATTTGAATATACGGTATTTTACCATATTTCACTATTCATCCAAAATTCTTGAATTTCAGAAAAATCCCAAAAATTCACCCATACCATTTTTTGATATGTAGAATCCAAAAAATAACTCCATTTTTTGAAAATAATTTTCTAATTATTCTTAATTTAATTTTTAAATAAAATCATAATTAATTCCAAAAAAACCACTTTAAAACTGTAACTCATTTTATAAGACCGTGAGAAATTAATGAAGGTCCTGTAAAATTATCTTATAATCATAAGACAATAAAGTAAAAATTTGTGATTACATTTTATGAAAATACCTTTATAATTTAAATTATTAAATTAATCAGAAATTTATAATTTAAATATTTATGTCATACAAAAATACCAATACTTATACTATGATTGTTTTTTCACTTTTAAGATGTCTAAATTGTGTTTTTACATTCATGGGTGAAGTTTTTATTTTTTTTAAATGATTTAATATTCATTAATATTCATAAGGGTTTGTCACTATTCATAAAGTTATGTTACTATTCATGAAAAATTAAGTTTGTCTTATCATATTCTAAATATCTTACTGAACGCAACTGTGTTTGTCAGTTTTTCAAAATTCAAATCACAGAAGTGGAAAAAATATTTACTTGACTAGGTTATATCAAATTGGTATTTTTTAGAGACTCAGTGTTTCATGAATTCTATAATAAATCTATTTGTAAATTATTTGGGTGTTACATTATTCCCTCCTTACAAAAATTCAATCCTTAAAATTTGAAATTGAACTTTAGAAGTTAATGGTTAATACTTGGAAAATCCATTTTGGGAAATCCACATCAAGAATATAGTTAAAATATTCTATTAGTAATAGGAAAGGGAAAAGGATCAGTTACTAAAAAACCATGCATTCTAATTGGAAAATATGGTCAATGAATAATAACCAAACCATCATGTAGCGACATTAAACTCTAAAACCCAAAAAATGATCAACTTAAACCATTTCATAAATGGTTAAAAATTCCAAAATATATTGATTTGACACGTTATAATGAAGAACTATAAATTTACATGGTCAATATATCATTAACCCTTAATCAACAAGAAGCATCTCTAAATTTCACATTCCAAACATGTGAATAACATCATAATTTATCCTCTTGGAATATGGTAATAACTTGAATTACCATAAAAACCATATCGGAAATATGCATTCCTCTATATTCCTTAAGTAAGAAACTTGTTATTGGATATATTCCTTAAATCCAAAAGTGTTTTAATCTCCATAGATGATAGCATAGACCACTTATGAAAAGCCAATAATCAGTTCCAAGGTAGTCAGTACTTATCTGAATCAATCATTTCTTCGTCGTTATCTCAACATGAGATATATATATTAAGGGTGGTCTTTCCCTCAATCATGTGTTTTCTAAAAAGTTTAACTCTCTACTGAATCACTTTTCCTTTGTACTATTCACTATATGACCTCAAATCCTTAATGAAATAGTACTGAAGTACAATCATTATAAATCTCATAATTCATACAACCAGTACAATACTAAAAAATATTCAAATGACATGATTCTTGACTAGGAATATTAATCATTATACTTCATCTGTGATAGCATCATAACTTGATCATTATCCAAAATCATCATTTGGGGTATATTGCTTTGACGATTGGGACATTGATTTGCATAGTGTCACATATCCTTGCAGTTAAAGCATTGTACATTGGAAACCATTTTATTACCCTTTCAATCATGAACTTGGTGCCCTTTTTTTCCACACTTATAGTGAACACCCATTCCCATCAAGAATTTACCAGGGTAATTCATTCCACATTTATCACATGTGGGAAAACACTTCTTTCCCTTCTTCCCTTTATCCCCATATCTCTCTCCCATCATTTTATTCTTTTACTTCCCTTTAAAGCCATAGGACTTAGAGAAGTCTTTACATACCTCGTTAACACATGATATTATTTCATCATATGATGAGAATACTTTGGAGACAATCTTCCTTCGAAAAGATGGCTTGATACCTTTAAAGATATGATCCTTCTTACTCGCCGCATCACGTGCATTGGTGAAGTTCTAATTACTTATGCTAGGATCCATTTCTAATGAATTCCATATTATATATCATCTAGTAACATTATGAACTCTCTATGACTCTAAACTTGGTATAGCACATAGCATAAATTTATGCATCGTAAATACTAGAACCATATAATTTGGTTACTTTGGGGGAATAAATCCTTCATAATTGTGGTTAAATAAAATGTGAATTATCCTATACATATCCCCTAGGAGTATCAATACTAAGAGTATAGAAAGGCCCATTTTTGAGTACCAGGATACCCCTGGTCAAGCCCGAAACTCCTTGTTTGAGTTTTCACTCCTAGGTACATCTGTGCCAAATCCACCTCTACCTATTTGTATCCAAATAGGGATGTATTTTCTAAAAAGATCCACATAATCTATTCTATATCATGATTCAAGGATTTTCTTGTATGTTTATCCTCAAATACTATCTTAGGGATTTGTTCCCTAATCAACATTTTCTAAATCTAGTTTCCATGTTTTCTACTAAACTTCCTTTGATACCAACTATAAGGACCTGACCCCAATTTCCCAGAGTCGGTGCCTTATTTGATTCTATTGGAATATAATAAGGAATAAGCATCCTGAAGGACCAAGTATTTTAGTATTATTGGAAACAAGATACATACATAAGTTCAACGTTACATCTTGAAATGAAAACAACATAGAAACTTCTTAGAGAATTCCATAACTCCTAGGTTACTTCAGCATTTAAATCATAATAAAATTCTTCATGAACTGAGAAATTGAAACCTAAGATATGGGTGATCTCAAAGACTCATTAAGGTTAAGAAATACAGTACAAGACAAAATAAACATTATACATAGTGAATAATTGAAAACACATGCCTTTAAAAATAAACTTGAACATAATATGGAAGAAATATGACCTGAGTAAATATTTCCATAACATAACATAATCATGGGTATTATACTAGTAGAATAACCACATGAACCATCAATACTATTTTCCTAATGATGTAATTCATAATGTGGGACAACATAACCATACCGTCAAGGCCTCGTGCTAAGACCATAAATAATCATTTTGTCAAGGCCTTGTGCCAAGACTGTAGTTTATCTCATGAGACATATCGATGCACTGAGGGGATATATCGGGCCCCAAAATACACTTAATAAGTCTAATTCATTAATAATATGAATGGGGTGAACATAAACAACATAAAAATTCATATTGAAACTAACATATGAAATGTAAATAACTTTCCTCAATCATTAAGCATAAACATTAACCATTTGGAGTAAATTGGTGAATGGTTTTAAGATAGAACATCCATAGTCAAACTAATAATAAAAAATTAAATTAATTATGGTAAATTATTTCATAGTAGATAAACCTAAATGATGTACAATATTTAATAAAGGATGTTGACATAGATAAAGATACTTATAAATGAGACTGTTGAAAAATCCTTGAGGAAATAATCCTTAAACAATCCAAAGTGTCCCATACCACCTTCAAAAATTGAAATAATAATCCCTTATAATATCATGAAAATAACAAGACTCTTGATATTATATACCAAAGGGTAGTACATACACCACAAGTAAGAAGTAAGTGGTTAACAAGGAATATATCTCATAAAAGATAAAGTGAGATGATAAAAATCCTTTTTACTTTGGAATGAAGAGTTCTTTCAAAAAATCCTTTGTATTTGTCAATAAATCAGTTTGTAAACATGAATATCCCATAAAATAAAATTCTATGACATTTAAATTATATTTTAGTCATAAATGATGTCCCACTATAGTGAAATCATGTAAAAAGAGTTCTTAATATTCTTTAGAACTAAATCATTTTAGAGCATTTTAAGGAAAGTATTAAAGGGAATTTTAATGTGGAAAGACATGTTTTTCTATTAAATCCAGAATTTATCCAAGATCATTTTTTATGATAAAATTTATGTTTTTATAAAAATAATGGTGGCTTAAAACAGATTCTGGTGTACACTTGAAAATGGGTAATAATTCGAAAAGATCCCTTGAATCAGGTTTGTATTTAAGAAATAATTTTGAATGTTCCATTTAAAACGTGTAACTACACATAAAATAAGGAAGTATTATAGTTGGTAAACATATGTAAAACACTAAAAAATAATTTATGAGGATTATATAATAATATATAATAATTTCATAGAGGTAATTAGACAATGAAATTAACCCGAATGAAAAGGGAAATTCGGGTGGAAAACCCTTACCTCTTTGTAATCAAATGATTCGTATGATAGAAAATTAATAATATTAAAATGATAAATTTAATAACATGAAAATAAATATATTCATTATATGTTACATCAATGGGCAGTATACATACACCATATACATGTATTATTACCCAATATAAAAAATCTCACAAAAATGGAAGTGAGATGAAGAAACCCTTACCTTAAGTCTGAATGTGTTCTGATCTGAAACTTAAGTTCCAGGAATATGAAATTATAATCATTAATAAATTAATTAAGAAACTATTATACATGTATTTATTTTTATCATAATTCTATTTAGTTTATTTATGTACTTATTGATAAGTTATAATATTGAATTTTGTCGTTCCGGAGTGTTCATTTTCTTGATTTTCATAATTGGTTCCCTTCTTCTTAAGTAATGGAGTCAATGTGGAATGGATTTAAATCTCCAAAATTGAAATTAAATATTATTTATGAACATAAAAAAGTTTTAATGGTCATTTCTATCATTTTTTTACATATAATGAGGATGAATCATTAGATGACAGCCACTTCGATTATTTGGCGGTATTTAGAATATTATGAACTAGTTTTGTCATAAAAATTAATAATATGTACATATACTAGTTCTTGAATATTAATATAGTTATAATAAATATATTATAGTCTCTTTAAACCATAAAAATTCTTTCATGACCAGTAATGAGGGATAAATTGAAGAATTAAACTTCATTGTCCACGAAGGTTATAAATTGGAACCTCATGGACGTTGATTTCATTTATTAAATATAAGAGAGAGAGGATATTGATGATGGTTCATCCATTCACATGATATAATTCTAGTATATATGTGAAACTAGATATATCATGGTCATTTGGATAAAGGATTTAAGGATAGTATTAAAAAATAAAGGAACATGAAACAAAACTAAACGAAAAAAATAAATGTGTTTTACCTCTTGATATAACCTCCTTGGTAACCTCTTTAAGGGAAGGGGTTTTGGTATTTCAAAATACCAAGAGCTTCCTGAACGTGGGGAGGGACTAGGTAAGGCTATTTGGGTAGAGATTTTGGGATCTTAAAGGCCTATAGGAGTGAAGAGAAGAGGGAGGGAGGTGGGGGTTATAGTAGAGGATAGGGGTAAATTTTGAATATTTTATTCATTATTTTATTATTTAAATCAAGACAACCAATAGTGTTGTTTTATGTGACTCCTAATAGTAATAAGTGCATGTGAGTTCGATCCAAGTGTCCTAAAATCACTTATGATGTCATAAATAGTGTATTTAACTGATAATTTGAACATACAGTATTTTACCGTAATTCACTATTCATCAAAAAAATCATGAATTTCATAAAAATCCAAAAAATTCACCCCTACCATTTTTCAATGTGTAGAATCCAAAAATCAGCCGAATTTTTTTAAAACAATTTTAAAAATATTTTTAATTTTATTTTTAAATAAAATCATAAGTTATTCCAAAAAAACATTTTAAAACTATAACTCATTTTATAATACCATGAGAAATTAATCAAGGTCTTGTAAAATTATATTATAATCATAATAAAATAAAGTAACAACTTATGAATAAATTTTATGAAAATAACTTTCCATTTTAAATTATTAAATTAATCTGAAATTTGTAATTTAAATATTTATGCCATACAAAAATACCAATACTTATACTATGATTGTTTTTTCACTTTTAAGATGTCTAAATTGTATCTATACATTCATTGGTGAAGTTTCTATTTTTTTATATGATTTACTATTAATTACTATTCATAAGTTTATGTTACTATTCACCAAAAATTAAGTCTGTCTTATCAGATTCTAAATATTTTATTGAACGCAACTGTGTATGTCAATTTTTCAAAATTCAAATCACAGAGGTGGAAAATTTATATTTACATGAGTAGAATATAAAAAAGTTGTGTTTTGTATAGACTTATTGTTTCGTACATTCTATAATAAATCTATTTATAAATTATTGGGGTGTTACAAAAATAGTGTACTAAATTCACATTTATATATTCTATACATTCTCTATGTAAGAAAATGGATGTGGTCTAAATAAAATCATCCTTTGAATCACATAGAGTTTCAATACCACCTCTATGTAAAGTCTTTCCATGTTTAAAAACAATATTGATATCTTAATTTAAAATAAATGATAAAAAATATTCAATCTATCAAAAAAATCCAAATAGGTACATGAAATTTCAACCCATGTGCTAAAAAAGTCATAAAATCCACTGATATTCTCATATACACTCCTATGAATTTAAGGGTTATAATGAATTTATATTGTATGTTTTGAAACTCTTGCAAAACTACCTTCTTCATATAATGAGAAATATTTAACCTTTCATAATAAAATACCTAATTTTACCTATACTTGGTCCATCTATCAAAATCATCAAAATTCATTATTCAAATTATTCCCAATCTATCTCATCAATTCATAGTAGATGTAATTCCATGTTCCAAAAAATAATTAAATATGGAATCATTATTTATTGATAAAATAAATCAATAACCCCTGATGTTATTAATATTTTCATGACTTATTATATACTCCCTTTACTTATTTCATATGAAATGTGCATAATTTGGGTGAAATATTAATGTTTTAATACTACGTATAATATTTGAGCATTTTCAGAATTAGTCTAATTGAGTCAGTTTACTATTTTATTGATACCTATCACCCTATGGATCCAAATGGTGTGGTTATTATTTTATAGAATACCTAATTTAATATCCAACATTTCATTAGAAGGGATCATGGTCTAATTCATCCATTTGAAGGCTCATATAGACCACATAAGAAGGCATACAGAATCTGTGAAGAAATTGGACCATCCATGAAGATTGAATTACTGGGCTCAATCCAGAATTGAAAAGTCATTACTTATCCTCAAACATTATTATAAGAATTCAAGGAGTAATGTATAAAAATTTCAGGGCCCAAATCTAAGAATAATGGGGCCAACTAATGCTTTGAATTCCTGCCCACTATTCTCTCCGGGAAATAAAATCCAGACACTATTCATGATATATCTCATGATGTAATAATCAAATCAATCTGATATTTTTCAGTGTGAAAGAGGAGATATAGGTGGATGGTTTTTTTGGAGAAATCATTCAGATTTGAAAGAATATTCCTATTCAAAAACCCATTCACATTTTGGACATTAAAAATCTTGGATTGAAATGGACAGATTAACATTGTTTAATCAATCGGCCATAACTTTCGTACATTAAGTCCAATGGCCACCAAATGTTCAGAATAGACAGAGGATATATTTTTCTACAACTTTTAAGAATATAATATCGCATTATTTGTATGTATAATATATAAAATTGGCGATAAAAGTGGAGGGGCAGCTTTGGAATGCAAGCAGCACACAACATTGGGCTATAAATACATCTCCCTCCTCTCCTTGCCAAGAGTTGGAATTTCAGAGAAAATTAGGATAGGTTGTCATGACCAAGGCTCTTCCAGAGTCTTTTTAGGATCTTCAATACTCGATTTTTTACTTGAGAAACCATTCCCCCTTTCTTCCTTTCATTCACTTTTGTGTTGTTCTTCATTTGTAATATTGTAAGTATTTTTTTTTTGTAATTTTGTTTTAATGAAAGTTTCTTTTTCAATATATATTATTCTCATCCAAATTCTATAGTTTCATATTAATGTTCTTAAAATAGTTTAAATGATATTTAATCCCCTTCCCTTCTTTCACTTTCTAATTCAATCTAAAGCTCATTTTTAATTCGGATCACCCTTCGTGTGTGTGTGTGTTCAACACACAAATATTTTCTGATCTCGTTCTTTTTTGTTCTATTTATAATTCATCAACATTATAATATATTACCAGATTAATAACTATCTTAATGGATGAGTAATTCTATTATTGGGGTGAGTCAAAATTTATGGATGTTAAGTGATTGAGAGTATTTTCTTGATGAATATTCTTCAAATTAACATTGTGTATGTTGGACTTAACATGTCATGGATTAATGACTTGTTTTGTTTAACCTGTGGTTTCCATGGAATATTGGAACCATAAATACACTACCATCAATAAGCTCTAATTGATATTAGAAACCTATGTTAAGTTAAGGCTTGAATTAAATCCTTAAAACTTATGAATTCCAATCAACGTTATCTTGTGAAGTGGGTGTTAATTTAAATGCAATATAAAGAAAATCTCAAGGATATCACAGGATTGACTCCCTAAAAATAAACTCACCCCAATATTTATAAATTTGTTAAATTAATCATAATAAATCAATCATTTCATAAGCTCTACAAACAACCCCCCCCCCCCAAATCAGAATACAATCAACTAAAAACCACCGACTATTAAAAGGTATCATCGTCGAGGATTCGACCCGAGTGTTGCTATACACATTAGCAGAGCACCGGAACCTTGACTGGTCGATAGGTGACAATCAGCCATGCTTTTAAAATGGATCCATTTCCAGGTATGGTTTAATTAATTAGTTGTTAGTTTCTAGTTATTTTAATAAATAAAAAAAATAAACCTTAAAAAAATTTAAAAAAAAAACACAAAGAAAAAACCGCCTTCCTCATAAAAATGATAAATGAAAAACACAAAGAAAAAATGGTCTTCATATTCCTTCCAAATCTATCTGAATGTCCAGTAGCCTCCCAAACAATCCCTCATATTTTTTTAACCCTGAAATTGATTGAAATCTTCACAAACTTAGGAGGAACTTAAGAGATAATCAACTCATTCAAGAACCCGTCCGTGTACAACCAGTTAAATTAAATATGGATAATCTTATGGAACAAACAATTAAGAACTTGTTTCCCCTGATATGAATTACCAACCTATTGGTATTAAATATCCAAACATAGAGGCTGACTTGGAACTCAAATCGGGTTGGATTCATCTTCTTCCTTGTTTCCACGGGCTAGCTAGTGAGGATCCACATCTCCACCTTAATGAGTTCCAAGTAGTGTGCTCTACCATGAATCCTCAAGGGGATTATAAAGAACAAATCAAACTTAGAGCATTACATTTCTTCTTATCTGACTCCACCAATTCATGGATCTAATACCTTCCTCCTGGTTCCATAACCACATGGAATGACATGAAGAAACTCTTCGAAGAGAAATTCTTTCCTGATTCTCGTACTGCTTATATCCGAAAAGAAATAAGTGGTATTCATAAATTCCCAAATGAATCACTCCATGAGTACTAGGAGAGGTTCAAAAATCTTGTTTCAACCTACCGACACCACCAAATCCCTGACCAACCCTTGATCCAATACTTATATGAGGGGTTATTGGATATGGAGAGAACCCTCATTGATGTCGCAAGTGGCAGTGCTCTTGTTGATAAAACTCTTGTAGTTGCAAGAGATATCATAAGAAATATGGTTGTAGACACACAACAATTCCATACTTGAGCACATGCTCAAGTCAAACAAGCCCAATATAATAAATCAATATAGACGAACAAGATGACAGAGTGGATGAGTGAACTTGCAGGTCTTGTGCGACAACTAGTTGTGGCTACCAAATCCCCAACCTCATCATCTCTGCAATCAATGTTTCTCGGACCTATCAAAAACAATGGAATCTGCAACTCTCCATCTCATCCAATTGAAACATGTCCACAACTTCAAGAGGATCAATCTTATTCATCTATACCAATGGATATCAATGCAGTATATTCTCATCAGAACCCCAACCCTCAACAATCAGGTCAGTTTTCTAAAAACTTCAACCAACCCCATTCTGAGCCTTTATCTTCTACATATAACCCTAACTTGAGATATGGGAATCCTATTTCTCATCCCCCTCAATACACTCATCAAACCCCAAACCAATTCCAATGTGGTCAAGGTGTTGGTAACTTATAACAACCTTACCCTTTTGTTCCTAAACCTCAAAGGATCAATCCACCTCCTGGATTCCACTATCCTAATGAGCCTTCCCAATTCCCAAACCAATACAATCGCTTTACCAAGATCCAAAATCAAGGTAATCACAATTAGGGACAAGACTCTTCTTCCAAACAACCATCGTAAAGCGTTGTTGAAGATCTTGCAACCTTCACCCGTTCTAGTCTCAAGAACATTGAAACCCAAATTGGTAAACTTGCATCCCACCTGAGCTAGCAACAATAATCAAATTCTTCTCAACTCCCAGCTCAACCATTACCCAACCCCAAGGGTAATTTAATTGGAATTTCACTTAGATCGGGAAATCATATTTCTATGACTTAAGATAAGTCCTCCAACCCCCATTTAAATGTTGACCTAGAAAATTAAAAGAAAAAAATATGAAAAAGAACCTGAAGCCATTCCCTCACCTCCTTCCACTCCACTAAAGAATAAAATTCCTTTTCCTCAAGCCGTTTATATGCCAAATAAGTTCTTTGAACCTGATCCTGAAATGCTCGAAAGTTTTAGCAGTATTGAAGTCAACATACCCCTCTTAGATGCCATAAAACAAATCCCTAAGTATGCCAAGTTTCTTAAGGAATTTTCCACCCATAAGAGGCAACATAGGACCTTTGAAAATGTTTCCACCTAGTAGTATATTCCCATAAAGTGACGGGATCCATGGACCTTTACAGTTCCATTCCAAATTGGATGTTCCAAATTCTATGATGCACTCATAGACCTAGGATCCTAAATTAATTTCTTTCCCAAATCTATCTTCTCCAACCTTGGTCTAGGTCCCTTACATCCAATGGGTGTTTTCATTCAATTGTACAATCGAAGAACTGCTAGTCCTGAGGGTATAATTGAGGATGTCCTTGTTCGTGTGAATGATCTCATCTTCCCTACTGATTTCTATGTCCTTGATATCGAAATTGAGATGAACTCTTCTCGATCTCCCATAATTCTAGGAAGACCATTCCTCATGATTTCTAGAACTAAGATTGATGTCCATTCAGGCATCTTATCCATGGAATTTGGGGACCAATGGGTCAAGTTCAACATTTTCCAAGCCATGTGATACCCATGTGAGGATCACTCTTCATTCTCAATACATGCTTCTGAGTACACATCTAAGAGTAAATTAAACCCCAATCCGTCATGTTCTTCATATTCAAATGATAAAGGATCTTGTGAAATCTTCACCATGATTAACCAAGTCATAAATGGTGAAGGTGATGTGGCCCTATCATTCATAGACTCCATCAATCTAGTGGAACTTGAAAACTCTCTGGAATACCACATCAACTCGGATCTCTACTAATCCACCTTAGACAGTAATAATGAAAATGAATCTAAAGAAACTGAAGTCCATTCCTATATTCCTGAGTTTTCTAGCCCACAAATGAAAGATGAGACTAATCTTAAACCACTTCCTGAACACCTGAAATATGCATTCCTTTTCCATGATCACTCTTATCCTATCATTATCTCTTCTTCACTTACTAAAACTGAGGATTCCAAACTTGTTAAAGTGTTAGAGGAAAACAAAAAGGCCTTAGGTTGGACCCTAGATGACATACCCAGAATCAACCCTGCTCTTTGCATGCATCACATCCATCTTGCGAAATCATCCAAAAAAATTATACAACCACAAAGAAGACTAAATCCACTCATCCTTGAGGTAGTTAGGTAAGAGATCACCAAGCTTCTTCAAGCAGGTATTATCTACCCAATTTCTAATAGTGAAAGGGCTAGTACAATTCAGGTTGTACCTAAGAAGAGTGGGATAACTGTTTTCACAAATGAACATGGGGAGGTAGTCACAACTCGAGTGAAAAAAATGGCGTGTGTGCATCGATTACTGAAAATTGAATGTTGAAACAAGAAAAGATCACTACCCTCTTCCATTCTCTGATCAAATCCTCGAATTATTGGATAGAAAGTCCCACTATTTCTTTCTTGATGGATACATCGGCTACTTCCAAATTCCAATCGCACCTCAGGACCAAGAAAACCCACTTTCACTTTCCCCTTTGGAACATATGCATATAAGATAATTCCTTTTGGCCTTTGCAATGCTTCGGAAACATTGTAGAGGTCTATGATGAGTATCTTTTCTGAATTCATTGAACCCTGCATGGAAGTCTTAATGGACGACTTTACCATTTATGGTGAGTCATTTGAATCTTGCTTGAATTCACTCTCTCAATTCCTTCAAAAGTGTTTCAAGTGTAACCTTGTGTTAAATTTTGAAAAATGTCACTTCATGGTGGAAAATGGGATTGTTCTAGGGAACATAGTTTCAAAAGAAGGTATTGAAGTTGATCCTGCCAAAATTGAAGTGATCTAATCACTTCTTGAACACAACTCTTTTTGAGACATCCATTCATTTCTTGGTCATGCTGGTTTCTATTAGCGATTCATCCATAAATTTAGTAAAATTTCCCTCCCACTCACTCAGTTGCTCCAAAATAATGTCAATATCCATTTACATGAATATTTAAAGAGAGCCTTCATTGAACTCAAAACTACTCTTACATCTTCCATAATAATCCAACCCCATATTGGTCCTTACCCTTTGAGTTGATGTGTGATGCTTCTGATAGAGCTGTTGGGGCTGTTCTTGGTCAATGAAGAGAAAGAATTCCTCATGTCATCTAGTATGCCTCAAAAACATTGTATAAAACTCAATCTAACTACAATGTCACTAAAAAAGAACTTTTAACAGTTGTTTTTGCCTTAGATAAATTCTAGCCCTATCTCTTAGGTGCCAAAATCATTATCTTCATAGACTATTCTTCTATAAAGTTCTTACTCAAGAAAAGTGATTCCAAACCAAGGCTAATAAGGTGGATCCTAATGCTACAAGAGTTTAACCTTGAAATCAAAGATAGCCCAGAAAAAGAAATTTTGTGGTTGATCACTTGAGTAGAATTTCTAATTTTTCTCATTCGAAAATAATTGATCCAGAATTTCCAACTGAGCACCTTTCATCTCTCACTCCAAAAATATCATGGTATGCCACAATTTTAAATTACTTGGTTTTTGGTGTTTTTCATGAAATGTTTTCAAAAGAACAAAAAATTATGTTTAAAAGTGATTCAAAATACAATTTTTGGGAAGAAAATAAACTTTTGAAAACTTGGGTATACATGGTAATTAGTAGATGTGTTGATGAAAATGAACATTCTTCCATCTTAGAATTCGGTCACTCAATACCTGGTGGAAGCCATTTTGGACCGCAAAGGACCTCCTGAAAAGTACTAGACTCTGGATTCTTCTGGCCATCACTCTTCAAGGACTCACATGATTTCAGTCAATCATGTCCCACTTTCCAAAGTTTGGCACAATTTCAAAGAGAAATGAAATGTCCCAAAATCCTTTAATTTTTTGTGAGATCACCAATGTTTGGGACATTGATTTCATGGGGACATTACCCCTTCCAATGGATTATCATACATTTATATTTCGGTTGATTATGTTTCTAGGTGTGTTGAGGCCAAACCCACTAGAAAGGATGATTCACATACTATTAGCGAGTTCCTAAAGACATGCATCTTACACAGACTTGGCACGCCTTGCACCTTGATCAATGACTTAAGAACCCATTTTTTTAATAGAACCATAGAATCTCTTTTGAAAAATAATGGGGTTGTACATAAAACATCAACTGTATATCACCCCCAAAAAAATGGCATGGTGGAACTTTCTAATAGAGAAGTGAAAAGAGTGCTTGAGAGAATTGTAAAACCCACCAGAAAATATTGTCCTGAAAGACTTGATGAAGCACTTTGGGCATATCAAACTACCTATAAAACACCCATTGGGATGTCTCCTTTTAGGATAGTTTTTTGGTAAATCATGTCATTTTCCTGTTAAAATCCAACAAAAGTCATTTTGGGCTATGAAAACCTATAATTTTGATCTTGAAAAAATCTGGTGAAGAATGATTATTGCAATTGGCTGAACTGGAGGGGCTTAGACTTGATTCTTGTGAGAGTTCTAATCTCTACAAAGAAAAATCCAAGGAACTCCATGATAAACACATCCTGAGAAAGGTATTTCATGAAGGTGAAAAGGTAATGCTCCTCAATTCTCAATTTCAGCTTCACCCAAGTAAGCTTAATTCTCGTTTGGAAGGTCCTTATGTGATTACTAATGTTTACCCAATTTGTGTAGTGCAAGTCCAAGACCCCTCTTCTAAAATGAAATTCATGGTTATTGTACATTGGTAAAAGAATCACGATGAGAGGACACACAATCCTAGAACAACATTGACTTCCACTAGATCCCCAACTTCTGCATTTGACCCACCACTGGATGGAGACAGCGACCCACCAAATCTAAACCAGGGGGAAACTATTTCCATTTAACTCTCTCTCTATCTCTTCCTCTCTCTCACTCTTTCTTCTTCTTCCTCTATCTTTCATTCTTTTGACACTTTCTTCATCAAACCCTTTCTTTTTCTCTTTCTCTTTTTTGTGGGTATGTATTTTAAAAAACTCTAAAAAATAATAAATGAAAAAATGAAAAAAAAACCAAAAGAGTCATACTTACTCACCTTCAATTTTCAAATTTTGTCCAACCATTTTGGAGAGTCAAAAGACATGGTTTAATCTCAAAAATTTTGTGTTTTCATCATATATTTGGATGAAGAATATTGTGTCCAACCATTTTGAAATACCCTTTAAGCCTATGAAAAACATTTCTTTTATTTCCACATTACAATCCCAATAACTTTTCCCACCCAATATCAACATGTATTTTCATTGCATAATTTTTTTTTGAAATTTAAGTGTGGGGGAATGGATTTCATTTTCGGTACCCTTTTTTTATTTCACCATGTTATCATATTCTTGAGGGAAAGCATCCATTTTATTGTGTGGGAAAGGTTGTAATTGAGTGTTTTTTGGGGAATGTATATTTGATTATGACATATTGTTCAAATTTTAATGAAAAGTGTTCAAAAAAATTAATTAAAAATCAAAAAAAATAAATTAGGTTATGTCTTGGGTGTGTTAAAAATCACTCTTCCTTAACCTTAGATCTTATTATAACTATTACAATTAGTGTTGTGAGGAGATCAATCAGGGGTTGGGATATGAGTGTAAGATCTTTTCCAAGTTCAACTTTTGAAAAAAGAGAGAAAAAAATAAAAAATAACACTTGCATTATATTCTTTTGTCATTGGGAGAAGTTTTTTGGTTTGTAAATATTTCATCTTCTCATCCCCTTAAAATTTTCTTCCTCCCTTCTGAATTTATTCACATAATAATTCCCTTGTAAATATGTGTTTTAATTTCCATCTATGTTTCATTTCAAAAAAATGTGCATTTCTTTTTCTAAGTTGTTGTTTACCCTCTTTTTCCTATCTTTTGGAAATCATCTTCCTTCCATCCCATAACCACAGAAAACCCCCTAAAAGAGCTCTTGATTTTTTAGCACTTTAGTATAGGGAGTGGAATCCAAGAGCTCTTACAAATTCTATGATTTTCACTTTTGGTTGGTGAATGAGAGAAGCTCCATAAATTAATTTTATCATCTTGAGAGGAGTAATTTTTTTGTGCCACCATTTTCCATTTCTAAATTTGAGCATGAAAAAATGAATTGTTTTTGGAACAATATTTTTGTAACAACTTGTGGTGGAATTAAAAATGGATGAGTGAAATTTTATAAACCTCCCCCGATTGGGGAAAACAAAATTTCAAAAAAAATTAGTGAGTGAAAATGATTATTTCATGTTTTTATATTTGTTGCACATGAGTACATGCACAAGACTAAGTGTGGGGACTTTATGTTATTAATATTTTAATGACTTATTATATAATCCCTTTACTTATTTTAAATGAAATGTGCATAATTTGTGTGAAATATTAATGTTTTAATACTAAGTATAACATTTGATCATTTTTAGAAGTAGTCTAATTGATTCAGTTTACTATTTTATTTATAACTATAACCCTACTGATCCAAATTGTGTGGTTATTTCTTTTTAGGATTTCTAATTTAATATCCAAAATTTCATTAGAATAGATCATGGACCAATTCTTCCATTTGAAGCCTCATATGAACCGCACAAGAAGGCCTACAGAATCTGTAAAGAAACTAGACCAGCCATGAAGATTGAATTACTAGGATCAATAAAGATATTAAAATTCATTAATTATCCTCAAACCTTAGGATAACAATTCAAGGAGTAATGGATAAAAATTTCAGGGCCCAAATCCAAGAAAAATGGACCCAACTAATGCTTTGAAGTTCAACCCACCATTCTATCCTGGAATTAAAATCTGGACACTATTCCTGACATATCTCATTATGTAATCATCAAATCATTCTAAGATTTTGTAGTGTGAAATAGTAGATATAATAGGCCGAATTTTTTGGAGAAATAATTCATATTTGAATGCATATTCCTATTCAAAAACCCATTCACATTTTGGACTTCAAAACATTTGGATTGAAATGGACATATTAACATTGTTTCATCAACCGTCCATAACATTGGCTCCTTAAGTATAAGGGCTACCAAATTTTCATAGTAGACAGAGGATATATTTATCTAAAACTTGTAAGAAGATCCTATCTTGATATTAGGCTTTCTAATATATCAAATTGTCTATGAAATTGGAGGAGAAGTTTTGGAATGAAAACAGCCCACAACATTAGGCTATAAATACATCCCCCTCCTATCCTTTCAAAGAGTTGGAATTTAAAAGCAAGGGATGTTAGGTTGTCATGACCAAGGCTCTGCCAAAGGCTTGGTAGGATCTTCCATACTCAAGTTTTTACTTAGGAAACCATTCCTCCTTTCTTCCTTTCATTTACTTTTGTGTTGTTCTTCGTTTGTAATATTGTAAGTTTTTTTTTGAAATTCTGTTTTAATGAAAGTTTCTTCTTCAATATCTCTTATTATCATCCACCTTCTATAGTTTCATATTAATGTTCTTAAAATGGTTTAAATACAGTTTAATCCCCTTCCCTTCTTTTACTTTCTAATTCAATCTAAAGTTCATTTTTAATTCGGATCACCCTTCATGGGAGTGTGTTGGATACACAAATCTTTTCTTATCCCGTTTTTTTTGTTCTATTTATAATACATCAACATTAACATATATTACCAGATTAATAACTATCATAATTTTTGAGTAAGTCTATTATTGGGGTGAGTCAAAATTTAGGTATTTTAAGTGATTGAGAGTATTTTCACGATGAATATTCTTCAAACTAACATTGTGTATGTTGGACTTAACATGTCATAGATTAATGAATTGTTTTGTTTAAAGTGTCATTTCCACTGATTATTGGAACCATAAATACACTACCATAAACAATATCTAATTGATATTAGAACCTTATGTTAAGTAAATTCTTGGATTAAAGCCTTAACACTTTTTAATTACAATCAACGTTATCTTGTGAAGTGGGTGTTGATTTAAATGAAATATAAAGCAAAGCTTAAGGATATCACAATCTTAACTCCCTAAAAATAAACTCACCCTAATATTTATAAATTTGATAAATCAATCTTAATCAATCAATCATTTCATAAGCTCTGAAAACAAACCCACCCCCCCCCCCCCAATTAGAATACAATAAACTAAAAACAGCTGACTATTAAAAGGTATCATCGTCGAGGATTCGACCAGATTGCTGCTATACACATTATCAGAGAACCAGAACCTTGATCAGTCAATAGGCAACAATCGGACATGCTTTCAAACCGATCAGGGTCTAAATTAAAATTTATGAGTTACCACAGTATCTTCTATTTATCAGTATATTTTTTTGAATAATCATTGAATTTCATACTACATAACAAGTTATCTACAAATTTAAAGTTATGTGGAGTTTATGAAATATCAAAATCATAATTGTTTGGTATATCCTTGACCTAATTTATGTTTTAATAATAATAAAAATTTAATTCTTTTTATTTCCTCTAACATGAGTATTTAAAAGTGTTAATGTTTTTATAATTTCATTAATGATTTGGGTATTTATAATTTTCCATGGAATTATTAAGTATTATATTATTTATTTAATATTGATGCACTATAAGGACTTTGGGCTATGTAATGGGATTTTAAGCCCATTGGAACTTTGGGAAAATCATTATGTTAAAATTACTCATTGGATGGGTTATCCATTGGGAAGCTATAATATATCCTTCCCACATATGGGTGTGTTTCTATTTATTTATATTGTACCCCAAAAAACATGGCTATTAATATTATTCTATATAAATTTTTTATAAAAAAATTAAATTTTATTATATACTTTTAACCCTACAAAAATTATATTTGAACTAATTATAACCTTTATGTTTCCAATTGAAAAGTTATCCTACCCATATAAATCTCACAATTTATGTTTACATTGTGTATATTACTTGGTTCTTACGTATAAACAACACTCAAAATTCATGTTTACCATTATACAATGCTTAAAATTCAATATTACTTTTACATAGTGATTAAAATACATAAAATTACACGATGCTAAAAAATTCAATCTTACCTTTATATAGTGATTAAAAATTCAATATTAACTTTACATATTACATAAATATACATATTACCTTTACATAGTGAAATTCGTGTTACCTTTATGTAGTGTATAGAAAATTTACATTACCTTAATGTGGTATGCAAATCGTACTTTTATGTAGCTAGATCCTGGTTACCATTGTGTAGCCAATATAATGGGCATGTTAGCCTTACATAACTCAAAATCTCATCATTTTACCTTTATGGGGAATATGGATTTTACCTTTATGCAATATATGGTTTTGAAAAAACTTTTTTTTTAATTATTTTGGTATTTTTATTTGTTTTATGCTCATGTTAGATATTTTAATTAATTTCAATGATCTATAAATATACTATAATTATATAGATTCTGTGTAAACATTTTTTGAGTATTTTAATCAATATTAAATGAAGATTATATGGGTTAATGGTAGTTCTACATTCTTGTTATGTATTTACTAAAGATGTTATTCAAAATTTTAAATTGTATTTAATATAAATAATTTATCATGAATGAGTTCATGGTGTATTTCAAGGACTTTAAACATTGATTATTATGGTAATATTAATTACTAATTTGTTATTATCTATTTCAAATTAATACTTTATTTTTTACGTTGTTTACCTACTTGTTTTAATGATCACAAAATCATGCTTATTATAATGTTAGTGAGTTTCATGTTTTCTATAAGAATTTTATAATCTGTGACATGTGATGAAATTTTTCATAAGTATGTGTCACCTTTGAGGTTGAGACGTGCTATACAATGTCTAACTACCAGGATTCCATACCACCAGAATGGAATTTTGACAAATTATGAGACATCACCAACAATGTCACACCATCATCTTGAAACACCGTCAAGGATGTCATATCACCAGAGTGTAAATTTTAAAATATATAGAATTACTCTCCATCATTTTTGTCATTCCATTGAGTAAGGAAATTGGTAAAGTGTGATTTACCTCTATCCTGACCTACCATCAACTGATACACATCCATTATAAGACACTGCCAGTACAAGTCACTGCCATCATCGTGACATCATTTTAAAGTCTCATCGCTAGCCTAAGATACCACTAGAACAAGGTACCTCCAGACTATGAGTTACTTTTCAAGACTCACCACCACTATTTCTCAAAATTATCCTTTTTATTTATAATGGATAGTTTTTTGAATTTTATGTCACATTTTATTTCATTGCTTTTTTTAATAGATTGATAGAATGCATTGATGTATATGGAATCCCTGAGTATGAGGATGGATAATATCTAGATGATCATGTGGATACTCATTCATTTCAATAAAAAAAATAGAAGCAGACTCTCTCATGAAAATATATAATGATGCACAAGTAGGTGATGTGCTAAAATAGGAACACACTGAAAGCTATAAATGAAACAAGAGTTGTAGATCATTGAAAGAACATATATGAATACACTCAACAGAGGAAGCATAATAATAATACACTCCTAGTGTTTTCCTACAGTCAATAAAAAAACTATCTACCGCACTCTATTCAACTAAAGTTTTCATGAGAACCCAACTTGAGATACACTAAAAATCCAAATCAAGAGTCACTAGCTACACTTCATAACAAACCAAGCATATCTATCACTTCATACTTTTAATTTCTCGGTTTTCTTATTGTATTTTACATTATGAGTAGTTTTTTGTTGTTATATTTATCTCACAACAAACTATATCCTTCTATAACAGGAAGATACAAAGATATATTTTTAACCTTTTTTACTCTTGTACTCCCACAGCAACTGTGGTTGAGGTCTTTTGTGACCTATTATATATTGTACGCCCATAGATTACAGTGGAAGAGTCCTTGTGTGGTATGGTTATTTGTACACTATTCTAAAATTGGATCCATGTTTTGGATCAAACTGTTTATTTATATAAACTTCTTGTTAATAAGTGATCACCAAGTGGAGAGGACTAAGTCTCATCTTGAGACTAAACCGCCTATATTCAAATTTCAATTTCAGGTTTTATTTTGTTTTATTTTGAATCAATTTATTAAAAATGAATATTTTTTTATAAACTATAAACTATATTAATACCTTTATAGTTAACAATAATTAGTGTTTTATAGTATTTTAATTAAGTAAATTAATTTCAAAGGTTTGAGTGATATTGTATATTATTTTATCTACAACCTACTCAATCTTCTTATAATTCATTTTAAAGATTTAAATTTATAATGATCTACTATTTTGGTTAATTGGGTTGATTTTAAATTAATTAAGGGAATCAATTTTAATCCATTTGGAATAGAAATTCTTATTGGGTACTCAATTCACCCCCTCTTGAGATAATCACTTTGACCAACATTAGGTATCAAAGGTATAATCTTTGGTATCAATTTTTTTTAAACAATTTTTCAACTATGATTTTTTTTAATCATTAAAGATCTTAAATTTATGTTATTTCTAAATTTAGTTATTTAAATGGTTTTGAGACAAGATGATTCTACTACTGAAAGAGCTCTCGTTTTCAATGGTAACAATTATTTTCAATGGGAAATAAAAATAAAAATGCTCATTGAGAGTATGGGTTTCAATGTTTGGACTACTACAGAAGATAAATATGATATCAATGATACAACTTGAAAGGATTGGGATGGAGCTACAAATCATTCTTACAAAAATAATTATAAAAAAATGGATTCCCATTACTATGATTTATGAGATGGAGAATTTAATAGAATATCAACCTACAAAACTGCATATGAAATTTGGGATACTTTAACTGTTTCACCTAAGGGAACAATTAATGGTAAGGATATGAGACTTAAAACATACACTATTATTTATTATAACTTTAAGATGAATCCTAATGAACCAATTTTTTACATGTACCTCAGATTCAATGAGATTGTGAATACAATGCACTCACATGGGAATCTTGTATATAATGAGGAAAATATCATGTGACTTCTTAGATATTTTCCTAAAATATGGATAGGTATATATGTGTCAATTAGAGGGTCATATGATATCATCAAGTTACATGTCAAAGATTTTATTGGTAAACTAATGATGTATAAAGAAGAGTTAAAAGTCAATAGAGAAGATGATGAGGATCCAAAGAGAAAATCTATAGCCTTTAAGACTACTACATATAACCAAAAGGAAAAGGATAAAGTTCAATATTCTAGTTCAAGTGATAGTGAGCCATTACTGGATGGTGATGAGGAGATGGCCCATCTGGCTAAATGATTCAATAATTTTTATGAAAAGAAAAAGTTTTTCTGAAAACCTAGATATAAAAGAAAAGTATGATTCTAGAAGAACCTTGAAAAAATATTTGAATAAGGATGAAAATGAAGCCTTCTGTTATGAGTGAAAAGTGAAATTACATAACAAGGTAGTTTCTCCCTAAATAGTGTACAAAAAGAGATAGTATTAAAAGGATAGAAGGTACAATAAAGAAAAAAATATGGGGTTCTTCTAAGGATAGTTTCAGTCATTATAACTCTTATGTTGGATAAAAATCTGATAAAGCCAATATATGATTTATGACAGAAGTCACTAAGATAGTCCTTGCATCATCTATATATATTTCTGATAGTTATGAAAAGGAAAAAATTGATAATTATATGAATAAAGAAGAAATGTTTGAATATTTTATTATGATGGAAGATACTTTTATTGAACTTAAGGATAAGTATATATTACTTAAGAAACAACATGATTTATCTAAAAATATTAAATATAATCAATATATCGAAAAGGAAAAGAATTTCCAACTATTGAAAGTGAATACAGAACATAAAAATTCAAATGAAAAACTAAATAAATGTATATAAAAATTCACTAATGGTAGAGAAACACTCAAATATATTTTTTGAAAACAAGTTGAACCAAAATACATTATAGGTCTAGGATATCAACCTGGAAAAATAAGAGTAGTAAAGAGTACTTTTTACCTAATTCAAAACTTGAAAGTTATACCACTATGTATTTTTCTAGAGGACCTAAAGAAGTATTCATTTAAAAATTCTTCAGTATTTTTATTGGAAACCTATAACAAAATTTGGGTTCCTAATGATTTAATTTCTAATATTTTTGGACATAAACATATCTAGGTACCAAATTCATTCCTTGTTTAAATTCTGTATTTTAGGACAACTATAATAATTCCTCCTGTAGAATTATATAGTATTTGGAAATTGGTTGTTCAATAAATATGACAATAGATTATTCTTTCTTCAAGATCCTCATTAAGGTTGATGGTGGTCATGTCATCATTAGTGATAATGTAAAAGGGAAAATAATCAACCTTGTCTAATTGGTAATAGTAATTCTGTTTTAATTTATAAATTATTATTTGATGATGTTTTGAAATATAAATTTCTTATTGTTTAAAAATTATGTGATGATGGTTTTCATTTAAAATTTGAGAACAATTCAAGTAATGTTTTTTATTCTAAAGATGTTTTAGTTTTTTCTGTTTTAATAAATTATAATGTATTTATTATTGATCTGAGTTATATAATTTCCTAAAATTTTTCCTATTTGCGTGCCTTTCAAAAATAATATTGGATTTGTAATAGGGTACTAGTAAATTACAATATTCACTCACTTAGGAAGATTACTAGGAAATGGTTAGTCATTTTTCTACAAAATCAAGAGTTCCTAAAAGATAAATTCTATAACCCATATCAAAAAGGAAAACAACAAAAAGTTTCTTTTAAATTAAAGAAAGTATATTCAATTTCTCATCCCCTTGAGTTGGTTCATATGGATTTATTTGGACCATCTAGATTTTCTTTTCTTAATGGGAAGCACTATGTATATGTACTTGTAGATTTATATTCTAGGTATACTTGGGTATTCTTTTTTACTCAGAAAAGTGAATCATGTTCTTACTTTACCATGTATGATAGATCTTTAGAAAACTTATGTGGACCTATCATTAATACATTAATAAGTGACCATGGCCATGTGTTTTAGAACCATAACATTGAATCTTCAATCTCACAAAATGGTTATGGTCATAACTTCTCTTCTCCTAGGATCCCTCAGTAGAATGCAGTTATAGAAAGAAGAAATATAAATCATCAAGAGATAGACTATACCATGTTAAATGAGTATGACCTACCTATCTATTTTTAAGAGGAGGTTGTGAATACAGCATGTTAGATCATAAATAAAGTGTTAATTAGACCAATTTTGAATAAGACTCCCTATGAGGTTTGTAATAATATAAATATTAAAGTTAATTACTTTAGAATTTTTTTTACAAAGTATTTATTCTTAACAATAAAGATCATTTGTAAAAAAAATCCTCCAAGAGTTATGAAGTAATTTTACTAGGTTATTGAATTTCTAGTAAATCCTATAGAGTTTTGAATAAAATATCCAATACTATTGAATAATATATCCTGGTCAAATTTGATTAAATAGATCTATGTGAGCCTAATAATTCATTAGAAAATCTTGAGGATTATTTTTCTTCTCTAATCGTAAATTCTAAACCCACTTACTATACTGTTAAATAAGGATAAAAATTGACCAATTCTAAATAACAACCATAAATTACTAAACACAAACATATAGAAAATTTTGTAGTGCATATCCTAACTTTTTCTAGAGCTGTAAAAATTCATAAGTATCACTCCTTAGATGTTGTTATGGGAGATCTAGATAGAGGTACCTGGATAAGAGCTTCTCTTAGGAATCAATTTTAACATTAAAAATCCGTGTATCATATAGAACCTAAGAACATAAATGAATCAATTAATAATGAATTTTGGGTGATTCCGTGCATAAAAAAGTAAATCAGTTGGAAAGAAAAAAAGTGTGGTAATTTATTGATAGACTTGAGGAAACCTTAACTATAGGCACTAAATGGGTGTTTAGAAACAAGGTACATGAGTCTAGAATAATATTTAGAAACAATGAAATACTAGTTGCATAATTTTATAGTCTAGAAGAAGGAATAAACTATGATTAATCTACTGTATCAGTATCCAAACTTGAATCCATTGGAATTATTCATTCCTATTAAACACATTTAGATTTCAAACATTATCAAATGGTATTCAAGATTAATTTCTTTAATGGTTTTTTAATTGAGGATTTGTTTTTTTGAACAACCCCTGGTTTTAAAAATCCCCATTTTCCCAATAATGTTTTCAAATTAACTAAAGCTTTATATAGTTTAAAATAGGCTCCTAAAGATTAGTATGATAGGTTCAATTATTTTCTTATTTTAAAAGAATTTTCAAAATTCATTATTGATCCTACCCTTTTTATAAAACAAAATTAAAAATTTGTTATAGTAGTAAAAATTTATGTAAAAGATATAATTTTAGAATCTTCTAATGATTCATTATCTTTTGATTTTTCTAAAATGATTCAAAATTATTTTGAAATGAGTTTTATGGGTGAACTCAAATTATTTCTTGGATTTTAGATTTCTCAAAATAAAGAAGGAATTATTTTAAATCAATGTAAATATACAAAGGATATTTTAAAACTTTTCCACTTGGATGGTACATATAGAAGTGATACTCCTATGATTTCCACCTATAAGTAGGATCTTGATGAAACTGGAAAACTATTTGATCAAACCAGTTACAGAGGTATTATTGAAGTCTTCTCTACTTGACTAATAGTTATCATAATATAATGTTTATTGTGTGTATGTCTGCTCTATTTCAAGCTAATTCAAAAGAGTCTCACATGGTTTTTGTCAAAATAATTTTCAAATAATCCAAATATACTACCAATTTAATATTATTTTATCTAATAGGATAAGTATTTGATTTACATAGTCTGATACTAATTTTGATGGATTTAATTTAGATAAAAAAGAACCTCTAGAGCATGTCACTTTTTAGAGAATTCACTAGTTTATTGGTGTAGTAAGAAGAAAAATTGTGTTGTATTGTCTAATATTGAAGATAAATACATAGCTTCAGGTAGCTCTTGTACAAAAACTTTTTAGATAAAACACACATTACTAGACTATGTATGTCAATTTCAACATGTCCCCATAAATTGTGAGAATAGAAGTGCTATTAACATTTATAAGAATCATGTTTTTAACTCAATAACAAAACATATTGATGTAAGAAATCACTTTTTGAGATATCATTTTTTAAAAAGTTACATCACTCTTGAATACATTGGTACAAAACATTAGTTGGCCAATATCTTTATAAGTCATTTGAATTATCATAGAATGAATCACAAAAAAACATGATTTAGGTATGACCAAATTTGATTAAGTTTAATTTTATAAGGATGTGATTTTGTGTATGACATACCATTATGGTTTTTTAACCATTGTGATTGTCTCACCATTATGGTTGTATCACCATTGTGATTGTCTCACCATTGTGAACTTTAAACAATTTCTTTTCATGACTTTTTAAATTTTTTCACTTCTAAATTGTTGAATATTCATTACTCAAAATTCATTATAGTTTGTTTAATTTTTATGACTCAACTAATAAATTTTCATTATTTTTGGTTTTGATTTTCGAATCTCTAAAAATCCCAAATGATAAATTTGATACTTTGTCTTTTCCAACACACATCTTTCCTTGTGCCTTTTCTCTCGAGATCTTTTCTACCTATTTTAGCTTCTAATCTTTGACCTTCGACTTCCCTTCTTCATTTGGGATTTTCTAGATGATCTACATGTCCAAAGTGAATAATTATTTTATGAATTCACCAAACAAGTCAAGAACATCAATGAAACATAAATGGGATTCCATTCATCAACCTTCTACAGAACAAGTTAATAAAAATGGGTTGTAGCACATGAAAAAGAATTTTAAGAACAATGGTTTCATTCGAGAAGATCTTT
Source organism: Viscum album (assembly GCA_963277665.1). Classification (NCBI taxonomy): domain Eukaryota; kingdom Viridiplantae; phylum Streptophyta; class Magnoliopsida; order Santalales; family Viscaceae; genus Viscum; species Viscum album. The sequence continues at coordinate 451,779,241 of OY728120.1, read as the reverse complement.
AGTGTAGAAAGTTCTACAAAACCAAGATTGGTTGGATATTTTTTCTTAAAATAAGATAAATTTTATCCTAATATAGTGTATGAGTTATATCAGTATGTGGAGTCTGTTTTTGAAGAAGAATAATAGTACTAGCTAAGAAGATGATTTAAAGGTCATAAAATTTTATTTTCTTCAAAATAGTGGGCAGAGTGCTTGAAATTACTACATGAATGTTTTTTCAATGATTTTCAATGAACTATCCCCAATGATGGTGATAATTTCATTTATGAATAAGAAACTTCCAAGTTGAAAGGTGATGGAACTGTGACAAGACTAGTAGCTTCTGAGTTATATGGGGAGTGAAGATAGTTGTTTATGTTTTCCAACAAATTTTATTCCCAATGAAAGGTTATTTTCCCACTATAGGGTTTCAAGATGTTTATTTTATTTGTCTTTTGAAAATAAAACAAAAGATAAACCTTTTCTGATATCTCATGCTTCATATATCACAAATGATCAAGCCAACCTCTAGTTGAAATTCCCTGATTTATCCAAAGATGATTTCTGCTATGATGAAAGATATAAGTATTTTTGATGAAAATGATGAGTTAGCTATGCATTGTAGTGGTTATTTTATATCAAAATTGAATTGTTCAAGGATTAGTATCAGCTAGAACCCTTAGAAAAATTAGTGGGTGGATGATGGAGAAAAACTCTATGTTGACTTCAACCTTATAGACTATCCTTCAAGGCCAAAAGACCTTACTGATTCTAGTCTGGAACCAGAAGAGATAGTGGAGTATTATAATGAGATGGAAGAAGCTTACATTGGTAGAAAATAAGAATAGAAGTATCTAGTAGAAGAGGTTAGTGACCCAGACCTATCTCCTAGTTCTCCTGCCATCAATTATGGAGCTCTTATCCCACCTAGGTCTCTACCTAAAATTGTGAAGTTTGTAAAAAGATATTAGGAGGATATTCAAGTCTCTATAGAAGAGTAGTTTAAAAGTAGTTATAATTCTAATGACAAACATGCTAATGAAGGAGATGAATATGATGATGATGATGATGGATCAGATCCAAATGATTACAATTGGAAAATAAAAATAGAGGATGTTGATACTCATTAAGATCTAGTTGTTTATCCCAAAGTTACTGTTTTTATATTTGAATAAAGACCGGGTTTTTTTGAGAAATGGATATTGCTAGAAAATAAATAGATGAATATGTTGAGGGGGAGAAATCCCCTAGTCATGAAATTTATAAGGTTATTGATCATGTTAAATATATATATAGTGATGGTCATCATATAGAGTCTGATCTAGCTATTATTGATCTGATGAGTATTATTACTATTGTTGAGAAATAAGTGGATGAGAATATTGTAAATGATCCTCTAGTTGACGATCATCTGAAAGATGTGTCTACTTTAAATAATTCTTCTATTGATGAACATATATAGGATTCACCTTCTGTTTAACAGAAGACAATTTATACCTCTATTAGTATGCCAGATTAGTGGTAACTACTATTACTACATATTCATTAGTTGATCTTATTGAAAAAAACTATTATAGATGGATTGATTCTATGACAGAGGAATGGGATTTATGCATTGGAAAGGTTGGAAGATCACCAAATAATGGTGAACATTCCATTCAAAAAGAAATTGAACCTGATGGATCAATGGCCACTTAGATTTATATTGGTGGTTTATTATAGTGGTTTTTTTTGTAAGAGAACATTCTCCCATTTTCCCTCTAGTTCCTATTGATGTAATCACCAAAAGTGATTTGGAATATTTTAGTAAAAAGGTTTTGTTTGAGTTGGATGTGAAATTATTGAATTGACCTTCTAAAGTGTCTATAATTAGTGATAAAGATGCAAGATATATCTTTGAGTTGGTGATTTAGCACATTCAACCAAAGATTATTCATCATATTTAATAGGAATATATTGAAAATAGTAGGTTATCAAGTAATCTTCAATTTATAAAATCTTATATAGAAGGAATACAATCATCTTTCATATCTAGCATGCATTCCAAGCTTGAAAGGTTGAATAACCCCACTTCCATAGAATCTAGTTCAAATGCACCTCCTACGTCTGTTATTGATGTTGAGTTGATCAGATCAATGGTCAGAGAAGAGCTTATATTTATTTTAGCTAGTTTTTTAAGTGACTCTCATGCACATCCTCAACAGACCTTACGAAAAATAAGGTATACAGTGATCATGTTATCAAACTAGTTACATATTATGCTCATTATAAGGCCCCGGCCTTAATCATTACTTAATCTTGAGTTATTTCAAGAATACACATTGAGGATCTTTTCAGGTTTAGTGTATTAGATAATTAGATCATAAATCATGCATTACATTCCACTTTTAAACAAGGTGGTTACATCAAAGACAATATTCACTTCTCTCATTAAAGGAAAAATATTTAAAATAAAACATGGATTATTTCTTGACACTTCCTCGACACTATCATCACATCATGTACCTTTCCCTTGACCCATGAAAAACATTTCAAAAACTTTGGATGAGTATAAAAAGATCAGTAAGGGATATAAAAATACGAAAAGAAACCCTTAGTCCATGGATACATAAGAATCAATGATATCATACTTCACTCAAAAAACATAAGCACTTTAACACACCTCATGAAATAATAATATTTATGAATAACTCATAAATCATAATACATAAAGGTAACTTGAGGCATTCATAACATTATTACATAGGGAGTAACCCTCATTGTTACGTTTGGAATACCCATCATAGTATATTCCCTAAATATCTTCGGAGAAACCTAAGAGTTTAACTCCTTCATATTACCCAATTCATTGGAGGGCTATCACGGGCTCACCTACCCTTAGTTTATCATGGAACCACCCATCTTCATAAACAATTCCCAAGAACCATAACATAATCGTATCACATAAAACATATATAAAGGAAACATAACATTTCCACATTTAAATCACAAGATATAAATACAACACATTGATATAATCAAAAAATTATCAAAACCATTTCCAATACGAAAATAAAATAAAAGTAAAACACGGTATTTATTATTCATTTAAAAAAAGTTATGGCTTGTAGAGGAATCTAAAACTCAAATAATGGTCACGGCGGCGGAGAAGTCATTGTCACCGCATAAGTAAGACAAAACATTCCTTTTGTCGTTTAGTAAAATGATTAGTACAAAAATATTCCTTTTGAATAAAAGTAAAAGTCAAAGTGGTTTATACATCATATAAAATAAAGTTGTGTATAAAACAAAATATGCCTCAATGAAAGGATATTGAGACGAAGTCCCTTACCTCATGTCCGGCTTGACACGATCTTTCTTTAATCTCCTGAATAATAAACTAGAGTTAATTTCTACTTTCTTAAGAAACGTTTTCAAGTTCATTATTCCATTTAGATCACTTATTACCATGTTATAAACATTATGTAATTATTTAAGTTAATAACGGTCATTTTTTCAATCTTTGGTACTTGAGAAAAAAATAAACTTCTAATAATTACAAGTTGTTCATGTGGTAAAATATCCATTATATCCAGAATTATATTCATGAGGTAGATGTAATATATATCATATATATCTAGTATATACATACATTTATACTATTTCATAACATTTATAGATAAGAAATGAAATGCACCGTTCATGGAGATGGTAGGTCGTACGTACGCATGAACACTACTTTCATTTCTATTTAGTATTTAATGGAATGAAATAATAATGATATAAAGGTATATTATAATTCCAGTATAATATCATATGTAATACCATTAACTCCATCCTTTATACATCCCACATACGGCATTAACGAATCAAATCACTTTGAGGGGGCGGTAGTCCGCACTTCCAAAAATGAAACTATCACGTTTACCCATAATGGAAACCATAAAGGTATGCCATAAATGAAAAATACAGAATCATAAGGAAAACATAAACATAATATATATCATATATAAATATAGTGACATCTTAATGGCCACCATGAGAGGTGTTAAAAGAAGATTGAACAATCATCATTTCGTGAGGCAGTAATTTTCCACCCACAGAAACAATATGTTCTTTAACCATTAGACGGGAGTGTGTGTAAGTGTAAATCAAATCCTACTCATAACAAAATCCTAGTATATTGAAGATAATTGTTTTGTTACAAAAGAAAGGAATAAAAAGAGTTTATGGGGTTTGGGAAGAAAAATAAAACAAAAGAACATAAGAGAAGACATTACCTTTAAATCAGGTAACACCCCTTCGTTTGAACCAAAAGAGTTTCTTGAAGAGCTTTCTGCCTAAGGTAATAATTCTATGATGAAGAGAGGGATTTTTAGAGATAAAATGAGCAGATTTTGGCCGATCCAATGGCTTGAGAAGTGTGGGTAAGTGGGTAGACGTGGGGGCCTTTTATAAGGGGGAGGAGGGGCACTCTTGGAAAGTCTTGAAATGTTACATTATTATAAAATGATTTTCGGATTTTAAAGGTCCCACAATGATATATTTCTAGGATAAGGTGATAAGGATTATAAATCCACTCATCCAATAGGTTTTTTACAAGTTTAAGTCTTAGAATTTATATTATATTTTTATTTTATTTAAATCATCCATTTATGAGGTAATCACTGCATCATCAGAGAGTCATAAATAAATTTATTTATTTAATGTATAAAAATTATTAAAAAAATACCATGATGTAGGAAATATTTTTATCTCTCCAATTACTATTTATAGTCTAAGATATAATTTATTTAGACAAAATTAAAATTGTTTTACTTAGGTGTTACATACTTTTGTTATATTTTCCTTTCTTTAAAAATAAAATGATAAAATGTCACTATCACACAAAAGTGATTCCATGGGGTCCCAAAGTTGGTACAAGGCATATCATGGTCATCCATGACACAGCCACTAGCATTAAGACACATTTTTGGGTCATTTTATATTATTAGGATATTATTTTATTACCCTTAACTACCCGATTACTAATTAATCACGATAATTATATATAATTACCGTCGTTACTATTCATAATGTCCAAAAAAAAGTGTCTTAATTACATAATTTGGACCTTCTGATTCCAAATATAGAATCCATTTTACCAAATTCCAAACACATAAATTGATTAATTAATTTAAAAATAATTCTCATTGTCAAAACAAATAGCGGGTTTTTTAGAAACAATATCTATCAAAAGTTTGACACTTGTTTGTGCCCAATTCCAAAGTTAAATTAATTACAATGACCAACATTAGATTAAATGGTAAAAATATATTCTAATTAAACTTTAAAACCAATTAAAAATAAAATCTATCCATATAATTAAATTATATGAAAATCAATTTGAAGTAAAATGCGGTATTTTTCTCTATTCATAAAAAAATGAACATTGTCAGAATAATACCAAAATTTTATCCAAAGTATTTTTAAATGTCCCAATTCTAAATAATAAGTTTATTTTGACAAATAGAGTTTATAAAATTGTCAAAATATATATTTAAAAATGGTTCTCCATCAAAAGGTGGTAAAATAATCTTTTAAAAATATTAGAGAATTCTATGCTTAAGATTGGATTTATTCTAATTTTAAGCCTCTAAAACACTATCTAATTCATAAATAGACATAGATATGAAAATATATTATTCTTTACTTACTTGGGATGTTACACTCATGACCTAAAAGATTAAATGGGGACTATAACCATGACAATTAAGTATTATCTATAATGGATATAAACTAATCATTCCATGGATTCCAATTTCAATTTTTTAGCTTAGATTTTGAGGATTCCTGTTGTTACCCAAGCCTTTATGAAGAAAGTAAGATATTTTAAAGAGATGAATCCAATAATTAAAATATTTATGGAAGATAAAGAAAACTTTTTCAGTGCCTTGTAAATGGAAATGAAGATAATCATAGACTTCATTCACCTTATGAAGCATTTTCTTCATGTTCATGGTGCTGAGTAAATGTTTTTTTCAACAATACTCTATTTTTATTAGGGGGATATTGTTGAGAACAACACTATATCTTTTTATGATGATTTTGATGCTCACAAATACCCTTTTTTGTTATTCTAATGATTTTACCTTGAGTATATTTCAGGAAATTAATATTCTTTATATAATTATTTTTGAGTAATATTAAAGTGTTTAAACCGCATGGAATATTTGACAAAGTATTCGGAAATAATTTGAACATGTTCTAGAAACACTGTTCATACACTATGTTGAAGAGCATAAGTGTAAGGATAAAGTTCTATGTTTAATTTATGGGAGCTCAGAAAAGTATGGTTAATCCACTTTATGTTATCAGAAAAGTATAGAAAAGAACCTCACATTTGAAAGGAACCTTACATTTATAATATCAAAAAAGTATGGAAGATGAACCTTATATAAGTATGGAACCTTGTGTTTGCTTCATAAAATTATAGATCATCAACCATAATTTTATGATAAACCTTATGTTCTATCAAAAAGTATGGATCATGTATCTTATATTTTTTCTAAAGAGGAAAGTATGGATAAAATACCATATGTTTGAAATTTGAAGAGAATAGTATGGATGATCAACCTTATTTTTGAGATCATCCTTACGTTGTCAACCTTATGTTATGATAAAAGAATTCTACGTAGTTCAACCCTATATTTGGCGTCCGAAATTTAAATTTCAACTTTATCAAGTAATGGTCTTTATGCATAATATTAGGCTTATTTCAAGACAGATTCAAATCCCGTTTTAAAAGCGTGTATTTGATTGATTCAAAACCATTTATTTATGATTAAAATAATACATTTAAGAGGAGGATTTTGTGTTGATTATTAATGGAAGTTACGACTGCTCTGTTATTCGAACATTTGAATATTTCAATTCTTAAGGCGACTTTTTTGGATCTAAATTTGAAAGGAAAACACTCGTCTTTATTCTTTATATATATTTTTTATTTCGAATTACAAAATTAGTGATATGGTTTATTGTAAAAAAGATCAAAAGAATAAACTATCAAGTTTCTCGACTTCAATATATGGAGATATTCAAGATATATAGATCTTCTGTTACAAAGTGCGATTAAACTCTATTTTCTAAAGAAGAAGAAACTTGTTGAAGATTAACCATTTCTACATCGAAGATTTGGTGTGAATACATTTTTGTTGGAGTTGTAGAATTTATTTCTATATCTATTGCAACCAGATCGACTCACAACTGCCCTTAACTAAATAACATCTTTTCTGAATATGATGATCCATCTACTCTCAGTTGTGTACTACTACAACTATGAAGAACATCGGGAAAGTATTTTTGAAAAAATGATCTTTTCATTTTGAGTAAATAGCTTCTCGTATTAATTTTTGTATTTGGTTATATGTATGAACAAGATGGCTCTATTTTAGCCTTAACTTTTAAAGGTGTCAACTGCCTACACTCAATTGTGGACGGTCTATTGATAAGAGGACCAAATAGTGAAAATCACCAAGCTCATAGAGTAGAGCATTAGTGGAGTGGACTAGGGGCCTTTTGTTCCCCGAACCACTATAAATATTTGCATTCTTATAACTTTTTATTTCTGCTACATAAACATTCTGATAAAGTTAAAGGACAGATTTGGAAATCATCATGATTCTCGAAGAAATTGTAAAAGGCACAATTCACCCCCCCCCCCCCACTCTTGTGCATATTTGGTATAACCTGATCCAACAATTGGTATCAGAGGACGAGCATTTGTCAAAGCTATAACAAGCTAAAATTTTTATAAGATTATACTTAGAGAACAATGGCTAATACTCAAGAGGGAATTTCAATGGTCTGAGATCGATACTTTAAAGGTGAAAACTATGTATGTTGGAAGTCGAGGATGATCATCTATCTAAAAAATCTTGGATACAGAGTCTACTAAAAAATTCTTACTCCTTATGAAATTTTTGAGAAACACGAAATATGGAATGCAGCTGCTAAAGCAGAGTATGACATAAATTCAAAATACATGAATGATATCATCTGTGGTCTTGGACCAGAGGAATTAAACAGATTATCTCAGTTCCTGACTACTTATGACATGTTGTAGAAAATTATAATTGCTTATGAATGAACTGAAAATTTCATACAAATGAGGTATTCCACAGCTAAATTGATATTCGACACATTCAGAATGTTTTAAGGAGAAATTATCACCCAGATGAATGGAGGGATTACAGAAATTATTAACAATATCACTATCTTGGTTGATCATATCAAACAAGCGGATCAATACCTAAAAGTACTGAGAGTACTTCCAAACCAATGTAATGGGATATCAGTGGCCAATACACAATCATCACCAGTCCAAGATCTAAATATAAGAGAATTAATTAGAACCCTGATGATGTATAAATTTGAGATGTAGGATGAAGAAAATGAGCATAAAGTCTTGATCAAAAAAGAAATTAATTCTTTGAAAGTAACATCCCAAAATAAGATAAGAAAGATGAATAATGAAATCAAAGTGAAATCAGAGTTCTGATTCATCTAATTAAAATATGGAACTTGCTCAGCTAGCCAGAAAGTTTAGTAAGTTCTACTGAAATAAAAGGTATTTAGAAAATCCTTTTAGAATGATAAAAAGAAACCAAAGGAATTTAGATGCTATTAATGCAAAAATATGGGTCACATAAGACCTGACTGTCCTCAATTAAAAAAAAGAAACCGAAATTTTTCAAAAACAATGATTATGAGCATAAATACAAAAGAGAAATGAAAGCTACTTGGAGTGTTTCGAAAGACTCCAGCAGCTAATCAAATTCTGACATAGAAAAAGGATGAATCAAATCTAAAAGCAAATATGTGCTTTATGGAAGAAACTGATGAGGTACAATCCTATTTCTCATCTGATTCAGATTCTAGTTATAGTTTCTCAAATAATAAACTTGCAGCCTACTGCAATATGTTGGAAGAGAAATATGATTCCCTAGTTAATAAATATAAGTAACTAAAAAATATTCACACTGTTGTTTTAGGAGAAAGAAACACTCTGCTAAAATAACATCAACAGTTAATTGGAAAATATAACTCATCAAACACATATTGTACAAATAATGAAACTAAAACAAAGACACTGCAAACATAAGTAGAGACATAAAAAATGAAGATCTTTTTTTGCATAAGGAGAAAATTCACTAAATGAAATTCTTATAAATAATTTGATTAAAAAGGAAAGATATGGAATAAGTAGTAAAGGTGAGAAACCCAAAGAGTATAAGAACTATTTTATTCTAAGTACAAAAGGTACAATTTGCGACTACTATGGCACAAAAGGTCACATATCTAAAAATTGTTATTTAAGGAAACATCAAATAAGTGGGATTAAGAAAGCCTTTATTATAAAAATTTTATATGATTCTATTGATTATAAAAAAAACAAATCAAGTCTAGATACACAGATCTTTTCTAGCTAGCACTGTTGGACCCAATACAATATGGGTACCAAAACAAAATTTTGTTTGAATACCTTTGCAAGAAGTAGGTCACAGAAGTCAAACTAAAATATGGTATATGGACAGTGGCTACTCCTAGAATATGAGTGGTAAATCATAAAAATTTAGAACACTAACTCAAAAGGATGGTGGATTAGTCACATTTGGTGACAATGATAAATGTAAAATTATTGGCATTGTAATAGTTCGAGATCCAGAAGTTGTCTCAATTAATAAAGTACTCTATGTACTAGGATTGAAACACAACCTGATAAGTATATCTCAACTATGTGATGATGGCTATTTTGTTGATTTTATCAACAAGTGATGTTCTGTTTTTAAAAATAAAATGCTTAAATTTAGAGCACCCAGAACTAATAATATTTATACCCTAGACTTAAATTCCTTATGTAAACAAAAATAAAACTGCTTAACTACTAAGATAAATGAATCATGGATCTATCATAGAAGACATGGAAATTACAATATATATACTTTGCATAAGTTATATAAGGAATAACTAGTTTTTGATTTTCCTAGTCACAAATTTGAAAGTGATAGATTCTGTGATGCATGTCAACTTGGAAAGCATCACAAATCATCCTTTAAATCTATTAACAAAATTGATGCATCTAAACCTCTAGAACTTGTCCATATGGATTTGTTTGGATCTTAAATAATATAAAGTGGTGATGGTAAATTATATGTATATGTATTAGTTGATGAAAATTCTATATTTACTTGGATTTGTTTTCTAAAATATAAAAATAACTCTTTTACAATATTTGAATGTTTTTATAAAGCTGTTCAAAATGAAAATGGTTTTAAAATATTTTCATTGGGAAGTAATCATGGTGCAGAATTTGAGAATCTAGAATTTAATTTCTTTTGCTCAAATATGGGTATTAAACACACCCTCTCTTCACCGAGAACACCTCAACAGAATTGAATTGTTGAAATAAGAAATAGAACTATTCAGGAAATGGCTAGGACTATTCTAAATGAATACATTATTCCTACCTATTTCTGGGAAGTAGTTGTAAGCAAAGTCTTTTATATAATGAATAGAGTTTTAATTAGAACAATTTTCAAAAAGACACCCTATGAACTTTTGAATAACAGACACCCTAAAGTAAATTACTTTAAAGTTTTTGGATGTAAGGTTTACACCATAAACACCAAGAACAATCTTGGTAATTTGATCCAAAATATGATGAAGACATTTTCTTAGGATATTGTGCTACTTCCAAATATTATTGAGTTTTTAATAAAAAGTCAAGGATGGCAGAATAATCAGTTCATGTGAAATTTGATGAATCTGATCCCTTTGAGAAAAGGAAAGATCAAATTGATTAATTTGACTCTAATGATAATATGATACTTAAGAACTTGAAAGATGATTTTGAACAAGATATAAATAAAATTCAGTCCAATTCAGAAGAACATGTCACTAATGACACTAATAGTGTTTTACCAAGATAGTCTAGAACCCTAAATAATCATCCTTTAGGAACTGTTATTGTAGATCTAGACACAAGAATAAATACTGGAATAAATATAGGAAATCTTGTTGAGTTTTCTACTATTCTATCCCAATTAGAACCTAATTCAATAGAATAATCCTTAGTTGATGAAAGTTGGATGATAACAATGCAAGAAGAACTAAACCAGTTCAAGAGAAATGAAGTTTGGAATTTATTTGAAAGACCAAAAAACTATATAATTATAGGTACTAAGTGGGTTTTTAGAAATACACAATATGATCAAGGAATAATAACTATAAATAAAGAAATACTAGTAGCTAAAGGGTATAATCAAGAAGAAGGTATAGATTATGACGAGACTTTTGCACCTGTAGCTAGATTAGAAGCACTTAGTATCCTTTTAGCCTATGTATCTCATATGAACATTAAATTATTCCAGATGTGTGTTAAGTAATCCTTTTTAAATGATTGTTTAATGGAGGAATTTTATGTTGAGAAACATCTTGGTTTTAAAAACTCTTAAAAAATAGATTCTGTTTTTAAACTTACTAAATCTCTTTATGGATTTAAACAAGAACCTAGAGTTTGGTATGAAATATTATGTTCTTTTATTTAGAAAAATCATTTTACTGTTGGAATGGAAAATCCTTATTGTTTAATAAAACTATAAACTCTTATATTTTATTGATTCAAATTTATGTTGATGATGCAATTTTTGGATCAACAGATAAAAAACTTTGTCATGAGTTTTCAAATTTAATGCAAAAATAATTTGAAATGAGTATGATGGGAAAATTAAATTTCTTTCGAGGACTTCAAATTTATCAAAAAGATTTTGGAAATGTTTTGAATCAAAGAAAATACATTACTTATTTACTAAATAAATTTGGACATCAAAATAGAAATACATATACAACTACTATGTGTACTAATCTAAAACATGATTTGGATGAAACTAAAAAATCAGTTGACAACAAGTTATATAGAGTTATGATTGGAAGTTTATTATATCTTACTACTAGCAGGACAGATATAATGTATTCACTATGACTTTGTTCTAGATTTCAATAAAATCCCAAATAATCTCATTTAAGTGCTATTAAAATAATTTTTAGATACTTAAAAGGAACTATTTTTCAATCTCTTCTTTATCCAAAAAATTCTGATTTTAATTTAATTTCATATTCAGATGTTGACTTTGGAAGCTATAGATTAGATAGAAAAAACACCTCAAGAACCTGTCACTTTTTAGGAAAATCTTTAGTTTTATGGTCTAGTAAGAAACAACACTCAGTTTCCTGGTCAGTAGCTGAGGCAGAATATGTCTCAGCTGGTAGTTTATGTGCACAAGTGTTGTGAATCAAAACACTATTATGGACTTTGGAATAAATTTTAAAAATACACCTATTTTATGTGATAATACAAACACTATAAATATTTCAAAAAATCATATTAATCATTCTAGGACTAAGAATATTGATATCAAACATCATTTTCTAAGAGATCGCGTTCTTAAAAAAAAGATATATTCTTAGAATTTGTAAGTATTGAAATTCAATTAGCTGATATTTTTACTAAACCACTTCCCACTGTAAGGTTGTATTTTATTAAGGGGAGCTCGGCTTATTTAATTTTAATTTTAATTTTAATTTTAATTTTATTTACATGATTATATTAATTCTTATTTTTTTCTTTCATTGTTTTTAAAACAATTGTTTTTATAATTATTTAAAATTTCATCTGTACTACTATATTTTCTTTGTCGTGTACATTATTATTATATTTTAAATAATTTAATGATTATTATGAACACAAATGTCATGGGAATCAAGGATGTTAGGTACATTTCAAATTCTAAACCCACTCATTTCTCTAAAAACCTTTCAAAATCAAAAAAAAATCATTACTGCTCTTATCTACCCAAACCTAAACCTTCAAAACCCTAAACTCTTTGAGCCTTCAAAAATATTCAATAGAAATGGCTATGATAAAGATAATTGAGGAAGGAGAAGATAGTGATTCCAAATTTCAATGCTCGATAGGAAGGAAAATACTACAAGGTAAAGTGATTTACTTGGAATGGTTGTACCAAACCGATCTGATGCTAAGGAATGCTCTCACCTTTCAGAATCTAGAACAGACGTTCAGTGGAGGAAACAAATAATTTTTATATAGGGTTGAATAGAATTTTTTCTAAAAAAAATTTCAATTTAATCTGGGAGAAGAAGAAGATACAGTATTTTTAAAAATCAAAGATTGAGATTTTTCTATCTCTACTTTGGAAATTTTGAAGATATTAAACTACCCTCATGAGGGAGTTTATCATTTTGACTTAAATAATATTGGTGATAATGTACATATGTCTGAGGAAATTATGTCATTTGTTTTTTTCTACAAATGTAAGAAAAAATTTGTCAATGATTTAGAACCTGATCATAAAATACTTGTGAAATTTGTGCAAACAAGGATTGCACTAAGAATGTAATAAATGGAAAATATTGTATTTCCATATATGTATTTGATTTTTTACTTCTGAGGGACATCAAGATGAATTTACCTAGATATATGGTAAGATATTTATATTATTATTGTCAACCAAAAGCAAGAATGAACTTCTACCCATTTGGAAGGTTCGTTTCTAAATTGTTGTCTAAGTTTGATATGGTGAGATTAGTGGATTCCAGAGTAAGATGCCATCATAGAAATGTATTTAATGCTAGAACTCTAAGTAAGATTAGATTATTCTGGAGTACTATGAAAGGCATGCTTATTCCTGTTGGAGTTGAGGAAGACCAGTAATCAGCTCAGGGGGTGGAACCTGGATTTTCGAGAAAAGGCATGGCTGAATCAAGAGTAAGTGAAGTTTCAAAAACTTCAAGATGGCTGATATTTGATGAAGTTGATACACATAAGGATTAGGGAATTCAAGATGATCGTTATAGGAAAAGACACAGAACAGCTCAAGCTGGTGGGGAGTCTACTCATACTGACGCTCTTACAACTGGAGATCTTATGAGCTATAGATGTTTTAGAGAATTTTTTGTACTGGAATTTCAATAGAAAACAGTTTCTCAAATTGAGGTGACTCCTCAAGTTGAAAAGGAGATTGTGCCTCAATAAGTGGCAGATCCTGAAGAGACTTAAGTGGATCAAATTGAATCTATTCAAGAACAATATTCACAACAAAATGAATTTGTTCAAGATGATCCAATTTTAGAAAGAATTCACGAAGAAGATGCTCATGAGGAGTAACATCCTACTTATTTTAATCTAGAAGAGAATCATTATAATATTCATACTGAGGTTATTAATAAAAAAAATTGGATGAGTTAGGGAAGGACTCGAAGGAAAAATAAATTGAAAAACTAGTAGAAAGGGAAAAAGAGGAGAAATCAGATCCACAATCACTGCCTTTATTTCTGTTCAATAAAGTTGAATCTCAGACTAAGAATCAAGCATAAGATGCATATTATTCTAAGAATAATTATATGGAAAAGATAATTAGAAAATTTAATAGAGTTCATGCTGAAAATGATTCTTTGTGACGAGCATTATAAAAGGAAAGACCGAAGTTTCAAAACTTGAAAGAAAGTACAGTTTCAAAAAGAGAAGTAGAAGTTTTAAAGAAGGAGATGTTATCCAAAGTTGGAAAATTAAAATCTAAAATTGTACTATAATCAGATTTGGTAGACTTCAAAACATTCATGGGGAAACAGTTAGTAACTATTAGGGGAAATCAAGAAAGTACATCAGGTACTTTTCCTGATCTGATAAATAGATTTCAGGCCATTACAACTCTAATGAGCAATATGAATGATAGATTGTAGGATCTTCAGTGTAAAAATGCTCCATTATCTACTATGTTGGACAACCAAAATCATCTTGTTGAACAGTTTACATTAGCTAAAACAGGGGTAAAATAATTACAGAACAGGTTCAATAAAAAGCTAAATCAGTTTATAGAGAAGGAAGAGAGGTTACATGATTTTTTCATAATCAATTTTATTGAAGACCTTTATCTGACTCAAGAAGTAAGGGATCTCATAGTCCATTTAGGAGATGGACTAATGAAAAGGTTGAGAATATAGATGACAAAGCTCAAGAAAGTCATTTAGAGGTGATGAAACCTATTTCACAAACCATTTAATCCCAACCTTGATTTCTGATTTCATTCATGCACTTATATATATTGTTTCTCAATAAAATATATATGCATCTCATTTTCATATGCTTTGATATGTTTACTATAATTTCTGTATTAAAATGTCAGTAATCCAAATTCAAATATTGATAAACATCTTATCATAGCATTTACTTAGGTTTAATGCTACTTTAAAATGTGTTATATTCCTTATTATATCATTCTTTTTGATGTCCCAAAAAGTGAGAGAAATATGGATAAACAGAACATTTTATTTTAAGTTTTTTTTATTTATAAATGTTTTACTTAGGGGGAGAAAAGAATTTTTTTTTATTATTTTCTTAAAGGGAAGAAATTTGAATAAACATAAAATATTTTTTTCTTTATAAAGGGGGAGAAATTTTAAAAATTGAATGTTTATTTTTTATATATAAAAATTTGGATAACACAACATTTTATTTCTTGTTGAAATAATTTTTTTAAAATTAAATATTGTTTCTATCCTTGTAAAATTCTAAATTATATGCAATTAATGTTGTAGGATAATTTCATGGGTTTTATGATCAACAAAAAGGGGGATATTGTTGAGAAAATGTTGTTTTCAAAAATACTCTATTTTTATTAGGGGATATTGTTGAGAATAATACTCTATCTTTTTATAATGATTTTGATGCTCACAAATACCCTTGTTTGTTATTTGAATGATTTTACCTTGATTATATTACAGTAAATTAATATTATTTATAATCTTATTTTTGAGTAATATTAAAGCGTTTAAACCACATGGGATACTTGAAAAAGTATTCAGAAATCATTTGAGCATGTTTTGGAAACAATTTTCATACCATATGTTGAAGAGTGTAATCCTAAGGATAAAATTCTACGTTTCCTTTACTAGATTTCAAAAACATATAGTTAATTAACCATACGTTATCGAAAAAGTACGGTAAAAGAACCTTACATTTGAAAGTAACCTTACGTTTGTAATATTTTAAAAGTATGGAAGAAGAACCTTACGTAAGTATGGAACCATACATTTTCTTCATAAAATTATGGATCATCAACCTTACTTTTATGATAAACCTTACACTATATCAAAAAGTACGGATCATGTATCTTACATTTTTCTAAAGAGAAAAGTATAGATAATATACCATATGTTTGAAATTTAAAGAGAAAAATTATGGTTGATCAACCTTATGTTTGAGATCAACCTTAAGTTGTCAACCTTACATTCTAAGAAAAGAATGCTATGCAGTTCAACCCTATGTTTGGCATCGGAAATTTAAATTTTGAATTTATTAAGCAACGATTTTTATACGGATTATCAAGCTGATTTCAAGCCATATTAAAATCCCATTTTTAAATCATTTCTTTGAATAATTCAAATCCATTTATTTATGATTCAAAGGATCGATTTAAGATGGGGATTTCATGCTGATTATTAAGGGAAGTTACGACTGCTCTGTTATTCGAACATTTGAATATCGTGATTCTTAAGGCAAATTTCTTGGATATAAATTTCAAAGTAAAATGATCATATTAATTCTTTATATATTTATGTTATTTTTAATTAAAAAATTAGTGTGACGTTTTATCGCAAAAAAAGATCAGAAGAAAAAAATCTCGAGTTTCTTGAGTTCAGTTTATAGAGATATTCGATATAAAAAGATATTTTGTTACAAAGTATGATAAAACTATGTTTTCTAAACAAGAAAAAACTCATTGAAGAATAACCATTTATATATCTAAGATCTAGTGTGAATCCATTATTTTTGGAGTTACTAAATTTATTTTTATATCTATTGTAACCAGATCGACTCAAAACTTCCCTTACCTAAAGAACATATTTTCTGAAGATGATGATCCATCTACTGTTAGTTGTGTACTGCTGCAACTATGAAGAACATCTGAAAAGTATTTTTAAACAAATAATATTTTCATTTTGAGTAACCAGATTCTAAAACTAAGTTGTGTATTTGGTTCTGTGTATGAACTTGAAGGCTCTGTTTTAGAATTAACTTGTAAAGGTGTCAACTACCTACACTCAGTTGTGGATGGTCTATTGATAAGAGGACCAGATAGAGAAAATCACTAAGCTTGTGGAGTAGAGTAATTGGTGGAGTGGACTAGGGGCATTTTGTTCCCCGAACCACTATAAATCTTTGCATCATGATAACTGTTTATTTCCACTATATAAAAATTATGAAAAAGTTAAAGGACGGATTTTGCAATCATCATGATTCTAGAAGAAATTGTAAAAGGCACAATTCACCCCCCCCCCCCCCCTCTTGTGGGTATTTGGAATAACCTGATCCAACACATGGGACTACTATTGTGTATTATGAGGTTATACCAATGACTATCCATATGTATCCTCCCATCAGAACTCCAAGAATTGATGTTGAATTCTCTATTTGGTGAGGATTAACCAGAGATTCTCATGATCCTCTTAAACCCCATTTTTAACAATTTTATTTGTCTCCTATAGAAGTTGTTATGCACCTTAGGTCCGTATTTACTAGAGAACTTCACTCTCTGTCTGG
This sequence comes from Viscum album, assembly GCA_963277665.1. Classification (NCBI taxonomy): domain Eukaryota; kingdom Viridiplantae; phylum Streptophyta; class Magnoliopsida; order Santalales; family Viscaceae; genus Viscum; species Viscum album. Next base: position 451,761,624 of record OY728120.1, on the reverse strand, counting down.
TATACCTACAACCCAACTCTAACCTCCTTCAGCTCCAACTAATGATCCTATTGAACCCTATGTCCCCATTTTCTCTTTCTTAAAACAGATACAAGCTATGGACAATGTAAAATTACCAATAAACCCTTATACCAAACCATGAAATGGATGTTGGGTTATAATTTTTGTCTTTGATGATACTTTTTTCATGTATATCATTTTTTGGTTAAACTTCAGTAGTTTTAAATTAAACTTCTCATGATCTTTTTATTATCCAACATTCTATTATTTTATTTTATTTTGATCTTCTTGGTAATTTCAAAAAGGTCAGAACTCTAGTATCTCATTTTCATTTATTTATATCTTTATATGTGATTTTCTTTATTTCTTTCATTATCTATGATACCACCTATATATAATGGATTCTTTTGTCTTTGATATCTTGTGAATGATCTTTCTTGATTTCTTTTTTGATATTACCTTTTATGATATGATTTTTTATTATCAAAAAGGCATATATTATTGACAACCTTATTTTAATGATCACAAAATCATGATTATTATAATATTAATGAGTTTTGTGTTTTCTATAAGAATTTTATAATCTGTTATAGGTGATGACATTCTTCCTAAGTATGAGTCATTGTTGTGGTTGAGACACCACCAGACAAGGTCTCACAGCTAGGATATCATACCACCATAATAGAATTTTGACAAAGTATGAGACACTAGAAACAATGTATGAATGTCATCTTAAGAAACTGTCAGGGATGTAATAAAGCCCGAGTGAAATTTTTGAAAAGTTTAGAATGAATCACCATCAGTTATGAAATACCATTGAATCAGAAAATTTGTAAAGTGTGAGTCATTGTTAGGCTGACCTACCACTAGCTAAAGCACATACAATATAAGACACCACCAATGTCACAATTCTAGTACAAGTATCTACCAACATTGTGAAACTGTTCTAAATTCTCACTGCCATCCTCAGACACTAATAGAACAAGACACCACCATACTAAAATTCCCCATTTAGGAATCATCACCACTATTTCTCAAAATTATAGTTTCTTTTTCTAACAACTAGTTTATTTAATTTAATATCAAGTGTTATTTTGTTGATTATTTCATCATAGCTCATTAGAATGCATTAAAGAATTTGTTAAACCAAAGTATGAGGATGTATAATTTTTGGATTCTTATATTGATACTCATGAATGTTTCTAATAAAAAGAGAATTAGACTCCCTTGTGAAAAGAGAGGGTGATCCATAAATAAGTGATGCGCAGAAAGAGGAACATGCTGAAAGATATACACAAAACAAGAGTTTAATATCATTATAAGAACTTAAATGACTACATTCTATTAAGGAAGCATAAGAACAATAGACATCCCATGTTTTCCTATAGTCAAGAAAAAAAATTTATATGACACTCAGTTCTACTGAAGTTTTCATGAGAACCCAACTTGATCTACACTAAAAATCAAAATCAAGAGTCACAAGCTACAATTCATAACAAATCATGAATCTCTATACATTCATACTTTTAATTTCTCAATTTTCTCATTTTATTTTACATTACAAGAAATTTGTGTGTTTATTAGTTTATCTCACAACACATTGTCTCCTACTATAATTGGAAGATGCATAGATATGTTATTAACTCTTTTTACTCATGTAATCCCACAGAAACTATGGTAGAGGCCACGTGTGACCTGTTATATTTTTTACTCCCATAGATAATAGTGGAAGATGCCTTATGTGGTCTGGATAGTTATATGCTATTATAAAATCTGATCCAGGTTGTGGATCAAACTATTTATTTATATAAACTGCTTAGTGGTGGGTGATAACCAATTGGACAGGGCTAAGTCTCCTCTTGATACTGAACAACTTGTATTCAAATTTCCACTACAAGTTTTATTTTATTTTATTTTTAATTTATTCTTTAAAACTAACAAAAAATAAACTATAAACAAAATTAATACTTTGATAGTTAAACTTAATTAGTATTTTTATAATATTTTAATTAATTAAATTTATTTCAAAGGATTGAGTACTATTGTATATTTTTTTATGTGATACCTAATAAATATTCTAAGAAATATTTTGAAAGATTGAAATTTATAAAAATCTGTTGTTTTGGTTAACTGGGTCGATTTTAAACTAATTGGGGGAATTTATCTGAATACATTTTGAACAAAATAAATTCGGTACTCAATTCACCCCTTCTTGAGATACTCACTCTGACTAACATAAGTGTACCAATATTTCTTAGATAAGAATAATTATTATTGATATTTATTAGTTTATTAAAATAATATTTTCATGTAATACTTATCATGGATTTTATTGTTTATTCTTTAAATTTTTATATAGGTTGTTCTTAATTTTTTTCTATTATGTAAATTAATTTAAGAAGAAATAAACATAAAGTTGTTTTTATTGTATTTATGAAGAATTGCCCTAAAAATTGTTTAGTTAAATTTATTTGTTATTAAATGAACTATTTAAATAAAGTCTAGGCATTCTACAGATGTAGGTACATGTGATCTGATATATATAAATGTTCTTTGTATATTGCACAATAATTTATTAAATTAAATTATTGATCTTTAAATTATTTTTCTATTGAAATGGTTGGTTCATTTTGGAGCTACTTCGTCAACATCAAAAAAGACTTATACCACTATTCATATCACCATTGTTATTTATTTTCAACTGCTAGTGGGTTTTGTGACACTGTGTAGTGTTGTTGTGGATTTCCATGTTGTATTTCTATATGTTTGGAATTCTACTTAATATTCTTGGTCTAGTTCTGAACCCATAACGGACTAATGTGTCTTCATCCGAAAAAGAAAAGAGGTTTTGTATTGTGACTCCATGTGTGCAAAAGTAAAACTATAAATGGAAATGGTTACCCTTTAAAATTTATTTTTTATGTTATAGTAGGTACCAAACTCTCTTCATTTGGTAGTGTAAAGAGTATTCATAGGATCATTCTGATCTAAAATACTATTAAAATAATTTTTTCATATGTATTATTCTAAATTTATTTTTTACTCTTCTCATATCAGTTGTGGTTAAAAAATTATGAATTTGGTTCATCTAATTTCCACACATAAAGATTAAATTCTGATAAATATTTGAATAAATATAATTCCCCTTGCATATTTTCCATCTCCAAAATCCCTTAAGGACCTTATAATTTGAAATATATATTGGCTCTTACTGGGATATTTTGTCTCTATATTTATTTTCATTATTATCTATTTTCAGATAACTTTTATCCTAAGATTAACCATATAAAGTAATGATTTATTCTTAGTGATGGATTTCAAGGGGAATATGAATATATTGAATCTTTATCCCCCATCATACTTTAGGGTTAGTATGTAGGATCAATGGATGATTAGGATAGTAGTTTATATACACAGTAATAATATTTTATATTAGGGAATTTTGAAAAAACTTTAAGATTTAACTAAATATGGCCGCATATACTTACGCATTTTATATGGTAAGAAATTTAAGCTTAATTTTGATTTTATTAATATTATTTATTTCTCTTTTATTGGATATATTTTTTTCAGGATTTTTAGATCATCTAATAATTATGATGTTTGGAATCATTTTGAGATAACTATTTTTATAGAAGATAAAGAAAAATGAATAATTTTCTTTAATTATAAAAAACTCAGGAATATTCAAGTAAAATGTCTAGAAAAGAAAAAAGAAAAGGAAAAATAAAATAAAAAAATGAAAATTGAAACTTCATTTCCTTATATAAAAGGAAATTCTAATGGAAAATTATATTATTAAATCATAACTTTTTAAGATTTTAGGAATAGGGGGAATACTAAATGAAATTTTATAAGGCTTAAAAATCAAACTAAGCCTAAGAATAAATGATATAAATCTATTTGTAATTAGAGTGATTCGAAATTTTATAATTAAAATGATGAAATAAAACATAATATGTACCTAATAATATTTAATTTATGGAAAAATATTTTAATGTTATAAATTGAATTTATCATTATTGTTATTCATGTGATCTCAGCTCATATCTAAGAAAATATGTGAATTTATTTTTAAGTTAATTCATAGATACTATTATTATTCTAGTTCTTCTCTTATTTTGAAAAATTGAATGATTAATGAGTCAGATAAAATATTTGACTCTTATGAGGATCAAATGAAAGGATTTACTTCTATATATATCAAGTAAAATTTAAGAAAAGGTAAAAATAGGAAAATGAATTTATTTCTTGAAGGTAAAAGGTTGAAAAATATTGATTCAAATAATTTAATTCATTCGAAAAAAATAATAAAGTAAACAATGAAAATGTTGTAAAGAAAATAAATTTTATTGATTTAGTGGATGATATGTTCAAATTTGAAAAGTAATATAGAAATATTAAAAATCAGAAAAATCATTTTAGTTTTAATAGTAAATGTTTTGATGACTTTGAGTTTATCCCAAATGAGAATTAAAATCTCAAATCTAAAATTGAATGTTTGAAGAAAAAATTAGATAAGAAAATTAAAAAAATGAATAGTCATGATTATAATCCCTCCTTTAAGAATCATATTTTAAAAGTAATGATTACTATAATTTCTTCTATTTACTATTATAAATGTGGTCATTATGGTCATTATTCATTTGATTTCTAATTAAAGTTTACTCAAAGCACTGGAGAAAAAAAGTATTTCTAATTAAAAACTAATTTTAAGGATAATATGTCAAAACATTCAACATATTGGATTCCTAATATAATTATATGAAAATATGTATAGATGCTAAAGATAAATGGTTCATTGATTCTATAGAAATAATGCATTCTTTATTTATTCTATTCTTGTCATTTTTGCTAAATCTTTATAAATTATATTTAGTATTTCATTAAGGGTATCTTGCATAAAACTTTTATCTTTTATATTCTAGAAAATGATTCTCTATTTTTTAATGTTTGTTTTTTATAGAAATCATGTGTAATCAAATTTATCATTTGTTTACCACACTGAGGATTAATAAATTTCTTTAATATTATATAATATGTTCTCTAACCCCATTTTCCCTCAAATATTGTTTCTAAATGTAATTCTTATAAGGATAAAAATAAAATTATATATAAACAAGTTTTTTATTCAAATTAAGGTAGCTAAAATTGAAGGGGAGGTAACCATATTTCAATTTTGAAATTTCCATGAATATTGGGGGAGATACTTTCATTAAATTTATATCAATCTTTTCTAAATTCTTCTTTATATTTTTTTATTATGCTTGGAAGCACTAAAATTTTATATTTATATTTTATTCAAAATAATATTAAATCATAGGGGTTATTTATTTATTTTATCCAGGTTAAAATATGTTCTAATCTATTATAACTTATATTTTTCAGTTTTTAAATTATGATTTATCAATTTGAGCTTATCTGGATTTTAGATATTTTAAATATGATTTAATAATAAAATTTATGTATATTTCAGTTTTTAAATTTTATAATATTCTAATTTATAGTTTAGAAAACTCATGTGGATCGGTGTTGTATCCTCTAGATCAGTTTGGCGTTGGCATGTTTTGGTGTCGACTCTGGCTTAGCGGATTCATCTCGAGACTCGGCATTATCTCCAGTGCGATCTTGGCCAGGCGTCGACGCGTCTTGGCGATGGCTCGGCCTGGATTTGGCTCGGCTTGGTGATGACTCTATCATTCTTTAGACCTCATCATCCAATGTGGCTTAGCATCATCTCGGGAGTAGCTCATATGGGGAGGGTCATTCCTGGTTTTGGATTTTGGTGTTACCACAGCTCTATCATAGGTTTAATTTCGATGGTTTTTTGCAATTTGTTTCGATGTATTTGAAAGTGGTGGATCGGTTGGATTAAGGAATTGATGCCACTCGTTCGTCCTATCCCTCCCCCTCTCCCTCACTTCTCATGGATTGGTTTTATTGAACTCTAGTTTGGGTGTGTTCATAGTTCAGGTTTGATCAGATCCATTCTTAGAGTTTCGTTTCTGGTTTAGGATGTCCCAGACCCCCTCTTCGATAACATTCCCTCGGTGTGGTGTTGGGTCATCTAGCCCTGGGTGATGATTTCTTAGCTTTGCGTTCCTTGGATCTACTTTCAGTTTCCTCTATGGATACGGTAGTGGTGGGAGTCACATTGAGTGTGGTGGATTCATCTGGGATGATCTTGGATTACTGTTCTGTAATGAATTTTTGTCTTTATGGAATGAATTTTGTGATGGTGATTGTATTTTGAACCTACGATTCACGGTTTGAGGGAATCGCAACCAGTTCACCTGCAAGGGGCATCTCTAGATGAGGTTTAGAGCTGAGATTTTTCACTTATCATTATTATTTGTATTTTTATGTTTGGGAGGGTATGACATTTCCATTGGTTATAGTCCCATGCATTCATACATAGGATATCTATCCAGGCTTCAATGAGAAGGTGGAAGCTGGTCTGAATGTTTTTAATACTGGGTTGGGGCTTCTATTTTTACTCTTGAATGTGTTGTTTTGGCAATAAACTATTGAACCATTGAGGCATGGTTGTTATTGTTTATTTTTGATGTCATTTTGGGTTCCCCCTCTGACCTTAAAAAGGTATTTATGCTAATAAAAAATTAATTTTCTATCAAAATGTTAAATCAATACTAACTTTGTGATTAGATAATTTTAAATATTTCATTCTAAAATTTATGTTCAAATTTTTAAGATAAAAACCCCTTTAAATCCCATTTTTATTCTTAAACATAGATTTAGATAATATATTAAAAATATATTATAAATAATTAGTAAGAATGTTATTTGAATATTTTGTATATGTTTAGGAATCTAGAATCACTAGTTTTTAGTGGATTCTTATAGTAAAAGTTTCATTATTACCAAAATACTATTTCAGGAAGGCTGCTACAAAATTTTAAACAATATGTGAAAACTTAAATTAGGTAAGTTTTCTATATTTCATATTTTATCCTTTTTTGACAAGTACTTATTGAAATATTTTTCATAGAATTGTTTGTTATTTTACTCCTAGTTATTATTGTTAATTTTGGAGGAGATCTGTTTTAAATATATTTTAATATTAAAATTACATGAATTGTTTAAAATATTGATTTTTTATTTAAGTGGGAGAAAAAAATTAATAATCAAATTGTCTCTCGTTCTTTTAAAATTTTATTTTTAGTTTTTTTTATTAATTACAAAAAGGTTGTTATTTTTTTAAATTAATGATTGGTTTCGAAATTATCAAAAAGAGAAGATTTTTGAATGGAACCTTGATCCACATTATATTTTGATATTATATAACTTTATTTTTATTTATTAACACTGACATGAGATTTTAAAAGTTATAATGTTTTGATAATTTCATGACGGAATTGAGTAATTATAATTTCTCACATTATTACTAAGTCTTATCTTGTTTATTTGGAAGCATTCATTATTATTTAAATAGTTTAATATTAATTAAATATTCATTTAAATAGTTTACTCTTAATTATTTATTCAATGGTAAAATTATTCTTTAATTTATTATTATTTATTCATTCATTTTATTCCATATTATTTTTATTTATACATTTTTTATAAAATATATTTAAAAATTTTCAAAGTGTTTTTACCCTTATGTAGCTTTTTTTGAACTATGTCTTACCTTTATATAGCATTTTTAAAATCTAATCTACCCCTACATATCTCTTGGTTTAGCTTTAAATAGTATGTAGGATTTGGTTCTTACATTTAAACTGTATTCATAATTCATTATTTCCATTACACAACACTTAAAATTCAAGCTTACCTTTATTCAATGCTTAAAATTCAGGCTTATATTTATGTGATGCTTAAAAAAATCGGGCTTACCATAACATAGTTCTTAAAAATTAAAGCTTACCATTATGTAAATATTAGATATCTAAAATAACTTCATATAGTGAATTTTGGTTACCTTTATGTAGTGCATGGAAATTTAAAATTAACTTACATAGCCAAACCCATGTTATCTCTTGGTATCCAATATAATATTCATATTTTATTTAAATAACTCAAAATTTCCTCATTTTTCCTTTATATAGAACACATATTTTATCTTTATTTGATATATAGTTTTGAATGTGATTTTCTTTTTGATTATTTTATTATTTTGATTTACTGAAAGTTCATGTTAATTAATTTTTTTGATTTTTTTGTTCTATAAATATACTATAATTATGTAGATATTGTATGAACATTTTTGAATTATTTTAAAACTTATTAAATGAATATTATATGGGTTTATAAAATTATGATATTCTTATTGCTTATTTACAACAAAGATATTCAAAATTTAAAAAATATAAAAATTTGAATAGTTTATCTCACTTGAGTTTAGGGAGTATTTCAATGGATAAAAAAGTCTAGTATAGAGGGAATATTAATTTCTATTTTTACTATTTTATGTTTGAATTTACATATTCATTTTTGTAGTATATCGAGACTTCTTCTACAAGAATAATTTTTTATGATATTTATTAGATTATTCATGTGATATTTACAACGAATCATTATCATGGAATTTATCAGTAGGGGAATAAACATGATAAGGAAACAAAATATGTGAGTCAATGGTCTAACATTATATCATAAAATAGAAGTATTATAAGTAATCACATGGTAGAACAATATAAAAAACAAGGTATCATATGATCAAAACATCATAGAAAATGTGATAGAAACATAAAGAATGACATAAACATGAGTTAAGGATAACTACATAAACAATATCACGTGATGGAAAAAAGTTTGATAATAAATTATATTTACTCCCTAATCCCATACATGAAACCTCGTGAGACTAAAAACATTATCGAATGCGTTAGAGCGATATCTGGGCATAACCAACATATAAGCATTATCGGGCTCACCAGACCTAATTTGGGTGCAACCAACATAATATTTTCATGATTTGTGTGTTCCAAAAAAGGAAGTAAATAATAAGGCATAAACATAAGGATAACTAGTGTAATGAAATGGGTTTCATAATCTTATCTATCATAATCAAAGAAAATTCCATAATGATTTAATTTGATAAATGAACATGTTTCAAGTAATACCCCATCAAGGTAAACATAAATAATCTAGGTATGTATTTTAGAGACATATATACCTAATTTATAAGCAATACATAACATAAAAAATCCCATTAATGAAAATACTTTTAAAATGGTTAAAAACATTCAAGAGGAAAATAACACTTCCACATTGAAAATAAGTTTTGAAAAACTGGAAATTTCTTGAATATTATGAAAAATATTTTATTTGAAAAGATACTTTTAAACATATAAATTAATCTTCAAAAAAATAATCTTCATGATGGTGGGAAATTTCATTCATGTAGTACATGTTATAAGAAAACATTCATTTCACACTTTGGTAAAATGTCGAAAAGTATGTCATTCAAAAAATGACAATGAGATTTCTTTTAAACAATTTTTTAAAAATTAAAAAATGGTAAAAACAACTTTTAACAGTCATAGAATAATATTAAAAACAATTTAAAAATACATGAAATAAAACATGGACATGAAAGAAAAAGTGTTTTTAACCGTAGAGAGAAATAAATTTGGGTTTCATTAAAAATATTCTCAATATTTTTACATAAAAAATAGAGGAAAATTGTACTATTATTTGAAAATTTTATGGATAATAAGAGTATAATAAAATAGAATGGTTTTTTTCAAATTATCAATTAATTTATAATAATGGAAATTCAATCATAAATAATCCCAATTAAAATTAGATTGAAACATAAAACCTTACAATCTAGGTAACTTTTGAATCATAAACCCTATGAATGAAGTAAGTGAATAATAACTTAAAATGTCATGAATTATGGTTTATTCATGATATATTATTTAATGGAGTATTATATACACAATATAAAATAAATTAGGTACATAAAAGAACTTGTATCTTAAATAAGAATGTTTTGAGATAGAAACCATTACCTCGAGTTGAATCGTCATGTTTTTTCTTCATATTCCAAAATAATAAAATTATGTTAATTATTTACATTATTATGAAATTTTTCTAAATTTTACTATTCCTTTTCTTTGATTTTTACCATTCCATATCCAATTACATAACTAATTAATTTCATGTCAGATGTTTTGATGATAAACGTGTCATATGTTCAAAACCACTTCGGTATGTTGGATATAGATAAAGATATTAATATTTAATCATATAAAAAATAGTGATAATGAAATTATTATAATTTTTATATATAGATTTTAAATTTAAATTTAATCATGAAGGAGGTTTATGAAAAAACTAACTATATTACAATCATGGAGATGGTAAGCCCTACATATGCATGTGTAACTTTTCGATTTTCCAAGGATCGTGATGGAAAGAAATGAAGTTTTATTTTATATTTTCATAATTATAAATATAAAAAAAAAATATAATATTATTTAATTTCATACACTAATATATACCATTCATGTGATGTGGAAATAAAAAGGTGAATCACATCACTTTACGGGGAGGTAGTCCACCGTACACATGAACGGAGTTATCATTTATTCAATGGATGGTAAGGTAAGAAATTATATGAAATATATATTTTCAAGATATAAAAATATCTTTTTAAAATAATATATATAAAAATAAAATTATTCCTTATTACATTCCATGTAAATTATAAGTGATAAAAAAATCAAACTGTTTCATGAGATGATAGTCTGTCGTACACACGATCGACGTTATTGTATTCCCTATGGAATTAAAGTAAGAATTATTATGTGATATTGTAACTCCAGAAGTATAATTATATCAAAAATATCATATATAAACATTAAATGTTTCGTTATATCCATCCATGAGAAGTGGTTATGGAAAATTAATTACGTCAGTTCGCGAGGTGGTAGACTATCGTACACACGATCAATGAATTCATTTCCTATTTTAGGGAGGAGGACAAGGTTGTAGGTCATGACCATACCATAAAAAAAATTTAAGTATATGGAATATTATTTTTTTTATCATAATTTATAAAAATATTTTAATTAATTTTAAGAATAAATAAAATGAAACTCTCAAAGAAGTATGTTACATGTTCTTTGCCACGCTACATTTTGATTATACCTAAAGCCATCATAGATTGGATTTATGATTAAAAAATAAGGATTATAAGATGTTTGAATATAATTAAGGAATGGAAAATATAAATTATTTTCTAAAATAATATGTTTGGAATTGTGTAAGGGAGAGGAGAGTGAGTGGCTGTTTATAATTAGAGGAGAGGACACACTTGGGATTTTTGAAGAAGAATGATTTATGTGCATGTTTTTAACATGAAAAAGGATCCAAAATGGACCATTTTTGAAACTTAGATGATATAATGTCTAAATATGAACATAAAAAGGAATTATACAAGTTTTGGGTTAATTTTAACTCTCATCTTTATAGTTTGACCATTGGTAAGCCTGTTTTTACCTTAACCGCGGTAATTAATTATTATTATTTTTACTATTAATTATAAAAAAATTCAAGTCAGCTTATTATATAATATAAATTATTCTAATTCAAAATATATATTTCATTTTTTTCAAATTCAGCTCACATAATTGGATGTATTTAATTTAAAATTAAACCCAAAGACATGTCGAAAAAATGGATTTTCGATAAATACATTTTTCAAGTATAATATGATCATATAATAACTATATGTTAAGTAATTTTAATTAAATGAGTTTAAATTAATATTTTTAAATATAAAATATATACATTTATTATAAATAATTCTCCATTATGGGGTATTTTAATTAATTAAAATGGATAAATATTATGCACTTTAAAACAGTTTTTTAGGAAAAAAATATTTTTAAGATTAAGAATATACATGTACTAAAATCCATTATAATGTACATTTAAATGTAATTAATTTTATTTAATACAAATAATTAACAATTATGTTAATTATAAATCAAATTAAAATAGTAATGGTAATTTTAAATTACTTAATTTATTGAAAATAAATGATAGTTTTATATAAATCAGTATTTTTCACTATTCACTAAAAAATTACTATTTTATGAAAAACTAAACGAAATCTCCCTATTGTAATATTGATATGAGGATTTCAAAAATTATGTTAATTTTATAAAATAACATTTCATAATTCACCAAAATTTAATTATATTATTTTCTCACAAAAAGTAATAAAAAAAATTGAAGTAAATGTTTTTATAAAAATTAAGTACCAATTTACTAAGAATTTATAAATACATTTATATTGTGTATTACCTTTATATAAATTTCATAAATACATTAATTCTATTCATACACATAAAATTAATTTCTATGTTATAATGGTATTTTTTGAAATATTAAAATTTTATTAATATGATGCGGTTTGTTTAAACTGAGTGTTACATTTTGAATACACTATCAAACTTAATGTTATTTTTTTTTAAAAATCTCATTGTGTTGTATTCTACCACCTTAAATAAATTTAATCCTCAAAATTTTAAATTTTCCTCTGTAATAAAAGGTTTGATATTTGAAAATTCCTTTGTAGAAAACCTACATCATAAAAAAGGGTTAATATGAATTCCACTTAAAAGGAGGGAAATGGAAACATAAAGGTCATCATATAATTAGGTTTCCAATTAGGAGAAAATTTGTGGGAAGTGACAATATGGACATAGGGGAAATGTGTAAATGTTTATGAAAATTGATGGACGTCGTTAATCATAATAAATTTAATGATCATGGGAAATTCAACAGCCACAAAACCATAAATTTATGATGAATTAAAACACCATTTATTTAAAAGAAATAAAGGTAATATGGTAACATATATATTTCAAGATCATTTTCCAAGAATTGAGGTATTATTTTACTTTTAAGATATAGAACATCATAAAATGTACTAACTTGGTATATTTTTCTTCATGACTAAAATATCATCAATTCATATTCCTTTAATCATTTCAACTTCACACATTACTCTAAGGAATCAATATCCAAACAAATATTCCTAAATCACAAAAATTAACATTTAATGGATCATATAATCCATAAAATAGTAACAAGTTGTTCTGACTAACTTTACTAAAATCATAATCTATAAAACAAGTCAAGATATTACTAAAATTAAATATGAATATATTAATCTCTAAAATTAAACAATAAAACCAATGGTTTAACATAGATCATTCCTTAAATAAACGACCTTATATCCAAAATAACCTCAATAAACTCAACATGATATAAGGGTTTAACCTAAAACTTTATCTCATGCCCTTAATTTTAAATATCCAAAAACATAATAGCATTCTTCTCAAATAAAACTTTATGTTAAACCTAATGGTACCATAAAATGTTTCCCAAAATATAATTAATCACCTAAAAATCCCAAAAAAAATTAGAAAGATTTCATACTATAATTTCTCTCCCAAAATAAACTTAAAATTCATCCAAAAAAATGTATAAGTAAAATCAAATTTATTGAAAAACAATACATCACATAGTCCAATTGTAGGCATTGCGCCATTATCGTCCTCTGGTTATGGGTTCAAGCCCTGTGGATTTTCCAGATACGATGACTTGTTCCTTAATAATTCCAATAAATTTCCCAAAAATATGATGAACACCATCATAATAACATTAACCATAGAATTAGTTTTTTACCACAAAATTCTTCTACACAACTTATTTTTTATATAAAATAAAATAATCATAATAGTATATAATCTCATCAAAATCAAACACATATAAAAGATTATATTTTCCAAATTTATATTTTTTGAAATAAAATATAAATTTACAATAAATGGAATTTCAAGTTCATTATTACCATTCAAAATACTATTACAAGTCCTTAAAAACTACTAGAAAAACAATTCATATAAATTTCATAATTCTTATAACAAGTACGGCATTGATATAAATAATTCAAAAAAATTATGATTGAGTTTCAATACCAAAACACTTTCATTAATCTAATTAAATTGTTTTCATAACATAATCCATTAGAATTTAATAATTGGAATAGGACATTGACTTGGATAATTATCAAGCTCCCCATATATTAGGTATTGAATTCCTTATCAATTCATTTCTCTATGCCCTTTATTTCCACTAAATGCACCTTCCCCTCCATTTGAGATATGATTCTAGGTTATTATTCCCATATTCTTAACAAGTAAGAAATTAAATATTCTTTTTTTTTCATTTGTAACACTAAAACTTCTATGATACACCATCCTTATCTTATTTGATTTGTTTGAAAATTAAACTATATTCTAGTTGTTAATCATAATTCTAAATTGCTCATTTATAATGATAATAAGATTTATAACTTCCATTTCAATTAGGATAGGAATATCATTAGTAAAATTGGTACATTTCAAAATAATTTGGTTTTGGGAATGATTTCACTTATTTATTTCCATTAACTAAAATAATAAAAAGATTATTAGAATATATTAACTAATAAACATTCAAAATAGAAACTTATAAACATGGGAGGAATAATTTATAAATGATAAGTATATCCTTACATATGTGTATCAAGTTTTCCATATGTATTATACAAAGTAATTTTTCCTATTAGGTTTTCTAACATAACAATTTATTCAATTAATTCATAAGGGTTTTTAAATGGTTTGAGAATTTACAAAGAATATCTCTTGAGAGTATAAAACCCGGTGCGCATTAAATAAATTTTTCAAGTAATAGTTAATTCTTGATTCAATACCTATGTGACTATTTTATTTTTATTACCCTTGGTTACATATGTGAAAGATTTAAATCAACGTGTAGTATCTATATATGGATGTAATTTCTATGAAAGCACTCGCTCTATTTTTCACCAATATTTTAGGATATTTTCTATACAAAATCTTTTCTATATAATTATCCTTAGGACTCTCACTAAATTTTCTCATCCTAGTTTAAGAAGGTTAACTATACCATTTCTCTGATACCGATTTTATAGACTCATTACTTTTATACATATTGTTCCATAATTTTTTGAATATTAACATCTATTAATTACAAATAAAAGGATCATGAGTCCTAGTGTATTTAGAATGTTGGGATCATAATACATCAAAGGAAACTAAAACATGGAGTCCATTTTTTTTATTTTCCTTAGTGGGATCCTAAATATATTTGAGCACCTAAAATTATAGATTATAACCTAGTAAATGCTTAAAATAAAATGGTGATCTAAAAACCCAGTAAGGGAATAAATATTATAAGTAAGTAAAACATATAATTAAAAGGTATAACATGATATCATAAAATATAAGGCTCAAAACTAATTTCATAGAATCACAACATAAATAACATGCTATCATAAGATAATAAAACCATTTGAAATGTGGAAGTAACACAAAACAAGACATAAACATGAGTTAATGATAACTAACTATAAAATATCACATGGTATAAAAGGTCACATAATGTAATATGTTTACTCCCTAGTCCCATACATGATTACTCATGAGACTAAAAACATTACCTAATTCATTAGAGTGACATCTCAACAAACCCATAGAATGAGCTATATTAGTCTTAACTGGTGCTATTTTGGAGCATCCATCATAACATGTTCTGGATTTATGTATGACACAAAAGGAAATCAGTCATTAGTAAAATACATCTTAATTACCCATGGAAAGAAATGGGTTTCATAATCTTGCCTCATGTAATAATCAAAATAAATTTCATTAAAAAGGTATTTAAGAGATGAAAATAATTCATGTATTACTCTATAAAAGTAATGGATAATAAGGTAGGTATATATATGAGTGACATATATACATAATGTTGTATAAATACAAAACATCAAGGTTGTTTTCATTGATGAAAATACATTTTAAAATATTAAAAAAATTCATGAAGAAAATAAACTTTCCACTTTGAAAATAACATATGAAATACTATAAATTTCTATCATATAATGAAAAAAAATTTACTTTTAAAAAGAACATTGTAAACTTATAATAGATTATTCAAATAAAATCAGGTTCATGAT
Source organism: Viscum album (assembly GCA_963277665.1). Taxonomy (NCBI): domain Eukaryota; kingdom Viridiplantae; phylum Streptophyta; class Magnoliopsida; order Santalales; family Viscaceae; genus Viscum; species Viscum album. Next base: position 451,745,600 of record OY728120.1, on the reverse strand, counting down.
TATGTGAAATTATATTCATTCCATACAATTTTAAAGAAAACATTCCTTTCACACTTTTGTAAGAAGTCAAAAAGTACCCTATTCAGAAAACAAAAAGAATATTTATTTTAATACATGTTGTAAAAAGTGAAAAGTGGTAAAAATTAATCTAATAAATAATAAAATAATATTATTAAAAAATTATAAACAATTAAAATAAAGTATATACATTTAAGAGAAAGGGTTTTCGGCCTAAGAGATAAATAAAGTTGATTTTACTTAAAAAAAATTCTCAATATATTTAAGTACTAAGGGAAGTAAAATTATACTATTAATTGAAAAGTTAATAAATAGATAGAGGATAATAAATTTTGAGTTTTTTATAAGGTACTGAACAAATAATTTCCACTAATGGAAATTCAAGAATACACAATCCCAATTAAAATAAGATTAAAAAATAAACCCTTACAGCCTTGGTAACTTTGGAATCATAACCCCCATGAATAGAGTAAGGGAATTGTAAATTAAAACACATTTATGTATACATTATTAATGATATAATATTTAAAGGGGAAATATATACACCATATAAAATAAATTAGGTACATAAAATAACTTTTGTCTTAAAGAATGAATTTTTCTGACAGAAACCCTTACCTCGAGCGAAAATCACCACATTAAATCCTTATATTCCCATATAATAAAATTATGTTAATTATTTAGTAACATAATAAATTTTTTCATGTTTATTATTCCACTTATGTTTTTTACCATGTAATACTAAATTACATAACAAATTAATTTCACATCAAACGTTTTTACGATAAATATATCATATGTCCAAATTCATTTTGGTAAGTTGGATAATATCAAAGAGATTATTATTTAATCATATCTAGAATTTTAATTATGAAATATTTTATATTTTTATATATCAATTATAATTTTAAAACAAATCATTAAGGATGGTTATGAAAAACAAACAATGTTTTAATCATGGAGACAGTAAGTTGTATGTACACATCTATAATGTTTCAATTTTTCAAAGATCATGATAGAAAAAGGTAAGTTTTATTTTATATTTTTAGCATTATCATTATATAATAAATATAATATTATTTATTTAAATAAAATTAAATATACTATCTATTTTATTTATAAAAAAATTGCATTGATTCATGAGGCAGTACTCCTCCATACACACAAATGATATTATCATTTATTTAATGGATTTTAGGGTAAGAAATTATATGATATGTTTCCTTTATTAAATTATAAATATTTCATGAATATAATATATAAACATAAAATTAATCATTATTAACTTTCATTTAAAATTATAAGCAAAAAACATATCACATTTCTTTGCAATGTGGTGGTTTATTTTACACACGAGTGACCTTATTATATTCCCTACGAAATGTAAAGTAAGAAGGAATATGTGATATTATAAATGAAAATGTAAAATTATGTCATTAATATCATATATAAAAATTGAATACATAATTATATATAGCCATGAGAAGTGGTGATGTAAAATGAATTACGTCGGTTCATGAGGCGTTAGTCTACCTTACACATGATCAACAATTTTGTTTCCCATTTGAGGGAGGTGGAGATGGTAGTAGGTCATGAAATTAATATAAATAAAAATTGTTATAATTAAGATAATATTTATATTATATAATCATGTATACTTAATATTATAATTATATGGAAGAAGAAATGAAATAAAATTCTTAGTTAAGAATGTTATCTTTTCTTTGGACAACTTTTTTTTATTATACCAAAAGCCTTCTTAGATTTGATTTATGATAAAATAGAAAGATTATAGGATTATATAAAGGATTTAATTAAGGTATTTGGGTATTTTTTTGGTTTAACCAATTACTTTTGGATTTGTGGAATGTAGATGAGAGAGGGTGTCCTTTTATAAGTTGGTGAGAGGCCATAGTTAGAATTGTTTTAAAAGAATGAATTACACCAACATTTTTCATAGGACAAAATGCTATAAAAGGTATCATTTTAAACCTTTTATGAAATAATTTATAATTATGACCATTATATAGTAATTATTATAGTTTTGTATAATTTTTAACCCTTATATTATTAGTTTAACCTCTCATAAACATGTTTTTACCTTAACTGTGGTAATTAAGTTATACTGTTTTTACTATTCATTCTGGTCAAAATTTAAGTATAAGTAATTATATAATTTAAATTTTTCTTATTAAAAATATTTAATCCATTTTTTCATATTAAACTCATATAATTTAAGGATTTAATTTAAAATTAAACCCGCAGATATGATGAAAAAATGGTTTTTCAAAAAATGTATTTTTCATGCATAAGATGATTTTATAATAACTGTATGAAAATTAATTATGATTAAATAAATTTAAATTAATAATTATTGATATATAATATATACATATAATTTAAATAATTCCTCATTTGGGTTTGTTTTATTTTATTAAAATGGAGAAACAATTGCACTATAAAACAGTTTTTCAGAAGAAAAATATCATTTTTTTGCTTAAGAACAAACTTATATTAAAATATAGTATAAGGACCATTTAAATGTAATTAAATGTATTTTATATAAATAAATAAATATTATGGTAATTTTAAATCAAATTAAAATAATAATAATACTTTAAAATTACTGAATTTATTAAAAATAACAGACAATTTTATATAAATTGATATTTTTTACTATTCATTAAAAAAACAATATTTTCTAAAAAAATATCAATATTTCACCCCAAGTTGAAATTAATATTATTATTTAAAAAATTATGTAAGTTTTTTAAAATATCATTTCTATATGCTTCCAAATTTAATTACAATCTTTTCTCATAAAAATAAATATAAAACATTTTTGAAATTAATATTTTTATTAAAAATTTAGTGCTTATTTCTTAAGAATTTATAAATACATTTGTATTCAGTATTACCTTTATATAATTTTCATAAATTATTTAATTATATTCATCCCCACAAATTTAATTACTATGTTTGTAACACCACAAGCTTCCATGGTACGCTTCCCTTTGAATAATACAGTAGCGTGTGTTGTACGCAACTTCGATTTCTAACACACACACCACAACCAATCACACTAGTCGTTATGAATAGTAATACCCACTTTTTGAAATTTTATAAATTTTATAAATTTTATATTTCAAAATGGACTTCGTTTTTGGATTCGGAATATCAAAATTAGGCTAGGGTGAAATTTTGGAATTTTTCTGAAAATGTTCAATTTTTTTATGAATAGTGAAAAAACACTGAGTTATAGTTTAAAACCGAATTTTTATTTAAATAATTATTTATTTTATTTAAATTTCATTAAGGTCAAAATAGATACATAATACCTATATAAGTTCAGTGTAATTCATTGGAGTTAGTTTAGAATAATTTTAGATATATAAAAATTTTATTGAACTTTTCACCGTCTTTTACCCACCTCCTAGGAGAATTTGGAAATTCACATAAAACATAATTTTACCGCTTCTGTGAGTGGAATTTAGAAAATCTGAGAGACATGGTTAATATCAAGGAGTAAAATGTGGTTCAATGAGATGAAAATAATTTTTGGTGAATAGTAACTTTTTACTTTTATTTACCACGGTTTAAAGTAAATAGGGTAATTAAGGGTAAAAATGATTTTAATATTACCCAAACACATGTCCTAATTCTATTGGACAAGTTTATCTTGACCAAAAACAACCTTATGAATAAAATATTATTATTTAGGTCCACTTGGATTAGATTAGGACATTAATTATTATTTAATTCAAAGAAGAGTTAAAAGATTTAAAATCAATGTTTAATAACTAAAACATTTTTAATATAGGGTTATACATAAGATAAATTCGATTTTAAATATTCATTAAAAAGATAAAAAGTTTTCCTATATAATGGTAGTTTATTTATAATTTTTAGACATTAAATAATTTAATTTATTTATGACACAATGGTGATGTAGTAATTACCTAATTAATGAAATATTAAAATAATTGATATTATAAATATCAAAATAAATGTAATTTGAGACTTTTTATGAATTAAACTAATTTTATAGGTTAATATGACATATTATAATTGTTTATATAAGTTTTTCTCGAAGTAATAATTGTTTTTAGAAATTATAAAAAACAAAATACCCAATAGTTTCAAAATTGACATAAAAGAGTTTTTAAAAGAAATTTTATATTATTAATTTATATTATATTCCTAAAAATATAAGGTTCAGCCAAAGGACTTGTATCATGATAGGTGTATAATTAATGGACCACTTGGGGGTCTCTTGGATGTATATAGTATGTTTATTAACTATATAATATAAAAATACAAAGTGACATGCTAAATGTCAAACTAATTAACTAAGAGATATTTCACTCAAATAGTTTTGATTTCATATATATCAACATCCTTTGATGGATTTTAAGCTTATTTGAAGTTTATTTATTATGATACAAAACTTCCATATTGTATTGATGTTTTTGTGATATGTTTGACTGTGGATGTTTTATTTTTATACCCTTCATGGTTTCTGGAGAAAGTATTAACATTTCGTATGCTAGTTTTAATACGAATGTTTATGTTATGTTTAAACCTGTTCATATGAGGAATATATTGGACTTAATATGTGATGGGTGGAGCCCGCTATAGCTGCTCAATGCATCGATAGGTCTCATAATACAAACTAGTGTCTTGGCACAAGGCCTTGACAAAATCTTATTTGTAGTCTTGGCACGAGGCCTTGGCTATGTGGTTATAATATTCTGGCATTATGCATTCCATCATTATGAAAGTGGTTTGATATTGCATGTGATTATTAGACTAGTAGAATATCCATGTGAATAAGTAAATGGCATTATTTCATTTTATCTATGCCATATTATGCTGAAGTTCAAGTTTAAAAGGCTTTTGTTTTAGTTATACATTTCCTTAATTGTTTATGATTATTTATGAAATTTTCTGCTATATTGTTATCCTTACTGAGCATCTGAGATCACCCCTTTCAATGTTTTATTTTTCCCAGGATGTGAATAAGTAATTTATGAATGACCTGTAGGAATAGTATGAGGGTATATGAAGACAAGATGTTGTTGTAATTTTTTTACATAATGATGTAATGTAAAACTTTATGAATATATCTAGTGATACCAAGGCTACTAAACTAATCGGCCTTTTGAGATTTGATCTTTTGTTGTAATGCCCCGACCACAGCTACCCAGAGTCGGTGCATTAATTACATAACATTGGCATGATCACAAGAAAGATCAAATCCCGAAAGACCGATTGGTTTAGTAGCCTTGGAAACACTAGATATAATCATAAAGTTTTACATTACATTTCAAAGTGAAAAACTACTACAACAACAAAGTCTTCATATCCACACTATTAACCCCTCATAATATCCCTGCAAGTCATTCATAATTTACTTCTTCACTACCTGGGAAAAATAAAACATAGAAAAGGGGTGAGCTCAAATGCCCAGTAAGGATAACAATATAGCGGAAACTTTCATAAATAAAAATAAACATTTAAGGCAATGTATAACTAAAACAAAAGCCTTTTAAACTTGAACATTTAACATAGTATGGCATAAATAAAATGAAACAATGCCATTTACTTATTCACATGGATATTCTACTAATCGAATAATCACATGCAAAAATCAATAACCACTTTCATAATGTTGGAATGCATAATGCCAGACTATCATAACCACATAGCCAAGGCCTCGTGCCAAGACTACAAATAAGATTTTGTCAAGGCCTTGTGCCAAGACACTAGTTTGTCTCATGAGACCTACCGATGCATCAAGGAGCTATAGCGGGCTCCACCTGTCACTTATTAAGTCCAATGCATTCCCATATGAAAAGGTTTAAACATAACATAAACATTCATATTAAAACTAGCATACGAAATGTCAATAATTTCACCATAAACTATGAATGGTATAAAAATAGCACATCCACAGTCAAACATATCACAAAACCTTAAATACAATATAGAAGTTTTGTATCATAATATATCAACTTCAAATAAGCGTAAAATTCGTCGAAGGATGTTGACATAGATGAAATCAAAACACTTTTTAGAGAAATATCTCTTTCTATTTTTGAAATCATTTAAGAGCCATATAAAATAAAACATTTTCTTGAAAATATTCTTATAATCTTTTAAGGGAATCTTTGACGATTTTATAACGGCGGAAAATAACCGCACCCGCCGTATAAGTAAAAAAAACATTCTTATCTTAATTCTGTCGAAAAGGTTAAAAAGGACCTTGTTTTGAAAACGACAGAAAGATTCCTTTATAAACCTCTTACAAAAAGTCAAACAATGGTATAAATGAATTTAACCCATATTCTTGTAAATAATAAATATGTTTTGAAATACATTTCTAAGAAACATGGATGTGGATGATAAAGAAATCCCAGTAGATTATTACGTATAAACAACCTCGGATAATGAAGAGATTGTGAAATAACCCTTACCTTGTACTTTTCCTTGGTTGGGGTAGGTTAACTCCCTGTATAATGGTGAAATAATTTTTATTAAATTATACAAGAATCATGTATATTAATATGATATCATATATGATCTTTTAACATTGATTTGTTAATAATATCTTAGAATTATCGTCGTTTCGGGTGTTAACTTACTCATTTTCTTTTATATGTTTTGTTACATAAGCCATGTTTGTTGTATCTTATTCATATCCAAAATGATATCAAGTCCTTAAACATCATTTTTAAATCATAAAATGATAATTATACTTGAATGGATACGATGGAGAATGAATCTCATCGCGTTCGTGGAGACGGTAGTCCGTACGTACGCACGAGCGACAATATAATTCTTTTGATATTAAAATAATATATAAATGAATGGTATATCATATATAAAGAATCATTAACATGTTATATTTATTATTTACATGAGTTACACATCATTATTATACCCATCCAAATAATATTATATTGAATAACAATTACACCACGACTTGGAGACGGTAAGCCGTACGTACGCACGTATGGTGACATGTTATTCAAAGGGTGGATAGAATACTGAATATGGTTGTACCATACTTATAATAACATCACAGTATATGTGATATACTGGAGTTATTATTTTAGAATGGTAAGAACAAAGGAAGAAGAAGTGGAAGAAGAAATGAACTTAGAAAAGGGTGGTAAAATCATTACCTCTTCTTCGGGTTCTTCCTTTTGATTTGATCAAAAGGGCTCCTTAGGTTGGCTTTCTGATCAAACTAAGGCCTCTAGGTTTTAGTGAGGGATGTTGGGAGAGTATTTGGGCAGAGTTTGGCCGAACCAAAAGGCTTTGAAGGTGTGAAGAAATGAGGAGGAGTGCCCTTTTTATAAGAGGGGTGAGGGGCACCTTTGGAAAAGCTAGAAATATTAATTTATAATAAATTCATATTCGGTTTATAATGGCTCCAAAGTTGACTATTCAAAGGATGAGGTGGGGATAGGTAGAAAACAACTCATCCAATAGAATTTAGACAGGTTTGGGTACTTATATTAACCTTATCTTTAAGTATTAACTCTAAGTTAATTAGTTTCACTTTTACAATGTCTCTTTGTATTTTTATATAATATGGTTAATAAACTTACTATATACATCCAAGCGACCCCCAAGTGGTCCATTAATGATTAACCTATCATAATATAAGTCTCTTGGCCGAACCTTAGATTTTTAGGAATTTAATATCAATTAATAATATAATATTTGTTTTAAGAACTCTTTTATGTCAATTTTGACACTATTCAATAGTTGATTTTTGTGAAACTCATAACAGATTGATTACTTCGAACAAAGTCAATTAAATCAATCATAATATATCATATTATCCTATAAAATTAGTTTAATTCATTAAAAGTTTCATATTATATTTATTTGGGTATTTATAATATCAATTATTTTAATTTTTCACTATTATAGTAATTACTGCATCATCATTGTGTCATAAATTAAATAAATTATTTAATGTCTAAAAATTATAAATAAAATATCATTATGTAGGAAATCTTTTTAGCTTTCTAATGAATATTTATAATCGAAAATCCAACATGTATAACCCTATGTAAAAATTGTTCTTCTAAAAGATGTAAGCTTATGCCAGTTTTTATTTTTATTTTAACTTTATTAATATAATGTGTCATTATCACTTACAAGTGGCTCCAAGGGATCCCCAAATTGACCCAAGGATGCCCATGGTCGGGTATGTGTCCACCAATAAGGTTAGGACACGTTTTAGGGTAATTTTGTATTATTATAATATTATTTTTTTTAACCCTTATTTACCGGATTTACCCTTTAACCATGGTAAATAAAATATTTATCGCAGTAATTATTCAAATTGTCTAAAAATAAAAGTTACCTATTTACACAATTTAAACATCCTGATTCCAAATATGGAATCCATTTTCCTAAATTCAAAACACAGAAGTGGCAGAAATTAATTTAAAATTAATTCCCGCTGTCAAAACAAAAAGCGTGTTTTTAAGAGATAATAACTATCAAAAGATTGACACTTGTTTATGTTCGGTTTAATTGTAAAATTATGTCCAATGACCAACATTATATTAAAATGTAAAAATATATTCTAAATATACTTTAAAACCACTAAAATTCATAATTTATCACTATTAATTATTTTTATTAAAAAAGTTGTTTTTAATTAAAATTTAGTAATTTTCACTATTCATCAAAATATGAAAGTTATCCGAAATGTACCAAAATTTCACCCTAGGCTAATTTTGATATTCTGAATCTAAAAATGAAGTCCATTTTGAAATATTGAATATATATGATTTCAAAAAGTAGGTATTACTATTCACAATGGCTAGTTTAATTAGTTGTGGTGTGTGTTAGAACTCGAGGTTGCGTACAACACACGCTATCGCATTATTCGAAGGGAAACGTACCGTAGAAGCTTGGGGTGTTACATTCTCCCCTCCTTCAAATAATTGCGTCCTCGCAATTTCTAGGGTATTACTGCATAAAAAGACTCGGGTGGTTCTTCATCATAAGTTCCTCGGGTTCCCACGTTGCCTCTTCCATCTTATGATTTCTCCACAAAACTTTTACCAGACGCGTCGTCCGGTTTCTCAGTACTTGTTCTCTTGTATCAAGAATCCTGACGGGCTCTTCGCAATAAGACAGATCGGGTTCCAGTTCTAATTCCTCATAGGTGAGTACATGCGTTGGGTCAGGCATGTATTTTCTCAACAGAGATACGTGGAACACATCGTGAACTTTGGAGAGACTTGGCGGCATTGCCAATCGGTAAGCTACAGCCCCAATTCGTTCTAGAATTTCGAAAGGTCCGATGTACCTGGGACTCAATTTACCTTTCTTACCAAAACGTATGACTCCCTTCCACGGAGATACCTTTAGGAAAACATGATCACCGACTTGAAATTCCAAATCCTTCCTTCGATTATCGGCATTGCTCTTCTGCCTACTTTGAGCTGCTTTGATGTGATTTTGGATTACCTTTACCTTTTCCATCGTTTCCTCCACCAGTTCTAGACCTACAAGTTTTCTTTCACCGACGTCATCCCAACAGGTTGGTGTACGACATCTCTTTCCGTATAACGCTTCATATGGTGCCATCTGAATACTCGAATGGAAGCTATTGTTATAGGAAAATTCTACCAGAGGTAAATATTGATCCCACATACCCTGAAATTCAAGTGAGCAAGATCTCAACATGTCTTCTAAGGTTTGAATAGTCCGTTCTGATTGTCCGTCTGTCTGAGGGTGGTAAGCAGTGCTCAAATGAAGTTCAGTATCCAGGGATTTCTGAAGACTTTTCCAAAACCTTGAAGTAAAACGGGGATCACGATCCGAAACAATTGATAGGGGTACTCCATGAAGTCTCACAACTTCATTAATGTATAGTCTTGCTAGACGTTCCAGGGGTAGATCTTCTCTTATAGCAAGAAAATGTGCTGACTTGGTAAGACGATCAACAATAACCCATATTGCATCGTTCCTTCTAGGAGTCTTTGGTAGCCCCATGACAAAGTCCATTGTAATATTGTCCCATTTCCACTCCGGTATGGGAAGAGGTTGCATGACTCCTCCAGGCTGTTGCCTTCCAGCTTTCACTTGTTGACAAACCATACATCTTGACACAAAATCAGCAATCTCCCTCTTCATGTTGTCCCACCAAAAATATTCCTTCAAATCTCTATACATTTTGGTGCTCCCAGGGTGTATAGAGAAATTGGAACTATGAGCATCATCCAGCAATTCCCTTTTTAGATCAGGTATATTGGGAACACAAAGTATCTTCCCTAATTTCAAAAGTCCATCTTCATACACAAAGTCTCTCAATCTCCCATCATTCACAGCTTTAATCTTCTTCTGAAATTCTTCATCATCGGTTTGGGAACTCTTAATCCTTTCTAGTAAAGATGGTTTGGCAACCATTTGAAAAAGCATTGATGTTTCACCTTCCCTGGTTATTCCCATGTCCATCTTCTCTAGATCCATGAATACAGAGGGTGCATTAGTCAATCCAAACGGCATTACAGTAAACTCGTAATGCCCGTACCTGGTTCGAAATGCTGTCTTCGGAATGTCTTCCTTCTTTACACACAACTGATGGTATCCAGATCGAAGGTCAATCTTTGAAAAGTATTGAGCTCCATGCAGTTGGTCAAATAAATCATCAATACGAGGTAGGGGATACTTGTTCTTTATCGTTATAGCATTGATCTCCCTGTAGTCGATACATAACCTCATAGATCCATCTTTCTTTTTAACAAAAAGAACAGGGGCTCCCCATGGAGAAACACTAGGGCGAATAAATCCCTTATTACTCAATTCCTCTAGTTGTTTCTTTAGTTCGACTAACTCTACAGTGGCCATTCTATAAGGGGTCTTCGATATAGGCCTTGATCCAGGAATCAAATCAATGGAAAACTCAACTTCTCGTTCTGGAGGATGTCCAGGTAAATCTTCCGGAAATACATCTACAAATTCTTTCACAACAGGTACATCCTCTATTTGAACATTCCTTTCCTCACCGACAGTTATTTCATTCTCTTCCTCCCCAATAATTGAATTAAGTTGAGCTACTGGGGGTGGATCTAAATAAGAATTAGGTGGTGACGATTCTGCTCTAAAAATAAGGTGCTCCTTATCATTATCATCAAGAATCGTAACCTCTTTCTTCTTACAATAAATCTTCGCATCATAGTCCGAAAGCCAGTCCATACCGAGGATTATATCAAACTCAATCATAGGTATGACGATGAGGTCAGCAGATAAAGAAAATTTATGTGCTCTAATGGGGACTGATTCACAAAACATTGTTGCAACGATACTTCCCTTAGGAGTTTTAACTGACAACTCCCTTATTAAATCAAATTGGAAATATCTAATTTTCTTAGCAAACTGGGAAGATATGAAACAATGCGATGATCCAGAATCAAATAATGCATTTGCTAAACTTGAGGAAACCATTAAATTACCTGCCACCACATCTTTCGGAGCTTCTACCTCAGCAGTAGTGATAGCATAAGCCTGGCCTTGATCCCTTGGCCTTTTCTGAGGTAAGTTATCCTGACGCTTAGGACATGCATTTGCATAATGCCCCATCTCCCTGCAATTGTAGCACTGAACGTTGGTAGCTTCCTTCTTCCCCTTGCAATCATGAGCTTGGTGGCCTTTTTCACCACACTTGTAACAGACTCCCATTCCCTTCAAGCAAGTACCAGGATGTTTCTTCCCGCATTTACCACAAGATGGATATTCAACCTTTCCTTTCTTCCCCTTATTTCCATTCCCAGATTGATCAGCAGGTCTCTTCTTCTCTTGCTTTGCTTTAAAGTCATAAGACTTAGAGAATTCCTTTTCGGTCTTGATAGCACATGAGACAATGTCTTCGTACGATGAAAAGGATTGTGAGACTAATGCTCGACAGAGAAATGGTTTTAACCCATCAAAGAAACGATCAATCTTACTTCTTGGGTTGCGAATATAATCACCAGCGTACCTCGCTAACCTTGTAAAGTTAGCCTCATACTTTGTGACATTCTCATCCTCCTTTTGTCTCAGACTCAGAAATTGTCTTTCCATATCTGCTCGATGGTCGCGAGGAAAGTATTTTTCTAAAAACATATCTTTGAACTCCCTCCATTCCATATTTTATACTTCATCATCTTCCTTCGTATTTTGAATCAATGACCACCATTGATCAGCATCTCCAGTGAGGCGGTAAACTGCCATGATAACTTTTTCCCTTTCACTGCTCCCCAAAGCCTGAAATATTTTCTCTAGGGAAAATATCCATTGCTCAGCTACTAAGGGATTTGTATTCCCATTGAACGTTGGTGGTTGTTGTCTCATGAATCGATCTAACATTGATCCTCCACGATGCGGATCAGGGTGCTCCATACGGGTAAGGTTATTATTCATAACCTGAGTAAGTTGTCCCAGTATGGTGATTAGTTGATCAGCACCAGTTGCATCACCAGCCCCACTATAATTATCTTGAGCAGGAGGGAAATCCCTACATGGAGTGCGTGCATTGATACGGTTTCCATTTCTTCCACTAGGCGCCATTTCTAAACAATGGCATAAACTAGATCAGTTTATGAATCAAAATACATAATCCCATACTTATAAAACACTTAACATAAATTGAACTATTTATGGATATAATCCATAATCATAAAAATGTTTTCTTTGAGGAAGTATATACTCATAAACCCTTCATAATTATTTGTAAAGATAGTGAGAGTTATTCTAAGCATATCCCCCGGGAGTGTCGTAACCAAGAGTGCAGCAAGGCCCGTTGTCGTGCACCAGTTCCCGTTCGAGTCTAGCTCAAAGCGGTGTTTTCGGGTTTTACCCCTAGGTACATCTGTGCCAGAGCCACCTCTACCTGCTCGTATCCAGACAGGGATGTATTGCTCGGAAAACTCACAAAATCTCTACAATACCAAAATTCTAGGAAGTTCTTCTATGCTAATCCTCAAAGTTCATCTTAGGTCTACGTGCTCTAATCAGAGTTTATCTAAATCTAGTTTCCAAGGTTTGTACTAAACTTCCTCTAATACCAACTGTAATTCCCCGACCCCAGCTACCCAGAGTCGGTGCATTAATTACATAACATTGGCATGATCACAAGAAAGATCAAATCCCGAAAGACCGATTGGTTTAGTAGCCTTGGAAACACTAGATATAATCATAAAGTTTTACATTACATTTCAAAGTGAAAAACTACTACAACAACAAAGTCTTCATATCCACACTATTAACCCCTCATAATATCCCTGCAAGTCATTCATAATTTACTTCTTCACTACCTGGGAAAAATAAAACATAGAAAAGGGGTGAGCTCAAATGCCCAGTAAGGATAACAATATAGCGGAAACTTTCATAAATAAAAATAAACATTTAAGGCAATGTATAACTAAAACAAAAGCCTTTTAAACTTGAACATTTAACATAGTATGGCATAAATAAAATGAAATAATGCCATTTACTTATTCACATGGATATTCTACTAATCGAATAATCACATGCAAAAATCAATAACCACTTTCATAATGTTGGAATGCATAATGCCAGACTATCATAACCACATAGCCAAGGCCTCATGCCAAGACTACAAATAAGATTTTGTCAAGGCCTTGTGCCAAGACACTAGTTTGTCTCATGAGACCTACCGATGCATCGAGGAGCTATAGCGGGCTCCACCCGTCACTTATTAAGTCCAATGCATTCCCATATGAAAAGGTTTAAACATAACATAAACATTCATATTAAAACTAGCATACGAAATGTCAATAATTTCACCATAAACTATGAATGGTATAAAAATAGCACATCCACAGTCAAACATATCACAAAACCTTAAATACAATATAGAAGTTTTGTATCATAATATATCAACTTCAAATAAGCGTAAAATTCGTCGAAGGATGTTGACATAGATGAAATCAAAACACTTTTTAGAGAAATATCTCTTTCTATTTTTGAAATCATTTAAGAGCCATATAAAATAAAACATTTTCTTGAAAATATTCTTATAATCTTTTAAGGGAAGCTTTTACGATTTTATAACGGCGGAAAATAACCGCACCCGCCGTATAAGTAAAAAAACATTCTTATCTTAATTCTGTCGAAAAGGTTAAAAAGGACCTTGTTTTGAAAACGACGGAAAGATTCCTTTATAAACCTCTTACAAAAAGTCAAACAATGGTATAAATAAATTTAACCCATATTCTTGTAAATAATAAATATGTTTTGAAATACATTTCTAAGAAACATGGATGTGGATGATAAAGAAATCCCAGTAGATTATTACGTATAAACAACCTCGGATAATGAAGAGATTGTGAAATAACCCTTACCTTGTACTTTTCCTTGGTTGGGGTAGGTTAACTCCCTGTATAATGGTGAAATAATTGTTATTAAATTATACAAGAATCATGTATATTAATATGATATCATATATGATCTTTTAACATTGATTTGTTAATAATATCTTAGAATTATCGTCGTTTCGGGTGTTAACTTACTCATTTTCTTTTATATGTTTTGTTACATAAGCCATGTTTGTTGTATCTTATTCATATCCAAAATGATATCAAGTCCTTAAACATCATTTTTAAATCATAAAATGATAATTATACTTGAATGGATACGATGGAGAATGAATCTCATCGCGTTCGTGGAGACGGTAGTCCGTACGTACGCACGAGCGACAATATAATTCTTTTGATATTAAAATAATATATAAATGAATGGTATATCATATATACAGAATCATTAACATGTTATATTTATTATTTACATGAGTTACACATCATTATTATACCCATCCAAATAATATTATATTGAATAACAATTACACCACGACGTGGAGACGGTAAGCCGTACGTACGCACGTATGGTGACATGTTATTCAAAGGGTGGATAGAATACTGAATATGGTTGTACCATACTTATAATAACATCACAGTATATGTGATATACTGGAGTTATTATTTTAGAATGGTAAGAACAAAGGAAGAAGAAGTGGAAGAAGAAATGAACTTAGAAAAGGGTGGTGAAATCATTACCTCTTCTTCGGGTTCTTCCTTTTGATTTGATCAAAAGGGCTCCTTAGGTTGGCTTTCTGATCAAACTAAGGCCTCTAGGTTTTAGTGAGGGATGTTGGGAGAGTATTTGGGCAGAGTTTGGCCGAACCAAAAGGCTTTGAAGGTGTGAAGAAATGAGAAGGAGGAGTGCCCTTTTTATAAGAGGGGTGAGGGGCACCTTTGGAAAAGCTAGAAATATTAATTTATAATAAATTCATATTGGGTTTCTAATGGCTCCAAAGTTGACTATTCAAAGTATGAGGTGGGGATAGGTTGAAAACAACTCATCCAATAGAATTTAGACAGGTTTGGGTACTTATATTAACCTTATCTTTAAGTATTAACTCTAAGTTAATTAGTTTCACTTTTACAATGTCTCTTTGTATTTTTATATAATATGGTTAATAAACTTACTATATACATCCAAGAGACCCCCAAGTGGTCCATTAATGATTAACCTATCATAATATAAGTCTCTTGGCCTAACCTTAGATTTTTAGGAATTTAATATCAATTAATAATATAATATTTGTTTTAAGAACTCTTTTATGTCAATTTTGACACTATTCAATAGTTGATTTTTGTGAAACTCATAACAGATTGATTACTTCGAAAAAAGTCAATTAAATCAATCATAATATATCATATTATCCTAGAAAATTAGTTTAATTCATTAAAAGTTTCATATTATATTTATTTGGGTATTTATAATATCAATTATTTTAATTTTTCACTATTATAGTAATTACTGCATCATCATTGTGTCATAAATTGAATAAATTATTTAATGTCTAAAAATTATAAATAAAATATAATTATGTAGGAAATATTTTTAGCTTTCTAATGAATATTTATAATCGAAAATCCAACATGTATAACCCTATGTAAAAATTGTTCTTCTAAAAGATGTAAGCTTATGCCATTTTTTATTTTTATTTTAACTTTATTAATATAATGTGTCATTATCACTTACAAGTGGCTCCAAGGGATCCCCAAATTGACCCAAGGATGCCCATGGTCGGGTATGTGTCCACCAATAAGGTTAGGACACGATTTAGGGTAATTTTTTATTATTATAATATTATTTTTTTTTAACCCTTATTTACCGGATTTACCCTTTAAACATGGTAAATAAAATATTTATCGCAGTAATTATTCAAATTGTCTAAAAATAAAAGTTACCTATTTACACAATTTAAACATCCTTATTCCAAATATGGAATCCATTTTCCTAAATTCAAAACACAGAAGTGGCAGAAATTAATTTAAAATTAATTCCCGCTGTCAAAACAAAAAGCGTGTTTTTAAGAGATAATAACTATCAAAAGATTGACACTTGTTTATGTTCGGTTTAATTGTAAAATTATGTCCAATGACCAACATTATATTAAAATGTAAAAATATATTCTAAATATACTTTAAAACCACTAAAATTCATAATTTATCACTATTAATTATTTTTATTAAAAAAGTTGTTTTTAATTAAAATTTAGTAATTTTCACTATTCATCAAAATATGAAAGTTATCCGAAATGTACCAAAATTTCACCCTAGGCTAATTTTGATATTCCGAATCTAAAAATGAAGTCCATTTTGAAATATTGAATATATATGATTTCAAAAAGTAGGTATTACTATTCACAATGGCTAGTTTAATTAGTTGTGGTGTGTGTTAGAACTCGAGGTTGCGTACAACACACGCTATCGCATTATTCGAAGGGAAACGTACCGTAGAAGCTTGGGGTGTTACATTTGTGATCATGCCAATGTTATGTAATAATGCATCGACTCTGGGTAACTAGGGTTAGGGCGTTACAGTTGGTATCAGAGGAAGTTTAGTACAAACCTTGGAAGCTAGATCTAGATAAACTCTGATTAGAGCACATAGACCTAATATGGACTTTGGGGATTAGTATTGAAGAATTTCCTAGAATTTTGGTATTGTAGAGATTTTGTGAGTTTTCTGATAAATACATCCATGTCTAGATACGAGTAGGTAGAGGCGGCTCTCGCACAGATATACCTAGGGGTAAAACCCGAAAACACCACTTTGAGCTAGACTTGAACAAGAACTGGTGCACGTCAATGGGCCTTGCTGCAATCTTGGTTATGACACTCCTGGGGGATATGCCTAGGATAATTCTCAATTTCTTTACAAACCATTATGAAGGGTTTATTAGTATATACTTCCTCAAAGAAAACATTTTTATGATCATGGATTATATCCATAAATAGTTAAATTTATGTTAAGTTTTTATCAAGTATGGAAATGTGTATTTTGATTCATATACTGATCTAGTTTATGCCATTTTTTATAAACAGCGCCTAGTGGAATAAATGGAAACCGTATCAATGCACACACTCCATGTAGGGATTTCCCTACTGCTCAAGATAATTATAGTCGAGCTGGTGATGCAACTGGTGCTGATCAGCTTATCGCCATATTGGGACAACTCACTCAAGTTATGAATAATAACCTTACCCGTATGGAGCACCCATATCCACATCGTAGAGGATCAATGTTAGATCTCTTCATGAGGAAACAACCACAAACATTCAATGGGAGTACAAATCCATTGGTAGCTGAGCAATGGATAAATTCCCTAGAGAAAATATTACAGGCTTTGGGGAGTAGTGAAGGGGAAAAATTTATCATGGGAGTTTACCGCCTTACTGGAGATGCAGATCAATGGTGGTCCTTGATTAAAAACACGAAGGAAGATGATGAAGTATAAAATATGGAATTGAGGGAGTTCAAAGATCTATTTTTAGAAAAATACATTCCTCGTGACCATCGAGCATATATGGAAAGGAAATTTCTGAGTCTGAGAAAAAAGGAGGATGAGAATGTCGCAAAGTATGAGGCTAACTTTACAAGGTTATCAAGGTATGTTGGAGATTATATATGTAACCCAAGAATTAATATTGATCATTTCTTTGATGGGTTAAAACCATTTCTTCATTGTGCATTAGTTTCGCAATCCTTCTCATCGTATGAAGATAATGTCTCATGTGTTATCAAGAAAGAAAAAGAATTATCTAAGTCTTATGAATTTAAAGAAAAGTAAGAGAAGAAGAGATTTGCTAATTACTCTGGGAATGGAAATAAGGGGAAGAAGGGAAAAGTTGAATATCCATCCTGTAGTAAATGTGGGAAGAAACACCCTGGTACTTTCTTGAAGGGAATGGGAGTCTGTTACAAGTGTGGTGAAAAAGGCCACCAAACTCGTGATTGCAAGGGGAATAAAGAAGCTACTGATGTTTAATGCTACAACTGCAGATAGATGGGACATTATGAAAATGAATGTCCTAAGCGTCAAGGTAACTTACCATAGAAAATTAGATATTTCCAATTTGATTTAACAAGGGAGTTTTCAGTTAAAACTCTTAATGGAATTATCATTGCAACAAATTTTTGTGAATCAGTCCCCATTAGAGCACATAAATGTTCTTTATCTTCTAATATCATCATCATACCCATGATTAAATTTGATATAATCCTCGGTATGGATTTTCTTTCGGACCATGATGCGAAAATTTATTGTAAGAAGAAGGAGGTTACGATTTTTGATGATGATGATAAGGAACACCATATCTTTAGAGCAGAATCTTCACCACCTAATTCTAATCTAGATCCACCCCCAGTAGCTCAAATAAATTCAATTATTGGGGAGGAAGAGAATGAAATGACTATGGGAGAGGAAAGGAATGTTCAAATAGAGGATGTACCTATTGTGAAAGAATATGTAGATGTGTTTCTGGAAGATTTACCTGGACATCCTCCAGAACGAGAAGTTGAGTTTTCCATTGATTTAATTCCTGGATCAAGGCCTATATCGAAGACCCATGATAGAATGTCCACTGTGGAATTAGTTGAAATAAAGAAAAAAATATAGGAATTGAGTAATAAGGGATTTATTCACCCTAGTGTTTCTCCATGGGGATCCCCCATTCTTTTTGTTAAAAAGAAAGATGGATCTATGATGTTATGTATCGACTACTGGAAAATCAATGCTATAACAATAAAGAAAAAGTATCCCCTACATTGCATTGATAATTTATTTGACCAACTGCATGGAGCTCAATACTTTTCAAAGATTGGCCTTGGATCTGGATACCATCAGTTGTGTGTGAAGAAGGAAGACATTCCGAAGATAGCATTTCGAACTAGGTACGGGCATTACGAGTTTACAGTAATGCCTTTTGGATTGACTAATGCACCCTTAGTATTCATGGATCTAATGAATAGAGTTTTCAAAGAATATCTCGATGATTTTGTGGTGGTATTTATTGATGATATCTTGGTATACTCCAAAAGCTACGAAGATCATGAAAATCACTTGCGCATTATCCGGAAGACTCTGAGAAGACAGGAATTTTATGGGAAGTTTAGTAAGTGTGAATTCTGGCTTCAGAAGATTTCTTTTCTTGGCCATGTTGTCTCTAAAGATGGAATCTCTGTTGATCCTTCTAAGACCAAGGCAATCCAATATTGGCCTACACTGACGAGTATAACTGAGGTACGTAGTTTTATTGGTTTAGCAGGTTATTATCAAAGTTTTATCCAGATCTTTTCCCGATTGGATAACCCATTAACAAAGCTCACATGTAAAGGGGTTAAAATTGTTTGGACAAAAGAGTGTGAAGAATGTTTTGAAGAACTGAAGAGAATATTAGTCAATGCTCCTATATTGACTCTACCATCGGAGAATGATGGGTTTGTTATTTATAGTGACGCATCAATGAAAGGAAATGGTTGTGTCCTTTTACAGAATGATAGGGTTATTGCATATGAATCACTGCGGCTAAAAATTCATGAAAAAAACTACCCTACTCATGATCTTGAGTTAGCTGTTGTAATATTTGCTTTGAAAATATGGAGACATTATCTCTATGGTAAAAAATGTGAGATTTATTCTGATCACAAGAGTTTGAAGTATATTTTCTCATAGAAAGAACTCAACATGAGGCAAAGGATATGGCTTGAACTACTCAAGGATTATTATTGCACAATACACTACCACCCGGGGAAGGCAAATAAGGTGGCAGATGCTTTGAGCAGAAAATATCTTGGAGTTTTGAACATGATGAGAATTGAAAGGGATCATATTTTCATGGATCCAGTGAATATGGATATGGGAATTAACATGGAAGGTGAAACATCGATACTTTTTCAAATGGTTGCCAAACCATCTTTACTAGAAAGGATAAAGAGTTCTCAGATCGGTGATGATGATTTTAAAAAGAAGATAAAAGCTGTGAATGATGGAAGATTTAAAGGCTTTGTGTATGAAGATGGAATTTTCAAATTTGGGAAGAGATTTTGTGTTCCCGATATACCTGATCTAAAAAGGAAATTGTTAGATAATGCCCATAGCTCCAATTTCTCTATACACCCTGAGAGAACCAAAATGTATATAGATTTGAAGGAACATTTTTGGTGGGACAACATGAAGAGGGAGATTGCTGATTTTGTGTCAAGATGTATGGTTTTTCAACAAGTGAAAGATGGAAGGAAACAGCCTGGAGGAGTCATGCAACCTCTTCTCATACCAGAGTGGAAATTGGATAATATCACGATGGACTTTGTCATGGGACTACCGAAGACTCCTAGAAGGAACGATGCAATATGGGTTATTGTTGATCTTCTTACCAAGTCAGCACATTTTCTTGCTATAAGAGAAGATCTACCACTGGAACGTCTAGAAAGACTATATATTAATGAAGTTTTGAGACTTCATGGAGTACCCCTTTCGATTTTTTCAGATCGTGATCCCCATTTTACTTCAAGATTCTGGAAGATTCTTCAGAAGGGCTTGGATATTGAACTTCATTTGAGCACTGCCTACCACCCTCAAACAGATGGACAATCAGAACAGACTATTCAAACCTTAGAAGACATTTTGAGATCCTTGTCACTTGACTTTTAGGGTATGTGGGATCAATATTTACCTCTGGTAGAATTTTCCTATAACAATAGCTTTCATCCGAGTATTCAAATGGCACCATATGAAGCATTATACGGAAAGAGATGTCGCACACCAACCTCTTGGGATGACTTTGGTGAAAGAAAACTTGTAGGCCCAGAACTGGTGGAGGAAACGATGGAGAAGGTGAAGGTAATCCAAAACCACATCAAAGCAGCTCAAAGTAGGCAAAAGAGCTATGCTGACAACCGAAGGAAGGATTTTGAATTTCAGGTAGGAGATCATGTTTCTTGAAGGTATCTCCATGGAAGGCAGTTATACATTTCGGAAAGAAAGGTAAATTGATTCCCAGGTACATCGGACCTTTCGAAATTCTAGAGCGAATTGGGGTTGTAGCTTACCCTTTGGTAATGCCGCCAAGTCTCTCAAAAGTTCACGATGTGTTCCACGTATCACTGTTAAGGAAATACAAGCCTGACCCAATGCATGTACTCACCTATGAGGAATTAGAACTAGAACCCGATCTGTCTTATTGCAAAGATCCCATCAGGATTCTTGATACGAGAGAACAAGTACTGAGAAACCGGACGACTCGCCTGGTAAAAGTTTTGTAGAGAAACCATAAGATGGAAGAGGCAACGTGGGAACCCGAGGAACTTATGATGAAGAACCACCCAAGTATTTTCATGCGGTAGTATTCTATAAATTTCAAATATGAAATTATTTTAATGAGGGGAGAATGTAACACCCCAATCTTCCACGGTACGCTTCCCTTTAAATAATACAGTAGCGTGTGTTGTACGCAACTTCGAGTTCTAACACACACACCACAACCAATCAAACCAGCCTATATGAATAGTAATACCCACTTTTTGAAATTTTATAAATTTTATCTTTCAAAATGGACTTCTTTTTTGGATTCAGAATATCGAAATTATCCTAGGGTGAAATTTTGGTATTTTTCTGAAAACATTCAATTTTTGATGAATTGTGAAAAAACACTGAGTTATAGTTTAAAACCGAATTTTTATTTAAATAATTATTTATTTTATTTAAATTTAATTAAGGTCAAAATAGATACATAATACCTATATAAGTTCAGTTTAATTCATTAGAGTTAGTTTAGAATAATTTTAGATATATAAAAATTTTATTGAACTTTTCACCGTCTTTTACCCACCTCCAAGAAGAATTTATAAATTCACATAAAACTTAATTTTACCACTTATGTGAGTTTAATTTATAAAATCCGAGAGACACGGTTAAAATCACGGATTAAAATGTGGTTCAATGAGATGAAAATATTTGTTGGTGAATAGTAACTTTTTACTTTTATTTACCACGGTTAAAAGTAAATAGGGTAATTAAGGGTAAAAATGATATTAATATTACCCTAACACATGTCCTAATTATATTGGACCAGTTTATCTAGACCAAAATCAACCTTATGAATAAAATATTATCATTTAGTTCCACTTTTATTAGATTAGGACACCAATTATTATTTAATTCAAAGAAGAGTTAAAAGAGTTAAAATCAAAGTTTAATAACTAAAACATTTTTAATATAGCGTTATAAATAAGATAAATTTGGTTTTAAATATTAATTAGACAGATAAGAATATTTCCTACATAATGGTATTTTATTTATAATTTTTAGATATTAAATAATTTAATTTATTTATGACACAATGGTGATGCAGTAATTACCTAATTAATGAAATATTAAAATAATTGATATTATAAATATTAAAAGAAATGTAATTTGAGACTTTTTATGAATTGCACTAATTTTCTAGGTTAATAAGACATATTATTATTGGTTATATAAATTTTTTTCTAAGTAATAATACTGTTATGAATTTATCAAAAACAAAATACCCAATAGTGTCAAAATTGACATAAAAGAGTTTTTAAAACAAATATTATATTATTAATTTATATTCTATTCTTAAAAATCTAAGGTTCAGAAAAAGAACTTGTATCATGATATTTGTATCATTAATGGACCACTTGGGGGTCTCTTGGATGTATATAGTAAGTTTATTAAATATATAATATAAAAATACAAAGTGACATGATAAATGTCAAACTAATTAACTAAGAGTTAAAACTAAAAGATAAGGTTAATATAGTGACCCAAACCTGTCTAAAACCTATTGGTTGAGTGGTTTTAGACCCATCCCCAACTTAACCTTTAAATAATCCACTTTTTATCCATTAGAAACCGAATATGAGTTTATTATAAAATAATATTTCTAGCTTTTCCAAAGGTTCCCCTCACCCCTCTTATAAAAGGGCACTCCACCTTATCACTAATTCACACATTCAAAGCCTTTTGGCTCCGAAAAACTATACCCAAATACTCTCTCAAGTTCCCTCACTTAGACTTAGAGGCCTTAGTTTGATCAAAAAGCCAACCTAAGGATGCCTTTTGATCAAATCAAAAGGAAGAACCTGATTAAGAGGTAATGTTTTCACCAACCTCTTTCAAGTTCCTTTCTTCTTCAACTTCTTCTTTCTTTGTTATTCCCATTATAAAATAATAACTCCATTATCTTATATATACTTTGATGTTATTATAAATATGGTACAAACATATTCAGAATTCCATCCATCTTTTGAATGACATGTCACCAAACGTGCCTATGTATGGCTTACCGTCTCCACGTCGTGGTATAATTATTATTCAATAAATTATTATTTGGATGGGTATAATAATGATGTTTAATTCATGTAAATAATAAATATAACATGATAATGATTCTGTATATATGATATACCATCCAATTATATATTATTTTAATTTCAAAATAATGATATTGTCGCTCGTGTGTACGTACGAACTACCGTCTCCACGAACGTGATGAGATTCATTCCCCATCGTATCCATTCAAGAATAATTCTCATTTAATGATTAAAAATAATTTTTAAGGATTTGATATCATTCTGGATATTAATAAGATACAACTTATCCATAACAAACACGACTTATGTAACAAAACGTATAAAAGAAAACGAGTAAGTTAACACCCGAAACAATGATAATACTAAGATATTATTAACAAATCAATGTTAAAAGATAATATATTATATCATATTAATGTTTATGATTCTTGTATAATTTAATAATAATTATTTCACCATTATACAGGAGGTTAACCTACCCTCAACGAAGGAAAAGTACAAGGTAAGGATTTATTTCCCAATCTCTTCATTATTTGAGTTTTTTTATACGTAATTATCTACTGGGACCTCTTTCTCATCCACATCCATGTTTTTTAAAAATGTATTTCAAATCATTATTAATATTTTAAAGACTATGGGGTAAGTTCATTTATACCCTTGTTGAATTTTATAAGAAGTTTATAAAGGAATATTTCTGTCGTTTTCCAAACAAGATCCTTTTTAACCTTTTCAACAGAATTAAGGAAAGAATTTCTTTTTAACTTATACAACGGGTGCATCTATTTTCTGCAGTTACAAAATCATTGAAGCTTCCCTTACAAGCTTATAAGAATATTTTCAAAGTAAATGTTTTATTTTATTATTATGTGACTTTTAAATGATTTCAAAAAAAAAATATATATTCCTCTCAAATAGTTTTGATTTCATCTATGTCAACATCCTTTGATGGATTTTAAGCTTATTTGAAGTTTATTTATTATTATACATAACTTCCATATTATATTTAAGGTTTTGTGATATGTTTGACTGTGGATGTTTTATTTTTATACCCTTCATGGTTTATGGAGAAAGTATTGACATTTCGTATGCTAGTTTTAATACGAATGTTTATGTTATGTTTAAACTTGTTCATATGAGGAATGCATTGGACTTAATATGTGACGGGTGGAGCCCAGTATAGCTCCTCGATTCATCGGTAGGTCTCATGAGACAAACTAGTGTCTTGGCACAAGGCCTTGACAAAACCTTATTTGTAGTCTTGGCACAAGGCCTTGGCTATGTGGTTATGATAATCTGGCATTATGCATTCCATCATTATGAAAGTGGTTTGATATTGCATGTGATTATTCTACTAGTATAATATCCTTGTGAATAAGTAAATTTCATTATTGTATTTTATTTATGCCATATTATGCTTAAGTTTAATTTTAAAAGGCTTCTATTTTAGTTATAAATTGCCTTAATTGTTTATGCTTATTTATGAATGTTTCCGCTATATTGTTATCCTTGCTGAGCATCTGAGCTCACCCCTTTCAATGTTTTATTTTTCCTAGGATGTGAAGAAGTAATTTATGAATGACCTGCAGGAATAGTATAAGGGTATATGAAGACAAGATTTTGTAGTAGTTTTTTTACTTAATGATGTAATGTAAAACTTTATGAATATATCTAGTGATACCAAGGCTACTAAACTAATCGGTCCTTTGAGACTTGATCTTTTGTGATCATGTCAATGTTATGTAATAATGCACCGACTCTGGATAACTGGGGTCAGGTCGTTACAATGTTATAACATTTTTATTAATATACTAACATTTTAAGAATATATTGTGGTTCATTTAAACTTAATATTGCATGTTGAATACACTTTTGAACGTAGTGTTTTTTTAATCATAGGGTGTTACAATATTTCATTAATTTTTTTCATTATATAAAATAATTTATGGAGAAATCCATTTGAATTTTTTATAATTCTATTTATAAATAAGTCTTATATAAATTAAAGAATAAAATTTGCCCTTTGATGTATCACCAATTTAAATGAGGGATGTGTGTTATATAGATATATGTATTCATGAAGTTATAAATAGGGAAGTTAATTTATATACTACACAACCAGATATTAAATGGAAACCTATATATTTAAATTATTTTTTTCCAAAAAATATATTTCACCATGGAGATGCTTAATCATCATCAAGAAAGTCCTTTTACTACTTTTTGAATCACCGACACAATTTATTCAAAACAACCATCATATTTTTTAATGGTGTGTGGGATTATCTTGGATTTCCTTGTTTTATTTTTATATATTAGGGATTGTCCTTAAAATTATAGGTGTAGGTCTAAACCTATAAATTAATTTTTTTTTCTTTGCCTAAAAAGGAAAATGGGTTTCGGGGTGTGACTCTAGAGTGTAAAAATTCATATTATAAAGGGAAGTTATTTCCATTTAATAGTTATTTTTTACTTTATAGTGGGTGAAATATTTTTCATGCATGATATTTTTAAGAGTAAACATATGATCATTTTTTTAAAAACTACGATAAAAAATTATTTATATTTATGTTTCTTGCTTTATTTTTTACATGTCTAATATTGTTTGTGGTTAAACAGTTTACTAATTTGAGAAAATAACGTTCTAAACTTAATGTTTAAATTATGATAAATATTTTAAGAATAAAAATTAACCCCATCCCCCTATTATTCATTTTAATTATCCTTTTGAGACCTAGAAAATTTTATCATAGATTCACTCTTATTGGGAAATTGTTTCTATATATTTCTATTGACTTTTATCTATTTTTAGAAAACATATATCTTAGAGTCAAACTTATAATGGAAATATATATTTTCTATGATAGTGTACCTAGAGATTCTGAATATATTAATTTCTTTTCTCCCTTTGTAAATCAATTGTAGTTTTTATGATCAATGAAATATTAGGATGTAAATTTTTATAAAATGTATAGATATTTTATATAGGGACATTTTGATAAAACCATATTATTAGATTAAATGTGACACTATAAATATAAGTGGTTTATATGATGATAAATTTTAGAATAATTTTAAATTGATTTGTATTATTTATTTCTCACTTTATAGAAATATTTTATACTATATTTTTATTTATTCTACTATTTATGATTTTCAGAAGCATCTTGTGATAGCTACTTTTACAGAATATAAATCCAAAAGGATATTTTTCTTATTTAGAAAAAAAATCAACCATATTAAAGTATAATTATTATACATGAACAGGGAAATTAATAACAAAATCCATATAAAAAATATTAAACATCATCATCTTATATAAAAGGGAATTATAATGAAAAATAATATTATTCAAATATTACTTATTTTGAGTGTAGGAAAAATAAATAAATTAATTTACATTTTAAGAGACTCAAAAATAAAAGGAATCACAATAAGAAAAAATGGAATGTTGTGTCTACTTGGAGTGACTCGTAAAGTTCAAATTCAAATGTTGAATTCTGAAAATAAGAAGAAACTAGTAATATTTCCTTGATGGGAGAATATTCTAAGGTTATACATTTACCCTCTCATTATAGTTCTTTAAGTTAAATTGTATTATATTCTAGAAAAATTGGGAATATCTATTCAAATTGAAGTGTGGATAATAGTTATATTTTGAGTCTTCTCTTATTTTTGAAAATGAAATCATTAATTAGTAAGAATAAATATGTGAATCTTATATGGATAAAATGAATTAATTGAATAATATATATATCCCATTGAAAAAATTTAGGGAAACATAAAAATAATAAAAATGATTTATATTAGGAAGTTAAAAGGTTAAAAATGAATATATTGATATTTTGAATAATAAGAATAAAAATAAGAAAATAAAAGTCAAAAATAAATAATATAAAAGAAAATTTAATGATTTAGTAGATGATATGTTTAAATATGAAAATGAATATAAAATGAATAATAAAAATGAATAATCAAAAAATAATGATTTTAGTTATAATGGTAATTTTTTTGTGAATTTTAATTTTTTTAAAAAGGATAATTAATTGATAAATTATGAGATTGAATGTTTGGAGAAAAATTTAGATAAGGGAATAAAAATAATAATAAACTGATTATAATGCATACTTAAAGAGTTATCTTGTAAAATGAAAGACTAATCCCATTTCATCTCTTTATGGTTATAAATATGGTGATTATAGTTAGTAATAATTTGATTTTCCTTTAAAGTTTATAAGGTAAAAAGGAAATAAAGGGGATTTCTTATCAAAAATTAGTTTTATTGGTAAAATGAAAAAAAATTCAATATATTTTATTTCTAAAAATAAATTTATAATCTAATTGAATAAAAACTAATTAGGATTTTAAATTGAAAAGTTTTATTGGTTTTATGCACAACATGCATGTATTATTTATTCTATTCTTGGAATTTTTTCACAATCATTAGAAATTTTTTTTTGTATTTTAGTATGGATATATTGAAGAAATATTTTTTCTTTTAGATTTTGGGATATGATTATCTATATATTAATGTATGGTTTTTTTAGTAATCATGTGTAATAATTTTTATTATTTTTCTTAACTAACTTGTTTTTAATTTAATATTTTATTATCAAGTAATATGTTTTTTGTCCCCATGTGTCTTGAAAGTATGTGTTAAGGAGTAATTCCCATGATTTTGGAATTAAACATCTATATAAACAGGTTTGCTTATTCAATTTAAGATAGTTGAAATTGAGGGGTAGTTATCCATGTTTTAATTATAAAATTTTCCTTAATATAGGAGGAGAAAATGTAAGGCCCCATACTTAAACATTACATAATCCTGAATTAAGTTAATAATTCACATTGAGGATATTTTTAGGTTTATTGTTTTAGATAATTAGGCCATAAACATTACATCTCAAAAATTACCAACTAGACACTTTTACTCAGTTTCCATTTTTTCATAAAATAAAAACTCTAAAAAAAGAAACATGTCTAGTTCTATGTTTTAGACTGCATGAATTTTCTTTGATCCCATCCTTGACCCTATTCATCTTTATGTCCTATGTAAAACATTTCAAAAACTTGGGATGAGCATAAAAATCTCAATAAGGGATATACAAAGAAGGAAAATTGTTAGTTTTTTCAAACAAGTAAACAATGAATACTTTATCATAATTAATACCTTTCACATTTATGGAGTATTAAATACACATCACTGAATAAAATATTATTTCTTACCCTTTTGTAACCAAAATATTACCATAAAACCCATAGAAATCATACATAACATTTAAAGGTAACTTGGGACAAAAACATACTTAAATGGAATAACTATACGGTCAACTTCCACACATATCGCTAAATGTAATAGCCATACGACCGACTTCCATACCCAATGCATTGGAGGTTATAACATAACCACTCATCCTGGTTTATCACGGCACCACCCATCATTTGTTTTATCACATAACCACCCATCAAATGTCCAAGCACCTTTATAAAATCATAACACATAAAATATTGCAAATATAAACAATTGATTAATAACATTTCATTTGCAATCACAAGAAATAATTTCAAGATATTGAAATAATCAATTTATTTCAAAAACCATTTTCAATAACAAACCACCCAAAAATAGAATAATATATTTCTTTTCTTTTTAAAAACATTAAGGCTTATAGAGGAAGCCAACTAATTATTATGGCGGTGGAGAGGTCATTGTCGTCACAAACGTTAAAAACATTCCTTTTGTCATCTAGTAAAATTATTCAAAGAAAAAATATTCCCTCTGAATGAAATTAAAATTTAAAGGGGTTTATTATATATTGTAAAAAAGAAAGTCGTGTATAAATCAAAATATGCCTCAATGATAGGAGATCGAGACGAAGTCCCTTACCTCGTGTCTAATTTGACTAGTTCGTTCTCTAATTTACTAAATAATAAACTTAAGTTAATTCATACTTTCTTAAGAACCTTTTTCAAGTTTATTATTCCTTTTATATAACTTATTACCATGCTATAACAATTATTTAATTATTTGAGTTCATATTGGATATTCTGTCGATGTTCGGAACATGAGTTAAAAATGAACATGTTTTAATTATAAATTGTCCATGTGGTTGAAATTACATTATCTCTATAATGAAATTAATGATTTATATATTATATATATCATACATATTCAGTATATATGTATTTATAATAGTCCATATCATTAGAATATTTTAAAATTAAATGCACCGTTTCTTGGAGACGGTAAGTCGTACGTACGCATAAACGCTACTTTCATTTCATTTTCTTCATTTTAAAATGAATGAAAACCAAATGATACATAGGTATATTATTATTACAGTATAATATAATATTTTATATATGTTATTTAATTTCATTAACACCATCCGTTATACCTTCCATGTATGGTATGAACGAGTCATATCACTTTGAGGGGGCAGTAGTCTGCACTTCCTCAAATGAAATTATCGTATATATACAGCATGAAAACTATAAAGGTATGTTATGAAACATAATTACATAAGAATAGGGATAAAATAAATATCATATATATCATATATAATTACATTTCCATCATAATGGCCACCATAAGAGGTGGTAAGAGAAGATTGAACAATCATCGTTTCGTGAGGTAGTAGTTAGTCATCCATAGAAACATTATGTTCTATACCCATTAGATGAAGGTATGTGAAATTTTAGTTCAAATACTTCTCATAAAAACAACCTAGTTTAATGAGGATACTATTTTTGTTATGTAAACAAAGAATAAAAATATCATAGGGAGTGAAGAAGTAAAATAAATGAAGATAACTTGAGAGAAGACTTTGCCTTTAAATCGGGTAACTCCCCTTAGTTTGAACAAAAAGACTTTATTAAAGTGACTTATACATAAGGTAAGGATTATATGTGTAATATAGGGATCTTGGGAGCTTGTTTGGGTAGATTTTAGATGATCCAAGGGGCTTGAAAGGTGTGAGTAATGGGTTAGAAGTGATAGCCTTTTATAAGGGGGAGGAGGGGCTCTTTAAGAAAGTTTGAAAATATTATTTTATTATAAACTTATTTTCAGTTTGAAAAGGTTAAAAATATATTTAATTTTAAGATAAGGTGCATATAATTCGAAATAAAATCATTCAATAAGAATTCTATAGGTTTTGGATATTTTTTAATCCTTATATTTTTTTATTTGACCCTTTGTTAACTTATTTAACTTTTACCATCTCCTCTTATATATTCATACTATATGGTTAATATAGTTATCATAAAATGAAAATAGGAAAAAAGTGGTTCATTAATGATATTATCAAACTTATATAAGTAATTTGGCCGAATATTATATTTTTAGGATTATTATATCATTTAATAAAATATTGATTGATTTAAAAACTCATTTATTTCAATTTAAATACTATTCATATCAAGAATTTTAAAAAATCTATAAAAACTTGATTCTTTAGAAAAACATATAATAATTCACATATAAAATGTCATCATAATCTATAAAATTCTTAGATGGCATAAAAAGGTTCAAAATTAATTTATTTTATCATTTATAATCTCATTTAGTTAAAACATTCCATAAGAAGTTAATCATTACATCATCATTGTGTCATAAATACATTTATTTATTTTATGTATAAAAATTATAAATAAAATACCATCATGTAGGAAATATTTTTATCTTTCAAATGAATATTTATATTCTAAGTTATATCTTAGATAACCTCTTGTAAAAATTTATTTACAAAAAGATATATGTTTATATAATTTTTGTTTTTACTCTAAATTAATTAATATAAAGTGTCATTATTAATCCCCAGGGGCATCATGGGGTCCTGAAATAGACCCAAGGATTCCCATGGTCGGACATGTGTCAACCAATAGAATTATGAAATATTTTAGGGTAATTTACTATTATTATAATAATAATTGTTTACCCTTATTTACCAGATTTACCCTTTAACCATGATAAATAAAATATTTACTAAAGTAAATATTCATAATGTATAAAAATAAAAGTAACCTATTTAAAAAAAATTTACCTCCTGATTAAAAATATGTAATCCATTTTTCCAAATTCAAAACACAAAAGTGGAAGAAATTAATTTAAAATTAATTCCTGTTGTCAAAACAAAAAAAACATGTTTTTAAGAAATAATAACCATCAAAAGATTGACACTTGTTTATGTCGAATTTCAAAGTAAAATTAATTACAATTACTAAAATTGGATTAAATGTTTAAAATATTATCTAATTAAACTTTAAAACCAATTAAAAAAGATAATATATCTATATAAATAAATTAGATTAAAAGGAAATTTTGAATTAAAATACAGTATTTTTCACTATTCATAAAAAATGAACATTATCAGAAAAATACCAAAATTTCATCCAAAGTAAATTTTGATGTCCCAATTCTAAATAAAAATATTATTTTGTCTAATTGAACATATAAAAGTGACAAAAACTTGATTTAAAAAAGGTTCTCCATCTAAAGGTGTTAAATCGACCTTTTAAAAATATTAGAGTATTTATGTTTAAAATTGGATTCATTCAAATTTTAAGCCTATAAATTTTATTTAATAAATCTAAAAACAAGTAATAAACATGTGTAATCATATTTTAGTTAGTTCTTTTCATTCCCACCAATAAAATAGCTATGAGTTAACTACCATTTAAATTAATAATATTATATTATTATTTTTCAGTATAAATCAACATTGTGTGCAACGTAAGATTTCAAAGAATCTCATTGTTGTGTATCGAGTACGCCATCGAATATAGAATTACATTTAAAGTAAAATTAATATTTAATTCACAGATATTAAAAAATATGAAAATTTCTTAATCTTTATTTATCTGAAATGCTACATCCTTCCCCCCTTTTTAGAAATTGTGTCCTCACAATTTTAAAATTTGGCTTAGAAACTTCATTGAAAGTACCACATCGGAAAAAGAGTAAATAAAACTATAAATTTAAAAAAAAAGTATAAAGGTCACCTGAGATAACCCATACTAGGATTCTATGAAAATACGGATATTAATGAGAAACTAAGTGTTAAGTTCTGATGGAGAGTGATAGAAAACTTGATTTGGAGAAAGTTACCCACTAGAAAACCACAAACTTGTGATAAGTTAAATGGTATTTGGATTCCCAATAAGAAAAGTAAACAGACAATTTTTTTGTTTTAAGTTTTATTTAGTAAAGTTGGAAAATTTATTTATGATATTGACTAAGAACATAAGGAAATATACTTACATTTCAAGTAGAGTTTCATCCTTTAATAAGTTTATACCAAAATACTAATCTTTTTCCAAACAAAGAGTATTCAAGATGACTTGGTCACACCTGAAGCGCTAGAATAAACTTCTAGAGAATCACATAATCCACAAAATATGAACTATATGTTTCCCTTTTCTTTAGACATTAACCAAAACCAAAATAGTTATTATAAGATCAGATAATCCCCAAAAAGGATAATACTTTATAAAAATAAATACAACTACTAATCTCCGAAATTTGATAAAAAATACCCAAAGTTCAAAAAAGACCATTAAATAAACAATTATCCTTACAATTATTCAAAATAATCTAAACTATGTTTGAAACCCAAAATTTAGAAGGATTTTATCACATATTATTCCACAAAAATCTTAACATTTATCTATAAATAACACCATTTACTCTTAAAGTCTCATACTGAAAGGTAATTAACCTAGTCACATATTCTCAAAGATAAGTTAATCATTTCTATAAATAACTGGAATAACCATATGTCAACAACAAAACATAGAGTCTTCCAAAATAATATTTGAACCATTAGTGCTTCCCCAAAAGATAGAACATCTTCAAAAATAACCATTATCACTTAATCACCAAAACATTTTCCTATACAAATAATATTCATTTCATAAAACATAAGTTTTAAAAATCAACTTATTCTTGATCCATAAATTTATTTATCTAAAAATAATAATTCATATTAACCAGGGACTTCACGTAGTCCAGTGGCAGGTGATAAATCTTAATCGCTCTTTGGTTTTGGGTTCGATTCCTGCAGCTTTGTCCGATGTGATGGGTTGTCACACGGTTTGTGTGTTGTCCTTTTTCAAAAACTATATAATTTTATAACATTTCTAAAAATGATATAAATTCCTCAAAAATAACCATAACATATTTTAACTACAAATTTTATCTCATACTTCTTATTTTCATCCCAAAAAGTAATAACATGTAATTGCCTCAAATTCAAGGATAATATAAACCCAAATGGTTCTTTATAACTATATCCACAAAAGAAAATATATTTCATCCTTAAATAACATTTTCATATATCAAACTTCAGGTTTACACATACTAGAAATAGTCTTCCAAAGTAATCCTATCATTAATACATTTAAATATATCATTATCCATAGATCCAATATAACTCTTCAATTCCTAAAATATAGACATCATAATCATCGAACATTCTTCCTGATCCTTTATCCATGTTTTTTCATATTCTTCTTTTATGCTTATTTTCTACAAACAAAATCATGCATAATGTCCTAATATTTTAGTAAAGTCAAAACATGAGATAATAAATAATCCATACCTTTCATTGGTCATTGTAAATTTCCTTATCTTCAATTGGAATGGAATTAGTTATTAGTAAACATATATTTGTATGATCTTGTTGATCCCATTCTTGAAACTTCTTCATAGGACATCTATTAGTGTAATGACCCTGAACACCACATTTAAAACATTCAATTGATCATTCAGAGAGAACTTCTTTCCCTTTCCTAGATTCAACTGGATTTTTCCTTTTTCCATGGAAGGTTTTTGCTTTATGACCTTCATTTCCACATATAAAACATCTTCTTGTCCCTTTGAATCATTTTCCTAGGTGTTTATTTCCACATCCTTTACACATAGGTTTTTGAACATACTTACCTTTTATGATTATTACCTGAACTTCCATAGGGAATTTTTTCTCACATATATGATGCCTTATAAAAATAACCAAGATTCAGGTGGTCAATCATGACTCCAGATAGTTGGTAGAGAATAATCAAAAGTGTTCTCATTGTATCTCCCACTTCATTTGTTTTCTTATTTGGAAAACTGTCATAGTTTTCGTAACATCCATCATTACTTTGGTGCCTACTAGATCCAGTCATTTACTAAAACCAAAAAGGACAGTGTGATTATATTAGAAAAATCATCATATAATATCTTATGAGGAGGGTGGATACTAAGATAGACATATTCATGTTATCTTAAACTCATTCAATTTATCTAAAATAACTATGACACTTTCTAATATTCTAACCATTATGTTTATGTCACTTATGCTTAAATAACACCCTAACCTCTAAAGTTATCTAAACTGACCTCTGATACCAACTGTAAGGCCTTATCCTTAAACATTACATAATATTGAATTAAGTTAATAATTCACATTGAGTATCTTTTCAGGTTTAGAGTTTTATAGAATTAGGACATAACCATTACATCTCAAAAATTACAAAGTAGACACTTCTACTCAATTTCCATTATTTTCATAAAATAAAAACTCTAACAAAATAATTATGTTTGGTTCCATGTTTTAGATAGCATGAAATTTCCTTGATCACATCCTTGACCCTATTCATCTTTATGTCCAGTAAAAAAACAATTCAAAAACATGGGATGAGCATAAAAATATCTGTAAGGGATACACAAAGAAGAAAAACTGTTAGTTTTTTCAAACAATAAGTAAACCATGAATACGCTATCATAAGTAATACTTTTTATCTTTATGGGGTATTAAATACTCTTCGATAAATAAAAGATCATTTATTACCCTTTTGTAACCAAAATATTACCCTAAAACTCATAGAAAGCATACATAACATATAAAGGTAACTTGGAAAATAAACATAATTAAATGGAATAATCATACGGTCGACTTCCACACATATCACTAAATGGAATATCCATATAGTCGACTTCCATACCCAATTAATTGGAGGTTATAATGTAACCACTAGTCCTGTTTTATCATGGCACCACCCATCATTTGGTTTATCACGTAACCACATGTCAAATGTCCAAGTACCATTATAAAATTATAGCACAAAAAATATTGAAAATATAAACATTTCAATAATAACATTTCATTTGAAATCACAAGAAATCATTTCAAGATATTAAAATATTAAATCCATTTAAAAACCATTTTCAATACCAAAACACCCAAAAACAGAATAAGGGATTTCTTTTCCTTTTAAAAACATTAAGGCTTATAGAGGACGCCAACTAACGATTACGGCAGCGGAGAGGTCATTATCACCGCAAATGTTAAAAATATTACTTTTGTATTTTAGTAAAAAACTTCATAAAAAAAAGATTCCCATTGAATGAAATTAAATGTCAAGTGGGTTTATTATATATTGTATAAAATAAAGTCATGTATAAATCAAAATATGCCTCAATGAAAGGAGATCAAGAAGAAGTCCCTTACCTCGTGTCTGACTTGACCTATTCATTCTTTAAATTAATGAATAATAAACTTAACTTAATTTATACTTTATTAAGAACCTTTTAAAAGTTTATTATTCCTTTTATATCACTTATTACATTTCTATAACAATTAGATAATTATTTAAGTTCATATCAGACATTTGGTCAATCTTCAGAACTTGAGTTAAAAATGAACTTGTTATAATTACAAATTGTCCATGTGGTAGAATTTTTATTATCTCTAGAATGATATTCATGATTTATATATCATATATATCATATATATCCAGTATATATGTATTTATAATAGTCCATATCATTTGGATATATGAAAATTAAATGCACCGTTCATGGAGACAGTAAGTCGTATGTATGCATGAACACTACTTCCATTTCATTTTTTTCATTTTGAAAGGAATGAAAACAAAATTATACATAGGTATATTGTTATTCCTGTATAATATTATATATTATATACATTATAAAAGTTCATTAACACCATCCTTTATACGTTCCAAGTATGGTATGAATGAGTCATATCACTTTAAGGGGGCAGTAGTCCACACTTCCTCAAATGAAATTATCCTGTATATACAACATGAAAAGCATAAAGGTATGTTATAAAAGAGATTTACAGAAGCATATAGATAAAATAAATATCAAATATAATTATATATCCATCATAATTTCCACCATAATAGGTGGTAGGAGAATATTGAACAATCATCATTTCATGGGGCAGTAGTTCACCGTCCACAGAAACATTATGTCTTATACCCATCAGATGGAGGTGTGTAAAAGAGTAGTTTGATTTCTTCTCATAAAAAAACCTAGTATATTTTTGATACTGGTGTTTTTATGTAAACAAATAATAAAAAGAGCATAGGGATTGAAGAAGTAAAATAAAAGAAGAGAACTTGAGAGAAGACATTACATTTAAATCCGGTAACTCCCTTTGGTTTGAACCAAACAGATTTTTCGAAGTGACTTATGCCTAAGTTAAGGCTTATAGGTAGAATATAGGGATATTGGGAGCATATTTGGGTATAGTTTGGACGAGCCAAGGTTCTTGAGAGGTGTGAGTAATGGATTAGAGGTGATAGCCTTTTATGGGGGGGCTCTGTAGGAGAGTTTGAAAATATTATTTTATTATAATCTAATTTTTGATTTTAAAAGGTCCAAAACATATTTAATTCAAAGATAAGGTGAATATAAGTCAAAAATAAAATCACTAAATAATAATTGGATAGGGTTTTAATATTTTTTAATCCTTATATTTTATTATTTAACCCTTTGTTAACTTATTTAACTTTTACCATGTCCTCTTATATATTCATACAATATGGTTAATATAGTTACCATAAAATGAAAATAAAACCAAAAGTGGTTCATTAATGACATTATAATCCTTATCTAAGTAATTTGGGAGAATATTGGATTTTTAGGATTATTATATTAATTAATAAAATATTGATTTATTTGAAAACTCATTTATATCAATTTAAATACTATTCATATCAAGAATTCTAAAAATATAAAAAAAATTGATTCTTTCAAAACAAACTACAATAATTCAAAGATAAAAAGTCATACTAATGTATAAAATTAGTGGATGTCATCAAAAGGTTCAAAATAAATTTATTTTAACATTTATAATCTCAGTTAGTTAAAACATTCATTAATGAAGTAACTGTTACATCATCATGGTGTCATAAATAAACTTATTTATTTGATGTCTAAAAATTATAAATAAAATAACATGATGTAGGAAATATTTTTATCTTTCAAATTAATATTTAAATTTGAAGAGATGTCTTATATAATCCCATGTAAAAATTTATTTCCTAAAAGATATATGTTTGTGTCATTTCTGTCTTTACTATAAATTAATTAATATAAAGTGTCATTATCACTCCCAAGTGGCTCCATGGTGTCCCAAAATCGACCCAAGGATGCCCGTGGTCAAACATGTGTCAACACATTGGATTAGTAAATATGTTAGGGTAATTTAATATTATTATAATAATATTTTTTTACCCTTATTTACCATATTTACCCTTTAACCATGGTAAATAAAATATTTACTAAAGTAAATATTCATAATATCTAAAAATAAAAGTTACCTATATATACAATTTGGACCTCATGATTATAAATATGGAATTAATTTTTCCAAATTCAAAACACAAAAGTGGCATAAATTAATTTAAAATTAATTCCTGTTGTCAAAACAAAAAGCGTGTTTTTAAGAAATAATAATTATCCAAAGCTTGACAATTGTTTATGTCCGATTTCAAAGTGAAATTGCTCTTAATGACCAAAATTGGATAAAATGATAAAAATATAATATAATTACACTTTAAAACCAATTAAAAATATAATATATCCATATAAATAAATTATATTAAAAGGAAGTTTTGAATTAAAATACAGTATTTTTCACTTTTCATAAAAAATTGAACATTATTAGAAAAATACCAAAATTTCATCCAAAGTAAATTTTGATGTCTCGATTATAAAGAATACTATTATTTTTTCAAATAGAACATATAAAAGTGACAAAAACTAAATTTAAAAATGGCTCGCCATCTAAAGGCGGTAAATCAACCTTTTAATGAATATTAGAGTATTTATGCTTAAAATTTGATTCATTCATATTTTATGCCTATAAATATTACTGTATAACTGTAAAAACATTTAATAAATATGTGTAATAATATTTTAGTTAGTTCTGTTCATTCCCACCAATATAACAGATATGTGTTAACTACCATTTAAAATATTAATATTATATTATTATTCTTCAGTATAATTCAACATTGTGTGCAACGTAAGATTTAAAATAAACTCATTGTTGGGTATTGGGTACACCATCAAAAATAGAATCCCATTTAAAGTAAAATTAATATTTAATTCTCAAATATTGATAAATATGAAAATTTCTTACTCTTTATTTACCTGGGATGTTACAGAAACATTCCTTAAATTTATTTAAATGGGGACTAAAATTTGTTGTATATTTTATTGATAATGATTGGATACACAAGTTTCATATCTATCTTTTAGTCTAAATAATATTAATTCTAAGGGTAGTTTTATTGTTTTATTCATGTTAAAATTTGTTTTGATTTGTTCAAACTTCCATTTTTAAATTTTTTAATTCTTCTTTATCAAGTTAAGCTTATATAATTTTCAGATTTTCTTCAAATATGATTTAGTAATAATGTTTATATAGATTTAACTTTTTAAATACTAAAATATTATTTTTTATACTATAGAAATTCAATTTTTAAAATTTTTTAAAGCATGATGATTTTTCCCTCATTTATGATAGTTTTATATAGGTGGATATAAAATTTTATTTTATAATTTTGATGTTTTTAAATCTATTTTACAAGTTCTTATTTCAATTTTTTCAATCTATTATAAATATTAAATCATTAGAGTCATGTGGTTTTAATTTTTTGTTTTTTATCTTTCATTATATGCCATGTTCTTCTTTTTTTAGAGAAATAATCTATTAATTTTATTATGATTAAACCGAGTTTGGTTAATATATTTAAAACCTATTATAAATAATGATTAAAAATGGTATTTGAATACTTTTAATTGTTTAGGAATCTATAATTACATTTTTTTAATTTTTATATATTTTTAGTTGGGATTTTTAGTTAATAAAAGTATTAAATGTTCTAATAATATTGTCATTCTATTTTTTAATGTTGGTAATATATTTTAAATATTATATTAAAGCTAAAAATAGAGAAGTTTCTTGAAGTTTATATTTTATCATTTTTTCACTAGTTATTATTGAAATGTTTTTCATATCATGAGTTGTTGTTTTACTCTTGGTTTTTATTTTTTTATTTTAGCGGTATATGTGTTTTAAAAAAATTTAATGCATGAATAGAATGATTTGTTCAATATCATGAATTTTTATTTAGGGTAGGAAATTTATTAAAAATTGAATTTTCTCTTATCCTTTTGATAATTAGTTTTTAATATTTTTTATTAATTATAAATAGGGGAATTTCTGTAATTAATGCTTGCTTTTAAAATTACAAAAAGGGAAGATTTTTGAGTTCCTCCTTCATCCATGTTATGTTTAGATAATAAAAAACATAATTTATTTCTATTCTATATAACATTTGTATTTAAAATTATTAATTTTGTGCCAATTTCTTGAATTGATTCAATAATTATAATTTTTCAAGGTAATTATTATGTAATAGCATGTTGTTTCTAAAGTTTATAATTATATTAAAATAATTTAATCTTAATTATTTATTCATTGGAATAGTTTACTCTTAAGTATTTATTAATTGTTCCAATTATTTTATAATTTTTTATTATTTATTTATTCATTTTATTACTGATTATTATTCTATATTTTTTTATAAAATAGGTTTTAAATTTATTATGTGCTTTTACCCTAATGTAGCTTATTCTTGAAATAATTATTAAACTTATGTATCCAATTGAAAAGTTACTCTACCCTTGCATATCCCATGGTTAACCTTTATATGGTGTCCAGTATTTGGTTCTTACCTTCATATAACATTAATAATATAATATTACCTTTTTGTAGAGATTGAAATTCAAGATAACATTTAATAAATGATTTAAAATTCAATATTACCTTTATATAATTCTTAAATATCCAAATTACTTTAACAAATTACAATTATTGTTACTTTTACGCATTGCATAAGATGCCCACATTACCTTTACACAGTAAGTAAATCATTCACTTACATTTTCGGAGCCAAGTTACCTTTATGTAGCCAATATAATATGCATTTTACCCTTATGTAACTCAAAATCTCTCCATTTTACCACTATTAAACATACGTATTTTAGCTTTATGTAAACATATAATTTTAAAAAATTAATATTATTCTATTATTGTGGTATTTTTATTTTCTTCATGTTCATATTATGTATTTTAATTAATTTTCATGTTCTATAAATATATTATAATTATCTAGATGTTTCAAAAACATGTTTAAAGGTATTTTATACAGTATTAGATAAAGATTAAATGGGTTGATGGTAGTTTTATATTATTTTTGTTTATTTACTATAATTATATTTAAAATCTAAAATTTTATAAAATATGAAGACTATTTATCTCATGAGATCATGGATTATTTTAAGGACTTTATAGTCGATTATTAGGGTATCTTAATTACTATTTTAATTGTTACATTTTTTAATTTACTACTTAATCTTCTAAGTATATCAAGTTTTCTTAAATGATAATAATTATAATTGATATTTATTGGAGTATTACTTTGATATTTACATAGAATATTTATCATATCATTTATAGTTTATTATAAGAGGTAGTATATAGGTTGTTCTTAATTTTTTTTATATCACATCGAATCATTTAAGAAGAATGAAACTTGAAGTTGTTATCATTTTATTTATAAAGAAGTATCATGGAAATTGAAGAATAAAATTAAGATTTTGTATAATAATCAATTTAAATGAGAGAGGAGTCATCTACATATGTATGTTTGTGAGATTTATTACATTGGGTCATGCCTTTATATACTAAATTAAAATTAATTACACTAATCCTCATATCTATAATTTTAATCTCTTGAAAAAGTTTGTTTCTCCTTGGATATGCTTTTTTTCCATTCATAAAGGCCTTATAAAATTACCTTTATCTCTGATGCTATTTATTCTCAACTTTAGGAAGGTTTTGTAACACTATGTGGGGTGTTCATGGATTGTCTTTTTATATTTTTATAGGTTAATAATTCTCTTTTAGAAGTCTGGTTCTAGGTATGAAACCATAAAAATTTGTTTTTATTCACCTAAAAAAGTGAATGGGTCTTGGGTTGTAATTCTAGCTGATCAGAAATGAAAAGTGAGGAGCTATGTGATCAATAATGCAGAAGCTAGGGGAGGGGAAGTTCCTATGGGTTGGGCATATGGGTCATGTATTGGGCATAGTATGCATCTGGCCCTTCGGTTCATGTATTGCGAGTTGTGTCGGCCCTTGATCCTTGGGCCTATGGGTCATGTACGGGTTCCCCTTCATCCCTTAAAAGTAGTATTATCTATAATAAAATAAAATAAAAGTCCTTCAACCCATTCAGGATTGAAACATATGATACAATTGTTTTCTCAAACAAATACATAGAACCTAAGAAAAAATATGAATAACTATATTAAAACCCAATCATTATTCAAACTTTGGGTAAGAACATTATAAGAGTGGTAGTAAAATTTATTATTAATAATTAAAACTAATTTTATAAAATTAGATGAAAAATATTTGTGAGTGTTATGAATGATCCATATTGAAATTCCAGTGAACCAAAATATCTTCAATAAACACCACTAAAAAATAAAAAAATAAGGTGTGCCTCTAAATTTTTTTAACTGATTTAATAATAATAATATATTGAGAGGTGGGAACCTCATGCAATGAAAAAAATGGTCAGAGTATGACATCACAGTAATAAACTGACACAAATTATATATATAATAAAAACATTAAAAAATATCATCATGATTTGTTACATGAATCTTCACAATAATATAAACTAAAAAAGTGGAGAAAATTTCTAACACTTTAGTGAGCACTCTGATCAGGAAGATAGAGCCAGAGACTTGGACTCAATATGATGATACATACATTGACTATAGTAGTACGGTTGTGGATGAAATAATAGCAACAAAAATACATGGGTTAAACCTATGATCAAAAATATAAATTGAAAAGAGTGAATTATATTTCCATATGAAATATTGTTTTTATATTCTCTAGAAATATTTTTTTATTTTTATCAAATTAATGTTTTTGGTTAATTTTTCATAGAAAGTTTTGATTAGGATGTTTTGATGGGAAAATATTTTTTCCTACCTCCACTAGCTTTATTTATATCTATGCTCAACCTTTTATGTGTACATAGTGATTTTTCTAATTTGGTCTATGATCTTGGTTTTGTTTTATTTCTCTTTTGATGTTTCAATAACATTAGTTTCATGTCCTCAATTAGGCTTTACATCTCTTCACATGGGCTATAATGATTGTTATTTGTCTAATTTTCTATTAAAAGAATTTATTATTTATTCAAGACATAATTTCCCATGTGTGAGGCCCTCATAATTTATACTTTCACTCTCATTCAATTTTAAATAAAACCCTAGAATTAATTCAAACAAAAATCTTAC
The DNA here is from genome assembly GCA_963277665.1 of Viscum album. Classification (NCBI taxonomy): domain Eukaryota; kingdom Viridiplantae; phylum Streptophyta; class Magnoliopsida; order Santalales; family Viscaceae; genus Viscum; species Viscum album. The sequence continues at coordinate 451,702,177 of OY728120.1, read as the reverse complement.
ATATTAACTCAAGATATAACTATACCTCATTCATTGAGGTTCTTTTGTCATGTTTTATCACCTTGTAGCACATTAATTCATGGATTTGACCTTTTATAGAGATTGAGATCCTATATACAATAGAAAAAATCCAGTATATACATGAATTTAAATCTATATGAAATATTTTATTCACATAAAAGCTTCCAATGAGATATATTGAGTCATTGGTAAGCCGAACATGTTACATGTTTTTGGTTTGATTTTCTTTTTTCTTCAAAAATTTCATATTTTTTATTCTATTATATATATATCATCCTCATTTTATTTCTATATAATATCATTTTCTTTATAATTAATTAAACACACGTTTAGGGTTGGTTCTCTATTCATGAACATAGAACCAAATTAGTCTAAAGCTCATTAAATATCTACTTCCTTTACTACATTCATTTTTATTATATTATATTTTCCTTTATTTAATTATTTCTAGTTACAATAATCTAAATTTTTATATATTATTCTATTTATTGTTTTTCATGAACCTTTTTTCATTGTCTCTTTATTCATTCTTAGTTTTTTACAATTTAGTAAAAACTAATCAGATATCATGTGATCCTCATCTGTTTCATAGGGGCTAACCACTCAATGTTTCACCCAATAGTTAGTATCGGAGCCTCTAGTTAAATGATGGAATCTAATAAGTAAAAAATAGATAATTTTGAGGGAGAAAATTATTTCAACCTTTTGAGAATCAAGATGTAGGCCCAACTTATCATTTGAGGGCTCATCGATTTCATTCAAAAACCTATAAAACCAATTATTACTCAACTTCATAATGGTCATACCACAACTACCTATAAAGATGTCTCTTTCAATTTTATTTAAAATACCCATAACTCCATATTGTTATACCTTGGTGATAATGTTGTAAGTTAAGTTTCATATGAATCTTATACTGTATGTATTTGGTTAAATCTAGAGAAATTATATATTACTACATATTTATTTTTTTACTCTATACAAAAAGCACAGAATTTTTAACATCAAGTTGCATATAACTAACACAATTAGGGAACACCTTGATGAATTTATCAAAATTATGCTTGATCTATCCAACATAAATATTTTTTTATGATAAAGATCAATTTATTATTTTACTTATTTCTCTAGATAGTTCATATATCACACTTATTGAAACAAAAATGTATAGTCACATTTCCTTAATCCCTGAAGAGGTTAAGTAAGAATAATTTCTAAAGAACATCATAATAAACCCAAAATAAATTTTAAGGTAGATATATTTCACACTAGTTGTAGACCAGATAACATGAATAAAAAGAAAGAAAATGGTAAAGGTGTATCACTAGGATCTCGTAGATTTGGTGTTTCTCCTTATGGAAATTTGTATCGCTGGGATGGGGGTATTTCCATTTTTTCCCTATAAAGAAATGAAAGTATAATACTAGGGTTTCAGTTCAATTTCACTCAAAATAGGTATTGTTCACCTTCATGAATGGGATAAAAATTTCAACCCATTTGAGGTTGGTAACACCACTACTCAAATTTGGGTAAGGGTATATGGGTTGAATCAGATACTTTGGAATCCTAAAATTATTTATGACATTGCACTGTCTATCAGTGTACTGATTAAAATTGACAAAGAAATGGAAGTGGTAAGATTTGGAAACTTCTCTATGTTCTTGTTTGAGGTTGAATCGGGTTCAGATCTAGTTGATAAAGTAATGCTTGAAATGGATGATGATATTATTGAGTTAATGATTATGTATGAAAAAATTCCAAAATTTTGCAAGAACTGTAATGTTATAGGTCATGAATCATCTAATTGTAGGCTCTCTATAGTGTGAAATTTCTATTTTATGCATGTAAATGATATGAGCAACTATCTTAAGAAGAGTAAAAATACATTTTTTTAGAAGACTGATGTTGTTCCACAAATATTATTTCCTCTTAATAGAAATGATCCTTGTAATGATGATGAGAACAACATGGATACTGACAATGAAAAACAGAAGGGAGATGTATAAGAACATATTCCTGATTATGTAGTTAAACCAATGGATGATGATAATGGTGCCCTTCGAAGTGATTCATCCAATGTCAATTCCTCTACTTCTTCAACTAAGATGAAAACGTGGGCTTCCATATTCTTTGAAGAGGCTAAAAATGTTGATATTTATAGAAAATGAATATGTGACGATGAATTACAAGTTGAACAAGTTAAAAAATATATTTCTTGTACCAATGAGATACAGGATGCAATTATCGGTTCTTTGGATATGCTTCATGAAGAGACAAAACACTAGAAGACTCTTCCTCATGAAGAAACAAAAGAAGTTGAGGGGATTTTGACTCTGTTGTCAAGGGAGGCCTCTCCTAAACAAATCAAGGAGAAGAGGGCTGGTGGCGCTAACTATGAAAGCATTGATGTTGATACCTTACTTTATAGGATTAAATATCTTCCATCAAGAAGAGGGGGACTAGAGTTTGTGGGAAGGAACATGAAAAATTAGACTAGAATGTAATTAGAGGGGAATAAAGAAAATTAGGTGAAAGGTTGATAAGAAAATTTAGTTGGATAAATTTTATGATTTAGAAAAAAATTTCCTAGTTTTCCTGTACCCTCATTAGTATTATTAATTGTTTTTCTTGTTTTTAATAAAAGAGTCATTTCCTTCATCATTTATAAAAAAAATACAATTGGGACTTATAATTTTGGTTGTTCCTTCGATATATGTCCCAATATGGAAACATTTATTCAATTAACTTAGAGATTATAGGGAGTGATTATCCTTGAAAATAATAATAAATTCCAAATATGGGGTTAAGGAACTTCTATATTAAATCATAATAAACATTCAATTGTCACCTTACTTGATGTTGGGTGGATCCCCAGCCTATATAGAAATATTTTCTCCTAATGTTTTTTATAATAGAAAGGTACTACATTCCAGTATAAATCGAGTTTGTTTAATGTCTATAAAGGCTCTCAAATAGTTATTATAGGTTCTCCAATGAATGGGATTTATGTGTTATATGGGAAAACCCACTTTAGGTAGTTAGAAAACACATATGCCATGCATACTAAAAATACTATGTTATGTCATTGAAATGTGGGGAATGTAAGCTACAAGGTTTACAAGGAACTAAGTAGATAGGGGTTATTGAATGAAATAGCACCTAGTAATCTACATTTTGTGAATATTTTATTCTTGTAAAATCATTGAGAGTATGTATTAAGAGGTCTTATTTTATGTCCAATTATTCTCTTGAATAAAACCACTCTAAACTATTGGTTCATTCAAGGATTGTATCCCTTATTGGAGGATTATACATTATGTCTTTCATATATGATTTTTTTTAGAATTTCTGGATTTTTATACTGAAAAAATATCTGATGTGTTGGATACATTAAAAACCTAGAAATTCTATTTTGAAAATGATGTTAGTGGAAAGATAAAAGTAGTTATAATAGATAATGGGATGGAATACATTTCCATCTAATTTCATACTATTCTATGAATCTAGATGCATCATTAGAATTTTCAATATTTGGTATACTCCCCCCAAAAAATGGGATGGTCAAGTGAATGAATCACATCATTTTGGAATAGTTTTGCATCGTGCTTGCATTCTTAGGAATACTCAAATCCTTCTAATATGAAGATGACTATAATATATCTCATTAAAAACTTTCCTTCTATTTATAATCAATTTAAATCTCATAAAATATAATAGAATAATAGGTGTCCTTCATACATGTATTTTTAGGTTTTTGGTTGAACTACTTGTTCCCTTATTAAAACCAATAAGCTATAACCTAGGGCTCTAAAATACATATTTTTAGGTTGTCATGAATAGGTTAAAGGCTCTAAATTTTAGTTTGATAAACCCAATAATTAAAATTTCATTGTTAGATAGGATTCTTTATTCCATGAAACATTCTTTAATAATTCTAAGTCTTCCACAAAAACTAGTGGGAATGAACCTGATAGATCACTGTCGTGGGCGCCCTCAAATGATTAGTGTGATTTTGGGGTACTTAGGTGCAGCAGAGTGGCTGACCAAGGTCGTCTCTCAAAGGAGGAAGTGAATTAAAACAACTTTTCAGAGGTATTATAGAAAGAAAATAAAAGGGAATAAAAACACTACTTGAAAGTATGGGGGTGGTTTTTTATAGTTTATTAATCTAGAATAAGTTTGCTGGAAGAAGGTTGCATTTTTTTTGTTTTTAATTTTGAAATGAAGTTTGATTAAAAAGAAACAACAAGAAGATGTTTTTTTTAGAAAATATTTTAAAAGGCGTAATCGATATAACTCTACCTCTTCATTCACATATTAATAATTATCATTTAAATCAATATACACTTAATTATGATCCCCTAATTTGTTATCCCTCGAACCCTACGAGAGTTAACTTAACCACAAAGATGAAATTACATAAACCCTAGGCTAGCTTCGGAACACGCAATCGCAGCACCCTGCTTTGATTGTTGTTCTAAGGTTAGATTATGGTCAGTGGTTAATTAGAGCACATATCAATTCTGGAAATGAGTATGAATTGTGTTTAGGGATTATATTTTAACTCTACAAATTTATCCCGTATGGTCTTGTATTACCGATTAAGATTGCGCTCTCACAATTTACACAATTCCCGACCTCACGTGTTTTGTGTTAATTGTTCAATTGCTTGATTAGTTTCTTGTAATTTAAAAAAACAATTCATGGATCATATTATGTTAATTACAGTAGCTCATTGATTCAAAATAATTAAATTAAGAAGGTAGAAGATAGATCGATTACTAAAAGACTACTCTTCCATGGGTGGCATAATCATCGTAGAAGCGTTTTGCATGTGCAAAGGTTTATAATGGGTATAACCCAATAACGCTTCTACTCAAGAATTCCAGCCCAAAGAGGAAGATTAAGAGAAGAAGAAATTTAAACAAAACAGAAGAAAAGAGAAGAAATAAAAGAAGAACAATGAAGTTTATTACCCAAATGAAAACATTACAAAATGAAGAAGAGAAGGAGGCTTCGATGAGGGGATCCTTACTTCAAGAGCTACCCCTCTTACAATGGTTGGAGAATTTGGGTGAAACAAATTCTCCTCTACCTCCAATCTCCTAATTCACGTCTCAACCCCTCCAAATGAGAAAAAATCTTATTTATAGAGCGGAGGGGAGGAGAGGTTACAAGTGTTTTCAAGTGTGAATGTGGAAATTCGGCCAAATATTTTATACACACTTTCACCGCCCATTTGACCACAAACACGCGTGAATTGGCCCTCCTTCCAGAAGGATCAAATGTGCGTATATGGTTCCTCTATCTCCCTTAAAAATTTGGGCTCAATAAAGGCCCATATTAAGGAGTTATGGCCGAAATACATAAGCTTCTACATTCTGGAGAGCCCAGACAAACTTTGACATCAGGGCCCATTTTCAACAACCAAATGAACTCTTTATCTCTAGTGTCCTGCATAAAAGTTGTATATATGTAAGTTAGGAACACTGTTACAAAATTTTAGATTCAAATAATAAATATAAAAATATTTATCTTTTAAATACTACATTGAACTTTAAAGGGTAAAACTGGAATTTTCATCAAATATTCAAATGAATGATCTAATCCCAAATACTTTCTAATTAAACATATTTAACACAATTTGAGGAAATTATATCATTTATTATCAATTAAATATTAAATAAAATAGTGTTTTATCAACTCCCCCACACTTACCCTTTTGCACTCCTGGGAAAAACCTCATATCAAGTAAACATTAATATCAAATCAAAACCAATTTTAAAACACATATCCTTGAGATCAAACAATTACACCCCAAGAAACAAAAGATATCATGCCTCATAAAAAACCATTATTTCAAGTTCTTAATTTATATCATTAAATATATTTCCACTTTATTTATCCTCCCATGCACAAAACACTTACCTCGCTTGAATTTTCTCTCATCACTCAAATATCAATTTTTTTGTAATGTCTTTCTCATCCAAACTCATAAAAGGGTCACCATAGGCTTGATAGATTCCTACATCACTACCCGATGTGAGTCAAGGACATATGTTTATCATGAGGACTTTTTAGGGTTGTTATGTGGCTTTCGTTTGGTAGGATTAAGATGTGAAAAACTCTGAGGCTAAATGAGGAGGGCTTGACTCTTTTGAAGCAAAATTGCATTAATCTAATTTTCACTTAATTATGGTCTTATCCTCAATCCCCATAGTATCAATTCAGATCCATCATCATGAAAAGTCATGAAAGGTTTACACCATTCATCATTTCAGCATAAAAATTTTCCATCTTCTCAAACATGATTTTCATGAAAGCTCCAGATGGGCACAGCTTTCCACCTCAATTAGAAGTTCTAGAAAGGGCACAACTTTCAATATAATAAATTTCTTCAGTAGCAAACACATCTCTTCAGAATTTAATTTTCCACCCAAAGTATCACAGAATGTGGTGGAAAACACAAGACAACTTCCCCCACACTTAAGCTCAACTAGATTATGCAATTTTACTTCAAGAGTTGGTTGGATAGGGAAAATTGGCTTGTAATGTGGCTAACCTAACAGGCTGTGCATGGATTCTAAGGGATAAAAGGATTAAATATTCAAGGTAGGCCATTATAAAAAAGTATTCTTTGAAATAGGGGCTTTAATACCAAACAAATTCCTCAATCATTTAAACATAAGTACCTCAAACCCTCAAGTTTTGATAGGAATAAATCAAATTATGGTTAAATCAAGCATGGTTTGGTTCTCTCAAGAAGTGAGGTGAATGTAAAGAATATGAAAATAATGGTTCAGAAGCCTCATAGGAAAGTGATTTCAAATATAAAGACAGTGAGATGTGGCATGGGATTCAAAATTCGGTGTACTTTCCATGAAATTACTAAATATTTGAACTTGAAACAAAGTAATTTAAGCATTCATTTAAGATTAGTTTCAAGGGGTAAATTGTTTCACTTATTGATATGGATTTAAAAATGGTGATGAGAATCATTTCAACTGAAAAGTTTCAAAAACACACAGAAAATTGTAAAATAAACACACAAAATTTGAAAAACACACACTTTTTTTTTGGTTTTTTTTTGAACAAGAAAGCAATTGAAATTACTAAACTAAAAGGTTCTCTCCCCCACACTTAAAATATTGCATTGTCCTCAATGTGAACCTATGAGATGATATATTCACATGAAATTCAGACTTTTTAAATAGGAAAAATAAGATAAAAGTGAAAGGGTTAGGAACAGCCTGATGTGCTCAAGTGATGATGGGGTCATGCAGTGTGATAAAATCCACTACATCAGTAGGAAGTCCCTCAATGTATCTCTTCAAACGTTGCCCATTGACTGTAAATCTCCTTCCAGTTTCCTCTTGTGTGATCTCCACTGCACCATAAGGAAAAAAATTAGTCACAACATAAGGACCTAACCATCTGGAACGCAACTTACCAGGCATCAGCTTCAGTCGTGAACTGTAGAGAAGGACTTTCTCTCCAACATGAAACTCCCTTTGTTGGATCATTTTTTCATGTGTTGCTTTTGATCTTTCCTTGTAGAGCCTTGAGTTCTCATATGATGATAATCTAATCTCCTCAAGCTCTTGAATTTGCAGCTTCCTTTGGATTCCAGCTTGGGCCAAATCCATGTTGCATTTCTTTATAGCCCAATAAGCCCGATGCTCAACTTCCACGGGGAGATGACACGCTTTCCCAAAAACAATCCGAAATGGGTACATACCAATGGGGGTCTTGTATGATGTCATATAAGCCCACAATGCATCATCCAAGCGCTTGCTCCAATCCTTCCTATTTGGCTACACGGTTTTCTCCAAGATTTGTTTCAACTCACGATTTGAAACCTCAGCCTGGCCATTTGTTTGGGGGTGGTATGGTGTTGATGTTTTGTGTGTCACCCCATACTTTAGAAGGTGGGAAGCAAAATTCCTATTGCAAAAGTGTGTCCCTTGGTCACTGATGATAGCCTTTGGTACTCCAAACCTGTAGAAAATTTTAGCCTTGAAAAAATCCACTACAACATGAGAATCGTCAGTCCTGGTGGCCTTGGCCTCCACCCATTTACTCACATAATCAACAGCAACCAAAATATACAAAAATAAAAATGAACTAGGAAAAGGACCCATAAAATCAATGCCCCATACATCAAAAATATCACATAATAGTATGGGTTGTTGGGGCATCTCATGTCTCTTAGAAATGTTCCCAGTGTGTTGGCAACGAGAGCATGACTTACAAAACACATGGGCATCATGGAATAATCTAAGACAATATAATCCAGAGTCCAAAACCTTCCTAGCTGTCCGTTGGGGTCCAAAGTGTCCACCACAAGCAAGTGTATGACAGAAATACAAAACAGACTCAAACTCTTGATCGGGAACACACCTCCTAATGACTTGGTCACTACACATGCGCCATAAGTATGGATCATCACAAACATAAAATCTTGAATCACTCTTTAATTTTTGGACTTGATTTTTCTTTAAATTTGCAGGGATTTCAAAAGCAACAAGGTAGTTAACTAAATCAGCATACCAAGGATGCGTACCTGAGATGGTATAGAGATGCTCATCGGGGAAAGTGTCCCGAAGTGGTACCTGATCCAAGGTGTCATCCTCTAGTGTGTGAGTAAGCCTACTCATGTGGTCTGACACCAAGTTTTCTGACCCCTTTTTGTCCTTTATCTCGATGTCAAACTCTTGAAGAAGGAGCGTCCAACGGATAAGTCATGGCTTTGCATCTGGCTTCTTCAGGAGTTACCTCAAAGTTGCATGGTCAAAAAAAAACAACTACTTTAGAGCCCAATAAATATGAACAGAATTTATCTAAATCAAATATGACAGTAAGAAACTCCTTTTCCATGGTTTTGTAGTTTGATTGGGCTGAATCCAATGTCCATGATGCATAGGCAATCACATGTGAACGTCCTTCCACCCTCTGAGATAAGACAGCTCCAATCGTGATGTTGGAGGCGTCACACATAAGCTCAAATGGAAGGTCCCACCGTGGGGGCTGTATGATAGGTGGAGTGGTCAGACACTTCTTTAGCTCATCAAAGGAAGTCCTACAAGAATCATCAAACACAAAATCAGAATCTTTTTGAAGTAATCGTGACATAGGAAGAGCGATCTTACTAAAATAATTGATGAAGCGCTGATAAAATCATGCATTCCCTAGGAAAGATCTAACATAACGCACACATATAGGATAGGGTAAGGATGAAATAATGTCTACCTTAGATCTATCAACCTTTATCCCATGTTTTGACACCACATGCCCGAAGACAATGCCATGCACTACAATAAAATGACACTTTTCAAAGTTCAAGACCAGATTCTTCTCAATACAATGATTCAACACCTTTCCCAAACTACTTAGACATTCATTAAATGAAGACCCATACACTGTAAAATCATCCATAAATACCTCCATGCAGGTCTCAATAAAATCAGAAAAAATACTCACCATACATCTCTGGAAGGTACCTGGGGCGTTGCAAAGTCCAAATGGCATCCTCCGGTAGGAAAATGTGCCAAAGGGAAAGGTGAATGTAGTCTTCTCCTGATCCTCTGGAGCTATAGGAACCTGAAAATATCCAGAAAATCCATCCAAGAAAAAATAGTGTGTTTTCCCAGCTAGTCTCTCGAGCATTTGATCAATAAATTGGAGGGGGAAATGGTCCTTGCGAGTGGTCTGAATTAGTTTCCTATAATCAATACACACACGCCAACTTTTTTTCACCCTCATTGGAACTAAATCATCTTTCTCATTTTTAACAATAGTAAAACTAGTTTTCTTAGGCACAACCTGAATTGGACTTACCCACTGAGAATCTGAAATGGGAAAGATTATACCTGCCTCGAGCAATTTCTCAACTTCTTTTTTAACAACTTCCAGGAGGGTGGGATTGAGTCTCCTTTTTGGCTGTCTCACCGGTTTATCCCCATCCTCCAAGAGAATCTTATGCATGCAAATGGAGGGGATAATACCTGATATGTCAGCCAAGGTCCACCCAATTGCCCTGATGTTCTCCCTAAAAATATTCAAAAGCTTTTCTTCATGTTCAAAAGGGAGACTGTTAGCAATGATAATAGGTAATCTCTCACCACTCAACAAGTATGAGTATTTCAGATTTGGTGTAAATGGCTTGAGTTCTAATGAAGGAGGGTGTAGTATGGATGGAGACATTGAAGGAACCGAAATATGTTCACAAAGAGCATCGGTATCAGAATATACATCATCAAAATCAGAGAATAAAGCATCAAATCCATCAGCATACTCTATAACCATGTCATAATCAAAGTTCACATGAACAAGATTATAATATGAATCCATTTCAAAATCAAATCTTAGAGAGTCTTGTTCATTAGAAACAGGTGTGGAAGTTCTATTAGACATTAAACCAGAACCAATACTCATAATCTCCCTAATCATAGGACAATCAAAATCCATGGAGTTTTTACTTGGTGGTTCAAAAATGGGAGATAATAATAGAAGAATGGTCCTCAGAGGGGTACTTCATGGAATCCATAACATTAAATATCACAACTTCATCCCCAAATTCCATGGAAAGTGTACCCTCATTGACATTTATGATAGTTTTTTCAGTTTTGAGGAAGGGCCTACCTAAGATAATGGGGGCATGAGAACTTACATGATCATCCTCCATGTTAAGAACATAGAAATCCACTGGAAAGATCATGTCTCTTACCCGGACAAGTACATCCTCAAGGACTCCCGCTGGATATGTCGTAGCTCTATTCGCCAATTGCACCACTACTCTTGTTGGATTAAACTCACCAACCTTCAAGGAAGAGAATACAGAGTGAGGCATCACATTTATTGAAGCTCCTAAATCACAAAGAGCATCAGAGAAGTGCAACTCCCCTATGGTACATGGGATGGTGAATGTCCCGGGATCCTTGCACTTTGTTGGCGTTGCTAGAGTTGGTGTAATGAGTGCCGAGACATTCCTTCCAAGGCTGATCCTATAATTCCCCTTGAGCCCTCTTCGATTGGTGGAGAGTTCTTTTAAGAATTTGGCATACCTTGGGATTTTCTTAATGGATTCAAGTAGAGGAATGTTGATCTCCACATGCTTGAATGTGTCCAAAACCTCCTTTTGCATTGCTTCTTCAGCCATCTTCTTGGTTTGAACAACCCTATTTGGAAAATGAAGGGGTTTAGGAGGTACATCATCAATATTTTTCTTACCTTTATCTTTCTCCTTGGATTGCTCATCAGTTGGTTTGGAATGCGGCTTCTCCGGAGTTGAGGTGAATCCCGGTGGAATGGTAGGTATAGATGTATTGTTCATTTGCTTCCCACTTCTCAATGTGATGGAACTAACATTCCCCTTTGGATTTGTAGTGGGTTGGGAAGGTAGATTTCCGGAATTCTTACTTACAAGTTCATGGAGGGCGGTGGGAATATGGCTCATTTGAGTCTTTAACTCCCTCAGCTCCGAACTTTGACTCTTCATCTCATTCTGTTGATTAAGAACAATTTTCTTCAAAATATCATCAGTATTAGAATCTACCTTTGGTGGGGGATTCCCTTGTTGTTGGGTTGTTTATTCTTGGGCTTCAAATCTCCTTTGGGGTTGTTGGAAACCCTGCTGGTAAGGCGGAGGCTGCTGGAAGTTTGGTTGAAAAGGGGGCCATTGTTGTTGTCCAGAGCCATACCGAATGTCCGCTTGATCTTTCCACCCTTGGTTGTATGTTGGAGCAAATGAATCAAACTTCTTTTAGGGATATGGTTGTTGTTGCTGCTGAAATGGTGTCCCTGGGAATACTGCTGCGCAATCCTCTGTCTCTTGTAGTTGTGGGCAACAGTCAGTTGGGTGGCTTGTCTCAGTGCAAATGCCACAAGGCCTTGAAGGAGGGGGTAGAGATGTCTTTTGTGCCAAAGTAATTTCCCTCACCATAGTGGTCAATTCTTCTAACTTGGTATCAATCAAATGACTCTCAAGAGAAGAAGGACTTACCTGATGTACTCCCCTGACATGTGGTGTACCTCTATTGCCAAATTGTTGGGAGTTTTGGGCCATTTTTTCGATCAATGCTCATGCAGCTATTGGTGTCTTGTCCACCAATGCTCCTCCAGCTACAGCATCCACCATGCTCCTCCCCATGGGTGTGAGTCCTTCGTATAAGTATTGGATGATGAGTTGCTCACTGATTTGGTGATGCGGACAGCTTGCGCACAACTTCTTGAATCTCTCCCAATACTCATACATTGACTCCTCTTGTGCTTGCTTGATCCCTGATATATCCTTTCGAATGGATGTGGTCCTTGATGCTGGAAAGAATCTCTGCAAGAAAAGACATTTCAAATCGTTCCAACAAGTTACATCTTCGGGTTGTAAATAATACATCCAATCTTTCGCAGCTCCGTCAAGTGAGAATGGGAATGCTCTTAATTTGATTTGATCTTCAGAAAAATTTCTTGGTTTTAAAGTTGAGCAAACCACATTAAATTCTTTAAGGTTTTTGTTGGGATCCTCACCATATAAGCCATGAAACTTTGGAAGAAGGTGAATTAATCCAGATTTTAACTCAAAGTCTGATTCGAGGTTTGGGTATGCAGTACAATTTGGTTGATAGTTAATATAAGGTGCAGCGAATTCTCGAATGGTTCTATTAAGTTCATTTCCATTATTTCCAACCATTGGTTCCTATTTTATGTTTGAAATTGAATAACTTCCAATTCCAATGTTTCCATAAGAGAGGAATTCACTAACTTGTTGAATATTGAAACTTCTCATAGACTGAGAATTTCTGATTCGAGCCCTAAGGCTACGTTCAATCTCAGAGTCAAGATCTAAGAGATCTTCGGGATTAGTTCGTGTCATAGATCAAATAAAAATGAAAATAAAGAAAGTGGACCATAGTAAAATAAAAATGAGAAGTTTGAGTTGATGGTCCAAAAAGAAGTAGAAAAAAGTAAAAGAAGAAGAAGAAAAATCAGATTGGGTAAAGAAGGAAGAAAGAAGAGAGGAAGAGAATAAAATGTAAAATAAAATAAATACCTCTAATTGGTTGAAATAATTACTTGCCTCCCTAGAAACGGCGCCATTTTGATAGAGCATTTTCGTGGGTGCCCTCAAATGATTAGTGTGATTTTGGGGTACTTAGGTGCAGCAGAGTGGCTAACCAAGGTCGTCTCTCAAAGGAGGAAGTGAATTAAAACAACTTTTCAGAGGTATTCTAGAAACAAAATAAAAGGGAATAAAAACACTACTTGAAAGTATGGGGGTGTTTGTTTATAGTATATTAATCTAGAAGAAGTTTGCTGGAAGAATATTTCATTTTTTTGTTTTTAATTTTGAAATGAAGTTTGATTAAAAAGAAACAAAAAGAAGATGTTTTTTTAGAAAATATTTTAAAAGGCGTAATCGATCTAACTATACCTATTCATTAAATTATTAATCATTATCATTTAAATAAATATCCACTTAATTATTATCCCCTAATTTGTTATCCCTAGAACCCTACGAGAGTTAACTTAACCACAAAGATGAAATTACTTAAACCCTAGGCTAGCTTCGGAACACGCAATCGCAGCACCCTGCTTTGATTGTTGTTCTAAGGTTAGCTTATGGTCAGTGGTTAATTAGAGAACATATCCATTATAGAAGTGAGGATTAATTGTGTTTAGGGATTATATTTTAACTCTACAAATTTATCCCGTATGGTCTTGTATAACCGATTAAGATTGCGCTCTCACAATTTAAACAATTCCCGACCTCGCGTGTTTTGTGTTAATTTTTCAATTGCTTGCTTAGTTTCTTGTAATTTAAAAACACAATTCATGGATCATATTATGTGAATTACAGTAGCTCATTGATTCAAAATAATTAAATTAAGAAGGTAGAAGATAGATTGATTACTAAAAGACTACTCTTCCATGGGTGGCGTAATCATCGTAGAAGCGTTTTGCATGTGCAAAGGTTTATAATGGGTATAACCCAATAATGCTTCTACTCAAGAATTCCAGCACAAAGATTAAGATTAATAGAAGAATAAATTTAAACAAAACAGAAGAAAATATAAGAAATAAAATAATAAGAAGGAAGTTTATTACACAAATGAAAACATTACAAAATGAAGAAGAGAAGGAGGCTTCGATGAGGGGATCCTTGCTTCTAGAGCTACCCCTCTTACAATGGTTGTATAATTTGGGTGAAACAAATTATCCTCTTCCTCCAATCTCCTAATTCACGTCCCAACCCCTCCAAATGAGAAAAAATCCAATTTATAGAGGGGAGGGGAGGAGAGGTTACAAGTGGTTTCAAGTGTGAATGTGGAAATTCGGCCAAATATTTTATGCCAAATTTAACCGCCCATTTTGCCACCAAAACGCGTAAATTTGATGGCCTTCCAGAAGGATAAAATGTGCGTATATGGGTCCTCTATCTCCCCTCCCAATTTGGGCTCAATACAGGCACATTTGAAGTAGTTATGGCCGAAATACAGAAGCTTCTCCATTCTGGCGAGCCGAGCCCAACTTTGACTTCATGTCCCATTTTCAACAACCAAATGAACTCTTTAGCTCTAGTGTCCTGAATAAAAGTTGTAGATAATTAAGTTTTGAGAACTTTTAAAAAATTTCAAATTCAAATAATAAATATGAAAATATTTATCTTCGAAATACTACATTGAACTTTAAAGGGTAAAACTGGAATTTTCATCAAATATTCAAATGAATGATCTAATCCCAAATACATTCTAATTAAACATATTTAACACAATGTGAAGAAATTATATCATTTATTATCAATGAAATATTCAATAAAATAGTGTTTTATCAGAACCCCAAATTGAGAGTGTTGAGACTGGATTGCTAGCCCAATTTGAGGCTCTTATCAAGCCTTCTTCACTTCATCTTCAATCTAAGACACAACCTCAATAAAAATATTGTTCAAAGTCAGGAAGTGATCCCCCTAACACTTCTAGTGATTATCATATCACTAGATATATAGTTAGGAGAGTGAATACACCTCTAACACATTTTGGATAATATGATATGGCCTTCATTAATTTTAAAATTTCCTATGATATTTTAACTGAGGATATCTATTCCTATAAGAAATTTGTTAATGACAGTGACTCCAAACACCAGATCACTTCCATGAAAAATGTAATGAATTCACTGAGCATGAATTATAAATGGTTTATTTTTGAAAAACTAGCCAATGCTAAAGTCTTTTTTTGTAAATGGATCTTTTAAAAGAAAGGGTATAACACGAGAGATAAGAAAATTAATAATAAGTCCATATTTGTGGACAAGGTATTCCTTTATCATTAGGTAATTGAAACCCCTAATATGTTTTATCCTTTCATAAAGCACTCAACAATTCAATTATTTAATTTTTTATCTACTTTCCATAACTTTTATATATATATATTTATATTAGAACTTCTTTTATTCATGGTGAAATTGATGATAAATTGTATATGATGCCTCATAAAGGTTTCATTAATGAATTCAGTCTCTAGAATATATTTTTTTTGAATAAATATTTTTATAGTATGAAACAAGCCTCATAAGAGTGATATAATATATTTGATATGTAACAATCCAAAACTTCTGAACCATTACATTATAGTAATTATAAATATGGAGGATTCTAGGGGATGTTCTAAGGACGTTTGAGGGAAAATGAGGATTTGTTTATAAAGAATTCAGTTTATAAGGATTATGTGGTCTAGATAGGATGAAATTGGCGTTGATCCTTGGGGTGAAATTTGGTGGTTCTAGTATTTTTAGCATGGTTGTGCCATTCTCACATGGTTTTGGTGTGAAGTCTAAGAAGAAGAGTCTTGTGGTTTTTTGATTTCAGAGTAACTGCACTATAGAGTTGGTATAAAGGGTGTCATCCTTATTTTTTGATGGGTTATATGGTGTGGTGGTCTCGGTTTTAGCATAATATCTCAAATTGTTTTTTGGAACTATGTTTTAGACCTCACTTTGTTTATTATAGATGGTTTTGACCATCCCTACTATGCCCTGGCCCATTCCCTTGCATCATAGTCCTGCCCCTTTTTAGTAATATTGTGTCATGGTGAGTATTTTTTCACTGTGGTGTTAAATTTTTCAAACTGATTATAAAATTTGGAACCCCCTCAAACCCCATCATACTTATAGATTTTTTTCTTATATCTTTGGAAACCCATTTTCTTCCCAAGGGGGTACTTTGTTCACTTTTCATTATCTTTCAAACCTATTCTTGGGAAATCAATCCTTGGGAATATTATGTGAGTTCCCCTCTTTTATTCTCCCAGTTTTACTTTTGTTCCTCATCTAGAGAAGGATGTTTCCAAGTGAACTTCTGGTTTTGGTATTTTTTGGTGATATAATGATGTGTTTTGATGTATTCTAGGATGATCAAGGTTTTCCCTATTTTTGTGGTTCTTGGAGGTCATCTTCCTCTTTTTATAACCTTAACAATGGTTTGAAAATATTTATCTGAGGTAGGGGATCCTCCATATTTATTATTTTTTACAAGGGAGAGGGTTCATGCTTTCTTTCTATTAGGGGTGTATTATTCTTCATCCTAATGAAGATAATGTATTGGTTCAATTTAAATTTAATGGGATGGGAAAGGTAACACATGAATTACCACTTCTTATGACATTGATATTGTACATGATTGATTCTTTTACTAGAAATTATGGCCATTAGGGTATTTTTTTTGTTTTAGTTGATATTATTTTTGAACCCTTATTATGTGATTATTTGATATCATCACTACTAAAAAAGGCCTTTAACAGTGCTAGAAATAGCCTTTATTAGCGCTAGAAAAACATTAACTACAAGAGCGAGGTTAAAATCCTAGTTCTTTTATAATCACTGAAAAAGAACTGATAAAGGGCTCATTTATCGGTGCTAAAAAAGCGCTGATAAATAGGACCTTTATTAGTTCTTTTAGAAGTAGTGATAAAATACCCATTTATCAGTTTTTTATTAATAACCACTGAAGGAAGCCTTTATTAGAACTTTTATAAGAACTGATATAGGACCATTTATTAGTTCTGATAATGTAGACCTTTATCAATTCTTTTTTATGCATTGATAAATTTTTCCTTTAGTAGAATTTTTAAAAGTGTTGATAAAGGGTTATACTATAGTGTGTTGAAACAACACGCTATAGCACCAATGAAATGTGTTGTAACAACACACCGCAGCACAAGAAGCACCAAAAACACACTAGATATCAAAAAAAATTCCCAATACATAATTTAAATGAAATGAAACTTATAACACAAATAGAAGAAAAAACACTATATTATAGACATTTCAAACATTGGATATATACAAAAACATAAATAAAATTATTACATACATTCAAAAATATCAATATTCCTTTGTCTTTTAATCCGGACCTAACTCGTGTTATTTCCGAAAAAACCACCCTATACTCAAGTAAAAGAGAATAACTATATAAGAAGACAATTCTTATGTTAGTAATAATATAAAGAAATAAATTAACAGAAAGTGTTAATTTTACTAAAATTGTTGTCGATTTTAAATAGAAAGACACGCTTGGAGTTATACTAGTAACACCATGCATAAAATTAAAGTAAATATGAATCCAAAATGTCTCAAATGAATTGTATATCATTTTCATAAAGTATCAAAACAATATGAATGTGTTTTCTCCATTTTTAGTACGTTAGTTGTCTTTTTTACTAAAATTTCATTTTAAACGCATGCACTTTTGACTCATTCTGATCACATCATGTATCGGTTTGATGTAAAAACAATTCCTACATGCCAAAAATAAATTATGATTAATTTTATAAAATTATAAAAAAAAATTAAGTTTGTTTGATCAATTTTTAGTGAGTGACACTTTTTAAACTAAAATGTCGATTTTAAACTGATAATATAAACTTTGAGTCATACTGGGAACATCATGTATCGGATTGAGGTGAGGTTATTTTCTACACATAAAAAATAAATTATGAATCATTTTTGTAAGTTATTTAAACAATTTAAATGTGTTTTATTGGTTTTGAGTAGGTTATTTGTCCATTTTTCTAAAATTGATGCCAATTTTAAATAAAAATATACACTTTTAGTCATATCAATCACATAATGGTTCAGATTGAGGTGTTGTTGATTCCTACACACCTCAAATGACATATGTATAGTTTTTATAAAGTATCAAAATAATATAAATGTGTTTTCTTAGTTTTGTGTTTGTCAGTTGTCTTTTGACTAAAATGTCATTTTAAATGGGAAACATTCACTATGACTTATTCAGATCAAATTGTGTATCTTTTTGATGTGATATTGATTTCTATATATCAAAATTGAATTGTGAATCATTCTCCTAAATTATCAAGGAAATCTGGGTGCATTTGATTAGTTTTCTTGGAGTGACACTTTTACAACTAAAATATCGATTTTAAACTGATAACAGACACTTTGAGTCATACCAGTCACACAGTGTGTCGGATTGAGGTATGGTTGATTCATACATGTCTAAAATAATTTATGGATCATTTTATTAGAGTATAAAAAAAATATGAATATGTTATTTTTTGGTTTTGAGTTGGTACGTTTTTTTTTACTAAAATTGATGTTATTTTTAAATAGCAATACACTAAGAGTCATACCGGTCACACCGTACATAAGATTGATGTGAGGATAATTCCTACATGTTACTATTGAATTATGGATTATTTTCCTAAAGTATCAAAACGATATCAATGTTTTTTATCAATTTTTATTATATCACTTTTCTTTTTTACTAAAATTTCATTTTAAACATGAAACACTCACTTTGACTCATACAGATCACATCGTGTATCAGTTTGACATGAGACTAATTCTTACATGTCACATATGATTTATGAATTGATTCCCAAAATTATCAAGAAAATATGAATGTATTCTCTCATTTTTCAGTGAGTGACACTTTTTGAACTAAAATATCAATTTTAAACTGATAACGGACACATTGAGTCATATCGGGCACATCATGTATTGGATTGAGGTGTGGTTGATTCCTACATGTAAAAAATTACATATGGATTGTTTTCATAAAATATCAAAACTATATGAATTTGTTTAATTAGTTTTGAGTGTTTCATCTACCCTTTTTACTCAAATTAATGTTAATTTTAAATAGAAATAAGTACTTTGAGTCATACCAGTCACATCTTATGTCAGATTGAGGTATAAATTATTCCTACACATCCCAAAGTCTCAAAACAATAATAATTGTTAATGTTACCATGATTTCCATTAACTTTATTTGTATAACTTCCAACACTACATGAGTTGATTCAAACAAACCACCTCAACTCAAAAAAAATCCACTTGTATAAAAAAATTATTATGAGTTATAATAAAAAGAAAAAAAATAAACATAAATATGAAATAATAAATTGATTCTATATAAAATGATTTTACTATGAAAATATCAATATTACCTCTATGATTGAGAAGTGGATGTATCTTGAAGGAAAACAATAAATTTCAACACTACATGAGTGAAAGGTTTTGATGGAGAAGAAGTATGTAGATTTTTTGGTGTAGAAATGCATGAAAGATTAAAAGAGCAGACCAACTCGAAAAAAATTATCCACCTATATAAAAAAATTATTATTATTTGAGTAATACTATAAATAAATAAATTAAGAATAAATATTAAACTATACATTAATTTTATAGACAATGATTTTACTGTTCAAACATCAATATTACATCTGTCATTGAGAAGAGACAGCATCATTGGTATTTCTATAAATACAGTGGAGATAACTTGAAGTAAATTGTTAAATGCAACACTAAAGGGATGAAAATGTTTTAAGGGAGAAGAATTTTGTGTATGTTTTGGTGCATAAAGTCATGAAATATGGACAGAGTAACCGAACTCGAAAAAAATAATCCACTTGTATAAGAAAATAATTATTATGTGAGTAATACTAAAAATAAATAAATTAAAAATAAATATTAAAGAACACATTAATTCTATGGAAAATGATTTTACTATGAAAACATAAAAATTACCTCTATAATTGAGTAGAGGCATCATTGTTTATCTTTTTTAAAATGAAGTGGATATAACTTGAAATAAAGTGATAAATATAAACTATTGGGGTGAAAAGGTTTTGAGAGAGAATAATTCTATAGAAGTTTTGGTGTAGAAAGGCATGAAAGACAGACAGATCACCCTAACTCGAACAAAATAATCCACTTGTCAAATAAAACAATTATTGTGTGAGTGATACTAAAAATAAATAAATTAAACATAAATTTGAAACAATACATTAATTTTATGAATAATTATTTTAATGTGAAAACATCAAGATTACCTTTGTGATTGACCAGAAACAACGTTGTTTCTCCTCTTTTGAAGGCGTGACACATGGATATAAATCTTATAAAATAAAATAATTATGTAAGGAGTAATGAAAATTAAATCAACATTCCATTATATATGCTTTTGGTAAAATTGATAAAGTATATTGTAACATTACCTTTACATTTTTTCAAAGGGTTTCCTTCATTATAGTTTGTATTTCCAAGGGATTGGTAACATCACAATGTTCAGAAGACATTGTCTTCATGACTAGTCAAAAATTTAATTTATATTGGATTAATGTTGTAGAGAACATATAATATTATGAGGAAAAAAATAATATATTAAAAAACTCTTTTAACTTTTAATTGAACTCTCTTTATTTATTTTAAAGGTTTCAAGGTTTTGGTTCCTCTATTGAGAATCCAAATCCCCTCTTTGTGTTCCCCTCAAATATAAAATTCATTTTCTAAATTAGGCCTGTTATGAGATGATTGTGATATATTAATGAAAGGGTCATCCTTGATTGAATTTTTATCTGACACAACATTTGTTTTAGTCACTATTAGGACAATTGACCAACTCTTGTCTGTTGGATCAGAGACATAAAATACTTGCATTACTTATGATGCCATTATGAATAGCTCATCTTTTTCCCCTTTTATACTAAAATATACCTTCACAAATCCCATTTCATCAACTTTCACTCCACTAATATTGTCAAACCATTTTCAATAGTAAATAGGTACTTGGAATTTTGTATAATACAACTTGTATATTTGTTCAATAATGCCAAAATATGACATATTTTCATAAATTTGATTTCTATCATTGGAACCTAATATGTTCATCACTTCATCCACAAGATTAACACCACTGTTTTGCATCATACTGAAGTCATTGTGTTCTTTTGTATAGAAATTATAACCATTTATTACAAAACCAGTATAAGATATAACATTTGCATTTAGTCCACTGGCTAGCCATTGAATTAGTTTGGAAATTGAATTAATATTTTTAAATAACTCCTTACAAATTTGATCTATGAATCATACTATAAACTTTGATTATATGTATTTGATATCCATCCTTAAACCCTTTATGGATTCAAATATCTAAGATTTTCTTCGTGGGCTACAATGTATAGATGAATATCTTCACTATTATTTAATATGTAGAGATGTTCTTTCTACCACTCTATCAAGGTAATTTTGACAACATCTCTTCCAAAAATCCCTTCACCCATAATTCATTCATTGTGAAGAGACTTTGGGAGACTGATTCTTTCAACATCTGATAGGTAATTGGAACAGAATCCAATATATTCCTCAACAATATATTATTTTGAAATACAACCTTATGGATAATATAGATTATTGGCATAACTTTTCAAAATATTTATATAACATTAAATGGGGTACATCCATCTGTAATGGACAGAACTATATAGTTGAAACTCTCTGACCAAGTGAACCATCAGGTGGACCATTATATCAGATAATGATGGTGGGAATAATATCTCTAATTAACATAATATGACTACAATATCATTATTCTTGATGGTAAACTTCACCGGGTCTACAACTTTACTACATATGGATTTGAAAAATAAGCATAGTTTGGTTAATGTATGTCATAAATTTTGAGTTAGAATGCAATGGAAGAAAAGAGGCATTAAATCTTGGATCAAAAAATGATAGTCGCATGATTTTAGTCCTTGTAACTTTAACTTAGTCATTGACACGACATTATTTATATTTTATGAATACCCCAACGGAACTTTTACACTAGTAAGTAAAAGGAAAAATTGCAATTTTTCCTATCTAGGTAGAGTCTAAGATGCTGGAGGAAGAAAAGTACACCTTTTTTCCTTCACTGGTTCCAACTCTTGGCTTATCCCCATTTTAATCTAGTCTAACCTAGACTTGATTCCATTTTTTCTTTCCTTGAACATATAGTAACATGCCAATCACACTATCAAGAAAATTTTTTTCTACATGCATGACATTATAAAATTTCTAACATACAATCAATTCAAATATGGTAATTCAAAGAAAATTAATCTCTTCTTCCAACATGATTTTGTAAGGTTTTCGAAAATGGTTTAATTAAAACAGTGTCAATTTTTTTTACCTTTTTGGGTAGTTGATTTCCTGTTTTTGTAGATGGTGTTGTACCTTGTTTGATATTCTCATCAGATGTTGTCATCTAGGATCGGTATTTATGTCATCAAGGTAAAAATTTCTAATGTCTTAAAAACATAGTCTTTAAGGAATGTTTCAACCAAACTGGGTATGTGTGTTTTTCACAAATGGGATACCCCAACATTCCTTTAATGCTATAGCCTAATATATTTCTTTAAGAGGGGATGTAATTAATAATTATATACAACGTGGCCCTCAATATGAATTCTTCACTTCTATTAGAATAATACATTTTAACACATATATCCCACATCAATTTCAGATCTTTGATCAATGGATCTAAATAGACATAAATACGGTTACTCGGTTTATTTTTTCTATATATAAGTAGAGAGAGAATAATGTATTTTCACATTATGCATAACCATGGTGAAAAGTTATAATTTATCAACATTAATGGCCATGTACTAGGAGTACTACTCTATACACCAAAATGATTTATTCTATCTATAGATAATGTAAGAAGAAAGTTTCTCAGCTCATCTCTAAATTCTAGAAACTCATAATCAATTTTCTTACACTAAAGATAATTTGTTAGATAACATAGGTTCCCATCTTTAATTATTGTATCTTCAATCAATGTTAACTGTCTCATGTTTTCCTAACATTCATATAGTCTTCTATACCATAAAATTATAGGAAATCACCATATAGATTTTGAAGGACTTGATTCATTTTTCTTTTATCGATTTGTGCCACACTTAGGGCATTTTATAAGTGATTTGTGGTCCTTGAGAAACAATATATAATAATTTGGATAAGCATGTATTTTTTTAGATATCATTCTAATTGAACATAACATTCATTTAGCATCATATGTTCAGAATGGTAGTTCATTTTCTTCTGGTAGCATATCTTTCAGAAGACCAAGTAGTTCTGTAAAGATGGTGTCTCTCCATCTGCAGCCAACTTTCAAAATATATAACTTAAATACATTTGACAATGTTGTGTATTTATTACAACTGGTATACAATGGTTTCTTGGAATATCTATTTAACTCCTCAAACAACTTTGGACAATCACAAAGGTCATTTTTAATTGCCACTATCATTTATTCCATGTGATCTCCATCATCATTTACAAACGTACTCATTTCAAATGAATCATAAACTATAGTATCATCCCAATAAATGTCCACATTCAGTTTTTCATCATGTTTAGTCCAACATGTATATATTTGATCTATTTTGTGACAAATCAAATGTTCTTCCAACTCTTTTCGACTAATTTGTCTTGAATAACAACAACATAAACACTAACATATGATTTTAGAAGGGTTGTCTGCAAGATCTCTTGTAAACTTGATGAACTATTTAACTCCATATTCATATTCATTTTTCAAACGATTAGCATGCATCCATTTTCAGTTCATATCCATCGTATTGGGTTCATAAAAGATTAATTTTATACAATATATAAAAAAATACACATAATATATTCATTATCAAAATAATAATACATTAAATATATATCAAAATGGTACATTCGTATTATTTATTAATATTAATGACATGTATTTTTTAAATGTTCCATAATCCATTAATAACTAATTATAAAAAATTTATAAATAATTTATATATAAAATAATTATTAGTAATTTCAATTTAACATAATAAATTTTGAAAAAAAAATTATAATCATATTATAGATTATATTAGTCTATTTAGAAATGATAATTAGAAAAATAATATTTTTCCTCAAAATGTATTTAATGATATAGATTATATCATAATCCCTGAAATAATTTAAATCTATATCAGGCTTTATAACTAGTGGTCCCTAAAAGGAAATAGATAATCTATGATTATTTATAATATTTTATGGCATCTTCATAGAAAAGGAAAAAATTTCACTTTAAATAGTACTCATATTTTTAAATATTGATCGATATAAAAAACATGATTTGATTATCTATTCTGAGACATAAAAATAGTGTTTTTTATCATATAATACATTATAATTAACTATATAGAATGATATGATATTCCAAAACCAATTGTAACAAAATTGTTTCTTCTATTAAAATTTCTTATTTCATATTACATGATTATATTATTATTTAAGATAAATTAATTAATTGTTAATTCCACTAAAAAAATTAATCCATTTCTTGTAACTGGGGTTACAACTTACATTATTTCATCCTTTTGTATACAATTTCAATAATCATTTGATGCATTGAAATTCAATTATACAGATGATAATTTTCCTTGTATTGAATAAGACGTATATTGGTAGTAAAAGAATACATGAATCCACAACGCATGATATCCATGTTATAAAAAAATCAATGATGAATATAAAATTGAAGAGCATGTATACCCTAGACTTATGATGGTTATAACACTTAATTTCAGTCAAACTATTTTATGAATATCCCTATGAAGAAGCTAAAGGATTCCTACGTGGTGTTTCTATAAAGAAATATCATATCCCAAATTTCATTAAGAGAAGGATGCATGGATTTTAGATTTTTGATTAGACATATAACAAATTTTAGACAGCTTTGAAAGAAATAATACTTATCATTTAGTGAAGTTGAAATGATTTTTTAAATTTAAAAGCCAAATTTAATCTTCATTCCTAGTTATCATGGATAATTTCTACTATATGGGAATCTAATTCCCATTATAGGGACTAATGTCATAGCTCTATATAGGATTTCATTATTTCATGGTGCTTTATTATTACTTGTAACATCATTCCTCCTGTTCGTACATTTGATGTTTTTTGGATACCTTCATTTATAGCTTGGATTAATATCCACTTGGATGGTGAATCTGAGGGTAACTATAGGATCTTAGGAAGTCATTCTCTCTTTATATGTAACAATAGACAATGAAGAAAATGTATTTTCAAACAACAATTTAAAAAGACCAAAACATCAATAATAAATTAAACAATGGGTAATAAAAAATCGTTCTATTCATAATCTAAAAGAAAAATTGTATATAAGCACCAGACCACAAATAACGACATCATCGAAGAAGAAATCAAAAAAAATGAAAAATATACAAAGAAAATTAGAAGGCATGCCTCACTAGGTTGAATAAAATTGGATACCCTCTTTAGAAACCCTAACTATAGCCGAACACCAGATATCAGATGAGATGATCTTGAAACTAGAGGTAGTCGAGTGGTGTGACTTGAACTTCGATTCACTAAGAAGGAGTGCCAACAGTGGGTGGATTCTGTGAAAATATTATGATATCTTGAAGGGTGGGTAAATGGTTAGGTTTTTTTAAATAGATCGGAACACTTTTATCATTGAATTTTTAGTGCTGATAAAGGTAGGTCTTTATCAGTGCAAAAAAAGTGTTAATAATATCCATATTTATTAGTGATAAAGTTTTAGTGCTGATAAATCCCCATCTTTATCAGTGTGAAAAAAACATTGATAAAGAATATTTTATCAGCGCTAATTACTTAAGCGCTGATAAAGGAGTTATTATTATAATTATAAATAAAATAAATTGTAAATATATATATATATATATATATATATATATTGAATATATATATATATATATAAATATAGTAAATAAATTCCTTTTAAAATATATTTATTATAAGTTTATAATTATTTATTTATAATTATAGAAATATTTTTTAACAATAATATTTATATCATTATATATATTTATATAATTATACATATATATATTTAATAAATATATATAAATATAAATATATTAAATACATTCATTATTTAAGTAAATTTAATATAAATTTAATAATTATTTAAATACATATAATTATTTATTTATAATTATATAAATACTTTTAAAAAAATATTTTTTTGTTTATATTTATAAATATTTAATTATATAAATATAGTAAATGTACATTTATAAATATATTTATTTATAAATATGTTTTTACAAATATTTTTTTAACATTATTAATGAATATCTAATTTTAATTTCAATCATATATGTTAAAAATGAGTGAAATTGAATAAATTAAAAACAAGTACACTTTAACAATATTGAAAAAATGGATAAGTTTTGTGTGTGTGCATTATATATAAAAATTCATTAATTTAAAATATATAAATTCAATATAACACACATTTCATCTATGTTAAATTGAAAAATCAAACAATATTCAATTATATGTCCATTACACTATGCAATTAGACAGTATTTTTAATTCATATTAATTTTTAATTATAAACCATTATTCAATAAATATATGACTAATTAATGTAAACTGCATAAATATTTTCTAATATATAAATCATATTTATATATATTAATATATATCTATATATTAAATTATTAACATTAATTATCATAATTATTTAATTATTAAAATGTTTAATATTTAATAATGTATAATCAATTTATTAATTTTTATCAATAATTATTTAATTAATAAAAAATTTATGTTTTTTAATAAACTCGGTTTTTAGTTTTAATTTATTTAATTACTTGATTTTATTTTTTATAATCTTTATCATCCCTAAAAACACTGATAAAATAAATCTTTATCATCGCTAAACATAAAGCACTTATAAAGGGTACCCTTTATCACTGCTAAAAATAAAGTGTTGATAAAGAATACCCTTTATCGGTATTAAAAATAAATCACTAATAAATTATACCCTTTATTAGCGCTAAAAATAAAGTGCTGATAAATGTTTCCTTTATCAGTGCTAAAAATCACCAATAAAAGGCTACGTTTATCAGCATTGATAAATATTCCACTTATCAGTGCTCTTTTCTTGCACTAATAAATATCATCACTATTAAAGGCTTTTCTGTAGAATTTCATCTTAAATGAAATTGGATAATAATTTATATTCATCTACCAAATTGGTTTCCCACCAAAAAACTTGGTTTGTTTGATAATTCCCATGAAATTAATGAAGTGAATGTAATAAAATCAAATTTTTTAAACTTAATTAAAAGATGTGAAAAGTTTTTATATTGGGTGGTTGTTATGTGGAGGTTGTAATGGTAAGTGCTTGTTATGTGGTGGTTGTTATGAGATGCGGTTGTGGTGAGATTCAGTTGTGATGATATGTGAAAGTTGTGATGAGGAAGTGCTTTTCATGAGAAATAGTTACAATGTGGGGTTTATTGAATTGAGAAGGATGGATTATTTTTATTTATAATTCTTTGTTCTATTTGACCATTAGTAATAAAATTAATTAATAATGATGATTATTAATGTCTAATTGGTTGGAATGGATAATGGGTTGGAATGGGTAATTAACAATTGATCTAAAATGAGAAGTGTGGTTAAAGTAATTATTGTTTAACATGAAATGTAAGGGATAGATAAATGTAATTTTTTGGTAAAGGGAAAATATATAAATTATCTTAACTTGAAATAAAAGGACAAATGTTTCTTGTGGTGTGTCTTTCTTGTGTTTTATTAGGCATTTAGTGGTGGCATTGAAAGTGTTGGTTGTTGTCTAGCCTCATAGAGATCATTTGAGTGAGGATACTATTATTGTTATGAACCCATAGGTTTTTCTTATATGTGTGGGGTTATTATATATATTTTATCTTTTTTTTATTTATATGCAAACATAAACTGCATCGATCACTATGTTCCGACACTGAAATATTTTTGGCATGTTTTTTGCATTATCCAAAAGGTGAGGAAAAATGACAAGATACCCCTTTATTCCTATTGTCCCTTCCAATAAATATTGATATGTATGAGTTATTATGGGAAGAAGGAAAATTTTCACCTATGGTTCTTTTTTATGAGATGATGATGTGGTTTATGGTGGGGGTTATGCGTGGTAGGAGAAGGGAACAAGGTTCATTCCATTCATGTTCATTATAACCTACTATATAGTTACGGATGTGGTAGAGATATGATGTGATGGTCTAGGTTTCTTGGGGTGAGATGATATATAATGTCCCATGTGTCTTTAGAGGGGATGTAATGACTAGTTTCATTAGTTATGTTTAGCCATATGTATTTTCCCATGTGTCTCCATGTAGGATTACACAAAAGAGAAACGAGTGCCCAGACGTAAAATGTTTTGGTGTGAGAGTGAAAAATTAGTGGGAAAGTGGTGTGGGGTTATCCAA
Source organism: Viscum album (assembly GCA_963277665.1). NCBI lineage: Eukaryota > Viridiplantae > Streptophyta > Magnoliopsida > Santalales > Viscaceae > Viscum > Viscum album. Next base: position 451,673,567 of record OY728120.1, on the reverse strand, counting down.
TAATTGATATGATTTATATTATGTCACTATACTTGGATATTTTATTTTGTGAGCATGACATTGTGGGCATGGGGTTAGTTAGTAGATCATCTTAGGTGTTTTTGGTTCTACTATTTTCTCACAGGTGAATTAGTATTCTATTTTCACATGTCCATGAGAGACCATGGGTATTATCCCACTAATTTTACACATTATTCTCACCACATGTATGTATATAATATTATTCATGTTTCCTGATGGACTATGTGGTCCATTGTGGTCATTACTAGATCAAGAAATGGATCTATTGAGGTGTCCTAACCTTAGGATTTTCTTTTGGTATTTATTGGATACTCTTGTATCTATTTTCATTATAAATTCGTTGTGAGATGGTTTTGGTTTCCTTTATTTTATATTATTTCATGGAGTTAATTTGTGTTTTATTATCTTATCTCTTGATCCTACACCATATTTGAGGCTATAACATTACATACGTGATATTTTTCTACCCTCGGTGCTAGTCACCACGTCATGGACTACAAATGGTAGGAATCAGAGGTCATTATCTCTCCTCCTTCATTTCCAACCATGGATGGGTACCTTTGGAGGGGGTTCTTGTGACATATTAGTATCATAGGGTTTAGTTAAGATATAGGATAGATTTTGGATTTAGTAATAGTAATTATTTCATGGGTATATTGGTAAATGACATTCGTTGATCTTGGCGTGTGATATAAGCTAGATAAGACTATCCCGGACATGGGATTTTAGTTCCCCTTATGATTGGATGTAAGGACTCTAATCCTATTGAATTACCAAGTCAGGTGATTCCTATTTCATTGTAGATACCTAAGGGAGGTAAATGCATCATGATTTTTTGGTTTCTTATCTGAATTAGGTGATCTTGGGAAGATTAAATGAAATAAATGAGTATTAGTAAAATTTGATACTATTGGGATTAGTATATCCTTGTTTTTTCTATCAATTTTGGTTCATGGGAATTGTCTATTTGATTTTTGGGGTGGTGAGGTTTAGTAGGATAACCCAGTTTACTATAGGGTTGAACTATTCAAGGGGTATGATCGATGATAATGTAATTTTAATGCCTTTTATCCCTAAGAATTAGTGAAGTATGAGGGAATAATTTTTGATCTATAAATATTGAACTTGTTGGACGATATTGAGATATCATTCAGTTTGATCTAGGTCCAAGTGTGGTACTGAGTCTTGTGGGTAGTTAGTTAAATGAGGGATGAATCACATCATTTTTTGGAATTATATATGGGTAACTGAAAGGATTTAGAAGTTTCTTGGGTAGAAATTTTTAAGGAGTTTCAAGTGGAGTTCCTATAGTCGGACATAAATGAGGTGAAGAGGTTTCAGTAAGGGAGTATATCTATGTGGGATCTTGGGATCAATTTTAGAGATATTTAATATTTTTCCCTAATATTTTTTCTAATGAATAGTCCCATATATATCATTTTTAGGAGAAACTCCTCCCTTCTATGTAGTATAAATTTACTCATTTTACATTTCCATTGTACTTTGAGGTTTAAAAAAGGAGGAGGTGATTGAGTGTATATAATCATGGTGATGTTTACCGTGATGGGGTAATGATAAGAGTTCCTTATGTAGTATATTTTTCATTATAAGGTATCATGCACTAGGTTCTTAAAGTGTTCGACTAGTGGGGGTCGACCTCAGTTGCTTATTTTTAGGTCTTTTGGGGAAAGTAGTTTTCCTAAATTTCCCTAGGGTATTAGGACAATGTGTTTCAAAAATGGAGTCCATGTTCATCATTATAATTTGTGTCTAGTGGTTCTTAAAGATTAGAATATTGGAGATGTTCAAGTGTAGTGTCATCCTCAATAGCAGTATCTAGTGTGTCCATTTCATCAGTAGGGGAAGCAGGAATTTAGAATATCGAGATGAGATGGAGAAATTAGAGGTCTACCTCAGGATGTTCCATGTATTCATAGACCCAAACCTAAGTATGGTCATGGTGTATTTTTTTATCTATGTGTTAGGGGATTTTTGTGTGGATAGTTTCTTATATTTGAGGTTCCAACATGAGGGTGGCCAAAAAATCTCAAAAGGTATGATCATCTTGTTGTACACTCTTGGTTTTTCCTTATCTAATTCAATATATTCACACTTATTTGTCTCTACCTATCTAGTCTGTTATCTAGGACTATGTGAGGATTGTATTCTCATGGCCCTAGTGTTGATAACTCCAGTAAGATGTTAGAATAACATGTTTGATTTTTATTGGGGTGTAGAATGGTGATGGGGAAACATCAAATATGTGGGGATATTTTCTTTCTACTAATATAGATGTGAGATTTTATCCTCAACATCAATTTGTTGTATACCATGCATGAGATTATTTAATTCTTCTAAATGAGGGTCATTTTTATGGATTAGTTTGGTCTTCATATAGTTTTTTTAGAGAATAGGGTTCTTATATGGTCATTAGTTGTGTGGAGCCCCTTCGTTTCTTGATGGAAGGGTTTTCTGTAGAATAAGTAGGTTCTAGGATGGTGGAGGCTACCAGGGTCACCAGGGAGTTTCCAGATTTCTCCCTAAGTATGTTGTGACACTAACCCCTTGACACAATTTTAAGAAAAAGATATACTTATATCTAGGTGTATCTCCAATCTCGATAGATCCTTATCAAATGGAACCCTCTATGTTATGGGAGTTAAGGAATTAGATAGATGATTAGATAAAGAATGGTTTCATTTAACCTAGTATATCACCATGGGTTACTCTAATGTTATTCGCTAAGAAGGTAGAAGGTACTTTGAGGCAGTGTATAGACTATTGAAGGTTAAATTGGGTAACTGTAAAGAATAATTACATTATTATGGGGATCGATGATCTTTTCAACTAGTTGAGAGGTAAGAGTTGGTTTTCTATGATCAATTTATAGTTTAGGTACCCCTAGTTGCGGGTAAGGGATTATGATATCCCGAATAATACCATCTAATGGAGGTATAGGAACTTAAATTTTGTGGTGTTTTCATTCAGTGTCATGAAAACACCATCTATCTTAATGGGTTTCATGAACTCCAAGTTTAAATAGTTCCTAGACCAGTTTGGAATCATTTTCATCAATGATAACATGATCTACTCAAAGTCAGAGGAGGAGCATGCCGATAATCTCAAAGCTATATTACATATACTTTGAAACAAATAACTCTATGTGTATCTATAAAAGTTCAATTTTTTGTACATGAGAGGTGAATTTACTTAGGAAAGTTGTGTCCTGGTAGGATGTTGTTGTAGACCCATCAAATATCAAGGCAGTTGTTTCATAGGAAACATCAAAGAATGTGATAGAGGTTCGTAGTTTCTTCATCCTTGTAGTTTATTACTAAAGGATCATGTCCTATTTATCATGGATTGCGGACATGTTGATATCATTAACCAGTATGGACCATGCATTTATTTTGAGAGATCAATTTCAGAAAACATTCTTCTACTTATAGGGGATATCAATCATCACTCCAATGATTTAGTTTTTTCAGAGTAAAGGGGTGATAAAGGTTTTATATGATGCTTATTTCCTAGTCTTAAGATGAATATTAGTGAAATAAAATGAAGTTATATCATATGTGTCTAGGAAATTATACACCCATGAGTGTTATTATACCAAACATGATCTATATCTAACAACGGTTGTGTTTTTACTAAATTTTTGGCAATATTAACTCATTAAGGAATACTTTACAGTATTCAATGATAAAAATAGATTGAGGTATATCTTTTCTCAATGTGATCAAAATATATGGAAACTAAGTTGGATACATTGTTTCCAATACTATGACTTTGAGATCTTATATACCCTAAGAAATGGAAATTTTTTGGCTAGCGCATTGAGTAGGAAGTCATGAAATTGTTTCTTTTTTGTGCTCGAACATTCCTTAAGGGTAATGGAGGAGTCAACATCCCTACACTTAGATGCAAGGGTGTTTGATAAATTATATTTAATTTTTTAGATGATTGTGCAGTTTTCTATTATGTAGTAGTTGTAGGTGTCTCGGTGGGATGGCCTGGAGGAAAAGGAAATACATAACCATGTTGGCTATAGTGATGCCCAAGATGGATAATCAGAGGATGGTCGGAACTATATTTGTTTAGGGGTGGATATTTGTTCTGGTGGTGGTTCGAGGGGGATTCCTTTTGTAGTTTAATATACCACCTTTAGTAGTACATCAGTGAGTATTTAATTTTTAATTTTCTTTGAGAATTAAAATTTGGTGGATATAGATGAAATGGGAGGTGGAAAATTTTATGGCTCGATTTCTAGATTTATTTCAGTTAAAGGTAGAGCATCATGTCCCTATGGGTCTGTTGAAGCCCTTATATATTTTTAAGTGGAATTGGGAGTATATATCTATAGACTTATTTGAAGGGTTATCCAAAAATTATGGAGTTTATGATGCTATTTGGGTAATAAGGGATCAGCTGATGAATTCAGATCACTTCCATATCATCAAAGAGTTGGGCACTATGGATTTTTTGTAAAGGAGGTATATGGATAATATTAAGTAACTATATTTAGTTACAAGATCCATTGTCTTAGATTTAGGTGCTAGTTTTACGTCATAAATGTAGAGAGGATTTCAATATTCTTTTGTCACTCAGTTACAATTCGTCACTTCATTCCAGCCTCAAACAGAAGGGAAAATGGAATGGACCATCCAGACACTAAAGGATATGTTTCAAGCATGTATCATAGACTTCTACTGATCATAGGAAATGAAATTTCATTTGGTTTATTTCCCTTTTAACAAAATACACCACTCATCCATCAATGTGGATTTTTTCAGGCTTTATACATGTGAACATTTCATTCTATGTTGTGTTGGGATGATGTTGGGGAATCATAATTTATTTGATATATTGTGGTGTAGAGAGTGAAAGAGAGGGTTCTTGTGGTTTGTGAGAGAATGAATATAGTGCAGGATGTTCAGGAGGCCTATGATAATCATAAGAATATGACCATGGAGTTTGAGTATGGATACCATGTGTTCTTAATGTTTTCCACTCATCACGGATAGTGTATATTTAGAAGGGGAGTAATAATTCTCCTCAGTTCATGGGACCTTTCACAGTATCAGGCCAAATTGGCGTAGTGGAATATTAGTTTGTACTTTGACCATGGTTGGATGGGATTCATGATGTATTCCACAAGTCATAGATCTGAATATAACTTTCTGGAAACACCCATATATTTGAATTAGGATAAATGGATATTGAAGTGGATGAAATTTTCATAAAGTGGCATGTAGATATCTAGGATTATAAGTAGAAAGTTTTGTGTCTACAAACCATTCTTTTAGTTCATGTTCTATAGAGGTAGGGTGGTTTGGAAGAGAGTACATAGGAGTGTGAGGTGTATATTCATTCCAGGTACCCTGAGTTGTTTTGAGTTTTTTTTCTTATCGATGTTATTCTTGAATCTTATTAGTTTATGTAATGCGCATATTTTTCATTGATGATGACGTGTGTAAAAGATTCAATATTCTAAAAAATTTAAAAACTTTCCTAATCAATATGTGTTATATTACATATCTTAAAACTATGAATATTAGTTATTGTTACCCAATGCAGATAAAATTTTAGTATAGAAGTTGGATTTCCTTGATTTTTTGTGTCTGGGGTCATGTTGTGTGGTTGTTTTTGTAGCTTTCATCTTGGGATATATGGATATTGTGATGGTCATGAGAAAAGGTTTTCTATTGTGATATGTGTGTATAGAGGAATTAATTTTTTGTGTGGTATGTTTTTACAGACATTTTTTGGCATGTCCTATTGTGTTTAGTTGGTGGTAGTGTTATGGGTGTAATGAGATCTTTGAGAGGTATCTCACATGATGGTTGTACAGACCCTAACCTATCCTTTTTGGGTGTGGTTCAAATTCCAATGGATGATATTAGTTTTAGAGGTATTTTATGTAATGATCTAGATGTTACAATCTATTACTCTATTTGAATTCTGATGATGAAGGTTCCTAAAGTGAGGTTCTGTGGAATTTTGAGGAAAAAATGAGGAGTTGCAGCTGAAGAATGTAGCTGTGAATTATTTTATAATATAGATAGGTTGGTTATGGCCTGAATCCTTGGTGTAGAGTTTGTTTGTTTTTTCATTTTTTATCATGTCTATGGCATAGTCACCTGGATTCAATATAGATTATGATAAGAACACTTTTGTGGTTTTTTCAATTTAGGGGTAAATGTGTTGTGGATATGGGTTTCAGAGTGGCCTACTTATTGGTTAATGGGTTTTGTTCCATGTTTGTCTCAGTTGCACCATATTCCCCCACCATATTTTTTGGATTAGTGTTTTAGGCCTCACTATATTTCTCTAACATGGATTTTACATGACCTTCAGTTGTGTGTTCCCTTCCCTTGCATCATTGTCCTCTCTATTTTGATCAATTATACTCTACGATGAGGTGTGATGTGATGTGGTTTTATTTTTTCTAGAATTACTATAAAATATTGGACTGCATCATTCTTTTATATTTTTTCTTTGTTCTTTGGAAACCTATTTTCATCCCTAGGATGTATTTCGTACTTTTTTGATTTGATATGAACCGAACCCTTTGAAGATTAATCCCTAGTGGTATTATTTGATTTCCTCTATTTTATTATATCTATTTTATCCCTATTATTCATCAAAATAAGTCTAATTCCAATATAACGACTATTTTTAGTATTATTTTGGTAAGGGAGTTATGTGGACTGGTGTTTACTATATTTTTCATCGAGTTTCCTTTTATTGTGGTGTTTTTTGGTCATCTTCCTCTTATTATAACCATGCACAATGGATCATACAACATTTTTCATAGTATGGGATCCTTTATCTTTCTTCTGGTTGTACATGTAGGAGTAATCATGATTTTAATTTCCTTTAGGGAGGTAGTATAAACTATCCTAATAAATATTATGAATTGGTTTAATTTAAAATTAATTGGAAAGGAAAGGAAATACATGTTTTACCACTTTTTATGTTATTATTATTATGAATTCTTGATACCTTTGTTGAAAATCATGGTTATTGGGTGATTTTTTTATATTGTAGTAGATATTATTTCTAAACCCATGTTGTATGATTGTTTGGTATCACCATGAATGAAATTCGCTAAGAATGTTTATCTGACTAATAAATTGGATGCCCATGGAAAATCATGGTTTTTTTATAATTCATTTGAAGTTAAATAAGTGAATATAATGAAGGTCCTTTTTGTTAAAATGAATTGAAATATGTAAAAAGTGGTTTTGTTGTGTGGTTTTGTTGACTGGTTGTTATATTAAAGTTGTAATGGTAAACCGTTTTGATATGGAGGTAATGATGAGGTGTGGTTGTGGTGAGATGTGGTTATGATGATATGTGGTGGTTGTGATGAGGAAGTGGTTGTGATGTGAAATGGGAGGTGTGGTTAAAGTAGTTATTGTCAAATGTTAAATGAATAGGTAGGATAAATTAAATTGGTTAGCAATGGGAAAATTAATAAATTAGCTTAACTTAAAAAAAATTAGAATGTGGCTTGTGTTGAGGCCTTATTTTTTAGTGTTGTGAATTTTTAGATGTCAGAAAGGTTGTGTGGAATCATCATGATTTTTTGATTTAGGATAGTATTTATAAAAACTCTTACCTTTATTACATATTAACACATGATCTATTACATAAAATTACACTTAATGCAACCCAATAGATCAATAAGTATAGTGTCTTTGGAAATTAGGTGCATTACATTATAACTTAAAACATGGAATACAACATCATTTTTTGGAACTTCTTTAACTTTCCATCACTTAAAACTGCATGGGATAACCTGAAGAAATATATAAGAAAGGGGTGACCTATAATGCCCAGTAAGGTAATAAACAAGGAATAATTTAAAACATGTTAGAAAATAGGAATATAAATGGGCATAAAAATAGTAAGAATCATAAACATTAATGATAAGACATGATATAGCATGATAACATAAAGGCAATATGAGAAATGTGGCAGCAACATAAAACAATACGTCATAGTTCAAGGATAATTGCCAATAAATCATAATAAAGAATGTCACATAGAGAAATCAGGTTCACTCTTTGTCCCAACATTACGAATTATGATACTAAACATTACCCAATGCATTGGAGTTCTATATAATTCTAGGTGCACTCGTCGCTTTCAATTCAATCTCATGCCTAACTATTCCACATTAATTATACAACATGGATTAATTCATCGTCATATTTTATTCCATGACTATTTAGTGTAGAATAAATAATTTTAAGTCCCAAATTAAAGAGGAATAATTTTATAAATTTGAATACACTTGATAGGAAATTGGTATGGTATTCACTACACAATTTCTTTGAAATTAGAAAATCGTGATGAAATTTCAGCAGCCTAACGGCATCACTTAAAAATTCATAAAATGGTTTGATGAGAGTTAAAATGGTATATCATCATTTTTACATAAAATGGGAATTAATAGGTATATGTAAATGCATATCCCATCATTAGGAATTGGAAATAGAAGGCATATGATAATAAAGAAACTTGTTTATGAAGAGGAAGGAAGAACTCTTAGGAAATTTCATTATGGTAATGGGTGTACTTGGGAGAGATTAATGAGAGAGAGTGGGGTATCTTATTATTTATACATCATAAGGGAAGAATAGGGGAGGTTTGAAAACATACTATGTCATTTGTAATTAAAAAAAATGGGCATAGAATAGAGGAGATTCTGAGAGAGGATCCCTTACCTTAAGAGTATGACACCAAAAGCTTGAAAGTGAATTCGTGAGAGATTAGGAGAAACTTGGGAGGATTTTAGAGAGAGGTGGGAAGATTGAGGACGTGATCCAAGTATTTTTAGTGAATAAAAATGGGATATTTGGTGAGTTTATATAGGAAATGATAGGGTAATTCTTTAATATTTCACATACATGGGTTTTGAGATCTATGTAATAAAATATTCAGAACCACGAAACATCCCATGGTTTTTTCCCATGGTTTCTACCAATAGGATTTTTTTCAATATTTTATGAGTAAAAGTGCTTAACTTATTAAAATATTACCATTTATTATGTGGATGTGAGTCACACTTTTAATGAAATGAATTTAAAATTTAAAAAAATATATTATATGTTTTGGAGGATTCATAAAGGCTTTATAAAATTAATAAAATAATATTAAAATCAATTTATTTTTAGTGGAAAACGTATATTTGTTTTATTATACCCATTATAGTATTAATTACGTCATTTTTGGGTTATTATGATGTCATAAAACACACTGAATATTTATATGGTATTTAATTTTTCCCTAAAAATTTTACTGTCTCAAAATATTGTGAAAAATTAACCATTGGATAATTTAAACATTTTGATTCCCAAAATAATATTATTTTATCTAAATAATTTTCTAAATATGTCAATTTTCACTTTTAAAAAATAATAACTGACATTTATTGAAAATGATGGGTTTTTTACAATAATAGTTTTTAAACCCTAAAAAGGCATTACATTTGACTTCAAAAAAGTGTGTGGTTATTTTTATTTAATAAAAATAATTTAATATTAATATTTAAGTTAAATATTATTTATTTTAAAAATGAATTAATTCATCAAAATAAATTCCTTAATTGAATTGAATATTGCCCAAAATATTATTTTTGTTTTAAACCCATTTACAAAGTAACAGTAATAGAATTAAAATATATTCGTTATTTTATATGAAATAATGTACATATTACTATTTATATAGTATTGATACATATCCCTTTAATATACCAGCATACTCCCTAAGATTAAGGTGTGCAACGGTGATACTTTCATGGGGTCTTTTGGAAAACATGGTTTGGGTCGTGATCTCGATAAGATTGAACTTATCCTACAATATATTTCTCTCATGCTTAATTTGTTGGATCTCAACTTAGCCTTGGTTGAGGTAAAGTCCCATAGATGATATCTCCCTCATAATATTCAACAAATGGGCTTCATAGGGTACAATCCTACTAGATAAGTCAATCACTTCATTTGTCTGGTTTGATTGGATTTATTGAATCACTATATATATACTAATCATGTGATAATTATTTAAAAGATATATTATATATGATAAATATTATTATCATTATTTTAAATCTAGTTGGATATAATAAAACAAAATAAGTGTGGGTGTTCTCTATAACCATATTATTTAATAAAACATTGGAATTTTATTTATAATAGTTTGGGTAGTTACAATAATTACCCCTTGAGAAAAGTCTCCCTCAAAATTTTCATTTTACCCCCTTAAAATAGATGAGGGTAATCTTATTTAATCACTTACTTTGGTTCCCACATTGCTTCTTCAAAAAATTTGGTTTCTCCACAGAACTTTGACAAGGTGCACTGTATAATTTCGTAGAACTTTGTTGCTACGATCTAAGATCTTCACCAGCTACTCCTCATAGGAAAGATTATTCTCCAATGGTACCATCTCTGGATTAAGTACATGTGAGGGTTAGATATGAACTTACTCAAGAGTGATACATGGAATACATCATGAACTTGATATAGGTTAGGTGGGAGTGCAAGTTGATAGGTTACCACTCTGATGTGATCAAGGATCTCAAAGGGGTCAATGTATCTTGGATTAAGTTTTCCCTTCTTACTAAATCTCATCACTTTATTACATGGAGATATGTATAGGAATACTATGTATCCAAAATCACACTCTAGGTCTAATCAATGATTGTCATCATAGCTCTTATGTCGACTAAGAGCATCTTTGATGTGCTACTCAATGGTTTTAACCTTTTCCACCATTTATTCACCCATTTCAGTATATAGTAGTTTTCATTAAAAAACTTCATCCCAATATGTTGGTGTTCTCCACCTATTCCAATAATTTACTTCATAGGGAGTCATTTGGATGCTCTATTGGAAACATTTTTTTAAGAGAACTCAACCAGAGGAAGATATTTATCACATACCCTTTTGATGTCAATTGAGCATACTCTCAACATGTCCTCAAGTGTCTGGATAGTATGCTCTGATTGGACATAAGTTTGAGGGTGATAAGTTATAATGAAGATCAATATAGTGTTTAGATAATTCTAAATACTTTTCTATAACTTTGCAGTGAATCTTATATCTCAATCAGATACAATCGATAGTAATACTCCATACAGCCTGACCATTTCTCTGATTTATATATTTGCAAGTATATCCAATTAGAATTCCTTTTGTATCACAATATAGTATGAATTATTTGTAAGATGATACACTACAACCCATATAGAATTATTTCCTATTTATTTCTTCACAAGATCTGTTACAATGTCCATGGTTATTTTTTCCCATTTCCATATTGGTATGGGTAATTTTTCCCTCATCCCCTTGGATTTTTTCCTTTATGATTTTACTTACTCACATACAAGACATCTTGATGTATATTCCATGATCACATTTTTCATATTGTCCCACCAATAGTGATCTCAAAGATATCTATACATCTTTATGCTTCCTAGGTGGATGGATAAGGTTGAGATATGTTCATCATCCAATATTTCCTTTTTTAACTCAAGATTTGATGATATACATAGTCTTCAACAAAATCTTAAAAGACCTTCATCATTAACATTGAACTCTAAAGATATCCCTTTCCTTATAGCTTCTATTTTCTTTTGAATTACCACATAAACTCTTTGAGAATCCTTTAACCTCTCAAGAATATATGTTTGAGCAATCATTTGTGAAAAGATTGATGATTTTCCTTCCTTTATTATTCCCATGTCCATTCTTTCCAAATCATAGAAGATTGGATCCCTCTCTATTCTCATCAATGATATAATTTCTTGATCCTTTCTACTTAAAGTGTATGGTAATTTATTCACTTTACCAAGATGGTAGTGGATTGATCATTCATAGTCTTTGATCAACTCTAACCATCTTCATTGGTGCATATTCATCTCTTTTGTGTGAATATTTACTTGGGGATTTTTTTTATCCGTATTTATTTCACACTACTCCCCAAATAGATAATGACACCAAATTTTCAAAGTGACGATCACTATAGACAACTCCAAATCATGCATTGAGTAGTTCTTCTCATTAATCTTCAAATGCCTTAAATTATAAGCTATCAAGTTTTCATTCTGCATTAAAACATAGCCTAATACCTTTTTCAAAGCATCATTGAATACCACGAAAAGTTCTCCACTTGAGGGTAGTGTAAGAATAGGGATAGTGATAATCCACCTTTTTATCTCCTTGAATCCATCCTAACATTCATTATTCCAAGAAAACATTACTCCATTCTGAGTTATCTTGGTAAGAGGGTTTTACAATCATGATGAATTTCTCACAAATTGGCGATAACACCCACCTAACCAAAGGAAACTACGGATATATGTCATATATGTTAGCATCAGTAATCCTTTAATTGCTTATTTCATTGAAGGGTCTACAAATATCCCATTTCCTATGATGATATGGCCTAATAAAGATACTTCATTTAACTAGAAATCACAATTGTTGTACTTTTCATAAAGCTTCTCCTTTCAGAAGGTATTTATCATAGTACTAAAATTCTCATCATGATCCTCCTTACTTTTGGTGTATATTAGAATATAATCTATAAGGACTACCACAAATTTGTTGAGGTAACACATAAATACTCTATTAATCATGTCCATGAATATTTATAGAGCATTAGTGAGTCCAAAAGGCCTTTCTATGAACTCATACTATTCGTACCTTGTACAAAAAGTAGTCTTTGTGATATCATCCTTATTAACCCTATCTTGGTAATATCCTAACCACATATCCACCTTGGAGAAGTATTGTTCTCCACATAGCTGATTGATAAAGTCATCAATCTGAGTAAGAGGATACTTTTTCTTTATCATGATCTTATTGAGCTCATGATAATCGATTCAAAGTTTCATTGACTCATCATTCTTCTTGACGAAGAGGACTGGTGCACCCCATGGTAAAGCACTTAGGCCTATAAAACCTTTATCCATATTCTCTGGTATTTTTTTCTTCCACTCCTCATGTTTGACTAGATACATTCTATATAGAGTCTTGGACAATGGTAACACCCCAAGCATAATCTAGATTAAAAATCCAACCTCTCAGCTAGGAGGAAGACCAAGAAATTACTCAGGAAACACATTATTATATTCCCTCACAATGGGAATGTCTTCAAGGATGATCTTTTTCTTAGAATCAATCATTTTCTCTAGATATGCTTTCTCATTGGGAAATAATATAAATTCTTGAGATGGTGGTTCTAGAGAATATTTATCCGTCTCCTTGAAGTTTTATAGAATTTGAGGATGATTCACAATATGTAAAGTGATTTCCTTCTTGTGTAAATTTATATTGGATCTATATAGGGAAAGTTAATCCATGCCTATAATTGCATAAAATTCCACCAAATGGATTATGAAAAGGTTATATAGGAAATGAATCCCACAAACTTTGGTAGGGGAGGAGTTATATACTTTTGATGCAATAATTGCCCCATTTTTCATTTTCACTTACATATCTACTTTCGTGCTTTGTGGTTATGTTTGAATAGTTCTACTAAACTTTTATGATATTAAGTAATGTGTAGTACCATAATCAAAAATTATATTCTCTATTATGGAATGAATAACTAGCGTACATATCACCACTTCATTGTCATGATTCACTTTAGTGAGAGTGATGGAAAAAGTTTTCCCTTACTGCCTTAGAGGTTATTGGTTTCTTCTAGAAACCCTTGGAATAGTGCATTGGTTTGAAAATTTCATGGGTTCCTTATAGTTTTATCAATTAACAATGCTTTGAGGGTTGACCTAATCATTCCTTTCTGCCATTATAGTAGAAAGTTTCACCTATCGGCAATTGTTGTCTAGGTGCCCTTCCTTCCCTCACCTAAATCATTTCCTCATCCCCTTTAAAAAAATCTAGGGTTATTCTTTCAACACATTTTTTAAGTGGGGTGTTGAAATTTATTAGAACTTCTATATTTATCCATAATACCACCAGAATTAAACTTCACTTTACACTTCTTATCCCCATGATACCCCTGATATTCATTGATATACATTTCGACATTGAGGTAACATTGGACAATTTCTTCATATCTATGAAAGTCCCAGATCGCCAAGTCTTTCTATAGACTAGGTCAACTAAATAACAATTAGACCTTGAACTTGGGGGGTAACGACCAAGCTAGAGGCTTATTGTGAAAGTCTTTTAAAGTTTTCCTCATATTCCCCAATAGATTCATTGTCTTTTTCCATGAGGGAAAGGAAATATATTTCCATTTTAAGATAGATAGTGGGAGGAAAATATTTATCAAAAAAACATTTTTGGGAAATCCATCCACCCCATTACTTCAATCTCTTCCTCGGGCTTCATATTTTTTATCATTTTCCACCACTTATCATCTTAACCTTACATAAAATAAAGAGCTAGCATAACCTTCTCTTTCTTAGAACATTGAAGTATGGAGAATATATTTTCAATGGAGTTGACCCACTATGCCATGATTAAGGGATCATATTACCCATTAAATATCAGAGGAATTTGTTGTATAAAGCTTTTGATTTCATATTGTTCTCTCTTAGGGTGATTTTAATGATCCTCCTAATCTAGGTTTATATTCATAACCTAAGTCGGATTATATAGTATCATCATGAAGTGTATGATTCATTCTCCCATCAGGTTGGGCATCTCATTGGGGTAGTCATCACAGTGCTTTTCACATTGATTATTTACCCAATTACACCTATTCCAAACCACTGTCTATAATAAAAGGAAAATTTGGGATGATTATATTTAAACATTTATAAATATAAATAGGAATTTAATTGAATTACATGGATAACTTATAACTTCGATGTATTTCCATAACTTATTAATTTCTTGGCTTTATTCAATGTTTTCAATAATCTATTTCCTAAAATATATTCTTATAGGATTTTTTTACTCCCCTAATAATGATTCATAATGAGCCTATGAATTTACCAAATCATATCTATTGGGAGTGTCAAACCAGGTGCACAGTAAGGCATGTTTTCGTGTACCTGGTTACCCTGAGTCAAGCTTGGGACACCTTTTCAGGGTTGTTACCCCTAGGTACATATGTTCTAGAATCACATCCACTTGTAGTATATGGATAGGGGTGTATTTTATTGATAAAACACATATTATATACTTACCAAAATATAGGTATGTTTTCTCATACATATTCTTATCCTTATGTCATTTTCTTTCACCATATTTTTATTTGATCAATTAAAATGTTGAGTAATTTTAACTCATGTTAACTTATACTTGATGGTGGTATAATGTGGGTAAATAAAGAGTATTATATATTATAAATCTCCAATAATTTAATAAAGAAATGATTTTTCAAATATTAACCAACCATATGAGAAACAAATTTACAAATGGATATTATATAAATAATCCATATGATGTGAATCAATTAATAACAACCCCTAAATCTGTTTAATGAGAATCATTTATTAAGCTAGCCTTAGCATCAAATATACATATAAGGATATAATATTTGCATCTCTGTTAATTAAATTATATCCACATAGTATATTATAATCCCTAAGATAGAAAGGTATTAATCTTACCAACTATATTTATTTAAGGGGCATATATATTTTTAGATAGGGGCATGCTGGATTTCTAGGAATTTTGGGATCAAGATGAACATAGGATAGCGTGGGAAAAATAGACTCCACAAGAGTTGGCTGGAGGAATTGTTCGAGTGACACATATTGAGTGGGAAAGATAAAATCATTATTATGACTATATTTTCACCATGTTGGGTAATATATTATTCTTAGAAAATAAGTATTCCTATAAGAAGTAATAATTTGCAACAAGCTATGATTTATAAGTTCTTATGAATTCTAAAATGGATTTTGTGTACCAAAATACACATATGTGTTTTTTGGTTGATCTAAAACTATTATTAGTATTCAACAAGAAATTATACTTGGATAGTATAAGTAGGTACCAATAAGGCTTGATTGGTTGTACTAATTTATCATTCCTAAATTCTATTTAAATTCCACTTTTAAAATATTATTAATCATTGTATTGAGAATTTTTTGTTAAGCCCATTTTACATTGGAGGAAAACTTATGGAAATTTTCCATATGAATTTAATAAAAGGATAAGTGACTTCATAGGATTTCAATAAAGAATTCATGTTACCAAGATCATTTTATAAGTTGTAACAAGAATAATTATAATAGAATATTTATTTGGAATGAATGGTTTCCATTTGTAAAAATGTTATTAGGAGCACTATTTTTTTCATGATATATATGTTTTACACATTCTGAAATAAAATATTTTACATTCAGTAAATTTTGACTAAGGTTAATTTCTCAAAATAAGTCTTAAGTATAAACACAATTTCTTGGGAACAAGTTCTACTTATATAAATCAAAGGGGTTTCTTAATCTAGTTCATGTACACATGTGGATATTTTATAGGGAGTATTTGATGGAAAATTTCACTAATATAATTTCCAGTATCACATATTATGCATGATGTATAGACTACATATTCCTAATAGTAATTTGGAAATCTATTTCACAAACCAGGGAGTGTACTTAGCTTTGATATTTCTTATAAGTAAAAAAAATTTGGGAAATATCAAAGGTGATTAGTTGAAGTACATAGGTTGTTGTTCAAAACTATTACATTGTTATTGAGAAAGAAAAACTTGATGCATTCCTAGTAGATGAATAAATTTAAATACTAGTTTTTATTGTATAAAAACTGATCCTTAATTAGGTTAATATTGATCTAGTATCAATGTGAGGTTAAGGTAAAATTAAACTAAAGCATATTATTTCCAGTAATGTCCATATAAAAATACACTGAGTAAAATGTAAATTTTAACATAGCTTAAGAAGAAGTGTGGAAATGACTTGTTCCAATATTGGTTTACACCATTAGTTGTGTTTTATCATAATAGAAAAATATTGAATGTGGTGTTAATTGAGACGTTAGAATTTGAAAAGGGGATGTATAGGTGGATATTCAAGGATATCTTCTTTTGAGTGGTTTTCCCAAATGTATGAGGTCATAGTAAGAAAAAAAAACATATAGAATTATGGAACTACCAACAAGTATCGCATAAAATTTAGTAAGCCCAATAATGGAATCATTTACTCAACAAAGGTGTGTTTATCATGTAAAGATAATGGGAGGGTTGGTATTTTGATTTAGTGTAGTGGGATTCTATTGGAGTTAGTTTCCTAAAACCAAATATATTTTTAATTTCAATTACTATTATATTCAATATTTTAATATTAATTAGTTATCTATAACATCATGGTCGTTCTTTTGTGTGATAGTGTATGTGATAATTTATGAGGATTCTTTTTTGCGTAAGAAGTAAAAAAATAGTTTTACACTGTGATGAGATAGTTTAGATACTATGATAGTATATATTAAATATATGTTCTATGATTGGATGACATTATATGAAGGGACATAGACAATATAGGATATCTAGGTTTAGAGGCTCATAAAACATTGAGACAACATCTCATGGGGTTCTCCCTTGGAAATCACCAAGAATGGAGGTTATGAGAATGAACCTTCTAATAGGAATTCAATATTTTTCAGGTGTATGTGGATATTAATATCTACATACACCACTAATATAAAACTAGTTTTTTCCAGTTCTAGGGATTTAAAAGTGCTAACTAAAAACATTTTTAAAGACCCACTTTGTCAGCACTAGAAAAATCAGTGTTAAAGAGTGTCTTTAACAATTGTTTTTTTATCATTGTTAAAGGGGGTCTTTAATAGCACTAAAAAAGCACTGTTAAAGGGGTACTTTTATCAGTGCTTCTAAAAAAACATTGATAAAGCCCCCTATTAGTGCTAGAAAAAAATCTAATGAATGGTGGATCGTTATCAATCCTTTTAAAAAAAGTGTTGATAAAGGGAGGACTTTATGAGTGCTATAAAAAATAATAGATAAAAGCCACCCTTTATCAATGCTTTTTTAAAAGTTCTATTAAAGGACACCCTTTATCGGTGATCTTTTTCTAGCACAGGTGAAGGGTATGCTTCATAAAAAATATATTTCATTTAAAATAATATATTAATATAAAAATATATTTATATTAATATAAATATAATATATATTTTTAAAATGTATTTTAGATAAGGCTAAATATACATTTACACTTAATATGTAAGATATTTAGTGAAAATGGAATATAAAAATTTAAAAAATATTATTAATTAATAATTTGAAAATTATTTTAGATTAATAGTTATTTAATAACTATTTGAAGATAAAAAAATAATAATAATAATAAAATATCTTAAATAAGTTGAATATATAACTCAAATATCAAACAGACATAACTTTTGATCTGTTTGTCTATTTGGGATCTACCATACATCAAATCAAATATTGCGATGGGATCTATGTTCTGGTGACTTGAGGAATCCCTAGCCACATTTTTCAAGGCTAAAAAGTCTTAGAAGGCCTCCAAAATTGAGTTTTAAGTCTGGGTACCCCAATTTTTTAACATTTAATGGAATTTCACTATCGTTTAAGGGGGTATTTTTTCCCATTTTTAATGGGGACTAAATTTATTCTCAGGTCTTACATTCATGTTGATATTATGGTTTTGAAATTTTATCATTTTTCACAATTTATTTTTATTTATAATTAAATATATGCATATTTTCATATATTTACTCATAATAAATCACTTGTATAAATACATAGATCAATATATTTACATGAAAATTTATTTTTAAATATATAAAATAAATATTTATTATTCATTTTATTTAAAGTAAAAAAATATCCATTTTATTTACCTTATAAAAATTCAAAAATATATATATATATAATTTTTATATATACATATGTGTGTATTAAAAAAATATTTATATTTATATTTATATACTAATTTATATAAATGAATGTTAATATATAATATATTTAAATAAATATAATTGTATATATATATATATCACACATTTCAAAATATATACAAATAAATATAAAAGTTATTAAATATACCACAAAACATGCATGGAATAGTGGTAAAGAGAATCTAGTCGCATAAGGGAGGTCCTAAGATCAAATCCAAGTGCCCACAGGTATTTGAGGTAGCCTTATAGTGCTAAGGGGGGTGAAGTGCATGATGTAAGATGGGGAGTAGAAAGCGCTAAGAAAGTGAGGGTTATAAGTGTTGAGAATGGGGGTGTTGGGGGTGCGTGAAAATTTATTTATTTTTATTTTTTATCAGTTCTTTTTTAGCATTTTTAAACACTATCCTTTTAGAATTATAAAAACACTATTAAAGTAACCCTTTAAAAGTGATAAAAAATCTATTAAAGTCAAACTTTAATAATGCTAAAAAAAATTGATAAAGGGTGCCTTTATCAGTACTTTTTTTAGTGATGTTAAAGGTCGGCTTTTAACATCGTTCGAAATAACAGCACTTTTAAAGCACTGATAATACCATTTTACTATCATTGTTAAAGGACTAATTTATAGTAGTGCGTATTTAATAATCCTTTAACTCTAAGATTATTATTAATGTATATCATGACTCGTATACATAGATTCATTTTGTAAACCATGGTGATAATCATTCATGGTGAATTTGGATACGTTGGGTGTGTCAAGAGTTTCATTACATTAGTGAATAATATGAGAGATGATTTTACCCTTACTTTGGAAGTGAATATAATAGTCCCTTGTATGGATTCCAAATAGCCATAAAACTACATGGGCATGGAACTACATATCGACAGGTTCATTTTTGAAAAGTCAAAGAAAATGAGTCAAGTATATAAATTGATGACACAAGATTTGGAACCTTCTTGACATGATATATCATGAAAACCAAATTTTATTACATGATAAGAATTCATAGGAGGCTAAATATTATTTTATCATGAACTCGTTTCTTTATGGGTGTCTTAGAATGTTTTTATATTTCAAAGATGTACTTGAGGTAGAATAGCCTAATCCAACTAAGAAAGAAGTCTAGAGGGTCACATGATAAGTGTATCCAAATACTTAGATTAAATTATATATTATATTAACATGTAAATTATAATATTAATCTAAGGTCTCAGGTATAATATTTAATTGAGTCTATTGGATGACCAAAAGTATTTATTTATTGAGGTATAATGTGATGACACTTATTTATTTAGATAAATTGTCATTATACTTGGTCTGGTAAATAATGAGGGGGGTGATATCCCAATTTATGTTTTAATGTGAATAGAAATATTACTTAAATATATGTTAATTTATTTATTCAATAAAAATAATATTTTGTATTCTATAGGTTATGCAAATTTCATGTAAATAATAAAAATATTATTATTATTTAGATATGGGGTACAGTAGGTATTAAGAGAATATTAATGTGTATTTTTTGAAATAATATTATAACACTAGATATATAAATACCCCTCTGTATAATTGTCTAAAAAAGGAAATTTCCATTTTAAAAGACAATAGGTGTATAGGACATTTGTCTCTCTAGGTAATTCTCTCAGTCTAGATATATTATCAAGAATGCTCCATGTTTCATGAGATCATGAGGCTCCTCCCCCCTCCAGTTGTGAGAAGACAAAGACAATCCAATAGGCCTTATTGGGATTCTAAGGAATGATCAATAATAATTGATTAATAATTTAGGGACATATTCACTAGCATATGGATAACCTTATGTTGATATTCAGAGTTTCATGGTACATGTGTGGATCACCACTAGAGGTAATTATTCCTTGATTCATAAATCCCAATAACGGTTCAACAAGAAGGGTCAACCAAATTTGAAAATGAAGAAAGAATTATAGGATGAGGTAATTCATGATCTCTCTGAATTAATTATAAATTAAATGTTAGATATGGTATTTTTGGATTCCAAGAACGCATTTATATATAATTATAAGGAGGAATTCGAATAATTTGATGGAAAACAAATTCTTATCACCTCCCCACATACTTCTATTGTGCCTCAGAACCTTTACCCATTTCAGAACACTTAAAATTAATATTAACATAATATCCTGCAATAAAGTCTAATGAGATTACATAAGAAAAATACCTTGCTCTATGATTTTTTGTAGTATCATGTATTCCATTATTTTTACTAGCATTTATATAGCCTTTTCTATTTTTTTACTTTAAGTATAATTATGTCAAATCAGGGTAAGACACATTGGAATGCCCTCAAATAGATTATTAGTTACATTTCATTTACATCAGAATTATATATTTTTTATTGTAATATTGTCAATTCTAATGAAATTATGGCCCTCTTTGTAGATTCTAATTATGCTAGGAACATTGACATAAAAAAGTTCCTCACATGATATGTTTTTATTGCTTGTAGAGGATTCATTTCATGGGAGTTCAGTTTATAGTATGGTGTGTTCCTCTCAACCACTAAATCTAGATATATTTATCTAACCTAGGATATAAAGTATGAAATATGGATTAATTGGTAACTTTTTAAACTTTCTTTACGTAGTTAAGTTATTACAGTTTATAGTGATAGTTTGTTTGCTTTATATTTATCTATGAATCTAATTTTCCATGACAACTCAAAAAATAGATATTATTCTACATATTTATAGAGAAATTATTAAAATTAGAATAGTTTGTGTCAATAAATAATAATCCAGATGATAGTTTGACTAATTCTATAACATCGTACAAGTTGAACCACTGTTTAGATATGTTGAACATGGTTACATGTCAATAATGTTAGGTGAGAGAACATATCCAATTTTTTTAAATAGATGATATTTTTGAATTTGGTTTCTATAAAAAATTATTTTTTTAATTCTTCCATTTACATATATTTTTTCTATTCTCATGAAATATGAGTTTCTTTTGTTCAAATTATATTATACAGTAATTTTTTTGCAATGTTATTCCATTGGAACATTTTTCTGGTCATCTATTTTGGCCTACCTCTACTAAGCCTTTATTTTCCTATGTTTTGTCTTTAATGTGGCTATAATTTTTTCTACTGATTTAGACTTTGATACTTCATTTTATTCCATGGATCTTTTGAGACATTGATAATATTTTTTGTTTTATCTCATCCCAATCATCAACCTAACCTATTCCTATTAATATGAGTTATTACAATGGATCCTTTTCTATTTTTCATATTTGAATCATTGATTTACTATGCATGGAAAAATATTCATTTGGTGAAACCATTATCAATCATCCTTTCTCTCTCATTTGGGTTTGAAGAAAAATCTAGTGAAAAATAAGAGAATATGCTTAGAGATTCAATTGAGCTAAAACTACACGTTGTCCTTTAAGGTTCATCTATCATTTTTAATCATCATGTTGCACGTAAATTCACAAAGTCAACCTACATATAAGATCAAGAGCTTATATCCCTTAAGAAACATTGGTCTGTTCAAAACATCAGATCTAAATGCAAGAACATATTCACACCAAATCTTCTAAGGTGGTACACTTTATTAGTTGAAATATGACTGTAATTCCAAGATCTAAATCACACAGTCAAGGACAGAGTGTCACATGAACTTATGTGTGCCTCCCCTAATAAAAGATGTTTTTGACTATCGTCGAGAGTCTAAATACTGCATCATGGAGAGTATACCCTAGGTATCAAAATCCATTCAAAGTATAATAAAAAAATAAACAAATGAAAGAAATAATAACATTTTTATAAAAGATGACATGTCTAGAAATCCAATGTCTCAAAATTAACCAAAGACCCTCAATGTGGAATGTAAAACTAGAGTATAATAAATGAAATAGAAAAATTAAATTATGAAATCCCTCTAGATTACATCCCAACACCGCCTCCACACACCAAGCTTCATCTCTTAAACTCCCTATCATTGGGCTCTTTCCCTTTATTTGATCCTTTATCATGAATTATACACATGCATTGAGATGCACGTATAGAGTGTTATTAAAAAAATTATTTGGACACCACCAATGAATCCCTAACATAATTGTATATATATTTGTGTGTGTGTTTTTTTTACATCACAACATGAAATAAATGCATAATTAAACAATCAACCACACTAGTTTAAGGTCGCCCTACACTAACTAAGCTACCGCGAACCTCAACCCCACCTGCTTTGGAACTATAATGGTAAGGATTCCAATGTCAATAAATGTATGTCTTCAACATTCCAAAAGGTCTATATTTCAGTTTATCACCCCACACCCATCATTTGTATGTCCAAATTCAACCTTTTAGTAACCCATCATATCCCACCCTATGGTGATCTTCTTTCCTCTCAAGATGGTATGTCCACTTGACATGCTTGATGAATTAGATCCCAGCCACCCATGCATGGTCTTTCTACCATGTTGGAATCATAAAACATTAGAAAAAATCCCCCCTACATGGTATACTCCCACATTGACTGAATATATCCATTATATATGACAAGTACTGTCATGAATTCCATGTCCTTGGCCTTTTTCAACACACCCACTCTCCCCCTCAATGGGATATCAAGAAAATTCTAAGCCAACCAACCATATTAATACCTGAATAAATGTTATGTATGCTATGAAACACCTATAATAAAGTTATATCCTAGAATGTACAACCGTTCATATCAAGAATGGTTCTCATAAGGCAACATACACACCCACAACCAACAGACATCAAGAATGGGCCTCAATAAACATCAGAATATACCATTATATTATTCCAATAACCATATGCATGTTCCTTATATGGAAATGAGCATCCCAAATCAAGTTTTTTTTATGTCAATTACCAAAATTGTTAAGATCTGAACCCAAATCACTCATGTACACCAACTGGATCAACCCTGTACACCAAATATCCTAAGGAATGATCCTAAATTATCATAAAATGGATTATAGAATTTCCATGTGATGATCCACAAATTTTAGAAATGAATCAAAGATTTTAGTGGATGAAATAGACCTTGATAAATCCCATGAGTGACCCAAGGTTTGAGTGGAAAGTCTAAGAATAGGTAGAATTTTAGGTTCTTTGGAACTTATAGTCAAACTAGGAAAACATGCATTATAGTGAAACACATAGGGTTACACCACAATGGGTCCCCAATCGGTATGAAATATGGTGAAGGAAAATCTCTATGCTATAATGTTTCCTGGTCAATATTAGGTTCAAATTCCATGTCATGTCAATGATGAGATCTTATAAACTAAGGAAAGGGACCATGGTGCAATGGTAATCATTATACCACAACCTCTAAGCACTCACAAGAACACCACATTTTAGCCAATGCTTCATGTCATAGATATACCAGATTTAAAAGAACCACATGAACCCGCATTCCAATACTTCACACCAAAGTTGATAACCCACACCATAACTGTGTCAAACTAACTAGAACCATCAAAAATGGAATTCAGACCGTAGTTCCCCAAGAACACAGCATCTCAACCCTCCATGATTCAAAACATGCACCAAGCCATCGAATCTAGATCCACCTAAAAAAATTATCTTTCATCTTTCAACTTAGAAACCAGCACTAAGATATTCCTTAATAACTAACAGTTTCACAAATATCCCCCTCTAATGACTTCACATCCTCAAGAAGTGCCTCTAGCGGTCTTGCTTCAATAATAAGGTCCATTAAGCTTGAACATCAGACTCCCACTCCCAGGACTCCTCTTAGATGCATCCATGTTTCCATGAGACATGAAATAGTGGCATTGTCTTTGTATATACCCTAAAACTTGTAGCCCAAATTCAGTTTTTACTTTATTACATTGTAATTATATAAAATGAATCATAACCCAAATGATTGAATAGTTTAGTAGTCCTAGAAAACAAGATATGTGATTTAATTTCACATTAAATTTGAAAAAGTAAAGTAAGTCATAGTATTTTCATTTATAAAACCATTATTATATCTATAATATCCCTATATATCAATCATAATACACTTCCCAGGGTCCTGGGAAAGGCACTAAAAGAAAGGGGTGTGCTTAGATGCTCAATAAGGGTATGCATACAATGGAATCTAATAAGGCATGAATAATATGGAAATAATAAATGATGATCCAATAATAATATATAAATAATCACATAGTATAGAAACTTATCCATGTGTGTTATAACTATTCAAATAATCGCATGGATATTAATAACTAATTTCATATTGATGAAACACATAATTCCATATGTCTAAAACTTAACCTCAAGGTCACATGCCAATACATATTATATAAATGGGTATGGCCTCATCCAAATACCCAATCTAGTTTGTATCATGAGAACTACCTATGTATTGAGGGGATATTTAATTCTATTCCCCACTAATCCCTTAATGGTTCCAATTCATTCATCATATAAATAATAAATACATCTTAATTAACATGCCTTACAAACTCAATAACTGATTGTATTAGAAAAACTAGTATATGGAATATCAATACATTACCCAGTCAAACTAATCATAAACCATCCAAATAAATAAGGTGTTTTTTATCATTATAGTATATCCTCATCATAAGATTCAATAAAGGATATTGACACAATTGAAACTAATTTAAAAATATCAATGAAAAAGTTCTAGAAGAAAATACTTTTTTCACTTTGAAATAACATATTTAAAGTCTAAAATAATCCCCAAATATTAAGTAAAATATTTTCTCTGAAAATAACCATGTAAACTTGTAAAGTAATATTGAATTAAATGAGTGGTCATTATGGTGGTTAAATCATCACATGTTGTATAAGTAAAAAATAATTTCTTTCACACTTATGCAATAGGTTCAAAAAGTAGCTCATTTATAAAATAACAAGAAGATTACTTTTAAACAATTTTTAAAAAGTAATACATAGTTAAAATTTTCATTAATAAATAGTTGAATAATTTTAAATCATCCTTTTTGAAATTTTAAGGAAAATATAGAAATTGAAGGAAAATATTATCAACTAAGTAGAAAAAATGTTGGTTTTCTTTAAAACCATTATTTTTGAATCTTGAGTAATTAAAAAAAGGAAAATGAAAGTAAATATTTTAATTTATAGGAAAAAACTATATGAGAAGAAAATATATTATATTTCAGATAGAAATATCAAATAATTACTCCAATGGATACTAAAATATAAACAATCCCAAATAATAATGAGATTATGAAATAAACTCTTACCTTGAGTTCATATTCCAACACATGTACTCATAATTGAGGTAATAGAGTTGGAGCTAAACTTTACATATAATGAAGAGCCAGTCTAGATTGTTAACACCTGGGAGAAAGTGTTGCAGAATCAAATAATATGATTAGTGAATATCACTTGGATAAATCAAAAACTAGAAGAGGTATCCTAAGAGCTCTAAGAAGAAATGTGGAAGGAGTATCCATATTTTTTCAATAGATGATATATACCTTAATTTTAGGGATGAAATTATTTAGGGGGGTGATAATGTAATACCCTATACTCTATTATACCAGGTAAACACCATATCCTAGACTATCACAATCTAAAGATCCTTTATTCAAGACATAACTTAAAAGATAAATTTTAGAATTTTAAATTTACTAAGTTAAATTCAATTCATCATATCAAAATTAATTTGTTATGAATTTTTGAGCTTTTTTTAAAAGAATTTTTTAGTTGAAAAATACTATTTTCTCGAAATTTGTAATTCACGTGACTTTATCATTATATAATAATTACTTGTATGTTTTCAAACCCATTTTAAGTAACCAAATATGAATTTATGGAATAAATATATACATTTTGAAATATTATTTGAACTTATATATCCTATGTTAAACATTTTTAAAACTAATTAAAATATTACTTTGATATAAAATATTTTTTCAGTCTTTTCATTGAATCAAGTATTTTCATGGAGGATTTGGTTTTGTCTTACCTTGAAATCCTCATAAACATTATTTTTTTTATAATAAATCATTTTATTTCATTAAATTTGGTAACCAATATAATTTTATATTATATATAAATTTAATGCTTAAAACATTATTTCTCTATAAACTCATTTTACACGATTAAGTTTATTTTTTAAAAAATTAACTTTTCATACCTTTATAAATTTTATTTTATAAAATAATGTTAATATTTTAAATTATAAGTAAAAAATTAGGTAAATTTTAAATCGTAATATTTTCCTTAAAATCATTTACTAAGGATAGAAATTAATTACCAAAGTAAAGGTAAATTAGGGGAAAAGTTAAAAAGTTAAAAAAATGCTTTAAAAAACCAAAAGTTTTATAAAAAAGGAGTGGTTAAGGTGAGTTTCAACACATTGTCATTTTTCTATACTCTTTTTTCCATTTTTATCCTTTGATAATTGAATAGTAACCATACATAATTGAAAATATAAGGGTTACTCTCAAAACCACCCTTCTCATCACTAATAATATATTAACATATACACCACTTCAAGACACACCTCTCCTATGAATTTCATATTGAAAATATTACACCTTTATCATCATACAACCCTTTATAAATCCAAAAGTTTATAGTCACCATTAGTTAGCATAAGGACGTCATTTCCAATGATACCTCCAAAGAAAATCTAAGTCCTCGATGTGAGTATTATCATCTACATAGCATTCCCTCATAATTATATCCATTGAAATTTATTATAACTTCACTATTATAATGATATTAGTATCATTTATATATTTTAATATTAATATTTTATGGATATTATCATTGTTTATTTATATATCCCATCCATTATGGGAAACTAAACCATTGTTTGTGCATTGTGTAGACTACCTCATCCACGATGCAACGTGTTTCGTTTTCCTTAATCACCTTAAAAGAATGGGTATTAGGATAGTATAAATGGATAAATATTATGTTTATTATATCATTAAGTTTACTGTAAAAAAATTATAAAACCTATTAATTTATGATCAACAAACAATCATCATGAATTAAATTATTTGAATTATGTGTATTAAGAGGACAAACTTTTATTAAAATTGTGTAAACATTTCGCATCTATTAATTATTCTTATAATTACTTAAAATTTACATATATAACACTAATAAAAAATAAATAAAATCATTATTTTTCTATTATAATTATATTACAATAAACCCACCTCATAATCATTCATTAAATCTGGGTATGTTCATGTTTGGGTCAGTTTAGTACCTAATTGAACAATACTATGAACATACATCATTAATGGCTATGGAAACCTAATTATTATTATAATATGAAAAAAATGTGTGAATAATGATTTTTTTTGGTATATTTTATATCAATATTTAATTCATTATTTAAGAAAACACACTTCGATTGTCAAGAATCACCAAAACATGCTTGTTATCAATTTCATATTCCAGGATAAAGACTAAAAGACTAATGAAAGGAGTTTTAAACATCATAAATAATTATAAATAATCCCTTAAAGTAACTTTAATGAACTATTAATGATTAACATTGGAATAGGAATGAATATGAACACTTCCATTATGAAATGATTACAAACAAACAAAACTATAAATACCTGATGTGAAAAATCAAAAGAATTCATATAGAGAATGGTTATTTACAAATAGTATGAATGTAAATGGATATGATAAAGGTTATGAATTAAGTGATTATTATATCAATATTTTGGTATAGGAGGTTAAAAGTATGTTTTCAGATGTTAGGATAATAGGTAAGGGTTTTTCATCCCAAATTCTTCTCTTTAATACATGTTTTATATTATGCATCTAATTTCCCTGTATGTGGTTTATATATGTTTCCTATATTTGATGTTATATCATGAAATGATTTTATTCACAATATTTTTTAGATCAAATTTGAGTCATCTCTTTCAAGTGGTTATTATTGAATTACTATCAATGAGATATGTGTGGTTCTTCCATCTTAATTTGTATTATATGAGAATATTATTATAATGATCACCTTTTGTGGTGCCTAAATTTCCATGGAATACTTTATCTATATTACTCATAAGATTTATGGGATTTATAAGTCTATATTATTATCCCTACCTCATATTCTTTTGATTTAATAGTTACCAAAACCATTGTAAAACTCAATATTATCCATGGTGGAAAAACCATCATAAGTTTTAGTAATGTAAAATTGTGTAATTTAATAGAAAATATGTCTCTATCTAGATACTGGAAATTTAATGTAGTTGTGGCATAGATGAGCCTATGGTTAATCACCCTAAAAATGGGTGTATGGTCATTGACTCAATCATCTCCTTCATGCTCAACAAGTGGGCATAAGACCAAACACCTGGTGAGACCCTCTCGGGTGATATGCTTTCGAATATTCACATGCTCTTAATGAGCCATGATAAAAGAATTTTCCTACTATTGCCTTGGTCAATGAGAAATGAAACTATTGAACCTAATTACTATAATACCTGAATAACTCAACACATTGAAAGTACCATTCCCCTATATTTCATTGATAAAGATACTTCATGTTAAATTGATGATACCCCATAGCTTCTATGTTTATTAAGAGATGTTTTCCTAGACTTTCACACAATAATTTTTTGAAATGAGAAGTATTTTTTGCTGAATGGCCCGAAGGACTTTTTTTATTATTTTTGATAATACACCTTTCAAGGGGTGAGTTGGAACCCTTACAAGGCCCAAAGGCTTAGAGACAATTACATAACCCGTAGGTCTTAGAGGAAATCACCTAGACAAGACAACTTGGAACTGCTCCTCCCTAGCACATGTCATGATATCAGCACTGCCCCTTCATAAGGCTGGTCAGCTAGTTGTCCTCTAGAGAGCTGCACAGGCCCGGTACCGATGGCAATGTCATATCCTCTTGTTCTTCCAATTCTGGTTAGCTCTTCTCTAGTGAATGTGCCTGCTTTGATCCTCATCTAGAGCTTTTTCCCTTGTAGTCTGACTCGTACATCTACATATTCATGTAGCCCAAAAGCCTTGGGGTGGCCCTAAAGCCTTAAAGGACCTGTGGACCAAACTGGTGTCCCAAAGGCCCAGATGGATGAATAGTTCTAGCTGCTACAGTATCAAAAAGTGCTGTTACAGTTCCTGCTACATCCCTGCTACAGTGACCCAAAAATATGTCTCCACCTGGGAAGTATTTTATTACAGTATTTTTTATTATACTGATAGCCAAGTTTTATTCAACAATAGGTTCCTCAGGGAATGGTATGAAATTTCTTGATGACTCTTGTGGTGAATTCATTATATTTAATTAGGTGATGGGTGGAACCTTGAATTATAAAGGCCTTTGATGCATCGACAGGGCTCATGAGACAAAACATGATGTGTTTTTGGTGCACACCTCTTCTACTAACAGGATAATTGTCTTGACACAAGGCCTTGACTGCATATTTTGATGTCTGGCATTATGCATTCCATTAGTATGAGTTAAATGATCAATTGTATCCATGTTTTCATTCATTTTCATGGATATATCATACTCTCAATTTCATTTGAATATGGATTCATGTTGTTCGTTTATTCTTTTCATATCACCTATGTCATGTTTATCTTATCTAAACATTCATTGTATACCACTTTTTACTGAGCACTTGAGCTTACCCTAATTTGTTTCTCTTTCCTCGGGAAATCTAGAGGAGCATTATGTGTAATTTTTAGGTATTTGATGGAAGGACTACTAATGTTCTCACAATGTGTTCATGTGGTATTTTATTTTTTAAAATATAATGTATGTATCTAATCTTTTAGTACTACTAAGTTGTTTGATCTTATAGTAATTATTATTTTATGCACTGATATTGTAATATAACTACCATCTCTAGATTTCTAGTGTTTGGGATGTTAGTAGTGCCTCAATGACGCAGCATCCACACCCTCCACCACACAAAACATGCACCATTGTGGCTCCGCTTGAAAAATCAGTTCAACTTCCCTCTTTCTCCTTCAAAACCAACCCTAGGCTATAATTTGGCATCAAGGTTTTTTTTAGTTTATGGGGGAAGGGTTATTTTTAATTGGGGATATGGGTTGGTCCAATGCCACTTCAAGTGGCGCTAGAGAAATTGGTGGCAAAGTGCCAATTGGAGTGGTGCTTTGACCCCTTCGGCAGCACGCCACCCCCAACCCCCATATATATAATTATAAATATAACAAAATTATTTATTATAATAAATATAATTATAAAAATAAATACAATAAATATATAACTATATTTATTATATTTATAATTATATATTTATCATATATATATTTATTATATTTAAATTTATATATTAATTATCTTTATAATTATATATTTACTATATTTATTTTAGTAAATATATTTACTATATTCATAAATATGTAATTAGTAATAAATATTTAATTATAGTAAATATGTAATCATAATAAATATATGATAATAATAAATATATAATTATAAATATAATAAACACATAATTATAATATATTTATTATAATTATCTATTTATTATAATTATAATTTTATATCTATTAAAATTATATATTTATTATATTTATAATTATACATTTATTATAATTATATGCTTTTTATAATTATATATTTATTATATTTATAAATATATATTTATTATAATATTACAATTATTATAATTAGACTTATACAATTATAATATATTTATAATTATAAATATAATAATTATAATAAATATATAATTATGATAAATATATAATAATAATAAGTATATAAATATAATAAATATACAATTATAATAATTATAAAATTATAAATATAATAAATATAAAAATATAATAATTATATAATTATAATAAATATGTAATTATAATAAATATTTAATTATAATAATTGTATAATAAAATAAATATATAAATATAATAAATATAAAATTATAATAATTCTATAATTATAAATATAACAAATCCATAATTATAATTAATATATAATTATAATAAATATCTAATTATAATAAATATATAAATATAATGAAAATAACAACATAATAAAAATATAATTATAAATATACTAATTATATAATTATAATAAATATATAATTATAATATATATATAATTATAATATATATATAATTAGAATATATATATAATTGTAATTACAATAAATACTTAATTATAAATATAACAAATACATAATTATAATATATTTATTATAAATATATATTTAATATAATTATAATTATATATATTATAATTGTATATTTAATATATAATTATAATAAATATGTAATTATAATAAATATGTAATTATAATAAACATGTAATTATAATAAATATAAGATTATAATAAATATATGATTATAGTAATTATATGATTATAATAATTATATAATTATAAATATTATAAATATATAATTAAAAATATAATAAATATATAATTATAAATATAATAATTATATTATTATAATAATTATATAATTATAAGAAATATGCAATTATAATAATTATATAATATTTAATAAGGTTTATTTATATAAATATAGATAATTTTAATAATTTATATATATATAAATAAAGTTAATATGGTTTATTTATGTATTTAAATAGTTATATATAAATTTATAAATTTTAAATATAAGGTTTATTTATATTTAAATATTTATGTATAATAATAAATATAATTATAAATAATTTCACATTTTTAAATACATATTTATAAATATATTATTAAAATTTTAATTATTATTTTTAAATTTAATTATAAATATAAAATTATATATATTTATGATTATATATATATATGTGTGATTATATATTTATTATATATATATATATTAAGTATATGTTTATAAATATAAAATTATTTATATAAATATTAATTTAAACATCTACATAAATATTTATTTAACTACATATATAAATATATAATTATATATTAACAATTATAAATAAATATAATTATAAACATATGCATACTTATAATTATATATATATATATATATAATTTTATATTTATTATATTTATAATTATAATTTTATTATATCTATTATTATATATTTATTATATTTATAATTATAAATTTATTATATTTATTATATTTATATTTATTATATTTATATTTATTATATTTATATTTATTATATTAATAATTATTAATATAATTAATATGTAATTGTAAATATATAAATATTTATTTTATGTTTATCATATATTTATTATATTTATAATTATATATTTATTATATTTATAATTATATATTTATTATATTTATAATTATAAATTTTTTATATTTTATATTTATAATTTATTTATTATATTCATAATAAATATTTATATTATATAATTAGAAATATTTATTTATAGAGATAGATTTGTAATTGTATTTATTATATATATATACATTTTAAATATATTTTCAATTATATATAAATATATATTTACAATTATAAATAAATATAATTATATATATATACATATTTTTAAATATATATATATATATATAACATTAATATATGAAATTATATATTTATTTATTTATAATTATAATTTCATGTTCTTCATGATTATATATTTATTATAATCATATTGTCTAATTATATTTATAATATTTATAATATTTATAATTCTATTTAGGTATTAATATATAATAATAATTATTATATATTTATATATTTATTGTAATTATAATTATTCTATAATTATATATTTATTGTCATTATAATAATTATATATGTATATATTTATTATATTTATAATTATAAATGTAATTATTATAATTATATATCTATTATATATACTAATCATGGATTTCCTACTACCACATGTCATGATTATGTGCTTCCGCCTCCTTTTTCTCTTACGTGCCAATTCACCAATCATCCACATCGCTAAAAAAACCATCCCTCCCTCTAAAAAACGTGATCCATCTCACGCCTCTCCCCCTACAAACCAGTTCACGTGGTCCTCTCCTTATCCATTAGCAAGTGTTCCCGAAACCCACTACCTTCAAACCTGATGCCCCTTGCTATTTTGTGTCTTCAATTATAGTTCCCAGTACAATTTCACCTACCCCTGTCCAGCTCTTCCTGCAAACCACCACTAGAATCCTCCTTTCCATTTCAATCAGCCTCTGCATCGATTCATCCTCTACAATCCACTCAAATCGTCATACTGTTCCCGCATCAAAAGTCCGGCATCGCATCTCTTATGTTTCCTTGTATTATTCGTATCCTTTGAGCTCTTATGTTTTTATCCAATAGTCTAATCTTCCTCCCTCTTCCCTCAATCCCTCCAACCCCTCCTCTCCCACTTGAGAAATTCCTCGCCATCTCCTACGGTTCTCTGTATTATTTGTCTCCTCCGAGATCTACCGCGGTGAAGCACGCCCCTCACCTTCTTTGCGATTCCATTTACCATCATAAAAACATATTTTTTTTCTTTGAAAATATATCTCCCTATTCTGTTTCTTTGCATAAATAGACAAGGGTTCAAACTTTTCCCTAAGCACAGATTCTTCCAGCTCTCAACGCATCCAGAATGTGTTAATTTCTTCTCTATAGCTTCTCTGTAACATTTCTATCTACATTATAGTTTAGACCGAATGGCCCGAAGGCCTTCATTTTTATTGATTTTTTGATAAACCCCCTTTCAAGGGATGAGGGGGAACCCTTACAAGGCCTGTAGGATCAGAGATTACAAGGATCGTAGGCTTAGGAGATTACATGACCCAAAGGTCTTATGGAATTCTACCAGACTATTGACAAGGAACTGCCCCTCCCCAGCATTTGCGTCATGATAGTAGCTCTCCACCTTTGTACGGCCATCTGGCTAGGCTTCATATGTAAGCACAGGCTAGTCCCGATGGCATATCCATACCCTCCCATTCTAACAAATCCATTTGGCTCTACTTTGGTAAGTGCACCTGCTCTGAATCCTCTTTTGGGGCTGCTCTTTTTTTGTAGTGTGTCTGGGGAAATTGCATGTGGCCCGAAGGCCTTGAGGTGGCCTGAGGGCCTTAAAGGTGGCCTAAAATCCCTACTAACCCGAATTCCTAGGTGGCTCGAAATCCTTAAGGACTCCAAGCCCAAACTGGTGGCCCAAGGTGAATAGTTACAGCTGCTACAGTACCAAACAGTACCTACTATAGTGCCTGCTACAGTACCTGTACAGTGTACAGTACTGCTACAGTTCCTGCTACAATACCGGAAATATGCCTCTACCTGGTTTTGAACATAGGTCTTGGGGATGCACTTAAGGATACCTCACCAACTGGGATGAGGCTCATGTGCCTACTTTATAGTTTTTAATTTCACTATGTTTATACTAATTTTGAAAGCTGTAATACAATACACTACTTCAAAAATGGTTGGTTCTCCTAATTTTTTAGAGAAGTTTTCTTTTCTCCCCAAGAATTAGTTTTTCAAACTATATATGGATTATTCCATCATAATACGATACATCTCCTATTTTGATTCACCAATCATTGCTTGTACTTATTTGTCTCGATCAATATTTCTACGTCTAAATTTTTTTCCATGGTTAATATGGTTAGTTTGATATGTGGTATTAGTATGTACTAAATGAATTCCTATAATATATGAGGTTTGACTACATAATATGTCCAAGGTAATATTTATTAGCATGTCTTATTATTTTTAAACATTAATGTATCTCTATGTAAACATGTTGGATGATTTTTTAGGTGCTCAAAATCCAGTATCATTACCACTTATTCCACTTATTCCCAATTAAATTTCTTGTATCATGTGTTTTATTTCAGTAGAGATGTACTATTTTCATAACACTTTCTTGATCCCTCAGTGATTTATTCTTCTTTTATATTGATATTTCATGGATTTTAGCAAGGAGATCCTCTGATTATTTTTAAAATTTCTTATGCTAATTAGTGTCCATGCTTGATCTTTGACCTGATTACTCCACTATGAATCTGGTTCTTTTTAAGAATCAAATTTAGAATTATTTTAACTTACAACCAGAGAAAATTTATGATGAAATTTGATGTGTTATAAAGGAAATCATATACATTTTCCTCATGTCATTGAACATTTTAGAAGAAGAGTAAAATTGTTTAATTCACAGGTTTTTTATTTGATACAGGTATTGTATTTCATTGTGTGATCCAGGAAGTAGAAGAAGTAAACGAGGCTTGTATTCAATGAAATTACAAGTTATGTTTCTTAATTTTCCTTCCTATTTGTTGCAATTTATGCATTTTTTTCACAACCAGGATGTTAACAAGGAAGTTGTGTACTACTCTACATTTTATTCCTCCAGGTATTCAATTCTTGGTGAATTAAATTTGGTAGAGTTTGTGATAATGAAATTTGATGCAAGGTATATAATCATCATGGATAGTGTAGCTTATTTATTCAAATGTGTCATGCACAACAAGATTATTAATTTTCATGATCCCACTCGATCTATTAAATTTTTATGTTTCATTATGTTCAGCACGAAATATTCCAAAGGCTGGTGGAGGACCGGGTATTCAATCTAATACCAAGCATTCTTATCACATCAAAAGGATTCCCAGACATTTCTACAAGGTTTTTCTTATAGATCATTGTTTTTATTTTTATATCATGAAAATATCTTATAATTTTTTTTACAATTTAGTAATTTATATGGTATGGTTGTATAATTTATCAAAAGTTCATATATCCAGTGCTAAATTCTAACCATCAGAAACACCAAGATAAGTGTCAGTCATCAACTTGTACTTGGAAAATAATTGTAGTTGAGTTTTTCTTCTATGAACCATAACAAAATAGTGACTCAAATTAAGAATATGTGTTAAATAATCGTAGGGAATTTAACTTCTTGTAATTGATGGAAATGATACAATTTTCATCCCTAATTATGTTAAGACTCATTAATCAGAGTTAAATGGGCTTATTCTCAATTTTACCACTTCAAATGATACTTATGGGATGCATTTATCATTTTTTTCAATCTGTTGGATTAATATAATGTTATATATTCTATGCTTCTGAATTATTTTCCCAGAACCCATAAAAAACATATTCATTGAATCACAATTACCTCAAGAAAGTTCTATTGTAACAGATCTTTATAGATGAAAAATAATCACTCCCCTACATTGATGTTTTAGAATCAATTATATTTTGAAAAATATACGTTATGAAAACACCCTATATTGGGTCAAAAAACATACCTTTAGGGCACGAAACTGGTATATTTTCTGTTATAATTTGTTTTGTATTACAGAGACTTGTCAATCTGAAATTTTTGACTATTTTTTGGGTATCCTAATTACTGTAATGGACTTTTCTAATAGGTTGAATTACCTTACCAAAATTGGGTCTGTAACTGAATTAGTTAAGGGCGTGATACAAAAAACTCATTTCTATTCAGACTAATTAAAAACTCATTGTAAGAGGTTATGGTTGATTGAAAAATTATGTTTAGAATGATTGTCAATTTCCGTTCAGACTGACTAAAAATTTCTATTATTTGGGGTGTCTGGACAGAACTGAGACATGTATGTTTCCCTATAGTTGTTACAAGGATTCCTGATTTGATAGTTAAGGTAAAGTTGAAACATGTATGTTTCCCTTTGTTGATTGATAGGGGTTCCAAATCTGTTTCAAGATGTTCCCTTTAGTGGTTACGAAGGTTACTGATTTGACAGTTAAGTTGCTAAAACATGTCTATATTTTGTTATATTTTGAGTGGTATTGCAGTTATTTGTTAATAAGTTTTTTTACTACTGTTGGGTTTCCAGTTTACTATAATAGACTGTTATTTTACCTCCTATAAAACTACTCATTTCCCTTTTCCTCCTATCCCTTCTTATTCTTCTCTTTTGTATTATATTTCTATTGTTCTCTTAATATCAAGTTTTATTTTTATCTAAATTTTCTAGCCTGCATCAAATTCTAGTTAATCCCATACTATTGTAAATAATTATGTTATTCTTATTTTTTAAAATTAAACTAATTGTAGGCTATTGTAGATATGTCATGTTTTCCTTGAACAAAAATAGATTTTTAGTTTTCCAGTGTAGTATAGTTTGTTCCATGTCTTTATCTACATTCCCATTTTTTAATTTCCTCCTTTCTATACTCTCTAAATAAAATTATGACTGCATCAAGTATGTATTTTTCACAAATTATGAAATTTCATTTATAAAAATAGAACAACCATTTCATTTAAAAAATTATTTTATCCTTATTCCCAATGAGCATCAGAACAATGGATCTTTATAACTATTTTGTTGAACTAATGTTGGGTTCGTTAAATCAACCGTGTATAATTGATCTACTCGGGTATATATTTGTACTACTGATTGACTATTATTTTTATTGCAAGTTTATGAGTAAAATATATTCATTATTTCCTAATTTTCATTTGATTGGATCCTTTTCCCTTATTTTCTATATTCATTAAATCATATTATCAACACAACATCCTTAGACATAAATCTCTCTCCTGGTAGCCTAAAGACATGAAGCATCGCAATACACCTGCTACTAATCCACCGTCAGGTTACCTCAATCGCTAATTGGCCCTATGTCGTGCCCATCCATGATTGACCCAGCATCAAGATCATCAAGTGTTGTTTTAGAGCTCATCTGTAACCTAGTGTGGTTCCTAGGCCTTGTTGCTTTCCCAGGCCATGCATCATTTCCCACGAAGAAACCAACATCCATCCACACATTCTACACCAGGCATATATGCCCCATGGTTATTTCCTCAGTGCTTTCATACATGCAAGTTATCTTTGTTCCCCCTACAGCTTCTTGAATCTCTACAACATGCATATTTGACCTACTACTCCACTATCCATTGGCCTCTATTATTTTTAGCACCATGTGATCTCTCTCATTCAAGTTATCCAGATGCCCCAAACAACACATATGGTGATGAAACATGTGATGAAATTATAAATGCTCTGATTACTAATAGTTCAACTGTTGAAAACAAAACATTATTGTCCTATGTAAGCTTTGATTTTTTGTTCTTGCATGTATTATTTTTCCTAAGTACATGTGTGTTTGAATGAACATAAACACATACATATTTATTATCAATTTTTTATTCTATACCATATTACTTATGATTTCTTTTGAACTTTTTTTTTCTTTACTACTTGTAGGAAAAATATAGGCTTAAGAAGAAAAATAAAATGCATCCAATATACTATTAATGCACCCTTATTCTCAAAGGTAATGTTTTGGCATACTCATTAGTTTCTTATTACCATACTAAACCTTTTATATTGAGAGGTGTATTTTTGTATTATTCATTACTATAGCTGTCCATATTGAAATTCCTGATAAATATTTTCATACCTTTATCTGGATTACAAAATTTGATATGCCATATTTCATTTTTACTATTTCATTGTGGTTTGTGATTAAGCAGTTCATTCATTATGCTTATTTGGTTGGTAGTAGACCAGTAATTCATGGATTTAACATTTGTTCTTTATGAAATCTTATATACATGACTCTGTATCTTTGTTATATCTTATTAAACATTTGGGTCCCAATTGATTATTGTATAAGAACAGTCACTTAAGTAGTCTGGTTGATGCTAAGGGGGTGCATACCGGGAAGATCTACTAAGATGTCTTAATGGACATCATATTGACTTCACTCAAGTTTAAGTTCAAGAGGAACTACAATAAACACTCAATATAAAGAAGATGTGGTTGTTCCTACTCTAAATACCACACCAGCTAATGGACTGGGGTTGATGTGCTAGAACTATCCAGTTGTGGACAAGTTAACAATAGCACCTGTTCGGGGTTTAAAACCTAAAAATTCTTTTCCCTTTTCTTCTATTTTATTTCCTTTAGTTATTTTACTATTTGATAACATTTTTATTGTGTTTTTTGGGTAGGAAAAAATCCGAACAACACCTCATGCACCTATTGAAGATTGAATCATACTATTGTTGGAAACATAAACAAACATCTAGGTTCATGTTTCTACATTGTTTTCAATGTTTTTTATGTTTTCCACCTTCCTATTTAAAGTTTATGCGAGACATTTCCAATTTAATTTGAAGGTTTCTCTAAAATAAATTTAATGTGTAGGTTATAGGTAACTATTATCCAAGATGTGATTTTGTTCACTCTGTAATGGAACTTTGTGAGACTATTAAATTAAATATCTCACATACAATGTGTTGTTGTAGACGTTTCCATTGAAGGCTTTAGGTAACCCTACCTCCATCAACACTACAATACGCTCCAAGATACCCTCAACTCATACTCCAATTTTTATATGGTATGATTTATTTCATTCAATTTATTGTCTTCATTATTGTCATATCTCCATCCTGATCGTTGTGCCTCTTTCTTGGTATTTTTAAATTCTTTAAAATAATGGTAGCATTAAATTTTGAAATTGTGAATGTTGATGAGTAGGTTTCAGTGTCTGCGGAGTATATGGGAAGACCAACCAGCTTAAACATGCATTTATTGTTGTGATTTCAGGGACCTTTTCTAATGGTCTTTCTCAAGCTATAACTTCACCCCTTGATGTTATCAAGATAAGATTCTAGATATGACTATAATTCCATGATTTTCATTTTCTACACCACTGCATTCCAAACAATAGATTATACTCTATGAAAAAAATACTCAATGAAAAGGATATTGTCAATGTATTTGTATTATTTCATTTAGTTATTTTACTATTTTATAACATTTTTTTGTGTTTTCTGGGAAGGAAAAAAGTTGTACAACACCTCATGCACCTGTTGAAGATTGAATCAAACTATTGTTGGAAGCATAAACAAACATCCAAGTTCCTATTTCTACTTTGTTTTCAATGTTTTGATGTTTTCTGCCTTCCTCTTTAAACTGTATGCAAGAAATTTCCCATTTAATGTGCGGGTTTATATAAAATAAATTTAATGTGTAGGATTCAATCTTGAGAAGAAATAAAAACATGTACTGATCTTATCATGTATTACTGTCACTCATTTCTATTTTCTTTAATCTTACCCCCTGGGAACCTACAGAATAACTACAATCAAGTATGGATCTTAATATCTTTTACTATCGAAATCTTAATTAATGTTCTTTTATTTTATGAATCCCTTCAAGTATCTACCTTTATTCCTTTCAGTTCTTAGTGATTTCTTTCACCTAAGACTTGAATTATATGATAATACAAAATAATCAGTTCCTGTGTTTTTTTTGTTGTATAATATTCATATAACATATACTAAAATATCTTATTTTTCTATGCAGAGAGTTCCTGGATAATATTAAGAGGATCCATTGATATTAGATCAAAATGTTTTGTTTACTCTTGGGTTAGTTAAAAGGATCATGAGGCAGTAGACAAGGCATCCACTGCATGATTTTTCATGTTGGTAAACTAACCTTTGTGGCATTCTTGGTGAAGGCATTCACGTGTTGTTTTTTTATGGTCAATTAACCTTTGTGGAAGTTTCATTTTACCTTATTCTACAAATACCCATAGCAGGTGAGTTGTCTTCTCTTCTTCCATTTTATCTTAATTTTATTAATCATTGTAATGATCCATTATTATATTAATATTCATAATCTATATATTATATTTGGTTTATTCCTATTCTATATGTTATATATTTTCCAATGAATATTTTATATCCAGTACATGCATATTACTTATTCATCTTTGAAAAGATATACCTTTTAACTTTTACCAATATCATAATTCAGACTCAATGTTATCTCTTACATTTTATTTACATAATATGTATTATAGATCGCTAAATCCTTTCATTCACTGTTTTTTATTGGTTCTACACATAGATAATGCTTTTTTTTGTCTTCCATTAGTTATATTGTAATATGTACATGATAGACATTATCTATGCATGTTATGGTTTCAAGATTGCTTTAATACACCGAATATTCGATTTATAAATTTGGAGTCATTAATCCACCCAATTTTTTATGATATTTGGGACCCAAATATATGATTTCCAAACATGTGTTTTCGTTGTTGTTCAACTTCAAGCCTCACGAGCTAAAGGGTGTATCGGTGGTGCTGGTGAATTTTATTTCATAACATGCAAGGAGTCAATGCGCAGTCTGGAGATTTTTTGGTATGGTTTGGTCACTGATATTTCTATCACACTCGGCAATATGTAAATTCAATGAAATGATATAATTTGTAATATAAACTACATTGAAAATTATTTATTAAATATATTATATAATATAGGTGTTTTATATTAGTGTTTTATAATCAACTATCCATGTATAACTAGCATTTTATTCAGTGTTCTCTAATATGCAATTTTAGTATAATATAAAATATATGTTTATCATTCTGTAATATCTTGAATATGGATGAAATTATATAATTTGTATTGTAATAAATATTATAAAATCTAAAATCTTTGCCTATGAATTATATACATTTGTATGTGTAATTATTGGTTATAATGCATCTCAAATCTGAAATCTATGTGACAAAATTCACACAAATAAGCTCTGGTGAATTTGTGAAAACATTTCTACCTCCCTCATTCCATATTGTCCCATATACATCATGAATGGTTTCACTCTGTTTTCTTTTTTCACAAATAGCCCACTCATACAATTTATTTTTAATTCAATTACTTTCACATGTCTCATTTTTATTATTAAAACCATTATCTTATCTTTGATTTATCTTTCATTTTTTATTTCAGTTCATGCTTTACTGTTATTGTGATTTTTGAAGTTGAAAATGTATTCAAATTTCCA
The DNA here is from genome assembly GCA_963277665.1 of Viscum album. Taxonomy (NCBI): domain Eukaryota; kingdom Viridiplantae; phylum Streptophyta; class Magnoliopsida; order Santalales; family Viscaceae; genus Viscum; species Viscum album. Next base: position 451,630,924 of record OY728120.1, on the reverse strand, counting down.
TCCACAAAATTTAGAAATTCATATACTTTTAATCTATATTTTTTCTTTGTCAACAATTTAAATGGTGTCTCCATATTCTATGCATTTTTATTCCATTATCATACACCATTACTTTTTAATTAAAATTTATTCAACGTTATTATTTCTTATCAACTTTTATAAATAATAATCTCTTATTAAAAGAAAAGCCAATAATCCAATTTGTCGTGCAATAGCACGGGCGGGTACTAGTTTGTTATAATTGTATATTTATAATAAATATATAATTATAAATATAAATATTATAAATGTATAATTATAATAAATGTATAATTATAAATATAATAAATATATAATTATATAATTATTAAAATTTTATATTTATTATAATTATATGTTTATTACAATTATATAATTATTATAATTATATAATTATTATAATTATATAATTATTATAATTATATATTTATTGTATTTATAATTATATATTTATTATATTTATAATTATATATTTATTATAATTATATAATAAATATAATTGTATATTTATTATATTTATAATTATATAATTATTATAATTGTATGTTTATTATAATTATATATTTATTATATTTATAATTATATAATTATTATAGTTATATATTTATTATAATTTTATATTTATTATAATTATATAATTTTTATAATTATATATTTATTATAATTATATAATTATTATATTTATAATTATATATTTATTATAATTATATATTTGTTATATTTATAATTATATATTTATTATATTTATAATAAATATATAATTATTAATAATATATATTATAGGTGTTTGGGGATAAATATATAATTATAATAATTACATATTTATATTTTTATTGTAACTATAATAATTATATGTTTATATGTTTATTATCCTTATAATAATTATATATTTATATATTTATTACCTTATAATAATTATATATTAATATATTTATTATATTTATAATTAGAAATATAATTATTATAATTATATATTTATTATAATTATACATTTATTATAATTATATATTTATTATATTAATAATTATAATTATATATTTATTATAATTATATAATTTTTAAAATTATATAATTATAATAAATATATAATTTTAATAAATATATAATTTTAATTATAAATATAATGAATATATAATTATATTAAATATATAATTATAAATATAATAAATATAAAATTATATAATTATTATAAATGTATATTTATTATAATTATATAATTATTATAATTATATATTTATTATATTTATAATTATATATTTATTATATTTATAATTATATATTTTTTATAATTATATAATAATTATAATTGTATATTTATAATATTTATAATTATATAATTATTGTAATTATATAATTATTATAATTGTATATTCATTACAATTATATAATTATTATAGTTATATATTTATTGTAATTTTATATTTATTATAATTATATAATTATTATATTTAAAATTATAAATTTATTATAATTATATAATTGTTATAATTATATATTTATTATATTTATAGTTATATAATTATTGTAATTATAATTTTATATTTGTTATAATTATATAATTATTGTAATTATATATTTATTGAATTTATATAATTATTATAATTATATAATTATTATAATTGTATATTTATTATAATTATTGTAATTATTATAATTGTATAATTATTATAATTACTGTAATTATATAATTATTATAATTTTATATTTATTATAATTATATATTTGTTATAATTATATAATTATACTAATTATAATAAATATAATTATAAATTTATTATATTTATTTTAGTAATTATATTTATTATAAATATATTTATTATAATTATAATTATATAAATATAAATATATATAAGATATATATATATTTATAAGGGGGTTGGGGAGGGGTGGCGTGGCATGGGGATTGAGAAAAGAAACTGGAGCGCCAAATTAATTGGCAATGTAGGGTAAATGTATGAGCATCAATTCATTTAGTACTCGACACACCCATTTTCTTAAATAAATAAAAAACTAAACCCCTTAAATTAAAAAATAATAATAAGAATAACCTTTTAACAAATTTATCCTTAAAAATCCGGGGTGCCACACTAACTCTGTTTCGTGATTCTGTTTTCATTTTCTAGTTTCTTCAAACAATTCGTATATGTGCATTTGTTGTGGATCTGTCTTGCTCAGTTTATTTCTTGTAATCCCATTTTGTTAAACATTAGTAAAACACCTATGTAGGGGTTCTTTTCTCGCTATACACGTAGGACCATATTGTTTTGAACCACGTTAAATATCTTCTCCCTATGCTGCTTTCCAAATCGGATATCGGGTGATCCCCAGAGGTTGGACGGGGCTAAGTACTCAACATTTCCCCCAACACAGGAGACTCACAAATTAGATGGAGCAGCAAGGATGGGATATCGGAAGGTGGTCCCCAACAAACAACCACGTGCTAACGGATAAAAAGAACAAGCACAAAAATGCCACAAGCTCACTTATCTTCTTCGCAGGTGGTGGATGAGTGCATAGGTCCAGGTGAGGGAAAAGCGCAGAACTTTCTCAGATCTAAAATGGGGTAAATAGGGAGGACAACACAAACTGGAATCCATAGCCATCGAACACTGGGAAAAACCACTAATCGAAGCATTTATAATCAGCAGGTGAATATAGATACCTAAATTTTGCACTGCTAATAAAGAATTCTTGCAGACCACCAGACCACACGCAGTGGCCCGACCGGCGAGGAGAGGCTGATCAAGGGTGCTTCGACCCGATGCTACCCTTGACACCGAACAGGGTGACCATAAATACATATCAATCGCATGGTACCACTGCGAGCCTACCAGAACATGCACCGGTTTCAATGGAAGCCTGGGATTCTAGTCGTAACAAAATATGCCAAGCAACATGGCACTTATAGACAACAAAGACGTTGTAGGAAAAGCCTATGATAGGCGTTGGCCAGGAAATCCTGAGATAGGGATATTTTCTGGCCAAGAAGGGAGGACGGTGGTAACTAAACGCTAGACAAAGAAGGTTGTCATAAGCTTAAGATAAGGATTTTTTTAATGGGTTTTTCAATTTTTTTAAATGGGAAGGGGTTTCGAAATTTTTTAAAAACGGGACTCGAGATGTGTGAACCTCATTCATGCATTTCCACTCACCATGAAGTGTGAACGAGGTTCACACTTCTTGTGTGATTTTTTTGAAGTAAGAGTGAACCTTGTTCACTCTTCCTCCAAAACTATTTTAATTTTTTTTTACTATTTTTGTATTTTTAAATTTTTTATTTTTTTTTATTTTTTTTTGTTTTGTTTATATATATATATAACAAAAAAAATTAGCAGGATTTATCTGCTATTTAATATCAAGCAGTACTGTCATTATAGCATTCTAGGTTCGGAAAAAAAAACTTTCACCCAAGACTCATTTTTATAAGAGGTCTTTCCCTAAAAATCATTCTTCATTTCTGATGTGGGATTCAGGTTCTCCCCTTCCTACGCAGAACATTCTGCATTTCTGATGTGAGATTCAAAAATGTTTCCAATACATGGATTTGAAATACATTAAAATATAAACTATAAGATGAATATAAATGAAACTTAAAAATGGATTAAACACATAAAAAATAGTTGAAAATAAAAAAAATTGTAAAAAATGTTGATGAAAAATAATTTATAAGCTTTCAAAACCACTAACTTGAAACTTAGAAATGTTTCAAATATGTGACTTTGAAAGCCTATAAAACATAAAATATAAGCACAATATAAATTAAAATTAAAACATGGGTTAAAAATATAATAAATAGTTGAAAATAAAAAGAATTTCATAAAAATTGTTGATGAAAAATAATTTATAAGCTTTCAAACTCGCCAACTTGAAACATAAAAGTGTTAAGTATATGACTTTGAAAGCTTATAAAATATAAATTATAAGACTAATATAAATGAAAATTAAAACATGAATTAAAAATATAAGAAATATTTTAAAATAAATATAATTTCATAAAAAAAGTTGATGAAAAATAATTTATAAGCTTTCAAACCCACCAACATGAAACTTAAAAATGTTTCAAGTATGTGGATTTGAAAGACTATAAAATATAAATTATAAGATGAATATAAATGAAACTTAAAACATGGATTAAATAGACTCTTTCTTGCCATCCAAAAGACCCAGGATAGAATCCAGGCAGGGACGAATTTCTAGGTATTGCAGCAGCATTTTAGCAGGGCACTATAGTAGCGAGCAGCGGTACTGGAGTATGTACTGGAACGCTCGGAGGTACTTTAGTAGTACTATTCACCGAAGGGCCCTTTGGGCCAAAAATTGGGCTTTCATGCCTTGTATTCAGGTAACTTGGTCTTGGGACTTCGGGCTATGTAATGGGTCTCCCTCTACCCATTCAAAAGAGGTCTTTGCTTTAATAATAAAATGTGGCTTCAGCCCCAACCTTAAAAAAATTAATTATATAATTATTAATTATATAATTATTAATTATATAATTATTAATTAGTTAATTAGTAATATAATTATTAATTATTAATTGTTAATTATTTAATTAATTATTTAATCAGTAATATCATTATTAATTATATAATAATCAATTAGTTAATTCATAATATAATTATTAATTATATAATAATTAATTAGTTAATTAGTAATATAATTATTAATTATAAAATAATTAATTAGTTAATTAGAAATATAATTATTAATTATTTAATAATTAATTATTTAATTATTAATATGATTATTATATAGTTGGGGTTTGGCTTAGTGGTAAAGCAACCCCATAATATTACATGAGGTTGTAGGTTCAAAACCCATTGGGCGTAGGTACTGTAGCAGTACTGTAGTAGCTATGGGAACTGTAGTGATCACTGTAGTGGTGGTGTACTATAGCAGTCAGGTACTATTCATAGAATGGGCCTTTGGGCAAATATTTGGGGCATACGATCCATGTAATGGGCTTCATACCCATTGGACCTTGGGGTCAAAAATATATGATGTAATAAACGCGGCTGGTTGGGTGGGTTATCTCTTGGGGGGCTACGGCCTGCCTTTCAGGACTGTGTGTGTATGGTGTGTGTGTATTTGAATGTAATTACACCCTCAAAAACCTAATAAATTATATATAGTGATATAATTATTAATTATAAAATAATTAATTAGTTAATTATTAATACAATTAATAATTATAAATATTAATTGTTAATTATTAATTATTAATTATTAATTATATAATAATTAATTAGTTAATTAAAAATATAATTTTTAATTATAATTTTTAATTATTAATTATATAATTAATAATTATATTAATAATTAACTAATTTATTATTATATAATTAATAAATAACAATTAATAATTATAATTAATAACTATATTACTAATTAACTAATTAATTATTGTATAATACCAGAACGGCTCAGCCATGGAGGAAATCCATGGCTCCAAATTTTATAAAATAGAAGTAAAGATACAAGAAAAGTGAGGAAATGTCCACGTGCATAACACACCAAATCAAAAATCGCACATATAACACATATCACTCACGTCTTTTTGGATCGGACCCGACCACGAGATCCCCCCCCCTCGAGAAGTCGGGTGACACGCTTTGCACCATTGCATCATCCTTGATGACATCCCACCTACTAAGACCTTCTCGACTATAGGCAAGGCAGCCTCCTCCTAGACATCCAATGCACCAATGTCCGGACCACCCTGAGCAGCAGGCCCCTGTAGTATATCCTGTATAGTAGGATTTTGCACAACTAGCAACACCTCCTACTAAACTGCAGTAGCAGAGTCCATTATAGTATCCTCCTGTGCAACCTGCATTACCCCTTGTTGATCAGCAGCATCAGAGGCCAGTGTAGCCTCCTCCTAGTTACCACCCCACCCATCTGGATATTAGGTAACTGGGTCCTATACAACAGGAACTTGCACTACCAAAGCCTCCTTCGAGACAACCTCCACTTGAAACACCTCTTGTACATGGTCCTCACGATCAACAGCCAATGGACCCTCCTCCTGAGTAGCCCCCTGAACTAGTTCCATCAGGACCAACTCTTTTAATGAATCATTAACAATCTCAACTTTAGAGCTAGCCAGCAGGGGTATGTTCTTCTGATTTCTACAGCCTGTTTTCTCAAGACCTTATAGATAAGGAAAATCAAAATCATGCGTGTCTTTAGAATCTGCCATAGAGAAAAAAAAATATGAGCTTTATCATTCACCAATAAGTTCACATCAGTGTCATCAATATCCTTGGGTCCTTCGCTCTGAACCCCAGCCAGTGAATTAGGCTAGATATCTATCTGGACAAGACCAGTACCATCATTAGGATCCTTCTGCACAGGCTCAACCCCCTCTATACTCACATCCATAAAAGCAGGTGCCAGTTGGAAATCCACTAATTGCTGCTCAAGACAATTATCCTCCTTTCCCACAAGCCCCTCGCAAATATGAACCGCAAAGAGGGCCCTATGTTTTTTATGCAGCACCATCTGAAATCCATTAGCATCAAATAATTTCCCCTTACCCTTGCATCGAGCAGAATCCATTGCAACATGATCCATTTCCAAATTAACTTCATCCTGAATAGCAGCCTCACACACAAAATGATTCCCTTCATTATCATTAGCCATATCAGCCCATGTTTTTGTTTTAAGACCATTTGAGACCACAGTTATGACAACCCTGCTTTTATTACAAACTTAAACATGATTTATTACATAAAACCTTCAATTGATACAACATGGATGATCGAGAGGTCTAGTGCCTTTGGGGATTAGGAAAATTACATAACAATTTAAAACATTAAATAAAACATCTTTATTGAAAACTTCCTTTACATGACCACTACATCCCTCATACTTAGAATTGCATGGGATAACCTGAGGACATGTATAAGAAAACTGTGAGCTATAAAGACCAGTAAGGGAATAATCATGGAATAACATGAGGAATACAATACATGTTAGACAATCGGCATATCAATAGAGCACAAGATAAGCATAAACATAAAGGCATGATAAAGCATGATAATTGTAACATGGGAATGTGTCAACAACACTTAACATGGAATTAGCATGAGCCAAGGCTCATTGCACATGGAGCATGAGTAAATCCTCATTGCACATAAAGCACGAGTAAAACCTCATTACACTTAAATTAGAATGAGTCAACACCCATTGCACATGACGTATCATGATACAATACTTTACCCAATGCATTGGAGCGCTATCAGGGCGCACCCTTCTTAAATATTTCATTTCATGCATAAGTGTGCCACATGGATCATAAAACATCAAATCATTCAACATAATCATTTATTCCATGATAAATTATTTTCGAATACATACTTGAAACTATTTAAACAATAAGTAAATGTGCATAAAGGTTAATACCCTTGATATAGAAATGGGCATGGTATTCACTACACAAAGACTTTGTCATGGAAAAACACGGTGCAATTTCAGAAGCGTAACGGCATGACATAAGAACTCATAAAAATGGTTGATGAGATAGAAAGGGGTGTCTTGTCATATTTACATGACATGGACAATAAAGGATCATATAGATACATGTCCCACAAAATTTAATGGAAAGATAACATTTCAATAGTGCAATCACAATATATCATTTCAAAATATTTAAAAAATAAAACCTTTTATCAAACCAATTTCAAAACCTTTTAAAATATTAAATAAAGAGATTTTTGAATCAAAGTGTCCCATACCCCAATGAAGCTTTTGAAAGAAATTTAAATTTCAAAACATTCATGTCCATATGATTAAATCCTTAAAACCATTTTTAAAACATGGACATTAATGTGAAAGATTTAGAAGAATAAACCTTTAAAACATTTAAAACGATATTTTAGTTAAAGAGTTTTTAACAAAATGAGAGTTCCTATAATACAAAAAATTTAGGAATAACATTTAATCAGAACTTAATAATATCATGAGAATAAAGGTATTTATGATATAATATTCCAAAGGAAAGTATATACACCATATAAGAGTGAATTGGTGCATATCAACAATGAAGTGTCAATGGAAATGTAAATTGAGACGAAATCCATTATAAAGAAGGTATCCTTAGATTAAGGATAAATCAATTACATAATTATGTGTGAAAAATATAAATACACCCAATATAAGTGGATATTAAGTTTAAAATAATCAGTGGTCATTCACACATATTTATAGGATGACATATTCAAGAAGTACAAGTTGAACCCAAAGAATTGAAATTGGTTTAAGAAGTTCCCTTGTAAAAATTTGGCAGCCTAACGGCATCACTTTAAAATTCATAAAATGAGTTGATGAGATAAAAAGGGTATCTCATAACTTGTACATAAATTTTACATCAATAAGGATATATAAGAACATATCTTAACATAATAATATGTAAACTAAAAGACATAACAAAAATAATTCTTTTAAAAAGAGGAGGGTGAAAGGTTCCCTTACCAATTTGGTAACTTACAAAACATACGCCACATGAAAGAAGAATAATAAAATGAATATGTAAATACTCATAAATTAATTTATATTACACAAAGAGTGCAATAAAGGGAATTACATACACCACACAAAAGGAAATAGTGGCCAAAATAGCATGAATCTCACGGGAATAAAAAGTGAGATGCAAGACCCTTACTTAGAAGTGTGCTTCCAAAGGCTTGAGAGAGGCTTGAGAGAGGCTTATTGGGAGATTGGGGAACCTTGAGAGGATTCTAGAGAGAGTAGGTTAGAGCTTGTATGAACTCAAAAGGATTTGAGTGAGGAGAAAGTGGGATCTTGGGTGGGTTTATATAGGAAAGGTGAGGGAATTCTTTATTATTTAGGGTTGGGACACCTCACATTAAATTAATTCAAACCAAAAACCAGACCATGGTTTTTCCCCATGGTTTTTTTCAAATTTGAGTGGAAAAAAATATTTTATAAGGCCAAATTCCTAACTTCTTAAAATAATGGGGTTGCTTATGTGGAGGTGAGTCACACTCCCAAGGAAAACAATTTAAAAAGACAAGATGTTTAATAAGGCTTGAAGGGTCCATTAATGCTTTGTAAAATGATTCAAACAAACCCAAAATAAAATTATTTTAATGGTAAAACATATATTGTCTGAACATATGGCTTATAGTATTTTATTACATCACTATTGAGTCATTATGATGTCATAAAACACATTATATATTTAAACGGTATTTAATTTTTACCCAGAAATTTGATTGTCCTAGAAAATTATGAAAAATTCACCATTGGATAATTTCGACATCCTGATTCCAGAAATAATATTTATTTTATCCAAATAATTTTCTAAATATGTTAATTTTCACTTTTAAAATAAAAACCGACATTTATAAAAAATTCACGGGTTTGGACAAAAATGGCTTTCAAACCTTAATAAAAATTACAATTGCATTCATAAAATTATACGATCATTTATATTTAATAAAAATTAATTTAAAAATAATAATAATATTTTATTAAAATATTATTTAATACAAAAATTCATTAATTCATCAAAATAGATTTCGTAGTTGAATATTAACTAAAAACCCTATTTGAGCTTTAAAAACTATTTACAAGGTAACAAAAATAACATGAAAACATATTCATTATTATATACAAAAATAATGTACATAACCATAGACTAAGGTCTTGTTATATAACCTCTTATAACACCCACATAAGACCGAAGGGTAAGGTGTGTGATGGTGACCGATTCTTGGGGTGGCTCGGATAACATTACCCGGGTGGTAATTCCTATCAACTTCCATTTCTCTCATAGGTTGTCCTACTCGAGCTTAACTTGTTGAAGCTCAGCTTGGGCTTGGTCAAGATAGAATCCCAATGAATCCACCTCTTTTCCGAGTTCCGACAAATGGGCTTAGTATGGGGCAAGTCTACTGGATGAGGCTATCGCTTCCTTTGTTTGAGTAAATCGGATTCATTAAAGCCCTATATTTATACTAATCATGTGATCATTGTTTAACGTCTATATTAGCAACGGTCAAATTTCTTAACATAAAACCAAAGAAGTTGACATAAATATTTTTCATAAAGATACATTTAATTAAATTAATAGGTATTTCCATTAATTAATGTTTGGGTCGTTACAATCTTCCCCCCTTAAGAAATTTCTCCCTCAAAATTTCATTTTCCCACACTAAAACAAATGCGGGTAACTCTACTTCATTACATCCTTTGATTCCCACGTCACTTATTCAAACTTTTGGTTTCGCCACAACACCTTGATGAGGGGAATTGTCTTATTTCATAGATCTTTTTCTCTACGGTCTAAGATCTTCACTGGTTGCTCCTCATAAGATAGATCATCCTCTAACCGTACTACCTCTAAAGAGAGTACATGTGAAGGGTTTGGTATGTACTTCCTTAAGAGGGATTCATGAAAGGCATCATGTACTTTGGCCATGGTAGGTGGAAGTGCTAGTCGATAGGCCCTATCCCCAACACGATCAAGAATCTCGAAGGGGGCTATGTACCTTGGACTTAACTTCCCTTCCTTAAAAAACCTCATGACCTTATTCCATGAAGATATGCATAGAAAAACCATGTCTCTAACATTAAACTCAAGGTCTCATCAATGGTTATCTGCATAACTCTTCTGTCTACTTTGGGCTGCCTTGATATGTTGCTGAATTTTTTTCATCTTCTCCACTATTTCTTCGACCATTTCTGGTCCAAGCATCTTACGCTCACCAACCTCATCCCAAAACACCGGTGTTATACACCTTTTCCCATAAAGGGCTTCATATTGTGCCATTTGGATGCTCAAGTGGAAACTATTATTATAAGAGAACTCAACTAGAGGAATATGTTGATCCCATCCTCCTTTAAAGTCCATTGAGCATGCTCTCAACATGTCCTCAAGTGTTTGGATAGTCTGCTTGGCTTGGCCATCAGTTTGAGGATGATAGGCCATACTGAAGTTCAGTTCAGTATTCAGAGCATGTTGAAGACTCTTCCAAAACATAGAGGTGAATCTTGGATCTCGATCAGACACAATAGATAGTGGTACTCCATGCAGTCTTACCACTTCCCTGATATATATTTGTGCCAATTGATCCAATGAGAAATACTCATGAATAGAAATGAAGTGTGCAGACTTTGTAAGATGGTCCACAACAAGCTGGATTTTATTATTGCCTTTGGATGTCTTCAGAAGTCTGGTGAAAAATTCCATGGTGATATTCTCCCATTTCCATTCAGGTATGGGCAATGGTTGCATCATCCCCTTAGACTTCTGCCTCTCTACTTTCACATGCTGACACACCATGCACTTTGATGTATATTCAGTGATCTCCTTCTTCATATTATCCCTCCAATAATGCTCTTAGAGATCTCGATACATCTTTGTGTTTCCTGGGTGAATAGAGAAATTTGAACTATGTGTATCATCCAAAAGTTCCTTTTTTAGCTCCGGACTTGATGGAACACATAGTCTTTTCCCAAATCTCACAATTCCTTATTTATTAATGTTAAACTCTGAGGATTTCCCTTTTCTTCTAGCTTCCACTTTTTTTTGAATTCCCACATCATCCTTTTTAGCATCCTTTAACCTTTCCAAAAGTGAAAATTGAGAAATAATTTGTGAGATGATTGATTATGTTCCCCTCTTTATGATTCCCATGTCCATCCTCATTAAATCTAAGAAGTTTGGATCCTTTTCAATTCTCATCAATGATAGAATTTTTGAGTCCTTCCTACTTAGAGCATCTGCCACCTTGTTCACTCTCCCAGGGTGGTAATGGATTGAGCAGTTATAGTTTTTGATCAGCTCTAACCATATTCGTTGGCGCATATTCAACTCTTTCTATGTGAATATATACTTGAGGATTTTTTGGTCCGTATATATTTCACACTTCTCCCCAAAGAGATAATGCCGCCAAATTTTCAAAGCGAAGATCACTACAGCTAACTCAAGGTCATGTGTTGGATAGTTTTGTTCATGAACTTTCAATTTCCTTGAAGCATAGGCAATGACTTTGTCATTTTGCATCCACACACATCCTAGGAACTCCTTTGAGGCATCACTGAATACCATGAAAATTTCTCCACTTGTGGGTAATGTGAGCACAGGCACAGTGATAAGCCTCCTTTTCAACTCCTTGAAGCTTTCTTCGCATTCATCACCCCAAGAAAACTTTACTCCCTTCCGAGTTATCTTGGTAAGAGGGTTGGAAATCGTGATAAATTTCTCACAAATCTTCAATAATATCCAGCTAACCCCAAGAAGCTATGGATATCTGTTACTGATTTTGGACTCGGCCATCCCTCAATTGCATCTGTTTTGAAGGGATCCACAGATATCCCATTGCTTGTGATGATATGGCCCAAGAATGATGCCTCCTTCAACAAAAACTCACACTTTCTGTACTTGTCAAAGAGATTCTCCTTCTACAAGGTCTCTAGTACAATTCTTAGATACTCCTCATGACCCTCCTTGGTTTTGGAGTATATCAGAATATCATCTATAAAGACTACCAAAAAAATTTCAAGGTAATCTCTAAATACTCTATTCATAAAGTCCATGAAGAATGTTGGAGCATTAGTGAGTCCAAAAGGAATTACTATGAATTCATAGTGCCCGTATCTTGTATGAAAAGTAGTCTTGGGGATATCTTTCTTCTTCACCCTTACTTGATAATATCCCGACTGAAAATCCACATTGGAGAATTATTGTGCTCCACGCAGCTAATCAAACAAGTAATCAATTCGTGGGAGATGATACTTGTTCTTTATCATGATTTTGCTGATCTCATGATAATCAATAAAAATTTTCATTGACCCATCCTTCTTCTTGATAAAGAGGACTGGCACACCCCATGGTAAATAACATGGGTGTATAAACCCTTTATTCAGATTCTCTTGTAGTTGTTTCTTCATCTCTTCAAGCTCCACAACATCCATTCTATATGGAGTTTTGGATATTGGCAATGCCCCTGGTATAGGTTCAATTGAGAATTCAACATCTCTTCTGGGAGGGAGACCAGAACATTCCTCAGGAAACACTTCAGTGAATTCCCTCACAATAGTAATTGAACGGCCTCGGGACACCCTGAGAGGGGAGGGGTCAATCAGGGTGACAACTTTTTCTTTTAATGTGATGTATCTTGTTCCCACGTTGGTAGGAACTTGTTGAACCTGTATGATGATTATGATTAGAAAGAAAACATTCACATGCACATAGAAGACACAACACTTTTTACTTGGTTCACCACTAAGGGCTACGTCCAAGGAGCATACGCCGACAAGTTGTCGGTCGTACCCAAATCCACTAATCTTCACTAGCTGTGGATTACAAAGGTTTGGAAAAATACACTCTGTCCTAGGATCACTTCCTTTACAAAGGTTCAGGGATAGCTCACTGCTTCCCTTGGGTCACTCCCGTTGACTCCTCCTGGATCACTGCCCTTGGTGAAGTCACACTCAGTTTATAGACCTAATGGTCTCTTCAATAGATTTGCGTTGAAGTCTTTGCCTCTGCTCAGCACGAGACTCTGCTTGCATCGAAGTCCAGAATAGATGCACTAGAACACACAGAACCACTGAACCGAATAACCAGAACTTGCAGAAAAACTTCACTGACAATTGCGCGCAACACCAACCCTTTGTGTGCAAAACTTTCTGATTGTGCGCAAATTTTACTTTTCGCGCGGAAAAATATTTCGCGCCAAAATCCCCTTTTTCACGCAACTGGTTATTTTATGTGCGAACTCGATTTTTACGCGCAACTCTTCATTTTTCGCGCATCCCGAAATTTTCCGCGCAACTCAGAATATTTCGCGCAAGCCCCTTTTCGTGATCCTTTTTCGCGCATCAGACCTCAGATCTTCTCTAAGTCTTCAACCCCCGGAATGAAGGGGGTCACCTCATATTTATAGGCGACTGAGACCCCCGCGCGCAAATTTCCCTTCATCACGGAAAACCTCTCATTTGAAGCGTAATATTTCTCACAGGTATCGTTTTCCGTGCACCTCTCCAGATATTTCGCGCAACCCATGCCTTTGCCATTTTTCGACGTTGTGATTCCGAAACACTATTTGCGCGAAAAACCTCGATCCACTATTTCGCACATCCCGCTGTTTTCTTTTCCCATATTAAGTATTTCGCACAAGCCTCTTATTTTTCGCGCACCACTTCCTCTTTGTGCGAACCTACTATTGCAGACAATCCATGTCTTCATTTTCAGATTTTGAGGCCCAAAAATTTGGCAAACACTGGGAAACAGCGCCACCTTCAATACTATTATCTGCTTGAACTGTATGATCACTTTGTTGGCACACATTCTGAACTTTCACTGAGGATTGACAACAAACACAAACCAAACTCCAATTCCTGCATAGAACAGCCATGGTTCCAACAATCTCCCCCTTTGGGTTTGTTGGAAATCACCAAATAAATTCAATATATCACCATCCACATGCATACCAAAAATGCAAGGATCAACTCAGCCAACACTCTAAGTCTACGTGAGCAATGCTCGGTGTAGAAAACAAGAGAAGAAGCTTGAATTAGGTTCCAGTGTTTTGGAATTCACCATGACGCTCGATGTTTTCCTTCTCATACTTATCATCACAGAAGCATTACTTGCCTTGAATTTATTCCTTTCTCCCCCATTGACAATAAATCCAAAGACCGATAAGTTGTTCAACATTCAGCTCAAACCATACTCCCCCTGGATATTATCTCCCCCATAAACCTGCATCACAGCCATAAACAGATAAAAACAGTTATATCAAATGAGGAGAGGGGGTTTTCCGGAGCCTCCTTATGCAGTAGGAGGTGGTTGAACACTGAGGTTCAACCGATGCTTCTCAAACACAGCCGTAGACAGTGGCTTGGTCAGGATATCAGCCACTTGATCATCAGTTCCAACATGGTGCATTCTAATCACGCCTTGTTCAACCTTTTCTTTGATAAAATGATACCGTATTTCAATATGTTTTGTACGAGAATGTTAAACCGGATTCTTCGTAAGATCAATTGCGCTTTTGTTATCACAGTAAATCACCATTGGTTACTTCACCTTATCACCAATATCTGTTAGTTGCTTCTTCATCCAAAGCAGTTGAGTGCATGCCTTTGTGGTAGAGATATACTCAGCTTCAGCAGTACTAAGAGAAGTACTTTCTTGTTTCTTGCTCAACCAGCCAACACATTTCTGCCCAGTATAGAAAGCTCCACCACTAGTGGACTTTCTGTCTACTACATCACCAGCCTAGTCAGCATCAGAAAATGATGATAATTCACTGTCCCTGATTGCAGCAAAAAACAACCCGAAGTTATGTGTACCTTGAATGTACCTCATGATTCTTTTTACTTCTGCCATATGTTCCTCCTTTGGATTACTCTGAAAGCGGGCCGCAAGGCATGTGGAAAAGACAATATTTGGCCTTGTCGCTGTCTGGTATAATAGGCTTCCAATGATCCTCCTGTACATGGTGGGATCAATAGAGTCCCCATACTCATGCTTTCCAAGTTTAGTTCCAACTGCAAACGGAGTTGACATTGGTTTGGAGTCTTGCATATTAAACTTCTTCAGCAGCTCTCTTGCATATTTTTCCTGAGAACTGAAAGTGTATTACTTCTTTTGAATCACCTACAGCCCCAAGAAATATGTGAGCTCCCCAATCATAGACATTTCAAATTCTGATTTCATGTGGTTGGAAAATTCATCCACTGATTTCTGCCAACTACCACCAAATATGATATTATCAATGTAGACTAGAACCATGAATTGATCTTTTGGAGAATTCTTCACATAGAGATTGTGATCAACTCCTCCTCTTTTGAATTCCAACTTCTTGAGATATGAATCCAGCCGTGAGTACCACGCCCGTGGTGCCTGCTTTAAACCATATAGAGCTTTCTTCAGTTTGCAGACCTTTGTTTCATCAGTACCCAAAACAAAGCCCACTGGTTGTTCAATGTAGACTTCTTCTTCGAGTACACCATTCAATAATGTTGTCTTGACATCCATTTTATATACTTTATATCCTCTTTGGAGTGACATGGAAAGGAAAATCCTGATTGACTCCAGTCTACCCACTGGAGCAATAGTTTCTTCAACATCAATGCCTTCAATCTGGGAGTATCCTTTACATACTAGTCGTGCCTTGTTTCTGATGACACTTCCATGCTCATCAAACTTATTTTTGAAGATCCATTTGGTACCAATCACATTGTGACCTTCAAGTCTCTGGAAAAGATCCCATGTCTGATTCTTGTCAATCTGATCTAATTCATCATTCATAGATTTCACCCAAGATTCATCATTTGCAGCTTCTTCGAATGAGGATGGCTCTACAACTGATAGAAATGCAGATTGCGTGTTATTCCCCATCCTTCTTGTTTGAGTGGGTGCACTCCTATCCCCAATTATATTGGATGGATCAATCTCAGCTCTTTGATTTCTCCATTGAGGTTCAGTAGCATTCTCTTCAGCCATAGTTTCTTCTTCAGATTCTTCATCCGAGTCAACATCATGATGTGACTGCTGAGTGTTTTGAACAACTTCCTATATTTCTGCATTTGTATTTTCTTCACGTTCACTTTGTTCCTGACATTATATCACATCATCATATGACGTCCTTGAAGCATTTGTGGTTTTCTCTTCAATTATCTTAACATCACTGCTTTCCACAATCCTTCCCAAATGCTTGTTGAAACATTTGTAGACTTTGCTGTTCATTGAGTAACCGAGGAAAATTCCTTCATCTACATTGTCGCCATATTTCCCTTGATTTCCTTCTTTGTTCCTGATGAAGCATTTACTTCCAAAGACACGAAAGTATTTTAGAGAAGGATTCTGTCCATTCCACAATTCATATGGTGTCTTCGTCTCACCCATATAAAGTCATGTTCGATTCTGAATGTACACTGCAGCTTGAAAAGCCTCTTTCCAATAATGTCATGGAATACGACTCTCAATCAGCATAGTTCATGCCATGTTGTTCACCTGTCAATTCCTACGTTCAACAACTCCATTTTGTTGTGGATTTCTCACAGAAGCTACCTCATGATGTATCCCATGCTTCTCCAGATAATTTTCAAATTCAATGGACGTGTATTCTCCTCCATTGTCAGATCGCAACACTTTGATTGTTCGTCCAGTATCATTCTCGGCGATTCGCTGATATGTTTTCATGCAGTCAAGGACTTTTCGTTTCCTGTGAATGACCATCACGCATTCCATTCTACTGTAATCATCTATGAAAAGGACAAAGTACCTTTCTCCATGAGTTTCGGCAACATTTATTGGCCCACATACATCTGTATGAATCAGATCTAGAAGGTGAGATGCCCTTTTCTTCTTTGGCTGATATGAACTATAGACCAGCTTCCCACGAATACAAGCATCACAAGATTTTTCATGCTCATGCTTCAGGTTGGGAATGTC
Source organism: Viscum album (assembly GCA_963277665.1). Lineage (NCBI taxonomy): Eukaryota > Viridiplantae > Streptophyta > Magnoliopsida > Santalales > Viscaceae > Viscum > Viscum album. Next base: position 451,613,472 of record OY728120.1, on the reverse strand, counting down.
CATGAAAATTCTCAATTTTGATATTTTCTCCATGTCTTGTTGATTTATGTGTCCCAGTCTCTGATGCCACAAATTGTTTTCTTCTTCAACAGTCATGTAACATACATTTTCTTCACTATCAACCTGATACAAGTTTCCTTCTATTTTGCATCCCTTCATAAGTGAATTTCCAGTCTTTCCCTTGATAGTGCAGCCTTTCTAATTAAAAGTAACTATAAGTCCTGAGTCATAGAGTTGACTCACGCTGAGGAGATTATGACGTAGGCCATCTACGTAAAGGACTTCAGACTTCTTTAGTTCTCCATTAGCTAATTCGGTACTTCCACTCCCTTTGATTTTCAGAGCCCCATAATTACCAAATATTACTGTACCATCAACCTTCCTTATGATAGTCATTAGTAGGCCGGCATTACCTGTCATATGAGATGAACAACCGCTATCCAAAATCCAGGTACTGTTGTTCTTTGTAGCTTTGAGGGCCACCTCTGCAAGGTTTGATTTCTCAATCTTCTTCCTTTCCTTCCATGAGACATTAGATTGAGTATATAGAACTGATGTCCTTTCAATTATCTCTTCCCTATACCCAGGTTCTTCATAGTCGAAGTCTTCTTTGAGAGGTGAAAACCTGTTTAAAAGAGCAACACTGTCTTGCCGACGAGACTTGACTTGTCTTGAACTTCGGTATGAGGTGTCCATGTCCCTTCTCTGCCTGCAATTAGCGGCCTTATGACCAAAGTTAGAACAATGATAACAATATCCATAGAAATTATTTCTTCTATAAGAATCAGTATATGAAATTGTTCTCCTTTTTTGAACTTCTATATCTTCTCCATTCTGATGGCTTATTGCCTCTTCACAATAAGACATGGTATGGCCCAGATAGCCACAGAACTGACACTTCATGAGAGGAAATGTCTTCTCAATTGAATTTATCCTCATAACTTCTTCCTTGGGAGAATAGTTATACTGTCTATCATTTCTGAATGTTTGAGGATAATTTTCAGTTCTCCTTTTATTTTTGGATTGAGGGTTCCTTTTTTGGCACTCTAGGTAATGTTTCAACATGTTCAACTTTCATCTTATCTTTCGTTTGGATATTTTCACTTCCAGCAATTGATGTCTCAGCCTCACAGCCAATTCCACTCTTTCACATGCAAGCGGGTCTTTGATCACTCAAGATTTTTTCAACCCCATCTTAACCACACTTGGATCTTGCTAGTAATTCTGCATCTGAGAATCTTCCAAACTGTATTTTCTTCCTCGATTCTTTTGGAATTGATTAATTCTCCAGTTTACTCCTTAGAGTAACAACTTCTCCTCAAGACCCTCAGCAGTCATGGATTTTTTATCCAGTATGGAGGTGAGGTCATTGATGACCTTTTCCTGCTCTTCAATTCTCAGATTCAGATCTACTACATCATCATTGCTTTCAATTATTTTAGACTGTACCTTCACAAATTCTTCCAGTCGTTCAATTTCATCTTCAAGTTGATCAACGTATTCAGTTGATTCTTCTACAATTTATTTCCACTTATTGCAGCTCTTACATTTAATCTTAATCTTACTAACCGCATCCTTAAGTTGCATCTCGGGATCTACACAAGTTCTCAGTTGTTTTTCTCCATCAGTATATTCTGACTTTTCAATAGTGGCCATCATAGAAACATGGTTCCCAGTTTTGAATTCTGGTTCTTCTTCATCACATAATTCATTATCATCTTCTTCCTCTTCACAGACAAAATTCTTCCTTTGCATTTTCTTACCAGATTTGAAGTATCCCTTTTTGAAGAACCTTCTATAAGGCTTCTCGAAGTTTTTATCTTCACTATCTTCATCATTGATCTTTCTTAAGCACTGAGAGGCAATGTTCCCAACTTTTCCATAACGGAAACTTGCGAGAGGTAACTTCCCTTTGAATTTCCCTTTCCCCTTCTGGAACTTCTTTGTAATGAGAGAAATAATTTATTTTTCTTCGTTATATTCACCACTGCTATATTTTGAGATTTTCAGTTTATCCATGGCCTTGAATGCCATTTCCTGGCTCACACGAGTCGTAGCATCTTCTGGTTTGACTCTCATTTCATATGCTACCAAGCTGCTCAGTAGATCATCTAGAGAACGTTTGGAAAGATATCTTTCCTCAAGGGCTGACACCTTCACATTATACAGAGGTGGAAGTCTTATTAATATTTTATTTACAATATCAATGTCTTTGATTTCTTCTCCTGGACCCCAAATTGCTCCAACCACTTCAGTAATTCGATTGAATAAAGAGTTTGCATTCTCGTCTGGATGCATCTTCAGATCATCAAACTGATTGTGCAGCACTTGTAGTTTCGCCTCCTTCACTTTGATATATACTTCATAAATATTCTCGAGTTTATCCCACATGGATTTTTCTGAGGTGAAATTCATCACCTTTAGTTAGATCTGATCAAAAAAGGATGTTGTGAGTGCATTCTGTGCTTTAGCATCTGCATCAAGAATTTTCTTGTCTGTTTCAGTCATAGCCAGACCTGTTGGATCAGTGACTTGTATTCCTTGCACAATAGAAAAGAGAACTTCCATTCCAAGAGATCTTAGATGAGATCTCATTCTGTTCTTCCAGATCTAGAAATTACTTCCATCGAAGTGAGGGACTCCCCTTACATTGACTGCGTTTTCCATGATGAAAAAAGACAGATTCAACACTAGAAACCTTTACCATCTGATACCACTTGAAGGACCCCGGGACACCCTGAGAGGGGAGGGGTGAATCAGGGTGACAGCTTTTTCTTTTAATGTGATGGATCTTGTCACACGTTGGTAGGAACTTGTTGAACCTGTATGATGATTATGATTAGAAAGCAAACATTCACATGCACAGAGAAGACACAACACTTTTTACTTGGTTCACCACTAAGGGCTACGTCCAAGGAGCATACGCCGACAAGTTGTCGGTCGTACCCAATTCCACTAATCTTCACTGGCTGTGGATTACAAAGGTTTGGACACAGACACTCTGTCCCAGGCTCACTTCCTTTACAAAGGTTCAGGGATAGCTTACTGCTTCCCTCGGGTCACTCCCATTGACTCCCCCTGGATCACTGCCCTTGGTGAAGTCACACTCAGTTTATAGACCTGAAGGTCTCTTCAATATATTTGCATTGAAGTCTTTGCCTCTGCTCAGCACGAGACTCTACTTGCATCGAAGTCCGGAATAGATGCACTAGAACACACAGAACCACTGAACCGAATAACTAGAACTTGCAGAAAATCTTCACTGACAATTGCGCGCAACACCAACCCTTTGTGCGCAAAACTTTCCGATTGCGCGCAAATTTTACTTTTCGCGCGGAAAAATATTTCGTTCCAAAATCCCCTTTTTCATGCAACTGGTTCTTTTATGTGCGAACTCTATTTTTATGCGCAACTATTCATTTTTCACGCATCCCGAAATTTTCTACGCAACTCAGAATATTTCGCGCAAGCCCCTTTTCGTGATCCTTTTTTGCGCATCAGACCTCGGATCTTCTCTAAGTCTTCAACCCCCGGAATGAAGGGGGTCACCTCATATTTATAGGCAACTGAGACCCCCGCGCGCAAAAATCCCTTCAGCATGGAAAACCTCTCATTTGGAGCATAATATTTCACGCAGGTATTGTTTTCCGCGCACCTCTCCAGATATTTCGCGCAACCCATGCCTTTGCCATTTTTCGACGCTGTGATTCCGAAACACTATTTGCGCGAAAAACCTCGATCCACTATTTCACGCATCCCGCTGTTTTTCGTGCCCATCTTAAGTATTTCGCGCAAGCCTTATATTTTTCGCGCACCACTTTCTCTTTGTGCGAACCTCCTTTTGCAGACAATTCATGTCTTCATTTTTCGATTTTGAGGCCCAAAAATTTGGCAAACACTGGGAAACATTTCCACCTTCAATACTGTTGTCTGCTTGAACTGTATGATCACTTTTCTGGCACACATTCGGAACTTCCACTGAGGATTGACAACAAACACAAACCAAACTCCAATTCCTGCATAGAACAGCCATGGTTCCAACAATAATGTCTTCAAGGATGGTTTCTTCCTTGGACTCAATCATCTGATCCAGATATGTATGCTCATAGGGAAGTAATATCCACACTTGAGATGATGGAGCTAAAGAATATTCATCTTCCTCCTCGCACTTGTAAAGAATCGGGGGTTGATTATCCACAAGGAGAGTGATTTCTCTCTCATGATAATTTATGTTGGCTCTATATAAGGAAAGCCAATCCATGCTAATAATTGCATCAAATTTCACCAGAGGGAGTATGATGAGGTTCCATGGGAAGTTCAATCCACAAATTATGACAGGGGAGGAGTTATATTCATGGGATGCAATAATCACCCCATTTGTCGTACTCACTGACATCTTCAATTCCATGATTTTTGGTGGTGATGGTATTGTTCTACTAAACTTTTGAGATATAAAAGAATGTGTAGAACAAGAATCAAAGAAGTATATTCAATATTCTTGAATGAATAACTAGCGTACCTGTCACCACTTCATTGTCAGGGTTCACTTCGGCAGTAGTGATGGAAAAATCTCTCTGTTGCTGCCTTGGAGGTTGTTGTTTGCCTCTGAAAACCCTTGGCTTAGGGCACTGATTTGCAAGATACCCTGGTTCTTGGAAGTTGTAGAAATGAACCATGTGTTGAGGTTCTAATGGAGCATTCCTCTCCTCTGTCGCAGTCGCAGGTCTTTCTTGCCGACAGTTTACAGCCAGGTGCCCTTCTCTTCCACACCTAAAGCATTTTCTTGTACCCTTCAGGAAATTTCTGTTGTGCTTCCTTCCACACCTTTTTCAAGTGGGGTGTTGGATCTTCTTAGCACTATTATATTTATCCATCGGACCACCAGCATTGAATCCCACATTACACTTCTTATCCCCATGATACCCCAGAGATTCTATGATCTTCATTTCGACCTTGAGGGCACATTGGAAAATTTCCTCATAGCTATCAAAGTAATGGATTTCCAGTGCTTTCTACAAGCTAGGTTTCATCCCACCAAAGATGTGGTCAAACATGCATTAAGGGGTAATGAAAAATCCAGAAGCATATCGTGCAAGCCGTGTGATGTTTTCCTCATACGCTCTAACAGATTCATCATCTTTTTGCTTGAGGGAAAGGAAGTCCCTTTCCATCTTAAGATGGAGGGTGAATGGAAAATATTTATCAAAAAACATATTCTAGAAATCCTTCCATTCCAACGCCTTGATATCCTCCTCAGGCTTCATATTTTGGATCAACATCCACCATTTATTAGATTCACCCTACATACGATAAGCATCCATGAGAACCTTCTCTTATTTAGAACATTGAAGGATGGAGCATATCTTTTCAATGGAATTGATCCATTGTTCAGAGGTTGAGGGATCGGATGATCCATTAAAAGTATGAGGCATTTGTCTCATGAAGCTCTCGATAGCGACTTGTTCTTAATTAGGGGGGTTGAATGTTCCTCTTGACCCATGTTTCTATTTAAATCTTGGGTTATCTGAGATATAAGCGTGACAAAGTTCACAATTACCACTCCCATTGGACTGGGCATCTCATTAGTACAATCATCACATCGATCTTCACATCAGTTGTTAGCCTGAGTCCTCATATTACCATCCATTGTCTAGAATAAAAGGAAATTTAGGGGTAAGACATAAAGTGTAATACAAGGACAAAACCGATGACTTATAAATAACTCTTATTTCTTTAACATATGAATCTATTGTCTTCAGTCTATATTATCCATGATCTACTTTCTAACATATATTCTTAGGGAATTTTTTTTGTCCCTTAATAATGGTTCATACCAAGCTTGTGAATTTATCAAAGCATATCCCCCGGGAGTGTCATAACCAAGAGTGCAGCAAGGCCCGTTGTCATTCACCAGTTCCCATTCGAGTCTAGCTCAAAGCGGTGTTTTCAGGTTTTACCCCTAGGATACATTTGTGCTAGAGCATCTTCTACCTGCTCGTATCCAGACAGGGATGTATTTTCTTGATAAACCACTTACTCAATACCGACCAAAACTTAGGGATGTTTTTATTATACTTAGCCTTGTCTCTAAGGATTTACTAGGTTTTTATAATCCTAATCCCAAAAATAACTAAACCTATCCTCTAATACTAACTATGACAACCCTACTTTTATTACAAACTTAAACTTGGTTTATTACATAAAACCTTCACTTGATACAACATGGAATATCGATATTTCTAGTGTCTTTGGGGCTTAGGAACATTACATAACAACTTAAAACATGAAATACAACATCTTTATTGAAAACTTCCTTTACATGACCACTACATTCCCCCGTACATAGCATTTCATGGGATAACCTGAGGACATGCATAAGAAAAGGGTGAGCTATAAATCCCAGTAATGGAATAATCATGGAATAACATGAGGAATATAATACATGTTAGACAATAGGCATAACAATAGAGAACAAGTGAATCATAAACATAAATTCATGATAAAGCTTGATAATCATAACATGGGAATGTGGCAACAACACTTAACATGGAATTAGCATGAGCCAAGGCTCATTGCACATGGAGCATGAGTAAATCCACATTGCACATGAAGCACGAGTAAAACCTCGTTGCACTTGAATTAGCATGATTCAACACCCACTGCACATGATGTATCATGATACTATACTTTACCCAATGCATTGGATCTCTATTAGGGCGCACCCTTCTTAAACATTTCAATTCATGCATAAGTGTGCCACATGGATCATAAAACATCAAATCATTAAACATAATCATTTATTCCATGATAAATTAATGTGGAATACATACTTGAAACTCTTTAAACAATAAGTAAATGTGCATAAAGGTGAATACCCTTGATAAAGAAATGGGCATGGTATTCACTACACAAATACTTTGGCTTGGAAAAACGCGGTGCTATTTCGGCAGTGTAACGGCGTGACATAAGAACTCATAAAAATGGTTGATGAGAGAGAAAGGGTGTCTCATCATATTTACATGACATGGATAGTAAAGGATCATATAGATACGTGTCACAAAAAGTGTAATGTAAATATAACATTTCAACATTGTAATCACAATATATCATTTCAAAATATTGAAAAAATAAAACCTTTTATCAAACCAATTTCAAAACCTTTTGCAATATTAAATAAAGATATTTTTTAATCAATGTGTCTCATACCCCATTGAGGATTTTGAAAGAAATTTAAATTTCAAAACATTCATGTCCATATGAATAAATCCTTAAAACCATTTTTAAAACATGGACATTAATGTGAAAGATTTAGAAGAATAAACCTTTATAACATTTAAAATGATATTTCAGTTAAAGAGTTTTTAAAAAAATTAGAGTTCCTAGAATACAAAAAATTGAGGAATAACATTTAATTAGAACTTAATAATATCATGAGAATAAATGTATTCAGGATATAATATGCCAAAGGACAATATATACACCATATAAGAGTGAATTGGTGCATATCAACAATGAAGTCTCAATGGAAATGTAAATAGAGATGAAATCCCTTATAAAGAAGGTATCCTTAGATTAAGGATAAATAAATTACATAATTATGTGTGAAAAATATAAATACACCCAATATAAGTGGATATTAAGTGTAAAAAAATCAGTTGTCATTCACACATGTTCATAGGATGACATATTCAAGAAGTACAAGTTGAACCCAAAGAATTGAAATTGGGTTAAGAAGTTCCCCTGTAAAAATTCGACAGCCTAACGGTGTCACTTTAAAATTCAGAAAATGATTTGATGAGATAAAAAGGGTATCTCATCACTTGGACATAAATTTTAAATCAATAAGGATATATAAGAACATATATCAACATAATAAGATGTAGATTAAAAGACATAACAAAAAATAAGTCTTTTAAAAAGAGGAAGGTGAAAGGTTCCCTTATCGATTTGGTAACTTACAAAACATATGCCACATGAAAGAAGGATCATACAATGAAGATGTAAATACTCATAAATGAAGGTATATTACAAAAAGAGTACAATCATGGGAAGTATATACACCACAAAAAAGGAAATAGTGTCCAAAATAGCAAGAATCTCACAGGAATAAAAAGTGAGATGAAAAACCCTTACTTGGAAGTGTGCTTCCAAAGGCTTGATAGAGGCTTGAGAGAGGCTTCTTGGGAGCTTGGGGAACCTTGGGAGGATTCTAGGGAGACTAGGGCAGATGTTGGATGAACTCCAAAGGCTTTCAGTGAGGAGAAAGTGTGAGCTTGGGTGAGTTTATATAGGAAAGGTGAGGGAATTATTTATTATTTAGGGTTGGGACACCTCACATTAAATTAATTCTAACCACAAACCAGCCCATCGTTTTTGCCCATCGTTTTTCCAAAGGGGAGTGGAAAACAATATTTTATAAGGCCAAAGTTCTAACTTCTTAAAATAATGGGGTTGCTTATTGAAGGTTTCGGGCGCAGTGGAAGCTCTCAGGTGGATGTGCCCACTTGGCCTTTTGTCATTAACAATGATCAATCCAGGATCAATATGATGATAAATGCCAGTCTCCATGGATCGAATCACAGAAATGGAAAAAGAAAAGGAAAGTCCTGGAACCAGAAAGTAGGATCGTTACAGGTTGATTATAATTAATTTAATCAATTGAAAAGAAATACCTTTTGGGTGTTCTTTCTTTATTGATGTTCTTGATCACGTTCCGATGTGATTTGTCATTGCGTCGTAGAAGCCAAGTGAATACTTCCTCTAGCGGTGATCCACAAGTGTACCTCATATCTCGAGACGTCACCAAAGGATTCTCCGGGTTCTAGAGTGGAGAAACCATTACTTGCGTTGTCCGCCTTAGATCGTATTGATCCAATGGAAGAGGATCTCTCTCGGTCTTGAGAGTGTTCTTGGAGGAAGAGGTTCTTTCGGCCTTGAAATAATTCTCCAGAGTTATTGTGTAGGAAATGAGTTCGGGTTGTGAGGATATTTATAATCAGGTTTGAGGTTGTAGAGTTATGATAATAAATAATCGTGTTACACGTTTTATTTATTTCATTGACTCTTATTTAAAACTCCCATGTTGAATAATTAATTCCTTGACATGCGCCCACGGTGATTATAATAAATATCATTTAAACAATATTATATCCTCAACATCCTGACTGGAAAAACTACAGGGCATGTATTAATAAATACACGGCATGTACTTGTTTTTCATTGAAAACTACATGGCGTGTACATTCAATGTACACATCGTGTATATCTTATTTTCATTTATTCATTTCCTTTCCATAAAGAAAACTACACAGTGTGTAATTATTAATACACGGCGTGTACTTGTTTTCCATGAAAACTACACGGCGTGTAATCTTTAATATACGGTGTGTATATCTTGTTTTCATTTTCTTCTTCCTCTATCATTAAAACTATTTAGGCTTCCTTGAATAATTATTAAACCACATACAGGAATAATCTTTATTCTACTTGAGATACTTGAATACACTTAGTGTGTGACCCTCTAGGCCTCTTTCTCGTTGGCATTAGGCGAGCTTGCCTAAATTCCAAGATTACTGTCTAATAACGAGTCAAGGCACCCAAGAGAAAGAAGTTGACGCCGCATTGATGTATCACCTCATATGAACGCTTATTGTGTAATTTAATCCCTTTGTCTCGATATCTCATCAAGTAGGTTTCATGGTAGTGTCATAAACCTATATGCTTGATCCGTCATTCTTTGACTACCTGAAATAAACTCGTCGTTCACAACATAGCCATGGAATTTAATGTGACGGTTCTATTTCAATCAAAGGGACGAGATATCAACTTCCATAAATGGAAGGGACAAATCCTTCCTCGACTTATCCATTAACAACATGTCACTCGTGATGCACCCAACGTACCCTACTTTCTGCCAACTGTCTCCATGATGATTTTCATCAGTAAATCTAAGTGTGCGATTCATGACATGAGTTAATGATAATCTTCCAGTCTAAGGACCATTACACACACTCGTAGATAGCAATATCCAATGACACCAAGACATGCGGAATTTCTACTGGCGGTTCTGTTCTCATAATCTCCCATCTTGGAGATTACCAAGTGCGAACTCCATGAGAGAGAGTCTCATCTTCTTATGAGTACTCACACATGACGGTCTGTATACTATGTGTCCTATCATAGTATGTCATCCAACCATTGAACTTTATTTAAGAATATTGTTATAGCATTCCAAGGTTCTCATCACAGCGGGGATCTTCCATGACCTTATCAATGCAACAAATATTCCAAGACATTATTATATTATAGTCATGCAGAACAATGAACAATATATAATAAGTGAACATTCATGTAATCAAAGTACAAAAAATTTGGTTATCAGGACACCAACCCTTAAAAACTCCCACTTGGACTAGAGCCAACTGCCTACGACTTTTAGTCCGCTAGACCTCACATGATGATCATGTTTCTGTTGAGTCAAGGATTTAGTCAAGGGGTCCGCCACATTGTCTTCTGTGGAAATGTTGCTCACTGCAACTTCACCTCTCTGTGAAAAATCCCTCAAGAGATGATACTTCTGAAGTATGTGCTTTGTCTGCTGATGTGACATTGGATCTTTTGCAAGTTCCACCGCTGCAGTATTATCACAATAGAGTGTGATAGGATCTTTAATGCTCGGTACTACATCCAGCTCTTGGACGAAGCTTCACATCCATACTGCTTCTTTAGCTGCCTCAGAAGTTGCGATATACTCGGACTCTGCTGTAGAATCTACCACCACACTTTTCTTTGATCTCTTCCAGCTCACTACACCTCCATTCAAACTGAAGATGTATCCAGTCTGCGACTTCATTTCATCTTGATCAGTCTAGAAACTAGCATCTACATGTCCTCTGATGACTAGTTCCTCATCTCCTCTATAAACTAGGAACATATCCTTAGTACGCCTTAGATACTTAAAGATCATCTTGACTACCATCCAATGGTGGTCTCCTGGATCAGCTTGATATCTGTCTACCGCACTTAATGCGTAAGCAACATCTAGCCTCTTACATAGCATAGCATACATGACTGACCCAATCGTGGATGTGTAAGGGATCCTTGTCATTCTCTTTATTTCCTCATGTGTCTGAGGACACATTTTATTGGAAAGATGAATGCCATTGACACTGGAAACAATCCCCTCTTGGACTGTTCCATATTGAATCTCTTCAGTATCTTGTCAATGTATGTACTTTGACTCAGGCCCAGCATTCTCTTTGATCGGTCACGATGGATCTTGATCCCAAGAATATTTGCTGCCTCGCCCAAGTCTTTCATGGAGAATCATTTATGCAACCATGCCTTAACTGACTGTAAGACAGGTACTTCGTTTCCAATTAGTAATATGTCGTCAACATATACTATTAGGAAAATGACTGCACTTCCACTAAACCTCTTGTAGAAAAAAGACTCACATTCATTCTTAACAAATCCAAATTCCGTTACAACTTCATCAAAACAAATGTTCCATGACCTTGATGCTTTCTTTAATCCATAAAAGGATTTCTGCAACTTGCATACTTTGTTGGCATCCTTTGGAGTCACAAACCCTTCAGGTTGTGTCATGTAGACATCTTTCTGGAGGTTCCCGTTAAGGAATGTCGTTTTTACATCCATTTTCCAAATTTTAAAGTCATGGTAAGCAGAAATGGCCAATAGGATTCTGATGGATTTCAGCATCGCAACCGGTGAAAAAGTATCATCATAGTCAATTCCTTGATGCTGTCTAAAACATTTTGCAACCAGTTGTGCCTTATAGGTGCTGACTTTCCCCTCCATGTCTAGTTTCTTCTTGAATACCCATTTATTAACAATATGCTTTACATCAACTGTAGGATCTACCAAAATCTAGACTTGGTTTTGGTACATGGAATCCATTTCAGAATTCATGGATTCTTGACACTTGTCAATGTATGTGCCTTCAACTGCTTCCTTGTAGGTAAGAGGATCATCATTGTCAACCAATAATGAGTCACCATCCTCGGTGATAAGAAAAACATATCATTCTGGTTCTCTCACCTCTCTCATGCTCCTATGCAGTTCTTGTGTCTCTAGAACAGATTGTTCTTCCACAGGGCTTTGTTGAATCTGTTCTCGTACCAAATCTTGTGTATCTTGAGCCTCTACTTCATTGGAGTCTATCTCACTCCCACTATATCTTTTGAAGATGTGCTCCCTATCATGGAATATGGCATGTCCTTTCACTATAACCTTTTTGTCTGAGGGGTTCTATAGGTAATATCCCCTTGTTTCCTTGGGATATCCTATAAAGATACACTTTGTGCCTCGGGGTGCAAGTTTGTTACCTAAAAAGACCCTAACAAATTTTTCGCTACCCCACACATGTAAATTCGATAACATGGCTTTGCATCCACTCCATAACTCGTATGGAGTACCATTTATCGATTTAGTTGGTACTTGGTTTAGTATATGTGCTGCTGTTTGTAATGCATATCCCCAAAAGGATAATGGAAGACTCGCATGACTCATCATTGATCTCACCATGTCCAACAGGGTGTGGTTCCTCCTTTCACTTACACCATTCCACTATGGTGTGTAAGGAGGAGTGAGTTGAGATAGAATCACAAACTCCCATAAGAAATCAATGAAGTCCTGATTAAGATATTCTCCTCCTCTGCCTGAGCGGAGTTTCTTAATCTTCTTACGAAGCTGGTTCTAAACTTCATTCTTGTATTCTTTGAACAGATCAAAAGAATCTGACTTATACCTCATTAAGTAGATATATCCATATCTACTAAAATCATCAGTAAAAGTTATGAAGTACGAGAAACCACCCCTTGCTTCAACTGGAAAGGGTCCACACACATCTGTTTGAACGAATTCTAGAAGCTCTTTAGCTCTTTAACCTTTCCAACTAAATGGGGCTTTGGTAATTTTGCCTTGTAGACATGCATGACATACACCAAGTGGTTTTAGTTCAAAAGAATATAAATACCCATCTTGATGTAATTTTTTCAAACATTTCTCATTGACATGACCTAGCAAGTGATGCCAAAGTTGGGTGTGGTATGAGTCATGTGAATTAACTTTATTTTCAATTGCCATTACTTGGTTTGTGTAGTCTAACACGTAAAGGTCGTTATATAAATGTGCCCTACCAAAACAAATGTTATCTTTATAAAAATAGCAACATCCACTTCCAAACTTGAAGATGAATCCATCAGTATCTAATCTGGATACTGAAATAATGTTTTTGGTTACAGAGGGTACATAATAACATCCTTTCAAAACCAAGGCCATCCTCGTAGGCAATGTGAGGTGGTAGTCCCTGACAGCTACAGCAGCAAGTCTGGCTCCGTTGGCAGCTCGTAGATCTACCCCCCCTCGATCAATCTTCTAGAATCTACTTGGTTCCTGTATTTGGATACAGATGTGAGAACCACAAGCAGTATCTAATATCCAATTAGTAGAAATAGATAGATTTCATTCGATAACAAACGCACATGAAGCTTCCCCTTGCTTCCTTGGATGGGTGCAGTTTTTCTTCCAGTGGCCCTTCTTTCCACATGCGAAACAAACAACATCTTGTTCCTTTTCCTCCCATTTGATCTTCCTTTCCTCGGAAGGCCTTGAAGAAGCTTTGGGCTTAAATCTCTTTGCCTTACCTTTCCTTTTATTCACCATGAGGACAGATGGTTTTTCACGCTTCATGTCATTTTCCACTTGGCGAATAAGGATAAGAATATCAGACAGAGACTTCTCAATGTTGTTCATGTTGAAGTTCACAACAAAGTTTGAGAAGATCTGGGGGAGTGATGTGAGAATGAGATTGGTACCCAGTTCTTTAGGGATTTTAAACCCTAGAACCTCCAAGTGCTCAATGTAGCCAATGAGCTTGACTACATGAGGCCCAGCTGGGGCACCCTCTCCAAGATTTCTCTGAAATAGAGCCTTGGAGATCTCAAACCTTTCCTGTCTTGCTCTCTCCTAGTATAGACCACGGAGGTGCTCGAGCATGTTGTAGGCATCCTTGTCTTCATGAGACTTCATGAGCTCACTAGACATAGATGATAGCATCAATCATTGAACGTTGAGAGCGTCGTTCAAATGTTGATCATAGACTAGGAAATCTTCATCACTCACCCCTGGGGCAGGAGAATCAGGAAGCGAGGACTCCATCATGTAAAACTTTCGTTCATGGCGTAAGATAACCCGAAGGCGCCTAAACCATTCCTGAAAGTTACTGCCAGTGAGGATATTGTCTTTATCCATAATTGATCGTAGAGAAAAGGTGGTTGATGAGTTTGTCATATCTATTCTACAAATTAAAAGAGCAGATTTATCAGTACTTTCTTGATTACATTTTATGAGAAATAATAAATGAATTAATTAATTCTCCCACTATTTTATCAAGTCCCAATGTCCCTCACCATTGAACTCGGAATGTCCATTTTCTTTGACATTCTAGTGGCAAGTATCCATATTCCCCTTCGCATAACCCCAACAAGGGTTGGTCAAGCTATTTGAAGGTATTTAGGTAGGCAGTTCTTTGCCAACTGTGAGCTTACAGTTCCTTGATCTGTTGAGTGGACTCCCCAATCCTGAAATCCTGACTTTGATTTCCTCAACTCTTGCCTCCAGTATTACATCAAGTCTAGCAAGGGCTACTCCTCTTGATAAAATATGTTTAAGTCAATCTGAAACCTTTCATAAGGGCTTCCTTTATAAAATTAAGTGTCCCAACAAGGGTTGGTCAAACACATAGTTTTATTGAGTCTTTCCCTCAATCAGGTAATGGAAGGCTAAGTCTAACTTAATATGGTATTGAGGGATTTTAATCCTTTATGATAAGTTTTTCATTATCACATGCTTGTTAATATTAAGTGATGCTTGCTTAAGTGATTAACCATGTTCTGATAATGTTTACGCATAGTCCAGTTTTTATTTTATTCCATCTTTGCATGCTTGTTAATTTTATTAACTATTTGATCGCGACAACACATACATAATAAATAAACCATGCAATTTAGATAGAAATAAAATAATATGGAATGATCATGATCTTCTATTGTTTAGCTTATCTAGCGATTTTGATAAGCTAACCCTGGCCTAGGGAAAACACCTTGAACATGTTGGTTCGTGTTTTTCAGCTCCCACCTATCCACCTTTGTATCTTCTTGCGTCGGTTTCACCTCATCTTCGGGATTTGAACCGTCTCATCTAGCTTGGGAGATCCTCCATTACATGGGTTTACATTAAAGAAACCATGGGAAAGCAGGCCCTACATTTTATTGGAAGAAGGCTCGCAGGCCAACAAATTTAAATTAAATAAATTTAAATGAAACCATACACATACAAAGGGTCATTGGTCTATCTCATGATCATCCATATCATGCAACGACATTTACGCAAATTTAGAATTAAAATTCTTTTAATCGTTCTTTCATTTAAGATAATTCACGCTCGAATTCAATTAATTATGATCTTATAATTAATCAATTCTTTATCTTAAATTTATTTCTGAATTTCCTTGAGATTCTTCTCATCCATATTCCTTGTATGGGTATTTGTACATTGGAGAAAACTTGGTGAAATTCCATTTCTGGAAAGTGCAAGGTATGTAGTTTATAATTACACGACGTGTATTCCTTTTCACTCTTTATCCAAAGTACACGCCGGGGGCTTTGGCGTGTTTTTATGTACTTTGGAAATTTTGGAGTACACGGTTTGTACTTCCTTGTTACACAGTAACCAGCCTGGCGATCCCGTGTATGCGGTACGTGGCTTATCTTTGTACACGGTTTCACCTGGGCTGTAACGGACTACACGGCGTGTTGCTCCAACATACACATCGTGTATTCCAGTTCCACGCGCCGTTCAATTCCGGTCAACACGGCGTGATTAATACTTAGGCATATTCAATTCACACAGCGTGGTTTAGCAGACCAGTGTCGGTTCATTGAACCTAAGTAAACAGCATGTAGTTTTAATTACATGTCGTGTAATCTCGTGTTGTACAGATAGAAAGAGTGGCTCCTCCGGATGAGTTCCTCATTTTTATTTTAATCAAAAATTAAAATTAAAAGGTCGTTTCTATTATATGAATCGAGAAACGAAGGAGGAAGAATAGATCTCATTTATTCAGATTAATAGAACGATATATTTCGAATTGAATCAAATATAAATGCGTAAATTATCAAAGAAAATTAAATAACTATAATCAACATTGTAACCTCCCTCTAATACCATTTTAAGGTTCTGGGCACAGCGGAAGCTCGTGGGTGGATGTGCCCACTTTTCCTTTTGTCATTAACAATGATCAATCCAGGATCAATACAACGATAAATGACAATCTCCACAGATCGTATCACAAGAATGGACAAAGAAAAGGAAAGTCCCGGAACCAAAAAGTAGGATTGTTACAGGTTTATTATAATTAATTTAAACAATTGAAAAGAAATACCCTTTGGGTGTTCTTTCTTCGTTGATGTTCTTGATCATGTTCTGATGTAATTTGTCGTTGCGTCGTAGAAGCCAAGTGTAGACTTCCTCTAGCAGTGATCCACACGTATACCTCGTATCTTGGGATGTCACCAAAGGAGTCTCTGGGTGCTAGCATGGAGAAACCTTTGCTTGCGTTGTCTGCCTCAGATCGTCTTGATCTGATGGAAGATGATCTCTCTCGGTCTTGAGAGCGTTCTTGGAGGAAGAGGTTCTTTCGGCCTTGAAAGAATTCTCCAGAGTTGTTGTGTGTAGTAAATGAGTTAGTTTTATGGGGATATTTATAACCAGGTTTGAGGTTGTAGAGTTATGACAATAAATAAACGTGTTACGCATTTTATTTATTTCATTGACTCTTATTTAAAACCCCCATGTTGAATAATTAATTCCTTAACATGCTCCCATTCTGATTATAATTAATATCATTTAAAACAATATTATATACTCAAAATCCCGACTGGAAAAACTACATGGCGTGTACTTGTTTTTCATTGAAAACTACACGGCGTGTACATTCAATGTACATGGCGCGTATATCTTGTTTTCATTTATTCATTTCCTTTCCATAAAGAAAACTATACGGCATGTAATTATTAATACATGGTGTGTACTTGTTTTCCATGAAAACTACACGGTGTGTAATCTTTAATACATGGCGTGTATATCTTGTTTTCATTTTCTTCTTCCTCCATCATGAAAAAGATTTAGGCTTCCTTGAATAATTATTAAACCATGTACGTGAATAATCTTTATTCTACTAAGATACTTGAATACACTTAGTGTGTGACCCTCTAGGACTCTTTTTCGTTGGTATTAGGAGAGCTTGCCTAAAGTCCAAGATTACTATCTAGCAATGGGTCAAGGAACCCAAGAGAAAGAAGTTGATGCCGCATTGACGTATCACCTCGTATAAACACTTACTGTGTAATTTAATCTCTTTGTCTCGATATCTCATCAAGCAGGTTTCATGGTAGTGTCATAAACCTATATGCTTGATCAGTCATTCTTTGACTACCTGAAAAAAACTCATCTTTCACACCATGTCCAGGGAATTTAATGTGACGGTTCTATTTCAATCAAAGGTCTGAGATATCAACTTCCATAAATGGAAGGGACAAATCCTTCCTCGACTTATCCATTAACAACATGTCACTCGTGACGCACCCAACGTACCCTACTTCCCGCCAACTGTCTTCATGATGGTTTTCGTCAGTAAATATAAGTGTGCGAGTCATGAAATGAGTTAATGATAATCTTCCAGTCTAAGGAACATTACACATGCTCGTAGATATCAATGTCTGATGACACCAAGACATGCAGAATTGCTACTGGCGGGTTTATTCTCACAATATCCCATCTTGGAGATTACCAAGTGCGAACTCCATGAGAGAGAGTCTCGTATTCTTACGAGTACTCGCACATGACGGTTTGTATACTATGTGTCCTATCATAGTATGTCATCCAACCATAGAACTTTATTTAAGAATATTGTTATAGCATTTCAAGGTTCTCATCACAGTAGGGATCTTCCATGACCTTATCAATGCAACAAATATTCCAGGAAATTATTATATTATTGTTATGCAGAACAATGAACAATATATAATAAGTGAAAATTCATATAATCAAAGTACAAAACAGTTGGTTCTCAGGACACCAACCCTTACACTTATGTGGAGGTGAGTCACACTCCCAAGGAAAACAATTTAAAAAGACAAGATGTTTAATAAGCTTTGAAGGGTCCATTAATGCTTTGTAAAATGAGTCAAACAAACCCAAAATCACATTATTTTAATTTTAAAACATATATTGGCTGAACATAAGGCTTATAGTATTTTATTACATCACTATTGGGTCATTTTGATGTCATAAAACACATTATATATTTAAACGGTATTTAATTTTTACCCAAAAATTTGACTATCCCATAAATTTTTGAAAAATTCACCATTGGATAATTTCGACGCCCTGATTCCAGAAATAATATTTATTTTATCTAAATAATTTTCTAAATATTTAAATTTTAACTTTTAAAATAAAAACTAACATTTATCGAAAATTCACGGGTTTGGACAAAAATGGCTTTCAAACCTTAATAAAAATTACAATTGCATTCATAAAATTAAATGATCATTTATATTTAATAAAAATTAATTTAATAATAATAATAATATTTTATTAAAATATTATTTAATACAAAAATCCATTAATTCATCAAAATAGATTTCTTAGTTGAATATTAACTAAAAACACTATTTGAGCTTTAAAAACTATTTATAAGGTGGCAAAAATAACATGAAAACATATTCATTATTGTATAAAAAAAATAATTTACATAACCATAGTGCTAAGGTCTTGTTACATCACCCCTTATAACACCCGCATAAGACTAAAGGGTAAGGTGTGCGATGGTGATCGGTTCTTGAGGTGGCTCGGATAACATTGCTCAGGTGGTAATGTCTATCAACATCCACTTCTCTCGTAGGCGGTCCCGCTCGAGCTTAACCTATTGAAGCTCAGCTTGGTCTTTGTCAAGAGTGAAGCCCAATGATGCCACCTCTTTTCTATGTTTTGACAAATGGGCTTCGTCTGGGGCACGTCTACTGGATGAGGTCATCGCTTCCTTTGTCTGAGTAAATCGGATTCGTTAAAGCCCTATATTTATACTAATCATGTGATCACTGTTCAACGGATATATTAGCAACGGTCACAATTCTTAACATAAAACCAAAGAAGTTGACATAAACATTTTACATAAAGTGACATTTAATTAGATCAAGAGGGATTTACATTAATGAATGTTTGGGTCGTTACAACAGTTGTTCCAGCAACAGCAACTTTGGAGGCCATAGAACCACTACCACCAGTAATAGTGCCAACAATTGTGTGCTGAGATTAACTCAAAACATCCCGTAGATGATCCCCCTTCCTAGTGGGGTCCTCATTCATGATTCATTTTTAAGGGCCTCAGCGAAAGAGGAACTTCCAACAACATTGTCACCCTTCTACCCAGAATCCAACGAACTCCCTACAAGACAATCCTCAAGCCGCTTCCTCTTACAAATATCAGAAGAGTGCCCAAAAGACTTATAGTAGGAACACTAAAGGTTCCTTCAAAAGTACTCAGAAGAATGACCAATGAAAAAACAAGAGTCACAAAACTTAGGCAACCATTCATACTAAATAGATAACTCCATCTTAAAATCACTCACAACTAGGAAAATAATTTCAATCAAATCATGAGAAAGATCAAATTCGACCAACACATGAACAAAATGACCATATCTAGAACGCTCAGTCTTCTTATCCACCTTGAACAAAGCCCCTAGAATAGAAGCAATATCCCACAAAATAGTCGGATGCCAAAAAAACAACTGAGACCCCTAATTCTAACCCACGTTTGGGTGGAGGAGCTCCTAATCGCAAAGGGATTTGATAACAGATCTCGTTGTTGAAGCACAATAAAATTATTGTATAATAAATAGTTATATTACTAATTAACTAGTTAATTATTATATAATTATATTACTAATTAACTAATTAATTATTGTATATTGGTAATTAATAATTATAATTAATAATTATATTACTAATTAACGAATTAATTATTATATAATTCATAATCACTAATTATAATTAATAATTATATTACTAATTATAATTAATAATTATATTACTAATTAACTTATTATTTATTATATAATTAATAATTATATTACTAATTAACTAACTAATTATTTTATAATTAATAATTAATAATTAATAATTATAATGATTAATTATAATTAATAATCATATTACTAATTAAATATTTATTTATTTTATCATTAATAATTATTTTACTAATTAATTAATTAATTATTATATAATTATATTACAAATTAACTAATTAATTATTTTATATTAGTATTAATAATTATAATTAATAGTTTTATTACTAACTAACTAATAAATTATTTTATAATTAATAATTACTAATTATAATTAATAATCATATTACTAATTATAATTAATAATTATATTACTAATTAACTAATTAATTATTTTATAATTATATTACAAATTAACTAATTAATTACTTTATATTAGTATTACTAATTGTAATTAATAATCGTATTACTAATTATAATTAATAATTATATTACTAATTAACTAATTAATTATTATATAATTAAAAACTATATTACTAATTACCTGATTAATTATTATATAATTAATAATTAATAATTAATAATTCTAATGAATAATTATAACTAGTAATTATATTACTAATTAATTAATTATTGTATAATTAATAATTATATTACTAATTAACTAATTATTATATAATTAATAATTATATTACTAATTAACTAATTAATTATTATATAATAAATAATTAATAATTATAATTAATAATTATATTACTAATTATGTAATTAATTTTTATATAATTAATAATTAATAATTAATAATTAATAATTTTATTACTAATTAACTAATTAATTATTATATAATTACTAATTACTAATTATAATTAGTAATTGTATTACTAATTATATTACTCATTAACTAATTAATCAATAATTATAATGAATAATTGTAATTAATAATTATATTACTAATTAACTAATTAATTATTAACTAATTAATAATTATATTACTAATATACTAATTAATTATTATATAATTATATTACTAATTAACTAATTAATTATTGTATATTAGTAATTAGTAATTAATAATTAATAATTATATTACTAATTAACTAATTAATAACTATATAATTAATAATTATATTACTAATTAACTAATTAATTATTAAATATTTCTTATATGTTTAATCCATGTTTTAAGTTTCATTTATATTTGTCTTATAGTTTATATTTTATAGTCTTTCAAAGCCACATAATTGAAACATTTTTAAGTTTCAAGTAGGGAGTTTCGAAATTTTTTAAATTATTTTTCATCAATATTTTTTTTGAAATTCTTTTTATTTTTAACTATTTCTTATATTTTTAATCAATGTTAAAATTTTCATTTATATTGGTATTATGGTTTATATTTTATAGTCTTTCAAAGTCACATACTTGAAACATTTTTAAGTTTCAAGTCGGTGGTTTTGAAAACATATAAATTAATTTTCATCAACATTTTTTAATTTTTTTTATTTTATACGATTTATTATATGTTTAATCCATGTTTTAAGTTTCATTTATATTCATCTTATAGTTTGTATTTTATATTCTTTCAAAGCCACGTACTTGAAACATTTCAGAATCCCACGTCGGAAATGCAGAATGTGCTATGTAGGAAAGGGAGAACATGAATCTCACATCGGAAACGTAAAATGATTTCCCAGGAAAGACCTCTTATAAAAGGGATCCATGGGTGATGGTTTCTGCTAAATCCAGACTGTTGTAATGGCAGTACTAGTTGATATTAAATATCAGGTAAATTCTACTGAAAAGTTTTGTTATATATATAAAAAAATAAAAAAATATATAAAAAAAATAAAAAAATATAGAGGAGAAGTGAACCTCATTCATGCATACTTCATCCACTTTACGAAGGATGTGTGAACGGGGTTCACGCATTTGGTGTCGCACCTAGGATGCGTGAACCGCATTCACGCATCTTCCTGGGATCAAAGATGTGTGAACGATGTACACACATCTTAGGACCCTTTTTTAAAAATATTGGGAACTATATCCCATTTAAAAAAATCTAAACCCCATTAAAAAAAATAAACCCTTAAGATAATTCAATTACATCTGATATTGTAAGAGTTGGTGTCCTAGAACCAACTGGTTTTACTTTGATTACATGTATATTTAATGTATTATTACATATTGTTCATTGTTCTGCTTGATTATGATGTAATAATGTCCTAGAGTATTTGTTGCATTGATAAGGTCATGGAAATTCCTCACTATGATGAGAACCTTGAAATTCTATAACAATATTCGTAAATATAGTTCTGCGGTTGGATGACATACTATGATGGGACTCATAGTATGCAGACTGTCAGGTGCGAGTACTCGTAAGCATCTCAGAACTCCTCTCATGAAGTTCACACTTGGTAATCTCTAAGATATGAGATTATGATAACAGACCCGCTAATAGAAATTCTGCATGTTTTGGTGTCATCAAATATTTCTATCTGCGAGCATGTGTAATGATCCTTAGACATTAAGATTATCATTAATATGTGTCACGACTTACGCACTTTGATTTAGTAATGAAAACTGTCATGCAAACAGTTGGTGGGAAGTAGGGTGTGTTGGGTGCGTCACACGTGGCATGTTATTAATAGATAAGTTGAGGAAGGATTTGTCCCTTCCATTTATGAAAGTTGATATCTCATCCCTTTGATTGAAATAGAACTGTCACGTGAAATTACATGGTCATGGTGTAACGAAGAGTTTATTTCAGGTAGTCAAAGGATGATGTATCAACATAAAATTTGATGACACGGTCATGAAACCTACTTGATGAGATATTGCGACAAATGTATTATATTACACAGTGAGAGTTCATATGTGGATGTCATTGTTGTGACTTTACGTTCTTTCTCTTGGGTGCCTTGACCCGTTGCTAGACAGTACTCTTGGACTTTAGGCAAGCCCGCCTAAGGCCAATGAGAAAGAATCCTAGAGGCTCACACACTAAGTGTTTTTGGTGGTCTCGGTTAAATTCTATTTGAATTTAATTAATGAAATAAATATTATTCTCAAGACTGTGGAAAAATTTATTCAAGTTAAAATGATCACATAAATTAAATAAAATTTATTTATTTATTTTATTGAACATTTAATAAATATTTATTTACTAGTTTGTAAATAAAATATTTATTTAAGAGAATAATTTATTTATTTATTTATTCGGGTGTTCAATAAATGGAAGTAGAGTTCAAGCAGACCAAGGTCGGTTTGGTAGTCAAATAATTATTTGCAAGATGGTAAATAATTATTTAACTAGTTAGCAAAACTTAAAATAACACTTCTATTATTTTGTAACGCAGAATTTTATTTATGATTCCGTTTTGTACAAGTTGGCGCACCATAAATAATGATGTGGTATTATTATTAAATGCATGGGTTTTCTCTAAGTTCATGAATGTATTTAATTGTTGTTATACAATTAAATATTGTAACTGAAATTCCATGTATATAAATAGGAAAGTATGCCTATTGTGCCATACACCACACCACACCACACGCCTGGTGAATTGAGAATTGTTGAGTCAAACAATTTCTCTCTCGAATCATATTCTCTTCCCTCTTAATAATGAGAGACGTTATTCAAGGCCGAAGAACACGCGATCAAGAACAACTGACACAAGACACTTGATTCGGTGCGCTAGCACTTAGAGAATGAGCAGTGTCAATCGAAGGCCATCAGAGCACGTGTGGATCACCGCTAGAGGGATTCTAGTTTGGATCCTTACATGCACAACAAGATAATCTGGAAGGGTCATTTTGGACGATCAACATTATCAACGAAGAAAAATACCAAAGATCCAGGTATTATTTTTCTTTATGAAATTAATTAACTTAATTATAAACATGATGTGCAAGATCATCTCTAAAGGTTTCGAGCCTCTTTCTTCTTTATCTAAATCTTTGATCATATTCTGTGGAGACTGTAATTCATCATCATATTGATCCTGGAATAATCATTGATCATGGTAAAAATCAAATTGGGTATCGTCCCAACCACGCTTCTGCTACGCCCGGAACCTTCAGATATATCGTTTTACTGCATTGCTAAATCCAAATGAAATTAATATAGACTCAAAATTGCCAAAACTACCTCAAAACGTATTATTATAAATATCATCTCCCATAACCTTTATCTGGAAACATATTAATCTCAAATCTATATTCTCAAAAACCATTTATCCTCTTTAGACTATTCAAAAAAGTGATTAATCCATAGAAAAGTATATTTATTCTTCATGGTAACTTGATTCAATCATCAGCAGTCCATACACAACTACCTCTATTTTGTTAGCGAAAAACACTAGAGCATCCCAAGGAAATATACTAAGTGGACTAAAACCACTCTAAAGCATATCATCAATCATGATCCAAAGTACCAGAAACCTAGCATGAACCATTCGATAAGCATTTATCAGTATCTGATATGTAATTGAGAATGTTTTTAAGCTTAACATGATCTTTAATGTTAGTTTAAAACTAGTAATATCCCCTCAAAATACTTCAAAAAATTCTCTTAGCACTCTAAAGAATTAATTTATCTATGTGCATATATGTGCATGTATTATGTTGTGTGTGTTTTTGTGTGTATATATAGATGTTGTACATGTAAAAATGTATGTATGTGTTCATATATGTGCACACGTAAGTGGGGTGTACATATATATAGAACTTTTGGTACATGTGTATCTATGACATGTACATATTTCACAATTAATGTATATTCTTTTTCATTTTTTATATAATGTTTTTAGAATTTTTTTCATTTTTTATACACATTTATATTTTACTAAGTATTATTTTTATATGCTTTTTAATTTATATGATTAATATTTATTCAATTTTGTTTATTAAGTTGTAATATTTTTAAAATGTATGAAATTTATATAATCACCTTCATTAAATGCATTTTTAAATATTTCTTTCATTTTTGTACGTGTATACAATTCATGCAGATAATCATATATAAATTTATTTTTTAAAATATTTTTGTCTATTAAATTATATTTATCCAACTTTGATAATGATTTCATTAAATATTATTTATTCATTTTTAAAATTTATAGATTTTTGTATTTGTTGGAATTTAACCATTTTGTAATATTTATTTATACATATATTTATTTATTATACATGTAATGCTTTTAATACATTTGTACTTTATAAGAATAATATTTATTTGTTTTTTTATTAAATTTTAACATTTAAAATATTTTTGAAATTTAAATAATTTGTCTACTTAAATGATTTTTTAATATTTTTTTAATCTAAACAGTTAATTATAAAATTCTAAATATATATATATATAATAGTATTTATAAAATTATAAATAAATAAATATATGTCAAAATAATTATAAAATTATAATAAATGTATTTAAATAATAAATATATTTATTGTATTTATAATTATATATTTATATAATAATAAATAAATATATAATTATATAAATATATTTATAATTATAAAAAAATATTTTTAAATATATTTATTTACAATTATAATTATAAATAAATATATTTAAATAATAAATTTATTTATTATATTTATAATAATATATATTTATATATTAACAAATATTTATAATTATAGAAATATATGTTTATATATATATATATAATTATATAAATAAGTATAATTATATATATATATATATATATATATATATAATTATACCAAAAAGGTCCAGGAGCCAGGTGAACTTGCTCTTACCAAATTTTATTGAAAAATAAAGTACAAGCATGAAAGAGAAAGAACAATGTCAAACAAAGGAAGAGAAACTGCAAATCAAAACTAGCTCCATAATTAGGGTTATCATCAGCCAATTCCCATTTTGACTGCGTGTTCTTCTGGTTAAAAAGTACAGAGTACTTTTCTTTGAGTTTAATATGCTCGAGAGTAAGCTCCTTGGAAGAAGACCTGACATACCGACCATGCCCATCTCCGCCACGCCCTCGACCTCGATTTTTTGGATGACGACCCCATTTCCATGTATTAGTCTGTTGTAAATCCCCCTCTGACTCATCCACCGTATGAGGGATATTCTCCATAAGAGGTTGCCCTAAGTGAGGGGATTACCCATGTGAAACATCTTTTAAATATATTTATAATTATATAAATATTCATTTATAATTATATACATTTATATTTATTTATAATTATATCCATTTAAAATTTAAAATTATATTAATTATAATATTATTATTAGGTCTTTATCGGCTCTAAGGAAATGATGATAAAGATTGGTTTTAACAGCTCTTATTATTTTAGCGTTGATAAAACAACTCTTTCACTACTTTTTTAAAAGCGATGACAAAACCCTTCTCGATCTTTTAAATAGAACACTACTAGAGTTCTCCTTGTTTGTGTCGTTCAAGTTCTCATGGAACCGAATCTCTATCGTTGCCCTCCCTTGATCATCTCAGATGAATCAATACCTTTGAAAGACAAGGTATTTGATCACTTGTGATTCGTCACTCCCCCTCAAACATCTTTCCTTCTATTTAATTTTCCCAAATCGATTGAAAAGCAAGTGCAAGCGATCTTATTTAGCATCGATCAACCTCGCTGATTCTCCACCAAATCTCCCTTGCCTCGAGCCATTTTTGGTTCACCCTCTCCCTCACCATCACAATCATTTCACTCATTCATCATTATATCTCACTCCAATTGCATGGAGCTCCTAGTTGTGCACAACAAAACTCTATCCACTTATCATGTAATTTAGTGACGGTAAATGATAAGTCTTTAGAGTTTTTATGGTGAACAGAGGGTAACTGGATCTAAGTTCCAATTATCCCTACGGCTCCTATTAATTAAAATCAAACAATTCTTCCCATTTTCTTCTATTACCTAGAAGAAGAACCCCAATCATTTTAATATATCATTGTTTGATTATAATTTTTATAGAAATTATGAAATGAGTTTAATTCAGTTTTTATGGTTTGTTCCAATTGTTTATATTTATAGCATTTGATAAAAATTAGTTCATGGTACTTTTGATACATGTACACATAATCTTTATTTATATTATTTTTAATGTTTTAGGTTTGTTCTTAATAATTTTATCTTGTTATGGGTTTAATGAGGTTTTATATATTTTTTAATATTGGTTAATATTTTCTAACATTCTTATTATATATATATTATGGATAATGATTTGTTATATATTTTACACATGTGATATGGCATGAACACATGGGTTATGCACATGTATTATGGATTCACATTAGTACATGAGATATTCATGGTGCATAAGAGGCTTGCATGCGAAATGAGTAGTATGTAAGTAAAGATCAAGTGAGAATGATGAAGAGAATATTAAGAATATATTATTAAAAAAATCCATTATAATTAAAGAATGAGTATTATGATATCAACATATCATAGGTCATGTCAATAACTTATACTAGGTTACATGCAAAATGAACTATCGCGTACGAATGAACTTGACATTACAGTATAACAAAAACAGGGGTGGCATTAATTGCTTACATACCGTTAGAAGTTTATATTACATTACAACTCAACACATCTTACATTACCACCAATGGAGTATGACTATGTCGACATAAGATATGTCATTTCTATAATGCCAATGTAGATACAAAATAGTCCAATGCAATGAGCATTGTGATGCTTGGCTCCTCCACTATTTTTGAACTCTAACCAGCTACACTACATGATGAGTATTTTATACTAGCTTATATTTTATATACTGTTCTTCATTCTATGGAAATTAATAGTGTGTGAAATCATTAAAAGGTGATTGGTGTATGCTCAAATGATTTTTTTAGTTCGTGAAAATGATAGTTAACTTATACAGAGCTTTACCAAGCTGAAGAAGAGACGTTTTTTTTAATTGCTTGTAAATGAAGGAATTAAATAAAGACTACGTAGATATAAATATAGATACATTATTTCATATCTTCACACAACGATGTGTTAATGTGTGCAACAAGATGAGTGATGTCTGTATTTATAAATTCAAACATGTTTAAGACAAACGATGGTTCAAGAACTCAAATACAATATCTTTAACCTGGTTTTTAAATGTTGTTCATAGAAATGGGATTCTCCTAATGGTATTTTCCAAAGTTGGAAGTCCTTTCAAATTAAAACACCACAGTTGGCTTGTTTTACTTTCATTTCAAGTTTTATGAAACAATATTTAATTGTTCAAATCCTTGTTATGATGACAGTGATGGTTTTTTATGACTCCTGGGCTGGTTAATTTTTTTTACCTTGATTTAAGAAATGTAATGTTTTAATTGGCATGTGGGGTATAATGAATTTAATTTATTGGCATGTGTTGTTGAAATTCACTTTTAATAAAATACGATCTATCTGAAATTGGAATGGAATATGGGAACCCAGCTCGAGACTTTTGGTAACTGGATCTTAAAATTTATGAAGGAAAATGAAAGTTACAAACATCAATCCACAAATCTGGGACATATAAACCCCAACCAAACAAAAAAGTGGCATAACAATGCCACCGGAAAACAAAACCAACCCACCAATACCGCATCCCATCTTTCTATAGAAGTCCCGCTCCACATTGCAGGCACTAAATAAAATTTTATTTGATCCCACATATCATCAAGAGTAAAAGTAATCCGTTGATTTGGTCCAAGACCCAAATTTGCCTCGTTGCTGATTCTCCTGGCCAGCTAGCAGCGCGTGCCCCAAGTTTTCCACCCTTTAAGGTCATGGCTCCGCACTCCCCGAGGTCATTGCCGGCATGACAGCTACCCTCCATCATCATCGGGCATTCCACCATCGCCATCCTCCAGCATTCACCCACGCCAGCCAAATCGTAGCCGCCGACGCAGACTTCAGTCGACAGAAATCTTGGCGTAAAGCATTACCCCACTCCGCTTCAAAATCGGCCTCACTGCCGGCACATCAATCCCACCATCACCGTCATCGGACATGCCTGCAATCACCCACCGACCCGCCATCAGCAGTACAAGACATCCACAGATCAGCCGTCGAGGATCTACGGAGACCAGTCGCCGCCCGCCGGAATCAACCACCGCCACTGACCCAGCGATCGGCACCCGACGCACGAGCCTCTCAGCAACATCAGACGGCAGTCGCCGCAGACTGCAGCCGCCAGCCGGCACTGCCAATTGGCGCGAGTCACGACCCTCCCGACCCCTACGCCCATCACTAACTACCCCTCTTGTTGATTTCAATTACCCACTGCTTTTTCTGGACCGTGTCCATCTATTTAATCATATGAGAGAGTTAATCCTATGTGAGATCTATGTGTTTCTCAACTGAATTGAAGTTAACTAGATTCTTTTAACTTTCTAGATATCACACTTTCTATTCCTTTAATGATTTCACCACTTTTAAAAAATCTTAATATCAATAATTCAGATCATATTATCTTAGAACAATTACTTCATATACCTTAAATGGTTATTTAAGAATGAATTTTTATGGGTTCTAAGCTCAGGATTTCGGTATATTTATTTACTTTTTTAAATTACTATTACAGATATTCCTTTTATCAGCGCTAGAAATAGCTTTTAACAGTGTTTTTTTAGCGCTGTTAATCTAAACGAAGTTAAAAGGAGTTCTTTTTATCAACGTTTTTTTTAATGTTGATAAACGCTCCTTTTATTAGCACTCAAAAAAGCGCCGATAAAATACAAAAATTGTAAAAAATAAATTAAAAAATAAATCCAAAAATTGGAGAGCGCTTTTAACAGGGCCCATCACCCCCTTTTAACACCTCTCGGAAGCCCCCCACTCGCGCCCACCCCCAGCAGCCAACCTTTAACGCCCTCCCCAAACCTTTAACAACGCTAGCCCGCCCCTGCACATGCACATGTGCGTGCACCCCTACCTATCTCTAGATTCGAACTCGAGACCTCTTCTCTGCGCGCTATACACATTACCACTCCTCTATGTTACTTTGTTCTTCATTTAATGATACATCTATTTATTTGTATATATATTTAATTATATTTATTAATATATAAAAATATATTTATATTAATGTGTGTATATATATATTTAGTTATATTAATATATATATATATATATTTATTCGTATATTAATATATATTTATATATATTTATTTATATATATGCATAGTTATATTTTTTATCTGTATATTTATTCGTATATTAATATATATTTAGTTATATATTTATTCATATATTAATATATATTTGTAAGATTAGTTTTAAATACATTTATAAAATATGTTTGTTTGTGTGTGTTTATAAATAACTAAATAAACAAATAAATACATATGTACAACATACATACACATGTATATATATTATATATGTGTGTATCTGTAAGTATAATTACATATATTTATACAAATTTATATATATTTACATTATTATATATTAATATGTCTATTTATATGTTAGAATATATAGATAACATATATCAGTTTGCTAAAACACACACACACACACACACACACTATATAAGTATATAAATATTCATATTTTGTATTTTAAATAAAATGGATATAGTTTTTATTTAGATAAGGCTTATATATTAATAAATATATATTATATGTAAATATGTTTAATTAATTATTTGTAAAATTAAAATTTTAGGTGTGAATATATAAATAATATGTATATTTTGTTATACATTTGATTATAAATCACAATACGTTGTGAAAAATGATAAAATTTCAAAACTATTATATCAATATGAATGTAAGACCTGCGAATAAATTTGGTCCCCACCAAAATATGACAAAAAGACCCCCATAAATGAGTATGAAAATCCATCAAATGTTAAAAAATCGGGGTACACTGAAAAAAAAAACTCAGTTTTGGAGGCCTTCTGAGCCTTTTTTGGCCTTGAAAAAACCTTGACTGAGGTCCCCCTAATCACAGCGGCGTAGAGCTTGTCACATGTTTCGATTTGATATATGGTAGAGCTCAAACGGACACCCAAATCAAAAGTTATGACCGTTTGAAGTTTGAGTTGTTTTTCAACTTAATTTAGATCTTTTATTTATTTATTTATTTAATTTATATTCAAATTGTTATTAAATGACTATTATTCGATAAAAATAGAAAAATTATTATTTAAAAATATTTTTTAAATTATTTCATAAGTTTTTTTACTAAATATCTTATATATTAAGTTTAAATTTCTATTTATCCTTATCTAAAACACATTTAAAAAATATATATTATATTTATATCAATATCAATATATTAATATATTAATATATTATTTTTAATGATTTTTTTGAAATATACCATTTATCAGCGCTAG
Organism: Viscum album; assembly: GCA_963277665.1. Lineage (NCBI taxonomy): Eukaryota > Viridiplantae > Streptophyta > Magnoliopsida > Santalales > Viscaceae > Viscum > Viscum album. Next base: position 451,581,999 of record OY728120.1, on the reverse strand, counting down.
TAAAAAAAGCGCTGATAAGGCGGAGGAGTCTTTATCAGTGCTTAAAAAAACGATGATAAAAGCCCCCTTTAATGGCGCTAAAAAAAGTGATGATAAATGGTACCCCCTTTATCAATACTTTTTTTAGCGCTGTTAAAGGGGTGGCGCTGCGAAAACCTGAATCTATGGTAGTGAATATTAATATTACCAAATCAAATCGGATGGATATGAATAAAAAATGGATGAATGTAATCGTATAAAAAAAGAGTATGAGGATGAGGTGAAAGGGTTTATCAAGTTTTTAAAAGATCATGCATACGAACCATCTCAAAACATTTGTTTATATTTACGTTGTTGTTATTCAAGAGTAGTTAGTCCAGCGGAGTTAGAAGAACATTTGCTCTATCAAGGAATAAATTGAAGTTATTAATGTTGGAATAAAGACGGTGACAAACTGAATGTAGCTAGTGACTTGGATAAAACTATGTTTTATGGATCATTTTATATCATTACAAGTGTGAAAAATGATGGTGACTATATCGAGGATATTCTTACAAGTGTGAAAAATGATTAATATTGTATTGAGAAAATGACAAATACAGCTGAAGATGAACTTCATGTTTTTTTTCAAAATTGTTTGAGAAGTTAAATACTTTTTCAAATACACCATTGTATGCTCGTTGTACTAAATATATAGCATTGTCAACCATACTGAAGCTATATAATTTAAAATATGGAAATGGATGGAGTGATGCCAGTTTTACTAAACTACTTTCTCTCTGGAATGATATTCTCCCATAAAATAACGAGCTTCCTTTTTAAACATAAAATGGAAAATTAATGCTACGTTCAATGTGTATTATATCTAAAATAATACATGCCTATTCAAATGAATATATATTTTTGTAAGGACAAAAAAAAACTTAAAAAATTCCCAAAGAGTGGTTCTTATCGATATAAGAAAGATTAATTAGGTCCTATAAAAATTTTATGGTACTTTATGATCATTGCAATTTTTAGGCTCCTATATAGAAGTGAGGAGACTACATAACAATTGACATGCAACACAGATACATGAAATAAAGATGAGAAACTTCATCACTTAGCAGACTCTCCTCAGTGAAAGAGAATTGATCATGAGTATCCTGAATTTGGAAATGTGTCGAGAAACCTTCATCTTGCATTATCTACAGATGGAGTGAATCCTTTTGATTTTCAAAGAAGCACTCATAGTACATATGTGATTATGTTGTCAAATTATAACTTTCCACTGTAGATATAAATGAAATAAAAATAAATTATGCTATCTGTGCTTATATTAGGAACAAAAAAACTGGATAATAATATTGAAGTTTATTTGGATCTATTTGTGACGTCCCGACCTGGGTGCCACACACCGGTACCCCGAACTGGATGGTCACCTGACCTCAAGCGTGCCTCCCCATATACTAGAGGCTTCCCACTAATAGCAAGAGTCTATTATCAATCATGAGGAGATTATACCATCTTTTTCATCAGAATAATACACCAGCCGAAATAAATAAACAATAACAAATGAATAACCAAATGATATCATAACCAAAACAATACTAGTATAATAAGATAACCAAAGCTAGAAATAGAATATAAAAATTAAACAGTATATATGTCATGCCAAAATACGTGTAAAGTGTCAAAAAGAAAACTCAAAATAAAGACACCAACGACTCCCAAATGACTCCCAAACCACATTCAGTTCCCTTACCCATGCTTCATCCTCAAACCAGTCATTTAATAATAGGACATTTCCCTTAAACTATCCTTCAACCATGAAATCTATTTGGGTACCGATTAGGCAGCCCGAGTATGATGTGAGTACAACTCAACAGGCTACCACCAATGATGTCTAAAACAATATCCAGTCAATAATAGTGTATGTAGTTGTATAAATAAATAAACACAATGCAGAAGTATACAATTATTATATTATCAATTATTCTTTATTTAACCACATAAACCCCTAGGTTCCCAAGAACACCCGAACCTCAATACCTGCTTCGGCCCATGCCATACTATAAACAATCCCCAAGGTATATCATGTCTTTTAATGACACTATTCCCATTCTATATCTCATGTCATATCTTATAATGCCATTGTTACCATTGTATATATCAATTCTCATATGAATTCCATTGTTACCATTCATCATTTCATTAATTAATTCAAAAATTAATTAATCATCTCAATCCCATTAATTAACTCAACAATTAATTAATCATCTCCATCACATTAATTAACTCAACAATTAATTAATCATCTCAATCCCATTAATAAACTCATCAATTAATAAATCATCTCAATGCTATTATTTAACTCATTAGTTAATTAATCATCTCAATCCCATTAATTAACTCATCATTTAATTAATCAACTCAATCTTATTAATTAATGTATCAATTAATTAATCATCTCATTCCCATTATTGAACTCATCAATTAATTAATCATCTCAATCCTATTAATCCCAAAAGTAATTTATCAACTAATCATTTAATTGAAAAATATCATTATCCTATAATTAATTCAAAAATTAATTATTCATTTCAATAACCCCAATTACACAATCATTACTTCAAAAATAATTTATTCATAATCTAGTATTCCAACACCCCAATATTAATTTTTTTCTCAATTAATTATTTCACCAAATTAATTAACTCAATCAAAACTCAATTTCTAAAAATCTAATAGAAATAATTTAATTACATACATGTTAATGAAAGCAGTACATTGGGATTTGAATTATATACCACTTACCTCAATTTGTTGACAAATGATCGCCCAACAGAAATCCCCAAAATTTGAGCTACAGAAAAATGTACAAAGAGATCCCGATCTAAAAACCTAAATCAACATCAAAAAAATCAAGATCCTTAAAATATAGATCTTGATCCCAAATCCTAGGTCTAGATCCAAAAAAATAAATCTGAATCTAATCAAAATAGGAAGAACAAACCCTTTCTAGAATGTGAGAAGAATGGAAGAGGAATGAGAAACTGAGTGGGATAGGATTCACTTACCAGTAGAGGTGTAGATATTCGATTCAAGATTGGAACCATAAAGAATGTAGGTCAGAATGGCTTGGAATCTATCTGGAGGGATCCAAAATTGTTAAAGTAATGTTAGTGTCGAATGGGGGTAAATTTGGGATTAAAATGGGGGCTTGGGAAATTTGAAAATAAAATTCAGGGTGAATTAAAATGTTATGCATAGTTTTCTAGGAATGGGTGCAAGGTTTCCCTTAACTGTGCACCTTACCCATGCACCTCTTCTAAGGGGGTGCACAGTTTCTCCTTTTAGGTTGAAGTTTTTTAAAAACCATGTGTTAAACTTGAAAAACCCCTCTATCTAGGGTTGTACAGTTTGCTGGGCCAGGGGGCATAGTTAGGGAAAACCGTGTACCAACCATTCACTTCCCTCCTTCTACTTTTCTCAAAATTTCACCCAAACTCTACCCATAATAAATCTTAAAGAAAGTAATCAATACTAAAAAAATATTACCTATTATCAAGCCTGATAAATATCCAAAAAAGGTTAGTATCTTACAATCTACACACCTTATAATAGTTCATCCTCAAGCTGCACTCCGAAGCATCTCTAAGATTTGGATTCTAAAATATCGGGCCATTGAGCCCTAATATCTACTTCTCTCTCCTATGTTTTTTCCTACACACAGCCATGTCGCCAAAATATGCAAACTATCTACATAGTCTTTCCCCACAACACTTTTTCCCTGCGATCCAACACATGTATTGGATGATTCTCAAAGGATGCATCTGTCTCTAGCTCAATATTATCTAAATCATTCACATGAGAAGGTTCAGGGTGATTCAACTAAAGTTATGATACATGGAAAATTTCATGAATAGAACTATATCTCTATGGAATATCCAATCGGTATGCCATAGGCCTGATTATCTCCACAACCTCAAATGATCTAACAAACCTAGGTGCCAGCTTGCCCTATATCTATATCCTACGGTGAACAAACCTTGGTGACAACTGAAGGAATACATGATCACCCACTATAAACTCTAGGGGTCTTCGACATGTGTTAGCGTACGACTCATGTCTTCTCTGATCCATATACCTATGCTTCCAAATAAACTGAACCTCCTTCGACATCTCCTGTATGAGGCTCGGTCCTAAGAACTATGAATCAACGACCTCTATCTAACATGATGTTGATCTGTATGGCCTATAAAAAAGATCCTTGTATGGTTCCATCCGAATCATATATTGATAACTATTGTTATAGGCGATATCCACCAAAGCTAGGTGCTTCTACCAAGATCCACCAAAGTCTATAACACATATTCACAACATATCCTCAAGAACCTGTATAGTACACTATGATTACACATATTTCTATGGGTGGAAAGTCATACTCAGTTAAACTAGTGTACCAAGCACCTTCTGTAAGCCTTACTAGAAGCACTAAGTAAAACACGAGTCATGGAATGAAACAATAGTCTTTGACACCCCATGAAGACGAACTATCTACCAAACATATGAGTCTCCCAACTACTCCACTGATAAAGTCTCCCATATAGATATTAAATGCACTACCTTCATATGTTTATCCATAATAACCCAAATAACATCACTCTTCCTTGGAATCCTCCAGAGACCCACTATAAAATACATTGTAACGTCATCCCACTTCTACTTTGGAATAGGAAACTGCTATAGTAAGACTCTAGGTTGTTGATGATCTGCCTTCACCTGCTGACATGTGTTGCATTATGTCATGAACCCTTCTATCACCTTTTTCATGATCGACCGCCAAAACTTTCACTGTATGTCATAGAACATTTTGGTCACCCCTAGATGTACCACCCACTTTGAGGCCTGAAATTCCAGTATTAACTCCTCTCACATACTCGAAGGTACAAAAATATGATTCTTGACATAAATGATCTCATCCTCATATATCAACCAATCTAAAGGTGTCCCCCACATTTAAGGCCTTCCCTCAAAGATAAACATTATGAATCTTCATACTGCCTCTTTAATCCGTCTTAAAAGCATAGACTCCACTAAAAATGATACCAGAGTCATCTTATTCTAATTATCTTGAACCAACACATGCATATCATCTAATAGATTCATTATCTCCCACTCATTTCTAGACACCTGAACAACCTAAGTCTGAATTTTTCTACTTAAAGCAACAGTAAAACTATTTCCATTCTTGGTCATATATGCTAGTTCAAAATCCAATATCTTAATATACTCACATCATCTCTATTTCCAAATATTCAAGTCTCTCTTTGATAAGATATATATTAATCTCTTGTGATTGGTAAACACAGTAAACTTCTCACCCAATAGATAATGCCGCCAACACATAAAATAATAAACCACCATAACCAAATTTGTGGTCGTATGCTGGGTAATTCCATTCATGTGGCCCCAAGTTCCAAGAACCACATGCCACAACTCGACCCCCATGCATCAACACTACTCCGAGTCCCATCCCAAAAGAATCATAATAAACCATATACTCTTCACTTGGCTCTAGTAGGATCCAGATTAGGGATGATGTCAAGCGATTATTCAACTCATGGAAATAATTATCATAATCTATAGACCAATCAAACTTTATCCTATTTGTGGTCATTCCCAAAATTAGCATTAAAAATAGAAAAAGTCTTGAATAAACCTTTGATAATATCTATATAATCCCAGAGAGCTTAAGATATCAAACACTTTCCTGGGATGCTCCCAAGAAACCACTACCTGAACCTTCTCTGAGTCCACCGACACACCTTCCTATAATATTATGTGACCCAAGAAGTGTAACTGATCAATCAAAAACTGACACTTAGATATCTTGGTGTATAGACGATTCTCTCTCAATGTACTCAGGGTGATGTCAAGATGTTGGGCATGATCTTCATGAGTCTTGGAGTACACCAAGATTTCATCCACAAACACTTCCACAAACTAATCCATGTACAAATAAAATATTCTATTCATCAAGGCCATATAAACTACTAGGGAATTCCTCAACCCAAATGACATTACAACAAACTCATATAGGCCATACTTGATTCTAAAAGTAGTCCTCGATATTCCAGAAGGTCGAAATATCAATTGATAATACCCTGATCCCAAGTCGGGCTTTGAGAAGACGCAAGCTCCCCTTAACTGGTCAAAGATATAATTTATTCACAGAATAGAACACTGTTTATTCACTGTCATATGGTTCAACTTACAATAATGAACACATAATCACAAACTCCTTCCAACCATCATTGAAAACAGAACTGGTTATCACCAAGGTGACATATTCGGGCACATAAAACTCTTATCCATCAACTCCTCTAGCCAGGTCTTGAGCACTTGATGCTTTGGTGGCACCATTTTGTATGGTAGAATAAAAACCGGTTCATCTCCCAGCATGATCTTAATAGTAAATTCCACATCTCTCTCAGGTGGAAACCCTAATAAGTTTTTAGGAAACACATCCTGAAACAATTCCACTACTGGTGGAGAGACATCATGTTTCACACCCCATTCATTCATCATTAGAGTAGAAACCCATGATGTGATCTGTACTAGTTACTAAGTGATTGACCTTTCTTTTCATACCTAGATATCCCATTCTCCATAATGAATATAGTTTTCACCCTTAAGTGACATAAAAGTAACTATCTTATGGTAATAATTGATATGATATCGGTATGATACTAACCACTCTGTACCAAAAATTTGTTCAAGCATGACATGTCTAGTATATAGACATACCATAGAAAATGATACTCTATAACTTCAATAGAACATACCTTTCACAAGAAGATGTCCCTAGACTACACTACCAATGGTGTAACTATTGTCAACATCCCACTTTTGAACTCCACTTCTAGGCTCAAACCATTTAAAAGTTGTGTAGAAATAAAGGAATGAGAGGCCCCTGTATCATATAAGGAAATATATAATGTAGAATCTATAAGAATAATACCTCTCACTATTGATGGTCTAGCCTCACAATCCACAAGTGTAGGTTTCACCGCATGTAACTATCCTACACCTCTTCCCTATAATGTAGTCTATGTCCCTTAACCTGAACCACTCTACTGATATGGGAAATCTTTCCTAGAAGTAACACATCAACTTCCTTTACCACCACATCTAGTAGAACTCCAACTTCCAGCCTGATATGGTGTAGATGACCCCCTTTATACAATTTGATTCTGTTTAGCTACCCCATCATTACCCACCTATCATAGGTTCCTGTAGAACATATGAAGATGTCCCATCTTGCCACAAGATATGCACTCCACTGGTGTTCAGGGAAAATGTCTACGATAGTGTCTTGGCCTACCACACTAGTGGAAAATCACTAGATAAAGGTTATATGCTAATTAATTTTCCACATAGACACTCTGTTTTCCACTACTCTGGCAAATTTTCTCATAACTATGTTTCGTTCTCTCAGAAGACTTACCTACTAATCGTCTAGAACCAACCATCTTTCATATACTAGAATCCTACTTCATCTTCCCCTAAGCTACGAGAGCCTAATTCACCACATCTAAAAACTTATTCAGCCTAAATATGTTCACCTAGGACATAATATCATAATTAAGTCCTTCCTAAAATTGTTTTGCTGAAGTAACCTTATTCACTTACAATTCTGTAGCAAAGCATTGGAAATATATAAATAGTCATGTATAGTCCATTAAAAACAAACTCTCTTGATTTAATCTCATGAACTTAGCTACTATATCCTTCCTCATAATCTATGCACAGAAGTTCTCAAAAAAACTCTATAAGAATACCTTACATAACATACCATCAGCCTGTCTAGTCATAGTTTGAACATCCCACAAACACTTTACTGATCCTCATATAATATAAGAATCCCGCTTAACCCTCTTATCAGTATGAGTATCCAAGTCCTCATGTATATTCTGGATAGACTCAATCCATAACTCAGCTCCCTCAGGTCCACCCTATCTATCAAAAGTTGGAGGGTGCTGCAAATGAAACTCCCTCATCAAGTTAGAAATTGTCTACACAACCCACCCTGGGTCTCTTTCCATGAATTGCATGAATCGAGCAAAGTTATCCAAAAAATTCTCTCCATCTCCTAACCCGACATTATCAGTGGATCAGGTTCTACCACTGGAGGATCATCTCTAGCCATGTCCTCCTGTCATCCTTTTAACATGTGTCATCATGTGGGAATAACTATACAAGCCAAACATGCACCTTAGGATAATTTTATTAACATTAACACATTTATGGGAAAACAAAATAATGTAAAATATGCCTTTTCCCCAAATCCCACCACACAGTCAAAACCGAGGTGCTAACACTAGCCTTAACCATCCTACATCTAAGTCAAGGTTAAAAATGGGTAACTCACTTTAATAATTCATGTTTCTCATTTAGAAACATAATTATTTTTATCTTTCATCATTTTACCAATTTTAATTTCATATTAGAAACTATTTTCAATTCAATTTCAAAATCAAGGAAAACTAGTTCATTTTTAACAACATACCCAAAACCAATTTTCCCATGCATGCCTAAAATGATGCATGTCAAAAAAGAACCCTATGTGCCTAGTATGATGCATGTATACTCAACCCTCATTCCTTACTGTACCATGGGTCAAATATCAACAATATATGAATCAATAATCACATCACACAATAAGTGCATCACCCAAGGTGAAATAATATTCAACTATAAAAACAAACAACAATAATAAAAATCCCACCATAGGTACTTGGTTTCTCCCCCATACATGGGTTAACTACTCTCATGAAAGATCTAATGACCAAGGATCAAATCTTCCTAGTCTCATGTATACCTTTCCCAAACAGTAATACAAATTAAAAGAAATGAAACAGGGCTCTGATAACACTTTGTGACGTCTCAGCTTGGGTTCCATGAACCGATTCCCCGAACCAGTCAGTCACATGACCTCATGCATGCCTCCCTATATGCTAGAGGCTACCAACTAGCTGTGAGGGTCTATTATCAATCATTGTGATACTATACCATCTTTTCCATCAAAGTAATACACCAATGAAAATAAATAAATAATAACAACTGAATAACCAAATGATATCATAACCAGAAAAATACTAGTATAAGAAGATAACCAAAGATATAAATACAATATAAAAATTAAATAATATATATGCAATGCCAAAATATTGGTCCAGTGTCGAAATTAATACTAAAAATAAAGACACTAACAACTCCAAAATAGGTCTCAAACCACATTTGGTTCCCTCATCCATGTTCCATCCACAGATCAATCATCTAACATAGGGCATATGACCTTAAATTGTACTTAAAACATTAAATCCATTTAGGTACTGATCAGAAAACTTGACTAGGGTGTGATTACACTTAATATGCCACCACCAATGGCATCTAAAACAACACCCTGTCAATAACAGTGTATGCAGTGGTATAAATTAAGAAAAACAATGTATAAGTAATCAATTATCACATTATCAATTATTATTTATTTAATCGTATAAACCCCTGGGTTCCCAAGGAAATAAGATCCTAAATATGTGCTTTACCCCTTGTTGGATTCTAAACTATCCCCAAGGGATATAATGTCTTGTAATGCCACTGTTTCCATTTTATATCTCATGTCATATCTCATAATTCCATTGTTACCATTTTAGATCTCAATTATCATATGGATGCCATTGTTACTATTCATCATTTCATTAATTAATACAAATTTAATTAATCATCTCAATCTCATTAATTATCTCAACAATTAATTAATCATCTCAATCCCATTAGTTAACTCAACAATTAATTAATCATATCAATCCCATTAATTAACTCATCAATCAATTAATCATCTTAATTTTATTTATCAACTCAATAATTAATTAATCATGTAAATAACATTAATTATTTCATCAATTAATTAATAATCTCAATTCTATTAATTAACTCATCAATTAATTAATCATTTCAATCCCATTAATTAACTCATTAATTAATTAATCATCTCAATCCTATTAATCCCACACGTAATTTATCAATTAATATTTTAATTTAACAATATATTTATCAAATAATTAATTCAATAAATAATTATTCAATTAAATAACCCTAATTCCCTCATCATTAATTCAATAATTAATTATTCATAATCTATAATTCCAACACCCCAATTTAACATTTTTCCTCAATTTATTAATTTACAAAATTAATTAACTCAATCAATACTCAATTGCTAAACAATTAAAATAAATTATACAATTACATAGAAATTAATGAAATTAAGGCCTGGGGATTTTAATTATAGACCACCTACCTTAATTCATTGATGAAAATTAACCTAACATAAATCCATAAAATTTGAGTGGCATAACGACGTAGAAAGAGAACCTGATCTAAAACTATAAATGAAGATAAAAAAAACTAGATCCTTTAAATCTAGATCTAGATCCACAATACTATATCTAAATATAAAAAAACAGAACAGATATGATCTAAACCAGAAGAAAAAACCCTTTCTAGAATGGGAGAAGAATGTAAGAGGAATGAGAAACCAAGAGGGATAGGATTCACTTACTGAGAGAGGTGTAGATCTTTGATCTAAGCTTCAAATTGTTAATAAATGACATTGGAATGGATTTGAATCTATCTTAGGGTCTCAAAAACCATGAATGAATTGTTAGGGTTGAATGGAGGTCAAGTGAATTAAAATTTCATTGTAGTTTTTCTAGGAAGGGACACATGGTTCTCCTAACTGTGCACCTTAACCATGTGCCTCTTTTGAGGTGGTGCATGGTTTGACAAACCATATGCTAACCATGAAAAACCCCTTTGTCTATGTAATAACTCATAATTCCATGTAATTTCTTTGAAAATTAAATGGGATTATTTGGAGACTAGGCTCTGAGATGACACGTGGTTATGAGGCATGGAGTGGCCAAAATGTATTTTCAAACTATTTTTAAAGTTCATTAAATAATCACGTGAGAGGGTTTTTCTAACATTTAAACTGGTGATCAGATAAAAAATATGAGGGCACCGTTGAACTCAAATCATTGGGATTCACCTAGGAAATTCCTAACATTGACCAACATAGGCCGACCAAAAAAGATAGTTTTGGGGACTTTGAGAAGAAAAATAAAATAAATTAAAAAAAGTTATTTTATTTTTTCTCTTCATCGTTACACAACGACTCATCTGCATTGTGGTGTAGTGATGAGCTGATGCTAAATCCATTAATGAAACTCCTTAATGAATCGGTGTGGTGATGCTACAATGCGCAATACGTCTTCCTTCTTTAATTAATCAGGAATTCAATGTTGACAAACAACCCTGAAATTTCTCGGACGAACAATAAAAGAAACCTCTCCAACAACAAACGCCAATAAATCAGAAAGTAGTGAAAACACTCGTAGAGAGCGGATTCAGGAATGGATATTTATGTATGATGATGAACGATCATCCTTGAACAATCTCTTTTTTCCCAAGTAGGGGTTTAAATATGAGTGATTGTTTTCCCCCTATTCTTCCCTTCTAATTAAAGAATGTGGATCAACTCACTAACTAATTGATTCGTAGATTAATTCTTGTTGTAGGATTGGGAAATATTATTGTGGGTTTGATATCGGGAATTCAATCTTGGTGATTTGAATTATACTTCATGATCCCTCAAATAAGAATAATTTCTGACTGACACGAATAAAGGATGATTTTTTCATTGGGTGTTCTCTATGATCCTCTCTCTCTCTATCCTTTTTCTTTGTATATGGACCCACGAGGTCTCTTTAGATCACTTCTAGGGGGATTCCAAATGAGGTCGGACCCACAGAGTGATGGGAAAATGGCGAGGAGTACGTGACAGTGAAAGTGGTGTCCCAAGAAACCCGAAAGCACAAACAGATCAGAAAATGGATCACTAGAGCGAGTCTGGTGGCCCACAGAGGAGTCCGTCGGTGCATCCTGGTGACAAAGGTCATGGACAGTAGGGGTCATGATGGTGTAGGGTGTGGTTTCGGTTTGAGCTACCCACGGGGTGGACTGCGGTGTGCGCTAGCATGTGGTCCACGTAGGACCATGTGTGGAGGGGAGGCAGCCAACCTTAGCTAGTCGCGTGGCTGCGTGAACCAGATACCAGTGAGGCATCTGGGCTGGACCCAAGATGGACCACCAATTCTGTCCGAACTGGATAGGAAACCGGTCCGACTAAGTCAGACCGAGCCAAAAAATGTGGACCATCTCCCTAGGCGACCCGATAGGCTGGACCCGTGGCCGAACTGGGCTGGGTCCAACAATGGCTTAATGGGCTTGGCAACTGGGAAAGGCTGGACTGGGTTGGTCCAGACCAAACCAAATCGGGTTGGGTTGGTCGAATTGGGGTGGGTCATGTAGGACCCTATGCTAGGATGGTTTGGGTTGGTCCAACCAAGTTAGATCGGCCCTGGATGCAACCAGCCCCAGTTTACTAAAATGTCAATATCTTTCAGACCTGACATCCGATTGACATGCCGTCTATGGCGTTGAGACCCTTGCGACGAGACAATCCTTTGAGTGTACTCTAAGTTAGAATTTATGGTGGTTGTTATTCTAACTATGGATTAAGGAGTATATTCTCTTAGAATCAAGCACGCTACGAGCGGGAATCCTACGGCTGGATATGACATGAAAGATATGATGATCGAGACCTCAATGACCTAGTAGCAGAGTGGACCTTGATGGCCCAGTAGGATAGGGGACCTTGGTAGTCCAGTAGCAGAGTGGACATTGGTGGTCTAGTAGTAGGGCGAACCTCGACGGTCCAGTAGTGGAGCGGACCTTAGTGATCTAGTATCCGAGCGTACCTCAGTGGTCCAGTAGCCGAGTAGACCTGAGTGGTCTAGTAGCCGAGTGGACCTCAGTAGTCCAGTATCCGAGCGAACCTTAGTGGTCCTATAACAGAGCCGACATCAGTGGTCTAGTAGCTGAGAAGACCTCAGTGACTCATCAGGTATAAGTCCCTCAGCAGTACAATATGATTCAACTTTACAATTGATAATATTACTTTCTATACTTTAAGTTATAGCTGGTGTGAGATATTTTTTCTTTATGGTCTTGCTTTGAGGTATTTCATTTATGGTTTTGGTTCCCTATTGAGTACTGTGTTACTCACCCCTGCATGGGCTTTGCCCGCAAGTGTCATGTCTCATGCAGGTGATCAAAGCTTCAATAGAGACCTTGGTGGTTCTGGACTAGGTGGTGCTTAGTGAGACAGGATGGACGAACATACTTATACGGCTAAAAGCATCTACCATTCACCTACCCTTCAAGTAGGGTCTCGAGCAGATGGAATATAGAAACTATACTTTCCTTTGTGGTTTTGGGATTGTATTATGGCCTCTTTGTACGTTCAATTTGTAATGTACTCTTAGTAGTTGTCTCAGTAATAGTTATGGTTTACTTTGTGTTTACTTTTCATAGTTTTTACTTTGTGCATGTGTACAGGTTTAAAGGCAATTCCTTCCCTTTTCAGGACAAGCCTACTCGGTGCTATTCACTAGCCCATGACATATGGAAGATGGGATTGGGGTAGTCATGACACGGGCCCAGAAGGACGGTTCATGAAAAAGTGGTATCAGAGGGTGGTCGGTTATACCAAAAGAACTAAGAGTATATAAATTTTGATGGGGAAATAGTGTTAAGTGTTTCGGGTTCGGCTTTTAGGCTAGGGATTCTAGTGTTGGTGCGGTGGCTGACATATCCATACACTAGGACCATGGATTTTTCTTTCCGACTCAGTACATGAGAACAATGGTTGCATACATCTTTTAGTGTTTTTATCATGATCTTTTTGAGTCAGAGTGAGATCACTAGGTATAATATATTAATCTTGGTTCATCTTGATACCCTTCAAGATTCCTCCACATAAAAATCCAGCCAGGATTCCAGTGTGTGATCACGATGATAGTCCATAGAGTGATGAGGCTTCGATATAGGGACTGTTGCCCAAGATGGTACCTTCAGGCAGTGTTCGAGTGAAACCACCGCCTGCCAGTTAGTAGTTACTACCGATGCTATTGGTAGAGGAATCACATTGTCTCAGTGACTTATATGAGTTCCAGATTCAAAGAACTTATAAGTTTAGGGGAGAGATAGATCCTCAGGTCATTGAGGATTGGCTGGAGGCGATGACGCAAGTCTTATGCTTAGTGAGGACGCCACTTGACCAGATGGTGGTTCTAACCATGGGCCTTCTGTAGGGATCGATAGGGAGATGGAGGAGTTTGACCATCCAGACACATGAGGATGAGACCCTCACCTAGATAGACTTTTAGAGTCTCTTCAAAGAGGAGTTCTTTCCAGAGAAATTTCCTTAAGTGTGCATACATGAGCTAAAACCAAGAAATAGGTGGATGAGTCATCTATAGAGGGTAGTCGAAAGATGACGCAGAGGCCCATACAAGCCATACCATTTGGAGGACGACTCTAGAATCAGGTTCAGCAGAATGAGGCTCCTAGGGCAGAGGTATTCATTAGAGGAGCAGTGTATTCTATGTGTGTGGAAGACATGGGCACATGGCATGTGATTTTATGAATCACCACATTGAGGACCAACAGACGGTCGAGGGACCACCGAGGTAGCATAATAGATAGGAAAAGGGAATCCTTCTAGGTAGAAGGTGTGGCAGAGGATCAAGACGATTGATAGGAGGTGGGCATAGGTATGGGGTACTACCACCACCACCCTAAGGTGGTCCACCACGAGCTCCAGGAGTAGGTGGACAAGGGCGGGCTCACTTACAGGAAATCGAGGCCTATGGTCCTAACATCCTAGATATGATAAGAGGTATGATCTATGTATTCTCTACTATAGCTTTAGTTCTTATAGACATAGGTTCCGGTCAATATTTCATTTCTGTGGACCTTGTTCGGAGCTCAGAGATTCCAATCGATCCATTAGCTCAATCTTTACGATTAGAGGCTCCCACAGGAGGGGATTCGACGATCACACACTAGTGCCTAAGGTGTGTGATTACTCTTGGAGGTGAGATCTTTGGCTGGGATATCATAATAGAGGTGTTTAGGCCTTACAAATCCATTATTGGATTGGACTAGCTATCAATAGTTCATGCTCAGATTGACTATTTTAGACACATAGTGTGGTGTGTCCGTGGAGATGGGAACCTATTTTCCTTTGTCGGCGAGAAGGAATATAAATCAGCACAGGATGGAATTGCACATAGGAGAGCGCATCTGATCACTCATCAGTTATCTATCATAACTCTCAGTGTAGTGGATGAGACAAGTCTATAATTTCCTATAATGGTGGATGAGTATGAGGATGTCTTTCTATAAGATGTTCCAAGACTAACTCCTTACAGATAGGTAGACTTATGCATTGATCTGTACCCCGAGACAAAAATGATATCTACAACTACATATTAGATGGATCCCACATAGCTTCAGGAGTTGAGGGTATAGTTGGAGGACTTACAGAGGAAGGGGTTTGTAAGGCCCAATGTTTCACCATGGGTAGCCCCAATGTTGTTGTTTTCCAAGAAGGAAGATGGAAGTTTGAGGTTATGCATATACTTTTAGTTCCTAAACCAAGTGACCATGAAGAACAAGTATCCTATACTGAGGATTGATGACCTCTTTGATTAGTTAAAGGGAATGAGATGGTTCTCAAAGATAGACCTCAGATTAGGATATCACCATCTTTGAGTATGAGATAAGGACATCTCAAAGACAACTTTCAGATGTCGCTATAGCCATTAAGAGTACTTAGTGATGTTGTTTGGCATAGAGAATGCCCCAACAGTGTTCATGGGACACATGAAAAGGATCTTCCAATTGTAATTAGACTAGTTTTTAGTGGTCTTCATTGATGGAATCTTAGTGTATTCAACATTTGAGGAGGAGCACGCAATACACCTGAGGATGGTTTTGGACACACTCTGAGAGCACCAGCCTTACAGAAATCTCTTGAAGTGTGGGTTCTAGATATGAAATTTCCACTTCCTAGGACTTGTTATCTCAGAGGTAGGAGTTGTGGTGGATCCATTCAATATCTAGGTGGTGCTTGCTTGGGATCCTCCTAAGAGAATTACCGAGGTGTAGAGTTTCCTTGGGTTGCCTGGGTACTATTGAAGGTTTGTTCCAAACTTCTCTAGAGTGGAAGCACCCATGATGACATTGATGAAAAAGGGAAAACCCTTCGTGTGGAAATAAAGATGCCAGCAGAGTTTTCAGTAGCTAAGGAAGATCTTGATGAGTAGTCCTATCTTGAGGCTTCAAGTGGAGGGCACTAACTACATGGTGTTCTGTAATGCATCAAAAACTGGTCATGGTTGTGTCCTGATGCAGGGGAAATCATTGATTGCCTATGCATCACGACAATTGAGATTACATGAGTAGAACTATGTGACTCATGACCTTGAGTTGGTAGCGGTAGTCTTTGCACTGAAGATGCAGAGACACTACCATATGGGTAAACAATTCATCATCTACTTTGACCACAAGAGTCTCAAGTATATATTTTCTCAAAAGTATCTAAATCTAAGACAATGATGTTGGCTAGAGTTCCTCCAAGACCATGAATTCAAGATAGACTATACTCTTGGGAAGGGTAACATGGTGGTAGATGGTCATAGTAGGAAATCGAGTTCATAGCTACTGAATGAGGCCTCAGAGTAGTTGTCCTCACTTCAGACATCCTTCATGGATAGAGAGGAGACATATTTTATTCAGTTGATGGTAGTTTCCCCTCCTCTCTTACAGTGTGTCAGGGAGAAAAAACTTAGAGATTCTAGATACAAGACTACACGTGCCCATATGTCTACCGGGAATGCCCCTGATGGATATTCGAAAGGTGCGGAGCATGTCATCCTTTTTAGAGGATGCACTGTAGTGCCAGTGGAATTGCGAGAGGAGGTATTGAGGGAGTTCCATACATCCTATTTGGAGGTACATCCAGGTGTGGTAAAGATGTACCAGGACCTACGTCATCAGTACTAGTGGTAGGTAATGAAGAAGGCAGTGGAAAAGTTTGTCTTGAGATGCCTCACATGTCAGCAAGTGAAGGCTGAGCACCAGGTTCCAGCAGGTTTAACACAATCCCTTGAGGTACCAAAGTGGAGGTGGAATGAAATATCGATGGACTTCATGAAGAGATTACCAAATATGTTTAGGGGGAACAATACCATCTGGGTGATCATAGACCTACTAACAAAGTTAGACCACTTCCTACCCATTCAAGAGTAGGGTTCAGTAGAGAGCTTGAGACACCTCTATGTGAAAGAGATAGTTCAAATCTATGGAGTCCCATTTAAGATAGTATCAGATCGCGATGAATGATTTACATCTCAGTTGTGGAAGGGATTGCAGAAGGCATTTGGGACTCAGCTGCACTTGAGCACAACCTTTCACCCACATATGGATGGTCATAAGGAGAAGACCATACAAACCTTGGAGGAAATTCTTCATTCGTGCGTTCTTGATTTTGGTCATAGTTGGGAGGACCACCAACCATTGGTGGAGTTTTCATACAACAAAAACTACCACTCCACCATCAGTATGGCACCATTCGAGGCATTATACGGATGACCATTCATGTCACAGTTATACTGGACAGACCTAGGGGATTCAATACTCATGGGTCCAGAGATGGTACAAGCTACCACTGAGAAGGTGCAGGTCATTCGAGAGTGGATGAAGACAACAAAAAGATGAAATAAGTCCTATGATTATAGGTGACAGAGACCCTTGGAGTTCAAGGAGGGGACCACGTATTCCTATGGGTCTCTCCTCAATAAGGGATACAAAGATTTGGCTGGGGCAATAAGTTATCTCCGAGGTTCATCAGACCTTTCCTGACATTGTGTAGAGTGGGTGAGGTGGCATACTGCTTGGATCTACCACCGTAGTTATAGAGGATGCATGACATCTTCCACGTATCCCAGCTAAAGAGATATGTGCACAACCCTTGTCACATAATTGACCATGGAGAGCTAGAGATAGATTATAGGGTGAAATTCATGACGTAATCGGTGGAGATAGAGAATCAACAAAAGAGGTTCATTCGTGGATGGTCGATTCCTCTGGCGTGTGTTCATTGGAAGCACAAGAATCCCCAAGAGATCACGTGAGAGCTGGAGGCTCAGATTTGTGATCAATACACCCATTGTTTAATTATCCTTTATTTGGATTTCGGGGAAGTAAAGCCCTAAGGTTGGGAGAATGTAATACCCCAGAATTCCATGTAATTTTTTTAAAAATTAAATAGGATTATTTCGAGACCACTCTCTGATACAGAATGTGATTCTGAGGCAAGGAGTGGCTGGAATATATTTTCAATCTATTTTTAAAGTTCATTAAATATTCATGCGATCAGGTTTTTATAACTTTTAAACTAGTGCCCGAATCAAAAATATGAGTGAACCATTGAACTTAGAGCATTAGGATTTTCCTAGGAAGGACCTAACATCGATCAGCGTGGGTTGACCAAAAAAGATAGTTTTCGGGACTTTGAGAAGAAAAATAAAATAACTTAAAAAAATTTATTTTATTATTTCTCTTCATTGTAACGCATCAACTCGTCATCACTATGGTGCAGTGATGAGGTGACACTGAATCCATCAATGAACCTCATTAATAAATCAGTGCGGTGATGCTGCAACATGCATCACATCTTCCTTCTCAAATTAAACAGGAATCCAGGGTTGAAAAAAAACCCAGGAATTCCTCTGACAAATGATGAAGGAAACTTCTTCAATGAAGAATGCTGATGAATTTAAAAGAAGTGACGATACCCTGGGACATAGGATTTAGGCCTAGAGATTGACAGACTATGAGCAATGATCATCATCAACCAATCTCCTTTTTCCAAGGCAGGGGTTTAAATCTGAGTGATTGTTTTCCCCCTGTTCTTCCCTTTTAATCAAAGAATGTAGTTCAACTCACTAACTAGTAGATCTGCAGATGAATTCTTCTTTCAGGATTGGGAAATATTATTTTGGGTTTGATATCGGGAATTAAATCTTGGGTATTTTAATTATTATTCATGATCCCACTAATAAGAGCAATTTCAGGCCGACAAAAACAAAGGCCGATTTGTTCATTGGGTGTTCTCTATGGTCCTCTCTCACTCACTCCATGTTCTTCACCAATGGACCTAAGAAGTTGCGTTGGATCTCTGCTATGGGGGATTACAAATGAGGTTTGACCCCTGGAGCAATGTAAAAATAATGAGGAGTACGCGGAAGTGATAGTGGTGCCCCACAAAAACTAGAATCATCAAGGGATCAGAAAACGGACCACCAGAGTGATCCTGGTAGCCCGAAGAGGAGACCACCGGTGTGCCCTGGCAGCATGTTGAGGTATTGGAGGCCGTGGCCAGCAGGGGCCGCAGCGGTGCAAGGGGGCTGTGCTGGTCGGGCACCACGTCGGTTTGTGCAGCCCGCGGGATGGGCCATAGTGTGTGCTGGCACATGGTCCATGATAGACCACATATGGAGGGGAGGTATCCGACCTTAGCCGGTTGCATGAATACGTGAACCGGATGCTAGTGCGACCTATGATCTAGACCTAAGCTAGCATGATAACGTGGGCTAGGTTGATGGAGTAAACCAGGCCACTGGGTGGGTCAGGATGGAGGAGAATCGGCCCGCCATGCGAGCCGAGACAGATAGGAAACCGAGCTGCTGTGCGGACCAGATAGAAAGAAACTACTCTGACTAAGTGAGACTGGGCCGGAGAATACAGACCAGGTCGCTGGGCAACCCTGTGGGCTGGACCCGCGTCCGAACTGACCCGGGTCCAGTAAGGCCTAATGGGCCTGGCCACTAGGCTAGGCTGGACTGGATCGGTCCAGACCTAACTGGGTATGGTTGGGTCGTCCAAATTGGGGTTGGTCATGTGTTACCCTGGGCTGGGTTGGTTCAGGTCGGTCCAACCAAGTCGGACTAGGCCCGGATGCAACCGACCACTATTTACTAAAACATCAATATCTTTCCGACCATGCGTTCGATTGATGCGCTGTCTGCGGTGTTGGGACCCTTAAGACGAGACGGTACTTTGGGAATAATCTAAGTGAGACTTCATGGTGGTTGAGATGAGACCAATGTATTGAGGAGTATATTTTCTCAGAATCAAGCATGCTATGATAGGGAATCCTACGGCTGGCTATGACGTGAAGGATATGACGAGCAGGACCTCGGTGGCCTAGTAGTAGAGCAGACCTCAGTGGTCCAGTATCAGAGTGGACCTCGGTGGTCTAGTTGCAGGGCAGACCTCGGTGGTCTGGTAGGAGAGTGAATCTCGGTGATCCCATAGCCGATCATACCTTATTGGTCTATTAGCCGAGCGAACCTTAGTGGTCCAATAGTCGAGTGGATCTCAATGGTCCAGTACCAAGCAGGCCTCAGTGGTCCAGTAGCTGAGCTGACCATAGTGGTACAGTAGCCGAGTGGACCTTAGTGACTTATCAAAGATGAGTCCCTCAGTAGTACAAGATGATTCAGCTTTACAACTGATAATATTACTTCTTATACTTTATGTTATACATGATGCGATCTATCTTTGCTTTGTGGTCTTTCTTTGAGGTCCTTCCTTTGTATTTTGGGGTTCCTATTGAGTATTGTGTTACTCACCCCTTCACGAGCTTCACCCACATGTGTTGTGTCTCATATAGGTGATCAATACTTTGAAAAATACCTTGGTGGTCCAAGACTAGGTGGTGCTCAGTAAGATGGGATAGACGAGCATACTTCTATGGCTACAAGTAGCTACCCTTCACCTACCCATCAGGTAGGGTCTCGAGTGGATGGACCATGGAATTTGTACTTTCCTTTATAGTTTTTGGCTTTTATTTTGGCCTCTTTGTACTTTCAGTTTGTACTGTACTCTCAGTAGTTGTATCACTAATAGTTGTGGTTTACTTTGTATTTACCTTCTCTAGTTTGTGCTTTGTGCGTGTGTACAGATTTAAAGGCAATGAATTAACTTTTTGGTATATTCCTACTCGGTGCTAGTCGACAGCCCCTGGCCTATGGAAGGTGGGATTGGGGTAGTCATAGAATGGTCCCTAAGGGACGGGTCGTGATAGTCTAGGAATTCATAGTTTTTTGGGATAGGGTGCATAGTTAGGGAAAACCATGCGATAACAGCGCACTTACCTATTTCTTCCACATTTCTCAAAATTTCACCCAAACACTCACCAAGTTAAATCCCAAACAAAAATTAATCAACATTAAAAAAATATTACCTATAATAAACATTGATACATCCCTAGAAAATGTTGAGATCTTATAATATTGATTGAAGATTTAAAATTATCATGGGATTCAGGTGTTAAATTATATGATGCTTACAAAAAATGAACATTTCATATTGAGTTCCATATTTTACATGAAAATAAATGACTTTCCTAATTATGGTAATTTATTAGGATATAACATTAAATGAAATCAATGGTTTCTCATTTTTGAACAAGGTACACAATCAATTAGGTCAAAACATTCATTGAATATTGTGTTTCTAGGACATTATAGATTTATACATTATCGACATAAGTATCAATCTTGGATGACATCATTCGATGGGAGTTCAGAAGAAGGTACAACACTATATCCACCAGGATGTGATCAACTATTTGAGAAAGAAATATATAAGGACACTTTTTTTTTAATTTTTATTAAAAACCTTATAAAAATGTTTGTAAAAAGAGACCTATTTTTTTTGAATTACCTTACTTGAATTTTTTGTACTCCAGACATTTTCTTAATGTTATCCATCTATAAAAAAGGTATGTGATAGTGTCATTGGAATGTTACTAAATGTACAAATAAAATAAAATAAAATATGCAATCAAGGCTAGGTTTTATATGATTTACATGGGGATATAGGAATATTTGGAACCAATGAAGAGTGAAAATAGACTTTTCTCCTTCAAATACATATAATCTTTCTAGGAAAGAGAGATATTAGTTTTGGAACCTCTTGAATGATATAAAGGTTTTAGAGGGGTATTTATAAAATATCAAGAATATTGTTTCAGTGTCTGATTTAAAGTTAAAATGCCTGAAATCACATGACCGTCATGTTCTTATTAAAGAATGTGCATTACACATTGTAATTTTAACCAATCTATATTTCCTTTTCAAATCTCTATGTAGAAAAGTTAAAAAACTGATGAAATTGATAGAGATGGAAAAGTAAATTGTTTTCATATTATGTGAACTGGAGACGTTACTCCTACTGACATTATTTGATATGATGCTTCTCATGATGGTTCACTTGGTAAGAGAGATTTGATTACGTGGTCCTATACATTATAGAGGGACGTACCCCATTAACTTGTATCTAAATATTCTAAAAGGGTATGTCAAAAAGTGATGTTGGCCAGATGGTTATATTGTGGATAAATATTTTGTTTAGCAATACATTTAATTATATGTTGACTACCTACCAATGTGGAAGGAAGTGGTCTACCAAAATCTCATCACACCGGGTGACTTGTGGGCGAAGGGATTTTTAGAATATATGTTGTCACAATTACTATTACAGAGCAAGAGAAAGATAACATTTAAATTTTTCATAATAGTTTATAGGTATTTCCATATGTTAAAACAAAAAATGTAATTATTAGGAATTTTAATACATCAATGGATGAAATCTAGATATAAAATACACACAATCAATAGCTTATAGGATGGTTTTGAGACCATATTTTTAAGGAGTCAACTAAAAATCCAGATTCAATTTGAGAATGACTATGATGGCTAGCTAGAGGACCAAGTGTGCAAGTATTATCTAATAAGTATTATTTAATTAATGGATATATGTTTTATAAAATTGAAAATGATGAATGTAGTACCATGAAAAATAGTAGAGTTACACTTATGGTTGAAGTGATGCATGTATTTAGTACTAAGAAAAAAAATCCCAATTTATGGGAATATGACATAATTTGGAATCATAAAAAAAATATTAGAGTCAGATTAGAAAACTTTCAAAGTACTAATTTTTTGATTAATGTGGGTTTATAACATGAGTACAATTAAGATAGATGAATTGGGATTCATGAAAGTTCATTTTAGTAGGGAACAAAATAAATATGAACCATTTGTAATGGAATCACAGGTAGTAAAAGTATTATATTTTCTAGAAAATTAAAAAAAAAGTGGTTAATTGTTCTGTTATCGATAAGAAAAATATGTGTAGTGACTCATTTTTTGACTTGTAATACTTTGGAATATTTCTAAGAATATTTTTGAAGTCATGTGCTGAGTTGGAGCAGGATTTCAGGGCCTGTAGATCCTCAGTGTGATGATATTAAAAATATTAAAAATATTAAAAATATTTTTTCACATGCAGAAAGTTAATTTGTAAATTTTTAATAACTCCCATTAAGAGTCTCAGATTGTTAATATGAGGCTATGATTTTGTTCAGAATGTGGCATTTTCCCTAGGTTCAATATAAATTTTATCAGCACTAGACGTCGGGTCGAAGGCGAGTCGTGGTTATGGTATTAAATAGAGGAATTTTTTTTTGATAAAATTAAAATAGTATCCATTATACCCCAGCCCCTTTGTGAACATGATAGAGAGGATCTGATCCCATCCCCCTTTAGAGCAATGGATGAACTGAGGTGAAACTAGGGAGAAGAGGTGCCGCCGATCTCCAATCATGATGAAAATCACTCCCGAATCTTGATTGAGAGACTCATGAGTACAAATATGAACAAAAAATCTTCATAGTTTTTCAATGAGCTAGTTATATTTTATTTTCTATCCCTGATTTTCTTTTTATTCATCATTTTAAGGTTTTAGATCCCTTAGATGATTTCTAGGGACCTTGTGAGGGTCGATCTGGAGGTTTCAGGGGAAACCGAGGTGAATCAAGATACTTATAGGTAATTACCATTTGCAATTTCCAATCACATGGTGTATAGTTTAGGTTCACATGCCATGTGTTATTCCCTCTCTTGGAAGATGACTTTTGGGGGCTATACATCGTGTATTGGGGTTACACACCATGTGGTGACCACCAAGTCGTGTGGCCAAGGGACATGGCTAGGGTAGCCATGTGATGGTACATGGTCATGTGGAAGTACGTAACTAGAGTACAAAGGCATGGAGAGATGGACATGAGCATGAGAAAGTGACATGGACAAGTGGATGGGTTTTTGGGACACGCCATGTACCAATGTCATATGCCGTGTATGTCACATGGCTAGGTGAGCCGTGTGGGGAAGAACACAGCTAGGGGATCAGGTGAGGAAAGAAATGTCTTTTACAACATGTAAATTCCATTTAAGTTCACATGGATATGAAATAAATGCATCACAGGATAGAACCAAGAGTTTATGCAGGGTGACATGCCGTGTGGACCCCCATACATTCCATGTATCTCATTTTCTTTGAGATTTATGCCCAACAAATCTCCTTATGTTGGGATCAGATTTATGCATGGGAGTAAACTACCATGAGCAGTCTTCCACATAGAATGTGATGGTGGCCACAGTTTGGGCCTTTGATATGCGATGTGAGGTAATGTTTTGGGTCTCTAAGGTTTTTGATGTTAGGACCATCAGTGGTTGAGTGAGTCCCTTAGTCTATTACTATGAGGGTTCTTTGTGTAATTCTATCCTCAACATAGGATTGTGATCCCCTAGATAGAATTAGATTAGATAGAGTTGTATCACCCCTCTAG
This sequence comes from Viscum album, assembly GCA_963277665.1. Taxonomy (NCBI): domain Eukaryota; kingdom Viridiplantae; phylum Streptophyta; class Magnoliopsida; order Santalales; family Viscaceae; genus Viscum; species Viscum album. The sequence goes on along the minus strand of OY728120.1, from coordinate 451,557,302 downwards.
GGAGTCCATGGAAATATCCTCTATCATATCATTTTCCCTTGATTAGGTTCTTGGTATCATCATGACCAACACTACACTGGTGACGATCTCCTATATTACAGGATATCCCAGTAGGGTTTATGGAATCAATAGTTTTACAACCCCCATATATAGGGTTTATAACATCATTGGGTATATATTCCCCAACTTAGCACATGGTTTAAGTTGGGTTTGTGGAATCTTGGGGAGTATAATTTCCTACTACGTGAGTTGTACCAGGTGGGGTTTGTAGAATCATCATCACAAACACTACATGAGCAATGATCTCTTTTATGAGTGATATGATCTACAAGATGTAATATTGGGTTTGTGGTGTCCTCCAGTTGTATTGGTACTGTTCCCCTTACTGGGATATCTATGAGTTACTAGATTTGATTCTTGGTGTATCAAAGAGGTCTTCGGAGTGATCCCCTATCTAAGGAGTTGTTGTATTCAGTGTTATAGGTTGGTTTTCTAGTTCTCCTAGTGGTTTATGGAGAGATCCCGTTTCTTAGTGATGAGACATTTTGTGTTTCCATTAGGGTTCATAGTATCCCCTATCAGGGGTTGGTGAGATCCCTTATCAGAGTATCAAGATCTGATGGGTTCCTTCATGATGTTATTCATGAGAGATCTAACAAGAGAATTCTATCGAATATATTCCACCAGGTATGTTTGAGTTGTTCTCGATTGCGTGTATCTCTTGGAATAGTTCTATATAGGATGACTGATCTCGTGGAGTGTGTTCTCCTGGATTCATGTTACCTTCAACCTTTGAGTATATTTATATGGTTGGCTATGAGGTTGGTACCTCATGATACTTGGAGTCTAATACATATTTATAGGATGATTTTGAGAGTCCATGCAGTGTTTTCACATGTCTCGGTTAACACCCCATGTGGATAGAGATGACTAGATGTGTATAGCCAAGGATGAGTTTGATATGGAGTTTCTCTCTCATTTGGGTTCCCTTTGGCTGGGTAGAGTGGGATATTTCCTATCATTTCTCCCTTATCTATTGGGTTTTCTCAATCCTACTGGGTATTTTTATACTAATACCTATATAGACTTTACCCAAACATGTTGTATATTGTGTAGACCACATGCCTTTCGATGGATTCCCAAGAGGATGCAAGGTAGGAATTGAATTGTGATCTTGACCAACCGAGGTGTTTTCTAGAGCTAGGTAGAGGATAATATTTGTGGGTTCATTTGACAGAAATCCACTCCTTCTATGTAGGTTGGATGCTTTTATAGTTTTCTATTGTTAGGCATGTATATTTCCCTTCTGTACATCGATTGTACTCTGGTTTGGGATAGATATATGTATTCATTTTAGTTTTCATCTTTTTTTATCTCAACACTATTGTATGAAGATGTTTATGGGTGCGTGCATACATGTTCCTTAAGAAAAGGCCTCTCATGTTTTGATACGATTACTCAACACTAGACACCCTATAGAGGCGAGCTTGGGGTTTCATGGATCAGGTACTATAGGTTCGGGTCATGAATGAGGGGAATTAGAGAAGGTTATTCCTTATGAACGAAGAGATAGGGTTTTTTTTAGTTGTGAGTATGGTTTGGGTTTCATTGCGACAATGTTAAAGAGTTTAAAGTTTAGATTTCAGGCCAGAGACCCCATTGTTGGTGTTGAAAACTATATTTTTGATTTGGTATATTGGGATACTAGTCCCATGGATTTTTTTTGGAACATGAATCATATAGGATTGGTTAATAGTTTTTCCTATCCTTATTGAGTTAACTCCCCAGATATATATTTTGACCTTTGTTCATCTTAAGTATATTTAGGATTCCATTGAGAAAAAATTCAGATAGGGTTCCCTAGGGAGATTGTGAGGATGATCATCTAGAGACAAGGCTTCAATGTTGATCACTAGTCCATAGGCAGTACCTATGGGTGGTCCTAGTGTTGAGCCACCACCTGTTGAGCACCAGGTTTTTCTGAATGTTCAGGACGAGGATGCACAAATTATTATTGTTCTACATGAGTTCTAGAGGAAGTGACCTCTAAGGTATCAGGGTGATCTAGACCCCGGGGAAGCTGATGACGATCTTGAGGTAGTCACACATGTTTTCCACCTTGTGAGGACATATCCTCATCAAATAGTGGTCTTAGTAGTGAGCCTTATACAGAGTTTGATTGGGTGATTATGGAGTCTAGTGATGTAGACCCACAATGAGGCAACGCTCACTTGGGGGGAGTTTGTGAGTCTCTTTAGGGTAGAGTTATTTCTATCCTCATTGAGATATGTTTGTATCAAGGAGATTATACATATTTAGAAGGATAACATGTAAATGGTAGAGTACTCAGTGATTTTTAAATACCTTTAACGATACTCCATGTGTATAGATCAATATATTTTTTTTTCAAATAATAGTCTTTTGAACATGGATTACACTGAGATATCATGGCATTGGTGGTTCCGCTGTGCATTCCCAACTATGCTGAAGTTCTAGAGTGGGCCTTGATGGTTGATATATTTCTGGATGAGTATACATCGACTGTTAGTGCTAGGAAAACATGAGATGAGACCTCAACATATGGTAGCTGATGTTCATAATAGAGATCCAAGTGTGCTAGATGCTTCCTAAGACAATAAAAGGATGGAGTTTCTGAGCCTCAGGGATTCCAATCTGGTTTTGGTTCGCTGCAGGAGAGGTAACATTACATCTATGACGGTTGGGGGCATCTTGTTAGAGATTTTTGACCCTTCGTGATGCTGATAGGGACTTGGTAAATGGACCTCCACTAAAGAGGCATCATTAAGAGTGGTGATTTCGTCATGATGAAAGATATGGCAATGAAGTAGGGAGAGCAGTAGGTGGTGGAAGATGGTTCAATTTGCTACAACCACCCTCAGGTAGTCCACAACATGCTTAGGGAGATAGAGTACATGAGTGAGGTTAGATGTAAGCCGTAGATTCATTTGACATAGAGGATTTAAGGATGATTATCAATATGATCTGTGTCTTTTCTACCTTCTACATTAGTATTGATAGATACTATTGTGAGGTTCTCTTTTCTTTCCACTTCATGCTCATGGTTTTTTCCAGGGTGGAACGAGGTGTTAGTAAAACCCTATGTTAGTGTTTTTTTCATTGTTGAGGATTCATGAGGAAGAGGTATTCTCCCCCCACCATGATGTATTTTTAGTATGTGATTAAATCCATGAGGGTGATTGAGTGCCAACCAAAGTGGATAGTTTCAAGGTGTGGTGGAATATTCCCTCTGACTTGTGTGTTCGGGGTAGGGTTGTGTGATGGAGGTTTCCATGGAGGTCCTGGTAGAACTAGTGTTTACACTTGGAAATCCAAATTTTATTTTTTTGGTACCCTTTCTTGATTAACACCATCTTTTTATGAGATATTATAGAGTAATATGTGGTTCATTTTGACATGTATTTGGAATCACAAGAATTAGGGATGCATCCCCTACTAAGGTGAGATACAAAACTCTATGGGAGAGTCAGTTCCACCAAAAAAATATATTGGTGAGGTTTGGTGGAGGAGTTCCATTAACTCGAGGGTTTAGAGTAGGGTTATGTCAGTATCTACATCAGGTTAGTTAGGTTATGTACCACTAGACCCTATGATCACATATAAACTAGGTGATTGGTGTTTCCCACCTATCTCAGGTGTGGAGACATGTTCCTTCTTGGTTTCATGATGTTGACCTGGTTTGAGTGGGATGTTGGGTGTGGTTTGGCCTTTTTGGTTCCCCTGAGTGTGTGCTTGTAGGTAGAATAGGAACCCTTGGTGAGTGCACTGGTGTTGGAGTCCAAGTTGAGAGCTCATTTTTGCTTCTTCTACCAAGTATTTCTCTTATCATGGGAAAAAATCCTTATGTTTAGGAGGATTTAGTGACTCAGGTCTTGACCTGCAAGACTTTGGTATATTTCTAGAAATATATTCAAATCCAAACACTAAGTCACCATGGGATTCCAGGGCTCATAGAGCCTCGGTGTGTTGATATTAAAAATATTTTATCACGGTTGCATAGTTTCTTTGGAAAAGTGGATAACTCACATTTAGAGTTTTGGATTAGAAATATGAGGCCACAGTTGTGTTCATAACATGGTATGTCCCATAGATGAAACATAAAAGTGAAAACAGATAGAAGAGGTGTCACTAATCTACGATCATGATAAAACCTGCTTCTAGATCATACTTCAGTGACTCATAAGAATAGATATGAACCCAAAGCTTTTGTGTTTCACCAATAGGTATTTGAATTTGAGTTTTAATCCCTAATCTCATTTTATGCATCCTTTTAAGGTTGTTGATACCTTATATTATTTCAAGGGACCCCTTGAGGATCAATCTATAGGATTTAGGAGAAATAGGTGTGAATCAGGATACTCATAGGGAATTCCAATTTAGAATTCTTGATCACACAATGTGTAGTGAAGGATCCTCATGTCAAGTGTTCTTCCAATTTGGGGAAATTACTTTTTGAGGCTATATGCCATGTACTGTGGTTATACACTATGTAGTGACCCCCGAGTCTTGTGTCTAAGGGACATGGGTAGGTTAGTCCTGTGATACTACATGGTCATGTAGAAGTACATGGATAGAGGAAATGGGAACAGGGTGCTGGACACAGGCACGAGAAGGAGACATGGCCACATGTCTGGGTAGTTAGGAAACACTTTGTACTAGTGGAATATGATGTGTGTATCACATGTTTGGCTGAGCTGTGTGGGGAAGAACATGGCATGGGGCCCAAGTGAGGTGAGACACATCGTGTATATCACATACACACCATGTTAGATCACATGGAGAGCCAAACTATGCATCATATGACACAACCTAGATTTCAGGTTGGGTCACACGCCATGTGGACCCACTCATATGTCGTGTATCTCTTTTTCTTGGAGATTTCTGCTCAACGTATCTCCTTCTACGAGGAACTGATTCAGGCCTAAGAGTAGCCTATCCTAAATTGTTTTCGACATAGAACATGTTGGTGGACATGGTTTGGGAATTTGAGATATGATGTGAGGTGATGTTTTGGTCCATTTTTATTATATATATTTGGACCAAAAATTGTTGAGTGATTCCCTTGTTTTATTCCTATGTGAATTCTTTGTGTAATTACATCATTAGTACATGATTGTGATCCCCTCAATTGAATGATCTTGGATAAAGTTGTAGAATCCCTCTGGGGAGGCCGAGATGGGATCCTCCATCATATCATTTTCTCTAGACTAGGTTCTTAGTATTAGTATAACCAACACTACACAAGAAACATTCCCCTATATTACAGGATAGACCATTAGGTTTTATAGAATCGATGGTTATACGATCCCCTATGTAGTAGATGGTATCAGTAGGGTTTGTGGAATCATTGGGTATATTAGCCCTTACTATGAATAAATTTTATATCGATATTGTGTTGTATTCCAGAGTACAATCCCCTAATACATGAGTGGTACCTGGTGGGGTTTATGGACTCATCGTGACCAACACTACATGGGTGGTGATCCCCTATTTGGTCGATATGATCTTTAGGATGTCAAAATGGGTATGTAGTGTCCTCGAGTGGTATTGATAGTGATCCCATTTTTTAGTGATCATTGAATTACCATATTGGGTTCATGTTGTCTCCCAGTATCCCTAAGAGTGATCCCCTATCTGAGGAGTTGTGGTCTTCAGTGTTATAGACTGTGTTATTAGTGTCCCACAACAGTTCTAGGAGAGATCCCATTTCTAAATGATGATGCATTTTTTTTGTTCTAGTAGGGTTTATAGCATTCCTCATCAGGGGTTGGTGAGATCCCCTAACTGAGTATCGAGACTCGTTGGGTTCCAACACAACGTTCTTCATGGAGAGATCTAATGAGAATGTTCTCTTATATTTATACCACCTGGGATGGTATAGTTGTTCTTTATGGAGTGTGTCTCTTGGAAGAGTTTCATCTGTGATGGTTGAGTTCCCAGAGTGTGTTCTCTTGGACATGTGTTACCTTGGAGCTTTAAGTAGAACCCTTTGGCTAGCTAGGAGGTCAGTACCTCATGAGACTTAGAATCTGAGACATATATTTAGGTTGAATCTAGAATTAATTTAGGTGTTTTCACAGTTCTAGGTTGACACCCCATGTGGATTGAGATGAATAGTTTTGTATATATGATGAAAAGTTTGATATGGAGCATCTCTCTATTTTGGGTTCCCTCTGGCTAGGTCTAGAAAACTAGTTCCTTTTAGTTTCTCCCTTTTATTTTGGGTTTTGGGGTGCCTACTAGGTATTGTTTTACTCATCCCTACACAATATTTTCCTAGAAAAGTTTTATCTTTTTCATACCACATGCCTTTCAACAGAGTCCTAGGAGGACCTGAGGCTGGTAAAGACCAGTGAGCTAGAACGACTGAGGTGTTTTCCAGAGTTGGGCTGAGGAACTTACTAGAGGTTGCGTTTGAAATTGATCCACTTCTTCTAATAATGTTGTACACATTAATAGTTTTATTGTGACGAGAATGTACATTTACCTTATGTTATTCTTTTGTTCACTGGTTTGGGATAGATGTATACATGAATTTTATATTCCATCTTTTTTTATCATTTCACTATTGCATGGAGATTATTGTAGGTGTGTTCGTATAGGTACCTTATCCAAATCCCTCCCATGTGTGTGATATGCCTACTTGGTGCTATATGCCAGCCCCTGACCTATAAAGGAGGGCTTGGGGAGTCACGACTCTGGTTGTGTCGGGTCGCTTCATCACACAAAGGTTCAAATGTCAATTCAACTAAGGATGAAACTTTAATTGGTATTTCACAATAATTTCATATAATCCCCAATGATGATGGGGTCTTTAATGTTATTGGAGAACACAATGATTTTATTTTGATACACTATAGAGGGGTCAAATCCCTTCAATCTTTGAAAAAAATAGATCATTATTTAGGTTATATGTTTTTTGTAACATACATTTCTTTACCACATATTATAATATATTTAGTAATGAAATTATGTAATCTAAATTAAATGTTCAAAAACTTATACAGATAATGACTTCTTCACCTATTGAGGCACTCAATCCTGAGGAATAACAGGTTTCTCAAAATGATGATGCTCCCAATGTAGAAGGAAAAAAACCTTCTACACATGCTGATGAAACCAATCTAGAGGAACAACATATGGATATGTTAAAGATAAAAAAATGGTAGATAGTGAGTAACCTATGTCCCAAAAATAATATAAGCAAAATATCATGATTTTTTTATAAAAATATTTTTAATATGAGAAAAAATGATTCAAATTTTAAGTTTGATGGAATACACGTGGCCAGAATACTAATCCCAACAAGGCATGTTCAATAGTTACATTGTGAAAATCACTCTAATGCACATGATGATTGATGTAGATTATTATCACAATGTTGTTCCTGTGATTAAGATACTAATCTGGGAAGATATAAAGGTAAAATTATCATATAATTTTTTTTATTTTACTAAAAAAACAATAAAACATTTATTTACTCTTTATTATCCCATAATGTGTGATTTTATAGTAGATATCTCATAAAATAATTTTTTTATTAATACTAATTAGAAAGGATAATGGAGGATTTAAGAAAATCTTCATGATGTATCATCTCAATTATTCTGAAGGGAAATTAAACCTGCACTCACCATAGATGTATGTACACCTGATAAAAAAAAGTGTGGGATGTGTTTATTGGTTTTCATGAAGAGATATATTTTCATGTATATTGTGGATGGTAATAAATTTATTAACATTACATGTATAAATAACATTGATTATGAATTTCTAATTTATGAAACAAAAACTGAGTGATAAAAATAATCAACAAGTAGAAAAACCAATGTACCCTGTACCATATAGGGATGAGATATTCTGCCCATGAAAAAAATGGAATGTATTTTAAATATAAAGAAATAATTTTAGGTGACATGAAACAACACCATAATTAGGTTATTTTTTTATATACATATTCATGAATCAAAATCCAAATCCACTTCCATCTCATGTCATGTGATATGGAAGGAGGCATATGTAAATAATGATCAGATACTAATATATTAAAACGCAAAAAGTGTAGTAAGACTGTGTAAGTATGACATAATAATTTTTATCTTTTGAAAATTGGTATTACAAAATGATGATTAATTATTTAATTATATTTTTTATCTTAATTAGACACAAGAATCATAATCATATATACATTATGATCAACTACTATCAGTGGCCTTGAAGAAGCTAGAATAGTATGGTCGTGTTAGATGTGTGGCTTTTGGGGTGTCACCCTAAACATATTATGAGAAAAGAAATGAACATGGGGATAATGACAATAAAATGGAATAGATGTTGGAAATATTAAATTCTCAAGAATAAAAACATAATTGGATGTCAGAGTTGTCAGAAAAATTTATAGGAAGGAATCAGAGAGTTGAAACAACAAAACAAAAAACACTACGAGAAGATCCCACCCCACCCCACCATCTATGAGGAAATCCATTCCCTATAATGGGATTTATTATAAATGGTAATAAATATTTTAAAAATTATTCATGTGAAATGTGAAACATAAAAACATTGATACCTTTCATGTACTAATATTCTATATGGTGAAAATGATTGTGATTTAGATCTATCAACACCCACCCATCACCTTGTTGTGAGGGGTACTGCATTCAATATCCAAGGAGTTATTCTAAGAAAAAAAACTTCCAATTAGTAAAATGAGAGTGATGATTCACATAGATAATGATTTGAGAATCGAGATACCTACTCCACATGAAAATATAGATATCCATAAAATCGAGAAATCTATTGGAACTTTCATATCATGACTGTTATATCTTGTAAAAATATATGTCGACAAGGAGGTATTCATTTCAAATTTATTTTTTTTATGAAAAACCTTTAACAATTAATGAAAATGGCATAAACTGATGAATGTTATTACAGAAAGACAAAGGGAATGGGTTGAAATGGAAGGTCAAATCAAAATGATATAAAGGATTAACCAAATAATTGAAAAAATCTTCAAAAATAATATTTACCCCACTTTTCAAACAATCACATTTACTAACATTAATGGTTCATGTGGATAAAACATTATTAAATGGTGATATGACCATAATTTATCTTAAAGAAAAGATGTACATAGAGTCCATTATATACTATATTGGTCTTGAGATTGTTAATTAAATCTTCAAGGATAAATGTCTAGGAGTCTTAGTTGTAAATTTATAAATGAGGTGTGTTTTTTATGACTTATTTTTCTAATAGCTGATATACTATGTTAGTTACAACTAAATTAAATTCATATTTTTTTGTAGGCATATATATCAATACTATTTGAAGGGAAAACCCTATGAATATAAATTTGGACTCATTAGTTCCCACATAACTTATACACAATTATTCTCATTGGAACCAATAAAAATTGAAGTAATAGTAGAAAAAATGGCCACGATGATTGAAAGAAAACTTGTAGATGAAAAAATCTTCATAATACCTATGATATAGGGGTAAAAATCTACAATTTAATAATATAAAATATATTTTCATTCATTTAATTACTTATTATTATTTGGTTTATATATAGTATTGGTTACTCATTATAGTCAATTTGGATACTCCAAAGATTTAACTTCTTGATTCAATTCATGGATAACCAACAAATCAACCTTTTTTTTTGACATTTATCAATTATAATACAATATATGATACATTTTACAAATAAAAATTTATTTATACATTTTAAATCATGTTTTAATGAAAATTATAATATTATAGAGTGATGTTTAAATATTGTCAAAATCATGGCATGAGAACAGTCCATGAGAAAAAAAGCCTATCAACTTCTTCAAATGTAAAATTATTAGGGTGTATATAATAACATTCCACTATCAAAACATGTATAAAGAAAAATTAATTATTTTTCTCAATTTTTTATAGTGCCCTGAAGAAACTAATATAAATGATTTTGGATATTATGCTTACAAATTTATGAATGATATCATATTCTATCAACAAACTAGTAACCTGTAAGAGGTATTTCTGATCATAATTAAAATTTAATTTAAAATATTTACTAATCCTTTATTTATTTATATTTTTCCAATAATACCAAGACTATTGAAAATCCTCATATTTAAAAGTGGAAATTTATTTTTTTAGTAATGAATGGGCGGAATACATGGAGTCATATTGTATACAAACATCATGAAGGGGTGACTTCATACTACCTAATTTGTGATTTTTCTCATCATTTATATATTTACTTAGTTAATTTCCATACTATTTTCATCTCATACTTATTTTTTCAATTTTCATAGAGATCATGAATAATGATGATAAACTCATGAAGCACTCATGTACAATGAATATGCACTCTAAAAGTATGGTGCACTCATGATGATAAACTTTTCTTTTTTTTATTATGCAATGAATTCAACATTTTGGCTTATCAAACATCAATTTTTTAGATAACCTTTAATGTTTATTTCATTTAAGAATAAAAATACATGGTGTGATTTTTAGAAATAAACCTTAACTCAATATAATATACTATATACCCAGTATGACTCAAATTTTATGTTATTATTTTAAAAATGACATTTTAGTTAAAAAAACATATTACATACAAAAAAAATTCATATTGTTTTGATACATTAGTAAAATTATTCATAAGTAATTTTTGACAAGTAGGAATTAGTCACACCATAATCTAATACACGGTGTGCCCAGTATGATAGAGCTAGTAACATGATCAAAGCTTCTCATTCGTTTGAGATATTGGACTTTGAGTTTAAACTAAGATAATAGTGATAGGGAAATGGGTCATGAATATATAAACACATCATAAAAATAAAAATTTATACTTCTTATTAAGTTAACTTTATCATCTTTTTATCTACTATTTTATACCAATTTACTTATTATTTGTTATATGATAATTATTTTTTTTCAAAGATCATTTGGGAAGTATTAATTTTATTTAAATATCTAAAACAAGCCATAAAATAGAGAACATATTCCTTTATTATGGAAGTGGAAACCACATACTGCTTGAATTGCGAAGTTAATCATAAGGATACATCTACCGAGGGTTTTTAAAATAGCTAAATGAAAATTTATGATTTCCCCAAAGATATGTCATGAATATTTCCAAGAATGGTATAATAATCAAACACACATCAATTATCCACACATAAATTCAATACAAAGTATTCTTGGTATGACTCAAATTGTATGTTTTTAGTATATAGTTTCTTTCTTAGTTAAAAACACACATCACACACTCAATAAAAATAAAACACATTCATATTGTTTTTATACATTAGTAAAATGAACTATAAGTCATTTGTGATATGTATGAATAAATAACACCAAAATCTAAGATGTGTTGTGTCTGGTATGACTCAAAGTGCATTTTTTTTAGTTTAAAATTGACATTTTACTTTAATACACACATCTCATACAAAAAATCGAACACATTTTTTTGATTATGTTTATAATTTAAGAAAACAATCCATAAATATTTTTGTGATGTGTTGGAATTAGCCACACCAAAATATGATACATGGTGTTCCCAGTATGAATAAAAGAGACTGTTATCAATTTAAAAGTGAAAATTTAGTTCAAAACATTTTCCACTCACTAAAAACCAAGAAAACACACGCTGGTTGTATTGAAACTTTAGGAAAATGATTCATATTTGATTTCAGATATGAAATAATTAGTCTCACATCAAACCGACACACTATGTGACTGGTATGAATGAAAGTGCATGCTTTTATTTTAAATTTAAATTTTCATAAAAAATACTCATGACGTACACAAAATTGAGAAAAATAATTATGATTATTCTGATACTTTAGGAAAAGTATCCATAAGTTATTTATGATGTGTATGGATATCTATCACCTCAATCTGATACATGGTGTGACCGATATGACTACAAGTGTGTATTTTTGATTAAAATTTACATTTTAATTCAAAACACACATCACATACTCAAAAATGTGAAAAACATTCAGATTTTTTTATACTTTAAGAAAATGATCCATAATTCATTTTTGATGTGTAAGAATCATTCGCACCTCAATCCAACTCACAGTGTGACTAGTATGACTCTAAGTGTTTCATTTTATTTAAAATTGACATTTTAGTTTAAAACACATATCACATTCTCAAAAAATAATAAAAAGCTTTTGGATTATTTTTCATACTTTAGTAAAATAATCCATAAGTCATTTATGATGATCATGAATTATTCTCACCTTAATCCAGTACATGATGTTCTTGGTATGAATCGATGTGTCCATTATCAATTTAAAATTGAGAATTTAGTTCAAAATAGTTTTAACTCACCGAAAACGAATAAAACATGATCATATAATATTGATACTTTAGAAAAATCATTCATATGTATTTTTTGATGTTTAATAATCTGTCTCACATCAAAATAACATATGATGAGACTAGTATGAATAAAAGTGCATATTTTTTATTTAAATTGAAATTTTAGTAAAAATATATGTGACAAAATCAAAACCAAGAAAAAAAATTCAGATTGTCTTTATAGTTTTTGAAAAAAAAAATCCTTACATCCTTTTCAATATGTAGTAATTAGATGCACCTCAATTCAAAACAAGGTGTGAATGGTATGTCTATAAGTGTGTATTTTTTATTTAAAAATGATATTTTAATTCAAAACACGAATAACATACTCAAAATTAGGAAAAATCATTCATATTGTTTTGATAATTTATAAAAGTGATCTAAAAGTCATTTATGATGTGTATGAATCAACCTCACCTTAATATGATACATAATGTACCTTGTATGACTTAATGTGTTCCTTTTCAATTTTAAAAGTAAAAATTTAGTTAAAAAAATATCTCACTCACTCGAAATTTTGAAAACACACTCAGATAGTCTTTATGCATTATGAAAATAGTACATATGTCATTTTGACACGTGATAATAAGTCTCACATCAAACAGATACACAATGTGAACGGTATGACTCAAAGTGCATGTTTTCATTTTAAATTGACATTTTAGTATAAAAGACATGCGGCATTCTCAAAACTAGAAAAAGAAATATAATTGTATTCATACTTTAGGAAATATATCCTTATGTAATTTTTGATATATAGGAATCATCCACATATCAATCCGATGCACAGTGTGACTGATGTGGCTTTAAGTGTGTATTTTTATTTAAAATTGACATTTCTGTTCAAAAAAATATCAAATAATCAAAACTAAAAAAACACATTCACATTGTATTGATACTTTAGAAAAATGATCCATATATCATTTGTGACATGTAAGAATCAAATGCACCTCAATACAATATACAGTGTGCCTGGTATAACTCAAAGTGTCTATTATCAATTTAAAATTGACAATTTAGTTTAAAATGTGTGTCAATCATAGAAAACCTAGAAAACCTTCTTGTATTTTCTTGATACATTTAGAAAATCATTCACAATTCATTTGTGACATGTAAGAATTAATCTCACATTAAACTGACACACGATGAGAATGGTATGAATCAAAGTGTTTGTTTTCAATTTAAATTGACATTTTAGTAAAAAATACACCTGGTATACTCAAAACCATGAAAATACATTCATATTGTCTTGATACTTTAGAATAATGATCCTTATTTGATTTATTACGTGTTGGGATCATCAAAATGGAAATTAAATTCACGGTGAAACCAGTATGACATCAAGTGTATCTTTTATTTAAAATAAACATTTTATTAATTTATTGTTTCATATTTATGATTTCTTTGTTGATTTATAGAATTAATAACATAAGATTTTTTTTCTTATTCAGTTGGACTCTTTTTCCCAAGTTGGGGTTGTTTGCTCTGCAACTGATACTATGATCTTGTCTTTTTGAGAGGGGATTGGGTGCCCAAGACAATGAAATCATTTATGTTTTTGAATGATTGTGATAATACTTTCTAATGTAATTATACAAAACAATGATTAAATGTCTATAATATAGTGTTTTTATTGTATTTTTGATGTAATTTTAATTTCAATTAAATTATGAATTTTCCATATACAGGTATATTTGATGTTGAACTGTGTTGTAATTTTAGTAAAACACTATAATAGTACGACCATTAATAGTGATAAACTATAACTTATAAAGGACTACCATTATCATTCATTTTTATCACTTATAAAAGTGTCTTTCTTTTAATAGTTCCTAGATCAAAGGTATTTTTTTAGCATATTAAAGGATTTTATCTAGCACATTTAAAATCCACTTCGGTAGTAGTGATAGGTTCTAGGGATGAAAACATACCTATCATAACAAAAAAAACCTTGAGACCACATATCTCAACAAAATAAACTACCTTAATTTTCCAAAAATCATATCTCTATAATGATTTCCCCAAATGTTTACCTCTATATCACCACTGATCATTCACCTATTGTTGGATGTATATTAAATTTCCCATATAAGAGATACATGAAAATATTAATACGATGATGGATTATATAAATTATATATGTGTCCAAGTATTTAGTTTTGTGGTACTTAACTACGGTATGACATATAGAAGGTCTAGGGTTCAAATACCAACCTACACATATTTTACCTGTACTGCGGCTGTGCTGTTTAATGGGCTAGCTTCACTATTGATGCAAGTGTGATGATGGGTGGGTGATCATTGATGGAGCTTAGGTATTATGTTCTTCGATGAGGTGGGAAAATTATTCATCAATGATGGATGAAGTCTAGGGTAGGAGAACCTCTAATGGAGACTGATGTTAGATATATTTCCTAGGGTGATGCTTTAATGGGGAGAATTGGAGGATGTAGTTTGACCTCTTATTGCATCAGTGTGGGTTGGTGTCTATTGAAGAAAAATTATTGAAGAGACATGAATTGATGAAACCAAATTTATAGGGGATAGTGGTCTCAATCAAATCGGTTTTTATGGTTTTCGGTGATAGGAAATCCCACCTTAATAGAGGGGTTGTTTTGGCGGGATGTTTTGGTGTGATGATGGTGAAACTTGCTACTATGAGATGACTGATGGAGGTATGAGATGACAATGAGTGTGACTATCTTGGGTTTAAATGGGTATCAGTGGTATGGGACACCGATTTTGAGAAACTCCCACTGATGACATAAAGATGCTGGCACCTCGGATGATGATCATCTGGGATGAACCTCGATCAGGTGAGCAATGATGCTGAAGGGTATGACAATGTCCTCAGGGTGATCAATTTATCAATATTTTAGAGGAAGATTTTGGTGCTTTATCTAGGATGTTTACATCAGGGTGGAGTGTTGTTGGATAGCTTCATTGACTCATTTGGGTGCATGAGGTATTTAGGGTTGGTAGTTTATAGGAATAATTATGACCACATCAAGCCAGTGCAGGTGATTCTAGGCCTTTAGAAAATTATAATGTGGGATTTCAAGTAAAAAAATGGACATACGGGCCATGATGAGTGGGTTTTCAAGGCCAAAAAATATTAGGCCCTATGGGCCTATATATAATAATAAATAATAGGGCATAATGGGTGGGTTACCCCATGGGTGGGGGGGATATGATTTTCCTATCTATGCAGTGTGTGCATATATTTCTCCATAATTGTACCCCAAACTACCTAATATTATATATATATATATATATGATATATGATGTTATATATATATACTATATGTTTTATAATGCATATGATGCATGTATTTTTCTTTCATGTGATGAATGAATATAATATATAGATATATATAATATATTTCTCTTGAATGGTTATTCATCAATTACAATCCATTATGAATGGATTAAAGGATTTTAATTAAATTCAATGAAAATGTTTAATTAATTATACCCCAATATTTAGAAACAAATATGATGCATTATTAATAATAAGAGGCTCAATATTTAAATATATTTGAGGATGGGATCATCTCCCATTGGGTGTGCAGTTTGCGATGTGTATGAGTCGCTTCTAAATATCCCTTCTTCACAATCACTGTTAATCTCACCCGAGAAGGTGATACCACCCCATCAGTTTCTTGATAATCCTCACTATATGATCATGTGAACTTTGGCTAGTGTATCACCTCGAAGTCAAGGTTCTTTCTTTCCCTACTCCTCATGATCTTCCTCAAACACTCTCTGCATTGAGGAAGATGAAAACTACTTCTGTTCATGAATTACAATTAATCTATTTTATAGTATTATTTACACATTGATTCTTAAATATATATTGTATATGTTTTGGGTTGTCTTCAACTGAAAATGATCATTATATGACTATAGGTAACTCATCAACTTCCTCCATAGATAGAAAATATTCAATAGTTGAACTCTTCCAACACCACCCCTACTAAAGATAATTTAGGACACTGATTCTCTTAATGTGGAATTGGTTAGTTGGATACCATAGTTGATGGGTAAGCCTGTACACCTTCATTGTGTATACCGACTTACATTAAAATACCTTTAATAAATGACATATTAATTTTTTATATCCATATTCTATACATGAATAGATGATCATATCACCATCCACACATAGGGGAAATAAACAACTAACTCTAAATAATTTAAAAAAGGTTTCCTATATCAATATCCCAATATCCTTAAGAATGAAGGAATTGACCTCCTTACTTCACATGGCATCAAAAACTTCCATCTACCCTCCCACACCACATCATTCCTCAACATTCTCATTTCAATATTCCAATCCATCAAAAACACATTAGTTTAAGTACTAAAAGTAAAGAAGACTAACCTTTAATTTAATTTGAAGTGACATTCTCTTTAAAAATAAAGAGATATATTCTATAAATCGATCAAGAAATATGGGAGCAATAAAATCATCTAATTAACTTTTCCATAATGTTGTAAACCAATATAACTCCCTCGATAGATTGATTCTACCAAATTTAAATGCTCATATCAAAGTATAATAATTAGGAAATCCTTTTAAGATTAATATTAAAACTATCTCTACTTGACTATAGTTATGTCATGATCTCTATGGTATATTATCCACCACCTATGAACTTCCCCTACAAAATAAGCACAATGATAAGGGAATTTAATGTTTATGAACTTCCTAGATGATTTAGAACACTATTTATAATTATTACTATCATTTCCATTCTTCCTTATAGAAAACATATAACCCATAAATTGATAAGTAATAATTATAAAACTTTTGTGATGTGACCCCCTATCTTTTTTCAATTGTTAGGTCTATGGTCTAATGACTATAAAAATGTTCATCTTGAATGCTATCTTCCTCCACCTCATTATTTTGATAAATATACATGATAATTACAAGAATGAAAATCCAACCCAATGATTCTATCATAAATAATTATTCAATATGAAAAACACATGATCCTATTGACTAGATACTATATGATGAATTAATTCACATCAGCATTACTACCATTTTAGTTATACACAATTCCTCTTAAAATAATTCATAAATAATCATAGTCAGTAGTTAAAATCATAGAGGCCATATGAATCCCTAAATTTGTTACCTATATTACTTTACATATTTGATTTAGGTAATAAGTTAACCTTACCTACCTTTGCAATTTTCTATAGTGCCAACTCTAAAATATGTCTCTAAATTCTCACTGTAAAACCATTCTATCATAACCTAACCTCACAAATAACCCTTTAGAGATGGAAAGGAGGCCAAAAGTTCCCATCAAATCCCACCTCAAATTGGCCATGTGGTGGGTACTATAACCATCATTATATATTCTCAATTATGCAAGGTATTATGTTTATTTGTAAAAAATAAACATACAACCATTTCGAAAATAAAAAAACATCATCATACTAAAAGAACATATGCATGAATATATCAAAATGTAAAACCTAAAAATCCACTAACATTAAAAGGGAATGACCAACACAGAAATCCTATATCACCTGGAAATATATCCTCATACCTAAAGAAACATCACTCGACACCACCCTCAATATTATCATTTAAATTAAAAAACATTCTTAAAATAATAGTGAGGTTATACCAATATACCCCATAGGTTACTCCTCTGACCCATACCGCACACAGTGAATATTCATAACATTGAATAATGTATTTACATAATTTTTATTAATTATAAACAATAAATAGAGGAACAATTAATACAAGAAAAATTCCATGACATGGCATCTAATACAACATCAACATCACCACTTCTTCATTCCCATATCATCATCATATTTACATCAATACAAAAAATACACCTAAGATAAAACTTTACACTATTTATACCCTTAATAATGGGATATGTGAAACAATAAAAAATAATATCCATTATACACAGAACTTATATAGCTTAAAAATGTGACTATTGGTAATAAAACATCCTAAGGAATACCAAATTCCTACATCAACCACATCATTATCAAGAAAAAATGTTTTAGAATAGTTTAAAATAAAACATCAACATCTTATAGATTATCAAATTCATAAAATAAATACATTATACAAACTAAGAAAACACAATTTTATTGGAAAAAAACAAAAACATACCTCATATATAGTGACATATACATAAAAGTGATCCATATATACATGAGAAAACCACAAATAGCATATAATAAACCACTATATTTCTAATTGTGTGACTAATTTTCACTGTATATTTTTTATTCTACATTATTATTTCTTGAAATTCATATGACTAAAAATATAATGTTTACTAATATCAAACAACATTATAAAGTATTGTTTTCCATAATACCAAATTAGTAATCAAAACCATTAAACCCCATCCCCCATTCATTGATTATATTAATCAATATCTTGCCATCATTTTATTTATATTATAACTACACATTAATTTTTACACACTATGATTTACCATAATTACTTTAATTTCCATTAATTCACTATTAAATGATAAATAAAATCCCTATTGATTACGTAATATAAAATTAATTCTATATGAATAATAGTATTTACTAACTACAATATCAACCAAATTATGAAAATTATTTAAACATGTATTAAAGAGATGTTAGAATACCCTAACTCACCAAATTCTTTTTATAATAATGAATTCTTATCAATCCCATAATATAAATTGCTTAATTACATAATAATGAAATCTATTAAATAAATTTTCCATCCATATATCTCATTCTGAATAGAAATATAGATAAAAATGGTTCTTTGAGAAATGAAAAGAATTTTTTTGAGAATATCCATTATTATAGACTCAACATTTGATCTAATAAATTCCATGTTGAATATATCAATGGATTATTAAGTTCATTAAAAATTCCACCAATGACCCCCATTTTTATTTTAATTATATTAAATGTCACATGGGAAAATAATTTTATTTCATGTAGTTTTAATTTTATTAATTTATTTCCTAATAAACAATGAAATGTCCCTTAAAACATGAATTGTATTTATAGGTAAATGTTCGATCTTCAAAAATTTATGAAATACCTATGATTTCATTTTCATGTATGAAATCCCCCATGTATTTATTTTTGTATTTATATTTAGTCTTGGGTTGAGCCTTCTTGAAAATTTTTATGAAATGAGGTGATAATGAATTTGACACTGCCAGTGAATGACCAGTGTTAAATATTCTTCCCAAACCAAGAAATGGGAAATAACATATTTAGAAGTTTTTTCATAGTTTATAATCAATTTATCATATTATATAAGAAATCAATGTGGGCTGTATTGAACTTAAAATTTTGAATTTACAAATTACTTCTTACTTGATTTTTACCATATTTATCCTCCCTCATTTCCCCCATTCAATAACTAGAGGCTATAATTATATCCATTTTCTTCATCCATCACCTAGTATTTCATTACTTAAGGTTTATTTAACTGAATTCTAGTATTTCATCAAGTATGTGTCCCTAACACATTTTCCCTTCTCCTTCACTTCTTTTATTCTTCCTCTATTTCCCTTATGGAAATGGTGGGAAAGGGTTTATGTCTACATGAATTTTAGTTTTTGGTTTTATTATTTTATGGATTTTAAAAAAATTATTATGTCTATTACTCTTCTATTATAGTCGAACCAAACCATGCACCAATAGTTTCATCGATCCAAGGTATGTAGTTCTATGTGCTTACCTATATTTGTTGAACCATAAATTCTAGTTCTTTTAAATGATGTATAGTAAAATAATAAAATATTTTTATGTCATTTTTGAGATTATATATAATTTATATAATTTTTTTGTGTATTTTTCAATTGATACGACAATTAAGAGTTCTAAAGATTATGTTTTAAATTATTAAGTCAAAGATACAAATAGAATGTATGATGAAATACCAATAAAGGGTTTCATGGAATAAATGGAAATTTTTTCCTAGAAGTAATTTTATTTGATAATGATAGTTTAATGGAACATATTTATGGTAGTAATTATGAAATGAGTAACTTCTTTGACTTATAATTATAAAGGAATGTGTTTTTTGTGTAATTAAAACACTAAATTTACTTAAAAATGATTATAATCATATAAGCATCAGGTACATTGGAGATAAAGTAGGTCAAGTACTTTAATAGAGGATGGTGTCACACTTAATAGTATTCAAATGATAAAATTGATATTCATGATTCCACTCATACTATTAATAAGTTCCACTATGTTATGGCTATGATTTGGATAGTGGATATAGCTAGTAGTTTATTATGACACTCTAGATAGTGGTACTATATTAAATTATTAATGGAATTTGTGGTAAACCCTAATTTGTGATATAGTCTAGTATGAGGATCCAATAATTTCATGACACTAGTACCCAAATTCCATAACCATGGTCCATGAAAGCGAGATTTAGTATATTAATTATTTTAATTAAAATTCCTTATTTTGGTTTATGGTTTTTTAAAATTTACACCTTCTTAATTGAAAATTTAAACCCCCATATCAAATGGATCAAATGGAACTTTTAGATTTGAAAAAGAAAATATATGAATTATTAAATAAATGTTTCATCCAACCTTACACTTCACCATGGGGTGCTCTTGTTTGGTTTATAAAAATTAATGATGGCTCAAAGAGACTTTGGATTGATTATAGAGCATTGAATAACATCAATATTAAGAACAAGTATCATTTGACTTATATTGATGATTTTTATGATCATATCTAGGGAGAATAATATTTATTTATGTTTTATCTGAGGATGTGGCACCATCAGTTAAAATATAAGGAAGCATAAATTCCAAAGACTGCATTTTATACTAGACATGGTTACTATGAGTTTGTAGTTATACCAATTGGGTAGTGTAATTAACCTTCTATATTTGTGGACCTAATGATTATAGTTTCTCATGACTTCTTGGGAATGTTTTTGTTGGTGTTGATTTATGAAATTTTGGTATATTATAAAACTATATTGGATCATGAAAGACACCAAATAATTATTTTTCATACCTTAAAAGTAAAGAAACTATATGGTAAATTTAGTAAGTAGAATTTTGGATATAGAAAATGTCTTTTATTGGACATATTATTTCTAAATATGGCATAACTGTTAAGCAAACTAAAAAATAAGTAATTTAATAATTTCAAAGACCCTAAAATATTAGATAGATTCATAGTTTTCTTGGATTATCATGTTACTATTGGTGTTTTTCTGAAAAATTTTCATAGTTTTCTAGCTCACTAACTAGGTTAGCTTGAAAAGTAGTTAACTCCATCTAGAAAAAATAATGTGATGATTTTTTTAAAGAAATAAAAAGAACATTTGTTAATGATCCACTTTTGGAACTACCTACTTGAAATAGTGATTTTTTCATCTGTATGGATTATTTATTGAAAGTAATTGGTTGTGTCATAATGCAGAATTATTAGGTAATTGTTTATGATTCACGTTAGATGAAAATTCATGAGTTAAATTAACCTACTCTTGATTTAGAATTAGATACTTGGTTTTTTAATTTAAAAATTTAGAGTAATCATTTGTATATAGTAAAGTAGTAAATAGATACTGATCTCAAATGTTTTAAGTATATATTCACTTATAAATAATTGAAAATGAGAAGAGAATATGACTAGAAAATATCAAGTATTATTATCAAAACATTTATTAACATCATAGAAAAGAAAACAAAGTGTCCAATGATTTGACCCAAAAAAGTAATACTATATCAACCATGTTACATTTGGAATGTGACACTTTGTTTAATAAGATTATAAGATTTTACCTAGAAGTCAAGTATACATGGAAATCCTATATTTTTTCATGTTTTATTGATGTCATCTTTGTCAGAAAGAATTAATAAAGCTTCGAAGGTGGATCAATATTGTAGGAAAATTTAGAATACATTAAGAAGGGTTAGTTTTAGAATTTTAATACTAATAAATAAGGTTTTTTATTATTTTTAAAAGATTATGCGTTTCGTAAAATTCCCATTTGAAGAAAGATTTGTTGAGTGAAGCTCATAGTTCTCCATTTTATGTTAATCCAAGAAGACCTAAGATGCACAGACTGTCAAGAGTATTATTTTTGGAATGAAATGAAAATAGATATTGACAAATTCAACATGAAGATTTTGACTTTATAGTATATAAAATAAGAATGAAAATTACTAAAGGGTATGCTTCAACCTTTACCAGTGTCGAAGTTGAAATGAGAA
Organism: Viscum album; assembly: GCA_963277665.1. Classification (NCBI taxonomy): domain Eukaryota; kingdom Viridiplantae; phylum Streptophyta; class Magnoliopsida; order Santalales; family Viscaceae; genus Viscum; species Viscum album. The sequence goes on along the minus strand of OY728120.1, from coordinate 451,534,635 downwards.
AATATATTCATGGATTTCATGGTAGTATTTCCAAAGACTTCTCAAGGTAATAATGTGATTTAGGTTATTCTTGATCGATTAACTAAACCTTCATATTTATTTACCATTTGAGATAAAATTTCCTTATACAAGATTTATTGATTTTATCTAAAGGAGATAATCTGGTTACATGGAGTTCCCCTATCCATGGTGTCATAATGTGATCCCAGGTTCACATATAATGTTTTGAAGGGACTTCAAAAGTCATTGGGTACTGAATTAAATTTTAGTACACATTTTCATCCTAAACATGATGAAAATTTTGACTGGAAATTTTTTACCATGGAGGATAATATCCATTCTTGTTAAATATATTATCAGGTAAGTTGGGATCAATATCATTATTTGGTTGATTTTTCTTATAATAATAATTTTTATTCCAGCATACATATTGCACTATTTGGGGTATTGTATAGAAAGCGGTGTCAGACACAAGAATTTTGGGATGATGTAGGAGAATGGAAATTGATGGGACTAGAGTTATAAGAGGAAATTTTGTTGAAGTAAGAGTTCATTCAGCAACATATGAGGACACCTTAAATCAATCATAAATGTTATGTTGATAAATAGAGGAAAAAACCTTATTTTGAGGAAGGTGATCATGTATTTATCAATGTTTCTCCATGGAAAAGTGTTATGTGATTTGGTAATAATGGGAATCTAAGTACATGGTTCATTAAACAGTATGAAATCCTGGAGAATGTTGGATCAGTTTGCTACCAAGTGGACTTACCTTTGATTTTATCTTAGTTACATAACTTATTTCATGTTTCAATGGAAAGAAAATATGATTCAGATTCAACTTATGTTTTTATGCCTAAATTAGTTTAGTTTGAAGGGAAATTTTATTATGATTAAAATATATTTTTATTCTTTGTCATAGAGAACAATTGTTGTATACTAAGGTGATTCCCTAAGTTAAGGTTCTATGTAAGAACCATATGGTTGATGAGGCAACAGGACAATCTAAAAATTCTACGAGGGAAAAATATAACCATTTGTTTAATAAGTGAATAAAATTATGAGGATGAAATTTATAAAATGGGGGAATAATTTAATATCCTGTTTAATTATATAATAAATCATTTTTATATTTATTAATATGAATTAGATAGTTATATTCGTTATAAAAAAAATTTAGAACAAAAAATAAATAATTTTTACTAAACTATTTTCTTATAAGGTTTTATTTAAAAGTTTAATTTCTAAATAATAGAATTTTAATTTTAAAATTATAATATTTAAATTTACCTCTAGGGTTTTTTTTTGATTTTTCATAAAATATTAATTTTTCAGTGAATAGTAAAAAATAAAGATTTTTGTTAAAGTATTTTCATTTCATTAATTTATGTATTTTAAATGTCTCAATATGTTTTAAATATTATTTAAAGTAAAATATTTATTATTTATTTATATTTAATGAAAATAATTAATCTTTAATCAACAATATTCTTGTTTTTAGTATAAGGTTATTTCTAGTTTTAAAAACGAGTTTTTTTAAAACCAATTTAAAATTCAGAACGTTTCTATATTTTAATTAACTATGATAATACATAATAAGAGACATTTTAAATTAAATTTATAGATTATTTATCAGTAAAAATTAATTTACTTTCATTAAATTATTATTATATACATAGATTTAATATAAAATCATCTTTTTCATGAAAAATACACTTCTTGGAAACCCGTTTTTCTGTCTTGTCTATGATTTTTTTTAAAAATTTAATTTTGAAAATTATGTGAATTGAATTTGGTAAAATGGATTCCATATTTAAAATAAAATTTTTTTATATTTTTTAAAAATAGAATCTATTTTTTTACCAAAATTAATAGATAAAATGGTAAAAATTAATTACAACAATTAAGGAAAAAATGGATTTATCGGGGGTTAAACTAAAATTGTAAGTGTTAAAATGAACTAAAAAAATTTATAAAATATATTTTATTTATATATTTATACCTTAAAACTTATAATATAGAAAATTTTCCATTACTGGATTCTTTTCACATGAATACAATATGGGTGGAATTCATTCTTTTTGAAAATTACAAGTATACCACTCGCCTCACTAATAAAAGGACACCACCTATCCTTGTATATTCAAACCTTAAAATCGCATTGGTTCATCCAAGTCTTCCTGAATAAATTGTATAATTACCTCCTATAATCCTATAATTCTTATTTCAGGATTAAATCCAACCAAAAGGCCCTTGGTGCAAACCAAAAGAAGTTACACGAAGAAGAGGTAACGTTCTTCACCAAACATTTTTATTTTATATATTCCTCCACATCCATAAATTATTATTGAACCAGGATTATATAATAACTTAAATTTCTTTAATATAATTATATTTTATTATTTTTAATGTATAACCTAAATAATTATCATATTCCATCAAATGAGTTACAAAATCATCATTCGTGTGTATGAAGGACTACCACCTCACAAACTGATGTCATTAATTTTTCCATTACCACCTCTCACAGTTGGGTATGATGATGAATATAAATTAGATATATGATATATATAAAATATTTATACTTATTTAGTCATTATATAATATATACCTTTATAAATTCCATTCTATAGGGGATACGATAATGTTTCTCATGTGTACGATGGACTGCCACCTTAAGAAGAAATTTGATTCCTTTATCACTAACACGTTACATGGGAGATACAAAGAGTAAATATATAAAATATATGTGATGTAAATTACATAATTATGACATTAATTACATATTTATCATTCTGGAAATATAATATATCATTTTTTCATATATTTTCACTCACTAAAAAGGTGATAACGTAATTCACGTACGTGTCAACTACCACCTTCAAAAAGTAATGTGAATCTCTTTTGATAACCCTACCACATGGATGATATATATAAATTTATTTAAATAAGTAATATTTTATATATACGATATTATTATAATTATATAAAGATAAAATATTACTTTCTTTTTTCCATAATGATTGTTGGAAAATGGAAACATTACTCAGGAATACGTATGACCTACCATATCCATGATCATAACATTCTTCATTTATCAAAATATTATTTCATAATTGTTCTTAAAATTATAATTTATATATAAATATAATAATTATTTTATTATTAATATTCTTGAGATTTTTAAATAATGAACTCGTTAACCATACACAACCTTCCAAAGTCATTTTTGACACATAAGATGAATATTGTAAAAACATACGATGAAAAATTAATTGATTAAGTAATTATATATAACATGTTAATTAGTGAAATAAAATTAATAATAAACATGAAAAATGTCATAAATAAAGTCAATTATTAACTAAATTTTATTTTTCATGAATATAAAGACACACATGATAAGCAAGACTCAAGGTAAGTGACTTCATCTCAAGTTCATTTCGTTGAGTCATATTTTGATGTTATGAAAGTTTATTCTTTTATAAGGTGTATATATAGCCCCTTTGACATGTTATATAATTAATTTATCTATTATAATGATTTTTTTTTTAATTTTACTCATTAATGGGGCTTGCGATTCAAGTGTTTCCCAAGTGAAAGAAACTTTTTCTTAAAACAATCACCATTCCTGGTTTTTCCTTCTAACTCTTTATTTTCCATGTTTATGATTTTTAAACAATTTTATGAAAGTTTATATATATAAATAAAAGATTTATAATATAATTTTTTTTAAATTTATTTTATTTCAAACTTTTTCAAAATGAATCTTTTTATGTGTTTTATACTGAATGCTTTGATAAATAATAAAAGGAACGTTCTATTTTAACATTTACAATGAGAAAGACATTTTTCACTAATGTAACCATTATTTTATTTTTGGATTCCTTTGAAATATTTCATTTATTCTTAACAGAAAATCCTTTTCCTTTTTTGGGTATTTTATATTGAATATGTGTTTTAAAAAAAATTGTCTTTTGACATCCAAAAGTGACTTTATTATGAGTTTATAAGAGTTTTTAAAATGTTTTATAATGGAAAAGTGAAAGAATAAAAATGTTTTATTAATGATATGTAACTTTAGAATTATAAAATAGAAATGGGTGTGCACATATAGAACTAGGAGATCCTTTTAAAAATTATATAATGGGTGCACCCAGATAGTGTCAGGTAACCTGTTACCGATAATATGATGGATTCACCCACATAGCACTGGGTGAGCCTATTATAGGTTAAATGATAGGTGTTCCTAGATAGTGTTAAAATACATTGGGTAATGTTCTTTTTCTTAATATAAAATAATAAGGGAGTTACCAATGGTTTTCTATTCTATATTTAACTATCTTCCATTCACTTCCAAAATAGGTTTAAAATAGGTTATCAATGCGATGAACTATGTTACTGAAAAGTGTTCTTAATTGCTTACTATGAGTTTTTAAAGGCTTTATTTGAGAAAAAGTGTGTTATTTTTTTAGGTTAACATTTTTATTTCATATTCTTAATGAAAATTTAAGAAAAAGGTAAAAATTATATGTGTTTTCTTATTTTTCACTGGACTAATGATTTTATTTCATTTTATATCCTTTATTGATCTTTTTATACTCCTAGGAAGTTGTTAAAATGTTTTTCATAGGATTTAGGGATTATTAAGGGAAAAAAGAGTTAAAGTTTATATTCATGAATATTTTTTTATGAAATTAAATCATTTTTATTTTAAAAGTTTTATGTGGTGGAAAAAATAGATACTAATCAGAAGTGTCCACTTTGTATTATATGGTTTGGTTATATATGAGTTATAACCTACTTATCTAAAAATATAAAAAAAGGATCATAAAATTTAAGAGAATTAATTCTTGAATTATATCTCAATATTATTTAATGATCAAGGTTGGGTTCTTATATAAAAATTAATCCTTGTATATAAAAAAAAAACACAATTATTAATACAATTTTAAAAAGAAATTCATTAATTGTGTATTGTTATTATTGTGAATTTTTTGGAATGATTTTTTATTATTTTTTGTTTCATTTATGTATATTTAGATATTTATATAATTTAAATATATGGTTATGGTATTATATTTAGAGGTAAATGTATCTATATCAACTGATTTAAAAATTATAACAAGTAATTTACCCATGGCCTATAGGGGGAGGTTTTGGGGGCCATGGACTAATGTCATTGATGGATCATGTGGAGTCTTAGTGGGGTCTGGTCATAAAACATGTGGTTCAAATGCATGCATAGTTTTTAAATTAAAAACCACATCATTCCCTTTTCCCAACTAAGTATGTATTAATAGTCATATTAGGTTATAAAAAATGACCTTAATAAAAATAAATTTCAAAATAAAAAAAAATAAATTATTGTATTATTTATAGAAAATAATTAAAAATTAATTATACATATTTGTTTCTTACACTAGGAATGACATATATAAGACTATAAAATCTTGTTCTCTGATGAAAAATATAAAGGATTGATATCATATTTAACAAATGGTTTGAAATTTTTATTTTTTAATTAATTGGTTCATAAATATACTTTCAAATAATGAATATTTGAATTTTTTACAAATTATATAAATCAATATAAAGTATTTTATATCCATTGGAGCTAAAAAATTTAGCGATGAGAAAAGTTTCCATTAGAAATGGGATAAAACATTATTGATCCCATGTATATTTTTTATTTTTTATTTTTGTCAAATAGTATTTTTATAGTCTCATATTTATGTTTTATAGTGAATTTTTTAGGATTATAGTGTTGGATTTAATGTTTTATGATATTTTAATTATTTAATACTAGGTTTAAATTATAATTTTTGATATATAGAAATTATAATTACAAATATGGTGAATGTAAAAAAACTATTCTAAAAAGTTGTTATGTAAAATAATATGTGAATGCACCTTCATGTGATTGGAATTAGAAAAGGAGATATGGATCTTTCTCTATAAACTATTTGATATCACAAGAGGTAGAAAATAAGAAACAAGTCTTTGAGATATATAACACATAACAATTTAGTTAAATTAATAATCCTAAAAAATCTTACAAATAAAGATGTTTTTATATTTAAGATGGTTGTTAATAGTTTAATAATGATAGCTTGGTTTATTTCACTATGAAGTATAAAGTATATCAAATATTATACACTAATATCTTTCATCTTAAAATAAATATAGTTATTTATTAGGTTTGGATATACATGGATAATTCTTGGATATTTTTAGTTAATTTTATATGGATATAAATGGATATTTCATAAAATTATAAGTTTAAAATTTTATAAAATTTTATTTAATTTAATGATATATTAAAGAAGAAGGTAAATTATTTTCTATAGTTTGGGATAAATTTTAGTTTTATAATGGTTAATATAATTTTATTATATGAATATAACATAATAATTTATACAGGAATATATTGAATTGTATAATTTAGTATTCATGTACTAGAAATAGCCATACAATCATCTTAGGGAGGGGAAGTTTTATATAACCTCTATAGCCTAATAAATGTAATGATTGAGTCTATATTACTATTATAAAAGGTTTTAGATATATAATTGGAATCCTAAGATGTTTAATTTGGGGAGGGGATTTGGTTTTCTATAAAAAAATCAAACAGAGTTATAAAGTCATTTCAAACTATAAAATTGGATACAATTATACTACAAAATATAAAAAGTAATGCATAAAATGATATATAAATACAATAGAATGAGATATAATATATAATATTCTAAAAATATAACTCTAAATTTGTTTTTTTTATTATCCTACCTTGGAGATGGACTTCCCAACCTTGACTAGTAACTACGGTGGTAAGGCACCTCTTAAATAGGGTTAGTAGAATCATGTTTATTGTTTGTGGTTGGGCCATTTGACCCTTAAAGTTTCTTCAAACCCTCCCTCTTTGGCCATAATATACCATTATCATCACTATATTATCACTAAAACCTACCAATTTGATCTGAGTTACTCATAAATCTCTAAAATTATTTAACTACATACCCTCATTTTTTTATCCTAGCTTCAAAGTTCCAAGACACTAATTTCTATCAGTCACAGACACTATTCACCAAATTTTTCTATAATTAATAACTTATATATATATTTTAGGGATATTAGAAATCATATTGCCTTTTATAAAAACTTATGATCATAGGGATTATTGATAACTACAAATTCCACATTCACCTATTTTTAGATGAGGATTTACTTCTTGTTTAATTCATCAAGTATTTAGACTTTGATAATCATTGGTTTTTTATTTTCATTTTATATTTTACTTAAATAAGGGTTTTAATTATAATATTGAAATATTCAGGAGACATCATCTTAAGATCACTTGTCCCATCAAAAAACCATTAGTCCTCAATGGATATATATATGTGATTGGTAAATTCTTATAGGTGTATGACTAAAACATAAAATTTAGCACTGAATGTTGGCTTATATCTAGATTTAGTTGGATATATTGAAATCAATCCCTTAGAAAATTCATATTATATTAGACATTGAGGTATTATTATTGAAAAAACTACTCTGAATTAAATAATGGGTTCTATTTTATTTTCCATATTGATGGTCATGTGGTTTTTTTTCTCTCTATAATGAGAGAAGGATTTAAATCCTCTAAAAAATTTCCTTTTCGATTAGCCTGCACTTTATTTATGTTTTTAAGGATTCAAGATACCCCATATTGTTTTTCATGGATAAATGATTCCCCCTGAATCTATAGAGGGGAACAGGTAGGGGAATATGGGTGTTTGGCCAACCCCAACTACTCTATTATAGTAGGTCAAAAGGATAGTGTAACTGTATATAAAAAGGGATCTTCACTGATATATTTTTCAGCTATTAATTAGTCATAACTTCACCCATATATTATGTTATATTTTATTTTTGATGTGTTTTTTTTTAAATATTAATGATAGAAAAATATGTGGGTATTCTCCTTGTAGTATTGGGAGTGTGTTTCTGTACCCATGAAATGCATAGTGAGATATTTCTATTTTCCCATGGTTTTTTCAACCCTTTTCATTTTTGAGGGTTTTCCATGTTACATATAGTGTTCATTATATTTTTAATTTGAAGTATAATTTATGATCTTATATTTACTATTGTACAAGTGGTCCAATCATTTTTTTCCAAACAATTTGTATCATAGTGCGATTTGAGAAATGTTTTATTCAATTTTTTTAGTTTTAATAATTCATATATATATTTTTATGCTCCATGATTAAAATACTAAAAGATATTTTACATTATAAATAATTCATCACAATTTTATAAAGAAATATTTATGCAAAATTATCAGTTTTTAATTGATTATTATTCCAAATTTTAGAATAATTTAACATGGGAAAATTAAACAAGAATAATTTTTTATTTTGGAAAAAATGACACATGCTTTACTTCTATAAGATAATTTCCAAAAAATAGTTTTTTGGAAATAAAATATGGTTTAGTGGAAAAATAAAATAACATAGGTGGGAATGTTATTATAAATATCCATTCTACTTTTTCTAAGGTTGTTGTTTTATTAGTTATAAAGAAAATGATAGAAATGTAAATTTATGACATTCTAATAAAGGAATATGAGGATAAGTCACTATAAAACAAAATTTTATTTAAGAATAAGTAAAACAAAATTTGAATTGACATGTCATTAACAATGAAAATCCATATTAACATATTGAATACCATGTTTTCTCATCTCAAAATGTTGTGTTATAAAATAGGGGATACTAGAAATATAAAAATTCTATGCCAATGATTACCAAATTCATATGATCATATTTTCATCAAACACACCAACAATATCATGATGGATATATTAATCTTCAATGACGTTTCAACTATTCTTATTATGGAATAAATAAATTTCATGAATAATTAAGAGAAAGAGATAACTTCACACAAAGTGAAGGTTTGATACCCTGAACCCATATTGAAATAGTGATATTAGTATTGTTGTTTTTTATTACACATAATTATTTTATGAAAATAATTTTATTTAATTAAGATAAATTTAAGAAAATTAGAAAAAATGAGAATGTTTTTTTATTAATAAATCACTAATACATTATAGCCTTACAATGCTAAGGAACACAACTAATTTAGAAAACCCATTGCTAGCCCGAGTAATGCCATTGGAAGATCTCCAATCAGAATAAAAAGACCAACTCTATAGACTTTATCTCTTGGATCTACCATAATAAAAAATAGAACAAAATGAATAATAATTATAATTATAAAAACAAGAGAAATTTAAAACACCATTTTGAAGAAATTATTGTCGTGCCTTTGAATACCGATAAACATAGGTATTTTTACATTTTTTTTGTGACCATTGTAAAAAAATATCCATTGTGATTTTTAGTGACCATTTATTTTTTTAATTTTTTGGTTTTATTTTAATTTTACTGATATATGTTTTAAAAATTTAAAATGAATTTAAAATAATATTTTAAAATAATAAAATTAATGACATGTAATGTTTTAATTATTAATTTGATATTATAGAATTATAATTTTAGGAAAATAATTTTATAATTCCAAATAATAATAACATAATTGAATGTTTAAATCATGTAATTAATCTACATAAGGTCATAAAAAAATAAATAAATGATTTTGGTTATGTTTAAGAAAAGTTTTTAATTTTTTTTGCTATATTCCCACCACAACTGAGAGCATCCTGTAACAAAAATCTCTCAACATCCAGTGATGGCACATCACAAGCCCACTTGAGCAACACAAGATAAACCATGTATAGGTGGTCCGAGTTTTGGACTGAGTATAGGTAGACCGTGTACTAGTACAGGTATATGTTGGGATAAAGCTTACACAACCCATGTATAGGGCCGCTTGTGTGGTGTTTGTTGTGTCATAAAAGGTTTGAAACCCCTATCAAGCATTACAAGGAAGTCCTATAAACTGAATAATTTTGATGTGGGATGCATTTTTAAAATAAGGGATCAAATACGAGCCTTCCATTTCAGACCCAGCTAATCCCGATAGTATAATCTAACCACGATTCATCTTGACCGTCCCCTTCTCTTCCCTGATCAGGCCTTCACTTCAAAATATATGGTTTTATCCAAACCATACAATCAATATTAGATGATCTTGACCACTCAAACTAATCCCGACCGTCTCCCTAATCCTCCCCTTTTGCAGCTTCAAAGAAATGGAATCCTCAACCCTACAAACTATTAGGATTTGACCCATGATGCTCATTTTCCATCATCAAAATTCTTTTACTCTATGGCCCATTTCAGTTTATTTTTTACAAAAAAGATATTTATGATGGTTTAAAAAAAAGAAACATATTCTTTGACTCAATTTCCTTCCCATGGATTCCGTTACAATCCATTCATACAACTCCAAATAACTTGACTTTTTTTATAATTTTGCATCTATTATTTTCTCTTTGGTAAATTTTTATTTCAATCAGTGTCTTTAATTATTATAACTTGGAATATAAAAAATATAAAAACTATTTTTTATATAAAACCTCAATGATCCGATCTCACCTCAATAATACCTCCATTTCCTTTTTTTCCTTGAAGTCCAAAAGATCTAGACCCTTGATCCATCCAAAATCAAGTAAGGGGTTGATTTATTTTCAATGTATTTTTAATATATATATATATAAATATTTATTTATATCTAACTATCCATAATTATTTTAATAACTTACAATTTAAGAGAATTGTTATTTTTAATTATCAAATTATTGTTTAAGGAATTATAAGGGTTTAAATTTTTTTTATGTTTTATTTTTCACCAATAAATATATACATAAGTATGTGTACAAATATATACATATCCATATATTTTTTTTATGAATTTTTTATGAAAAATATTTGTTTTAAAATTTATGTATTAAGGGATCTCATATAAATCCATCATTCTTATAGATTTATGTAAGATTTTTTTTAATCAAATTAACTTCATTTTACAATGATCTACATATATAGGTGTATATATATACATATATATATATATATATATACATATATGATTATATATTTTCAGATTATATAAGATGAGGTTTTTTGTTTTAAATTTTATTTCTATGCCTATGGTTTGTCAGGTTTTGATTTTATTATTGATCAATTTATATTGTTTATAAAGATATATATATATATATATATATATCTATATAACTTTCTATTTTTCAGAATTTATAAGATAAAGGTTTTTCCTTAAATTTTATCAATAAACCTATATTTTGTAAGGAGATTTTTTATTTTTATCAAAGGGATTGACTATAGATTCAAATCACTATTCTATGTAAAATTTATAAAGATTTATATTTATGTATGTATATTTATGTATATCAATTTATTTATAAAGAGTGATTAATATTTTGTTTCCAAATCTATAAAAAAGTTATATATTTGTTCTTAATCAATTATTGATGGATTATATTTATGTGATAAATTAAAATAGTTATCATTTTATATTTTAATCCAAAAAAAGTTTTTTTTTCATGTGAAAAATTGTATCTACACCCCCTAGTATGTCACACATAATTAGGTACATATATTATCTAACTTATAATTGGAATTACATGATTTTTTAAACCATGGGTGAACATATTTTATTATGCATTTTATTTATAACATTTAAATAAGTATTTAAAAATTTTTAAGCATGGGATTATCCTAGAAATGGTTTGAGAATGTCTTGAGAATATGTCGATGACATGTTATATTAAAGGTTATTTTTTTTTAAAGAAAATAATTTTATATATGTATTTTTGAAATGTTTTTGGTTAGTATTGAGAATTAAAGGTCCATTAAAAGTGTTTTCAAAAATTGGACTAGTATAATGAATGTTATGTTATGGGTAGTGAACCCATAATTCTTATTGGGACATTGTTCCATATGAGTTATTACTAGTGGATTTAAGGTTTTTTATGGTCTTCCGAGCACCATAAATGACCCATAAAAAATTAATATTTTCAATATAGGAATCCCAACAATATTTTCAAATATAATTATTTTGATAAATTAATGGTTTTCTAATATATATATATATATATATATATTCCCATTTTTTGGAAAACCTAATTTTAAGTATATATATTTATTCAAATAAAATATTTAAAACTTTTTACTAACATTTTCAAAACCCCTTACTGGGCATACTAAATGCTCACCCTACATTTTAAATTCATTTTTGTACAAGATTAGTAGAATCACATTGTGATGTGAGTTCTATGAAGAGGAAACACACGAAGAATTTTATGTTTAACTGATTTCATTTTTTACAGTTTTATTGAAATGTAATATTTTTATCTAATTCTATAAAACCTAGACCAGAAAAGGTTTTTACATTGTGTAATATGTTGTGTAATTATTTAGTTACTTTTATAAAAAAACTACACAACAAGTTTTATCACTGAATATGGAAGTATGAGCTCAGGCTGTTATAATTGTTATTAGAGGAATGGTCTAGATAATTTTGTGCAATTTTAACTAAACTAATAATTTAAGCATTATTTCTTAATTAAAATTATTTTCTTAAAATTTTAGAGGGAAGATAGAAGGTATTAGACAACTCTTTTGTCCCATCCTAATGAATTACTTGAAAAATATAATTTTAAAGTCATATTTAGATGATTATGAACCCTTTTATAACCTTTGGTTATCTTGTAGATGACTCTACCAAATATAAAATAGTCATGATGTACTCTAATTATTTTGAGGATCAGGTTTTGTTTATTATGTCATCGCGCATGAACGAATTCCTTTCTATTCATGATAAGGAAAATATTTTGGAGGCAGTTTCAAATATTTCACTCTATCTGAAAATTGCAATCCTTATTATACTTTTTGGAAGCTTCAATGGTGGGTGAGCTCTGTGCAACATATCCATGTCATGTTTTGTGTATTAGTTTATATGGGAGACTCAAATACTTTTAGGATTTAGAGGTCAAGTTAGTTTGGTTGTTTTATTGAAATCAAGTCCACTCATAAATCACAAATCTTTACACCCCTCACACCTCAGTCTCAAGAACCTACTATTGTTTACATGAGTTTGACCATATTTTATCAAGTAGTGTTTGGGAGAAATAAGCTGAGGAGCTTGAAACTTCTCTAAGGATTAGTTTAACTAGAAGAGACCCACCATTTCTCTAGAATCACAAACAATAAATATTCTAATAAAGGGATGAATTAAATGTTATAATTTACTTTTGATAATTAATAATAATAATTATTTTTTTTTATATAGGAACATCATGATTTAATTTCAAAGAAATAAGCATGTGAGAATGTGTGTACAATCTAATTGTGAGGGAGAAATTCTGTTAAGGGGGGAGAATGTGCTGATTTGAACCGATATTGTAATAGTGATATTAATATCATTGTTATTTTTGTTACCTATAATTATTTTATGAAAATAAATTTATTTAATTTAAACAAATTAAACAAAATGAGAACACATGAGAAATTTTTTTATTAATAAAACACTAATACATTACTACATTACAAGACTAAAAACTAAAACTAATTGAAAAAACTTATTGCAAGCCCGAGTAATGCCACTATAAGACCTCTTATCAACACAATAATACCAATTGTGAATCCTTTATCTCTTGGATCTACCATAATAAAAAATTGAATAACAAGAAGAATAATAAGAATTCTAAGAACAAGAGAAATGTAAAACCCAATTGTGATGAAATTTTTATTGTGCCTTTGAATACCTGTAAACATGGGTATTTGTAAATTTTTTTGAATGTTGTAAAAAAATAGTCATTGGATTTTTTAGTGACTATCAATATTTTTAACCATTCATTTTTCTTTTAATTTTACTATTAGTTTTTTTAAAAATTTAAAATGAAATTTAAATAATATTTTTAAATAATAAAATTAATGACATTTAATGTTTAATAATTTATTTAATATTATAACCTTATAATTTAATGAAAATAATTTTATAATTCCAAATAATAATGACATAATTAACTTTTTAAATCATTTAATTAATCCACAGAAGGTCATAAAAAATAAATGAATGTTTTCGGTTATGTCTAACAATTGTTTTAAAAAACATTTCTAAGTGCCCACCACAACTGATAACAACCTATAAGGCCAAGCCCTCAAGGTCCAATGGGGGCACAACATAAGCCCACTCATGAAACACATGCCTTCTTGTGTATAGGTGGGCATAATTTCAGACTGAGCATAGGTGGACCGTGTACCAATTCGGTTATAAGTTGGGATAAAGCCCGCACAACCCATCTATAGGGCCACTTGTGTGGTGTATGTTGTGTCATTAGAGGTTTGAAACCCCTGTCTATCCTTATAAGGTGGTCCTAAAAACTGAATGGTTTTGATTTGGGATGCGTTTTTAAAATGCGAGATCAAATATGAGCTATCCATTTCGGACAGAGCTAATCCCGACCACACGATCCAGCTGCACTTCATCTTGACCACCCCCCTTCTCTTCCCTGATCAAGAATCCACTTCAAAATACTTGTTTTTTTATCCCAGTTGTACAATCAATATCAAAAGATATTGACTGCTCAAACCAATCCTGATTGTCTCCCTTGTTTTCCAGTTCGACGACTTCGAATCAGTGGAATCCTCAACCCTACAAACCAATAGGCTTTGACCCGTGATGCTCCTTTCTCCATCATCTAAAATTTTTTCCTTCGTGGCCAATTTTAGTTTCTTTTTATCAAAAAATAACATTTATGATGGTTTAAAAATATTTAAACATATTATTTAACTCAGTTCCCTTCCCACGAATTCCTTCAAAATCCATTCATACACTTCCAAATAACTTGAATTTTTTTATAATTTTATATCAATTATATTTTCTTTGGTCAACTTTCATTTCTATAGATGTCTTTGGTTATTTCAAATTGGAATATAAAAAATATACAAACATTTTATATAAACCCTCAAAGACCTAAGTGAACCTCCAATAGCTCTCCATTTCCATTCTCCTTGAAGATATGAATATTTATACCCTTGATCCATCCAAAATCATGTAAGGGTTTTATTTCTTTACAATCTATGTTGAAAATACATAGACACAAACAGACACACATATATATTTATGTATATCTAACTATCCGTAATTATTTTCAAAACTTATAATGTAAGATAATTAATATTTTTATTTTTATAATTATTATTTAAGTATTTGTAAGGGTTTAATTTGTTCTATGTTTTATTTTTCACCAAGACATATATACATAAGTATCTATATACAAATATTTACATAGACATTTCTTTGTTTTAATAATTTTTTATAAAAAATATTTGTTTTAAAATATTTGTATTAAGGGATATAATATAAATCCCTCATTCTTATGGATTTATGTATGAGTTTATTTTTGTTAATCAAATTATCTTTGTTTTTCAAAGATCTACATATATATTTTTATATATATATATGATTTTCTATATTCAGATTATATATGATGAGGGATTTTGTTTTTAATTTTATTTCCAATCTTATGGATTTTAAGGTTTGGATTTTATTATTGATCAATTTATATTGTTTAAAAGATATATATATATATATATATATATATATTTGTATCTATGTAACATTCTATTTTTTAGAATTTATAATATAAAGTTTTTTTCTTAAATTTTATCTCTAAAACTATATTTTTTAAGGAGATTGTTTATTTTTATCAAATGTATTGATTATGATTTCGAATCACCATTCTATGTAAAATATATAAAGATATATATATATATATATATATTAATTTATTTATAAAATGTGATTAGTATTTTCTTTCCAAATATATATACAAAGGTTATAATTTTCTTCTTAATATATCATTTATGGTTTATAATTATGTGTTAAAGGAAACTATTTATCATTTTATGTGTTAATCCTAAAAAAGTTATAATTTCATGTGTGAAATTTTATCTGTACCCCCTGGTATGTCATGTATAATTAGGTATGGCCATTGTCTAACTTATAAGTGGCATTCCATGATTTTTAATCAAATGTGCACATATTTTATTATTATTTTTTATTTATAACTTTTAAATAAGTATAATTTTTTTTGCATAAGATTGTCCTAGAAAAGGTTTTAGAAACTGCCAAAAATATTTCTATGGAATTTTATCAGAAAGGTTATTTTATTTTAAAGAAAATAATTTTATGTATGTATTTTTGAAATGTTTTGGGTTTGGATTGAGAAATGTATGTCGATTAAAAGTGTTTTAAAATTTTTTCACTAGTATAATGAATGTTATGTTATGGGGAGTGTTCCCATAAGTCTTAAGGGGACTTTGTTCCATATTAGTTATGACTATTGGCCTTACAGTTTTAATATGGTCTATCAAGTACAATAAATGACCCATAAAAAATTATTATTTTAAATGGAGGAATCCCAATGATCTTGTCAAATATAATTATTTTGATAAATTAATGGTTTTATAAAAAATATATATATATTTAGATTCCAGTGTTTGGGAAATCTAATTTTAAGAATATAAATTTATTCAATGATTTTTTTTAAATGTTTTTACTAATGTTTTCAGAACCCATTACTCATCATATTAAATTCTCACCATATGTTTTAAATTCATTTTTTATAGGATTAGTAGAATTACATTGTGATTTGAGTTCTATACAGAGGCAGTACACTGAAGTCTTTTTTTATAGAAAATTTCATTTTGTACAGTTTTGTTGAAATGTAATATATATAAATATATATATATATATCTAATTATCCAAAAACTATATCAGAAAAGATCACCAATTATGTAATATGTTGTGTTATTATGAAGTTAATTTTATAAAAAAAATAAAAAACATGTTTTTACACCGTATCTGGAAGCACGTGCTTAGGTTGTTATAGATGGACCAATCATTTGATAGAGGAATGATTATGGAGTGTGGTTACAGTGGTGGTGGAACTTATGGGTGATCTAAGTAAATGAGTATGAAGAAAAATGTATCATGTTATAATTGAATCATGAAGAAGCATTTTAAGAAGTATTTTTCAATCAAGAATAATTGGGGAAATAATTGATATGGAAATATGGTGTTTATAACTAAAAAATGATTCATACTAGTTTGTGATGTGGCTATAACTATAGTAGGTAAAAAAAATCTTAATTATCCATGTATAATCAACCAAAAAGGCACATGGAATGTTAATTATCAAAGGGAATAGTTTGATCATCATGAAAATATACATCAAATGATAGTGTACATGTGGAATGATCACACCAAGAAGATCATTAGATTAAAAACCATCAAACCAAATATTTATGATGAGATGATATGAAATATGAAAGGAGTTTTCCACGCAACAATAATAAAGGAGAAAATGTACTATTTGGGATAATATAATGATATTGGGTAAAGGAATCACACATGAAAAAGAGTGATGAATATTATAAAGTGTTCATTTTTTTGATAAAAGTGGATAAGATCTCAAAGAACCTATACATGATGATGAGTGAAATGTATAAGGTGGTATATATAGATATCAAACAAACTACCTAGATAAAATAATTGATAGATTCATTACATCTAAATATTGTACATATACCTGAATGAGGGTTGATGAATATTTATGATTAGAAGTATCTTCTTGGTCTTAAGAAGGCATCCTTACCATTTTGTGAGAATTGTATTCTTGGAAAGAAGTATATGTTTATGTTTAGAACATCAATGACCAGGATTAATGGGATCATAAACATAATATATTCGAACATTTTTATATTATAGGTTGTATCCTTAGGAGGAGTAATGTACTTTACATCATTCAATTTGGATTATTCTAGGAGATATTGGATAAACCCAATAATGTAAAAAGTGGATATATTAACAGTATTCAAAATATTTAAATCACAGAAGGAACAAAAAATATGGAAATAATATCAAGGTTTTATTCACTGAAAACTATATATAATACATAAAAAAGAAGTTCAATACATTATTTCATCATGAAGGAAACAAGGGATAGTTTGTGTTGTCATACATGCTGATGAAAAATGGAGTTGCAGAGGGAATTGTGAGAAAATATATCTTCTTGAGGTATGTATATGACATGAAAGGGTATCATTTCTGGCCCCCACAAACTAAATACATATCATCCTTTTAAAATTAATTTTTATATAAAATAAGATAGTAATTAAAATTAATAGAGGTGTGGTGACTGAGAAAATAGAAACAAAAATAGTAAATTTGGTGGAGAAAAACAAGAATCACCTTCTATTGTGTCATTACCATTGAATGATAATCAAGTATCAATTAAGTGTAGACCATGATAACCAACTAGGGAGTAAATATTACCAATATAACAAATATATTATATCACTAAGCATAATATTGCATTCTTATTGTTGAAAGTGGATAATGAACCATTTAGTTTTAAAGAGGTTTCCTAGAGTCTAATTATATCCCCATTGATAAAAGTGATTAATGAGGATGTTATTTCTATCCTAAGAACCAGGAATGGGATCTTATTCCACTACCCCAAGGAATTAATGACACAAAAAATAGATTGGTATCTATGATTGAGTGTGATGGAAAATATATAGTTAATATATACAATTAAATAATTTTAGTAAAATTATATCAATAGAATAAAAATATTTATTTAAATTAAGTCTTTTCTACTATTTATAGACACATTAATATTTTGGTAGTTCTCGGGATGTGTTTTATACATTATGTCTAATATATCTAGGTGTAAAAATAAATTTTCTAAATGGTGATCTTGATAATGAATTCTATATTATATATTAGGGTGGTTTTATAGAATAAAGAAATGAGGACTTGGTTTGTAAGAAAAATAAATCTCTATATGGTCTTGGAAATGTGATAAGATGATGAAAAAATATTTGATTCTGTTATAATGATCATTGGATACAATATCTATTACTTAAATCCTATGAAATAATTTACGAGTTTACATAATAATTATTTTATCATTCTTCTATATCACTTAAATTCTTTGTTTGATAAAGGAAATAATAATGATTAAATCAAGAATAAGATTTTCTAGTTGGATAGAGAGTTTAATATGAAGGGCATGGGGTTGGAAAGAATATTCTGGGTATATAGGTTTATTAATAAATAAATAATGGGATGATTTGAGTAATATATAATATTTACATAGGTAATGTCTCAAAAAGATTAAACATTTAAAACAATAAGCCAATATGCACCCTTCATCCTCTTAATTTCATGTTATCATCAACAATATGTCATGATAGTTATGTAAATAGGATTGATCTATTTTAATTACCATATTAATTAGAAGTGTGGTGTATGATATTCATTATGCATTACACTAGAATAAATATTTCACATGTTTTGGGAGAAGTTAGTAAATATATAGAACATCCTAGATAGTATCAAAGAAACATAGTTAAGAGGATCTATAAATATATAATGGAGATCTAAAATATTAAAAATGTTTTTGAGGAAAAATGTTGGTTATAATAGGCTATGTTGATCTAGGTTTTGATGCTTATTATGATAGAAATAAGCCCACTAATGGAATTTTTTTGTATTTTTATAAAGATGTTGTGACCATGATTTCAATGTTACAGTGAGTTGTGTATGACTAAGGTAGAATATAGGATAGCTATATAGGCTTATGATAGACATAAGCCCACTAATAACAAATTGTTTTGTTTTATGGTAGTAAAAGAACTTTTCATATTATTTGGAATCCATCATTTCATTCCAATATGAATCCCATTGCTGCACAATATCATTTTTTCAAGATTTGGATGATGAATGAAGTTTGTATATTTATAAAAAGACAACTAAATATAACTAATTATATTTTATAATAAATGTTATTATCTTTGATAAGTTTATATTATACTAATACTCATATGTATTTACTAAGTCATATGTTAGATGATGTAATAGAGAGTTCCCAATTAAATATTCACACATGAGATATGATTGTAGCTACTATAATTTAATTTTTTTAGAATACAATAACCCCATGATGTGTTTTCTCATACAAATATCATTCTATTAATTTTTTTGGGGGTGGTAGGGGCTAATGACTAGGTGGAAAACCACATCTAATTTCATATAGCATGATAAGATTAGGGAAGGGTGAATTTCCTATCAAAATTTCAATTTCTTGATGTATTGATCATCAAATTAGAAATAAGACCGTATCAAATATATTTGGTTTTATTTGTATGGTATTTATGAGGTGTTTTCTCTAACTATTTAAAAGATAAAACTATGAGGGTATTCTTGTTATAATAGTGAGAGAGTTCAAATAATCATAAATACATTAGTGAAATCCATAAAATTTCCCATATTTATTTTCACAAATTTTCATTTTTGGATTCGAATTTTCCATGTTATATTTTAGGTTCATTATTTTTATTTTACATATTATTTTATTATCTTGTATTTACTATTATATAAGTGGGATAATCATTTTGGTCCCAAAATTTTCCTCATTTTTATTTTCCTTTCAACAAATGCTGTAAATTTCATTATACTATGGATGGTTCTTATGGGAAGTAATCTATGTATATTTATTTGTGATGGAATTTAAATTAGTCCCAATCCATCATTCTATTTCCAATAATAAAGGAATGTGGATAGTAACACCACATAATTTAATATTTAATAAGAAAGATTATCTATTAACCCAACCCATCAATTCAAGTAAAAAAAGATTTAGTTAGGTCGTTTATACCCTATTATAGCTTTATAAATACTTATCCCATGATACGATGACTAGATGAATATAGAGTTATTTATTTTTGTGAACATAAATTTTTGAAAGACAAGAAAGTGATTCTTGAGTACAATGATATTGTTTATTTCATCATAATAGGTGTTTCCTCCCCTTATTTTCCTATTCTGTTTACAATATAAAGGAATTATGGGGTTATTATAATAAATTAGGCCATGGTTCAATTTAATAGGAACCAAATACACGTTTATGTAGTAGTTATTACTCTTGTGGTGGTCATATATGATCTAGTGGTTTAGTCATCAAGTTTAAATGGATAGGTATATCAAAGGATTTTTTAGATTTCCTTGTATGTTGATCATAATAGTTAGAGAACATGAGCCTTAGACCCAGTTAGTGAGGACTCCTTAAGTGCATCCAGGCGACCTGAGATCAAATCCAGGCGAAGGAATATTTTTGGGGGTACTGTAGCAGTTCTATAGCAGGTACTGTAGTGGGAACTGTAGTATGTACTGTTTGACCCTATAGCAGCTAGGACTATTCCCACATCTGGGTCTTCAGGCCACCAATTTGGTCCCTGATTCCTTTAAGGCCTTCAATCCACCCAAGACTTCAGGCCAATAAGGCCTTTGAGTCACCTCAAGGCCTTTGGGCCACCTTAAGTGTAGATGCAAACCAGACAACCTGCAAGGAACAAGCTCCACAAGAGGATGAGAAAGGAGATTTTACCATATCAGAAGCTAAAAGGATTGCAAGAATGAGAGGGTATGTAACCTACCATTGGGACAAGACTACGCATGCACGGGAAAAGCCTAGCCGAACAGCCATGTGAAGGTGGAGAGATGATTTCATGATGAAGATGCTGGGGGGGAGCAGTTCCAAGTAGTTAGTCCAGGTTTTATGTAATTTTTGAAGCCTATGGGAAATGAATTCCTCTAAGGCCTATTGGCCATGAAATAATTATGCCTATGGGCCTTGTAAGGGTTCCACCTCACCCCTAGAAAGGTGGATTATCAAAAATCAATAAATAATGAAGGCCTTTAGGCCATTGGAGGAGGATCAAAACAGTTAGATTTATTCCAAAATTGATGAAGGATATTTGATTCCCACAAATTTGGTGAGATATAGTTCTAATAATAAATAAGGATTTAATGGAAATATTTTCATTTTAGATTACTTCGTGAATATATGGGGGAGGGTTAGTATTTTCTCAATTTCATTCTTGATTTTAGAATTTATTAATTACTATATTATGAAAAGTGACAATGATGTTATGTTATTAAATATATTTTCATCCCCCCTTATTTTCTATAGTTTTTTATTTAATGTTCTCCTCACCATGTTAAGAGTGAGTTTTTCTTAATAAAATGAAAAAATGTGTTGAATAAATAAATAAATTAAAGTAATGGATTTAATGAATTTTGATAGAGGGTTTTGAATCTATTATAGGATGCATGGAATATGAAATTATAAAAAAATATAAATCAAGGGTAGTATTATAGAAAAATCACATTATGATATATATATATATATATTATATAATATTATCTCTAAATGAATATATGAAACCCTATAATATGCATGATATGTTTATAGTAGATAAACACCTGTCCAAGACGATTTTGAATGACTATGTTTATTTAAATGAAATAATTTGTTGAATCCATTAATAGTTATTTGGATAATTTAACATATTTAATGTATTGATAAAATATATTTAAATTATATAAAAAATTTGATAAAATATTATAGATGTAACATTGTTTATAATAACAAAAGGTTTCTCATTAATCTATCTTTAAAATAAAATTACACTCTTTATTATTATATCTGAGATCATTATTCAATCTAATTGATTATATTAGTGATTTAAGTAACTATATTGATTTAATAAAGCATTGAAATAATTATTTTTAATCAAAAGGAATTAAATTTAATGATTAATATTTTTTGAAATAATATCCTGAGGTATGAAATGAAAATATCTATCAAATAAGAGCCTAATGTAAAAAATATATCAATATATAATTAATTTTGGTATTGTGTTTCATTAAGGGTGAATTTTGAAAATTTTGAGTTTCATAAAAATTAGATTCCAATTATTCCAATAATCTAATAATTAAGATTCTAATTCATATGGGTTATCATTCTCTATGAGTATGAATAAAGTTTTAAGTGGCCTTGTTTTTTGTTCTTTTGTGAAAAATCTTATTTTATATTTTCACCTTTGAATTTTTAAGTGGATCAATGCTTGGGTAATGTATTGAGATCTTGGAGTATCTTTAAGAGTTTTGAAAGCTATTTTTTGGTATTTTTTTTACAAACTAGGAAACACAATAAGCTGTTGTGGGCTGTGGTGGCCCTAGTGTGGGCCTTAATACAAATAGGAAAAGGGTAAATGGCTTAGAAAAGTTGTGTCCAAGATGTGGTACATGAGTGGAGATACTATAGTCCCCAACCTGATATCCCTCAGTATGATTATTTTTTAGGCCATGGTGATGGTAACAGATACTATGGGATTTAAAAATTCTATAATCCCAATCCATTTTTTGGAAATTTCTAAGGATACTAAGACCATGGCCAGACCATGGTGTAGGTTGTGGAAAAGACTCGGTTTCTTTATAATAGAAAAAACACTCTAATCTATCCAAAAATATTATTTTATGTGCCACATGTAGTCTCAAACCCATGTTTTAGAGTAATTAGGGAATTCTTGAAACCTTATTTACTTGTTTTCCTTTGATTATATCACTTGATTTTCCTTCACTTCTGAATATTTATGATATCTAGGTTTATTTTGATAGGATCAATATTGGTATTGTAGAATTATTACAATATAATATATTTTAGATATTTAACTTGATCCTACATTCCCTTTGGTAGATCCAAGGCCTCGATTCATTTTCCTTTGTGGGTGTTTCTGGTTTTAAGAATATTATTGGGCTCCTTCTGACTCATAGAAGCCTTGAGTTTATTTTTATGTCACTATCCATGAGAAAAAAAGTATTTATTCCTTTAACCAAACTCAAAGATTATTGTTAATGTTAATTTAATGTTGTCTAGGTTTTTATTATACCCTTGGCATGTTCTTCTTGTCTACCTTAATGAAGAACCCATGTTATCTTTGATTGGAACTAGTTATAGGATTTCATAGCATGTGATATTGTTTTGGCTAGTGGGAGAACATATTTTGATATATGACACACTTAAAAAACATGATTTGAAGTTTGATAACCTTAAGTTAAGATGTTATATACTATTTGGTGATTTTTTATGCACTTGTTATCTCACTATATTTATTGTGTTGGCATAATATTTTAACTATACTTGATTGTAATCGCATGTTTGTGTGCGCATAGAACATGAGACCCCATTATGATACATGTTTCCATGAGTATTCTTATAGATTCTTTATTCATGTTTGATATTGTCTAAAAGTATTGTATGTTTCTAATATTTTTCTTGATGTTGTGAAATGATTTTCTTTATATGTGCTATCTTGTTATGTGTGTTATCATGCCTTTGTAGGTATTGTTATTGGTTCTTGGAATAGGTGAATCATCATGACATGGTTATCCCTCATAGGAGAGTGTGAATGACATGAAATAATAGAGAATATGGATCTAAGAATAGGGTATGGATGTGATGGTTCATCTTAGATATCATGTGACTAACTCAATGACTTGTGGATGCCATATATCATGTTTACTTGAGGCCTAATAGATTCCGATTAGCACAAAAACATAATGCCTTGTGTATGATAAGAACATGAATCACTTGATGCCTAGTGGATGTTTAGAAGCATGTTCAAATGATGCCAAACAGTATGTTTACTTTCATAATGGATAGTTCATGATTACATATCTTACCTTGATATTTTTTATCATGAAGATAAATCAGGTATTATTGAGGATCACATATTCTTTTTTAGAATATCAGTGGTTGACCTAAGAGTGTTTTTCTTTATTACACGTTTATTGTTATCATTTCATGAATTTGTTATACATGAGCACAAAATTTAATGGCACATTTGTGGTGTTTGGTGGGGCCTTTAATTGAGTGTTTTTCTTCATCATTTAAATTAATATTTTGTTGATTTAATTAATTATGTTTTCTTTATATAGTAAATAATTTTACTTAAGTAGTTTAGTTTTTAATATAAATAATTTATCATTTATTGTGATTAATTTTGTTTTTTCCTTTAGTTATTATTTATATTTGAATAGTTTTTCATTATATTTTATTTATTAATATTTTATCATATTAATTTTAACTTTTCCTATTTTTAATGTTGGCATTTTTTAATTAAATATTTTACCATTATATTTATATTTAAATAATTAAATGTTAATTCATTTATAATCTTTAGTTTTCGTATTCAAATTTATTTGTTTTTAATTTTAGTATTTTAGTTAATAATTATTTTTTTAAATATTAATAATAATAATTTTAATTTATTAAATTATTCTATTGTATTATATTTTTTCAAATTAAAATTTTATTATTTATTATCTAAAATATTTTATTGATTTTGTTTTTAATTGCTTAATTTTTTGTTTTCATTATTGTAAGAGTTTTTATTGTTTCATTATTTTTTACTTTAACTATTTCTACTACCACATGCATATCCACCAATAGGGTCTCCTACCACTGGGTAGGGCATCTACAGGTCTCACTACATCTACCATCGGGAGGAGAAGAGCATCTACCATTGGGCTTTAGTGGACACACAATCTCAACTACCTTCTATTACAATCTTATCCTCATGCCTACTACCATTTCAAGTCCACGATAGATCCAGTGTTTATCTATATACCACCACAATTGCTGTTTTTGACCACTAAGGATCCACCATCGGTCGAAGTAGATCTATCAACATTGTTTACCATCTCCCTAACTTACTCTATAGATCCACCGATCCTTTCCCTATACTATCATACTCTACCATTAGTAACTCGATTTACCACCTTCAATGCCCATGTCTGTTATCACTGAAAATTTCTACTAATGAACTCCACTAACACTATTAAACATGATCAAAACTACCAGAAGATATCATTGTACCTCCTAGCATATTTGAATCCCCCCTTTATAAGATGACCATCTGAATATGCCGATGAACACCAAAAATTCTCCAACATCATGCTTGTGTCCTCCATCACTACTGTTAGATGAAATAAAAAACACCAATGAATGTTAGACAATGCCATATTTGGAACCACTCATACTTTCCACCCCCATCATAAGGATGCCTCCAAATCTCACCGATCTATAATGAGTCCCTGAAATGCAACCACCAAATAATTCTAGATCTGCTCATGAGTCCTTGATTTTTGAGATTTCCCAACATGAACCGATGTTTTCTCTACTAATAATGAATCTCAAAACTAAATAAATACCCTCTACAGCATGAGGAGAAAGATGATGTTGAGTCCGATTAAAAAGAAATAAAAATAAAGAATGAAATGAATATATATGTATATAGAATAATAATTACAATATATGTTCATTTATAATTATATTAAGAAATAATAACAACAATAAAATGTAAATATGTAAATATATTTTTCTATATATATATTTATAAATTTATAACATTTATAATAATTATATATAATTATAAATGATTTATATTTATATTAATGATAATAATAATAATTTATTAATTATTTTTTGTTTTCTTATCCATAATCCTTATATAAACACATCAATATGGTTTTTAAACAAACCTCATGTGGTTATGATGTGGTTGTTAGAAGGAACTACTCAAGTGACATTCAAGTTAAAAATTACATTGATGGATGAAACATGTGGGTTTACCAGGTGTACACTAAGACAAGTTAATTAAAAGTATATGGTTATAATCATAAAAATGGATGGTAAATAAATTCAGAATAATAAGAATGATAGAGAGAATTATTTATAATTTTGGAATTCGACATAGAGGCTGAACCAAGATAGATAACTAGTGACCTTGGAGGAGGGTGAGGAGCAGATCAATGCTCATCACAATCAATTTCAGAGGGGAGTTCTCTCGTCCTTTTTTACCCATCACTTTACTTTGTAATTAGTAATGTATTTTCTTCAATTTTTTTTGAATTGAATATGATTTTTGGATAAATTTATTCTCTTAGGGAATTTTTTTATTCTAGTTTTAATTTTTCCCTTTTATCATCATTTATTATTATTTTAAAATTGATTTTTGGGATCTATTATAGATATTATAATTTTTACATGTCTTTAAAAATTTATTTTAAAACTTTTAAATCAATCATATAGATTGATTCTATAGACACTTATTTATATCACTACATTGAGGGATGATTCTAGAAAGCGGTGACCTTTAAGGATCTTATTTCTATCAAATTTAAATTTTGGTGAGAGAGATGAATCAATAACTTTTTGAGGTTGTGTTTTCTATAAAATTTGTGAGAGTGAAGAAATAATTTTAGACTAAGAGAATAAATTTTCCCCTGTACCTATTTTGATTTTTTTTCTTGAATAGCAGTTATCACTGTTTGATCATCATTTCTATTTCAACTTGTTTCAAATAACTATTTCATCATCATTTTCATTTATGTTAGGACCAATAGGGGCCTATATACCCTGAGAGGGGGGGGGGGGGTGAATCAGGGTATAGATATTCTTTACAAGATTCTTCCTACCCCACTGGATATTGACCTCTTTAATACAAGGGTCACTTTTTTTGCACTTGTGTGTTTATTGTGATCACTTATTTCCTTCTTTATCTAATGATGATTATTTAAATGCAATGCAGGGAAGTAAGCAGACAGACACATAGATTTTTACTTGGTTCACCCTCACTGGGCTACGTCCAAGGAGAATACGCCGACAAGTTAATGGTCTTACCAAATTTTACTATTCTTCACTAGATGTAGATACAAGGGTTTGGGAATAGTCACTCTATCCCAGGCTCACTACCTTTACAAGGTTTAGGTTCAGCTCACTGCTTTCCCAAGGGTCACTCCCTATTTCTCTCTCTCTGGCTCACTGCTGGTGGAGAGGATCACCTTCTTCCTCTTCCTTTGCTCACTACTCTAGAAAGGATCCACTCACAGTTTATAGACTTGTAGGTATCTTCATTATCTATAATAAATACATCCTCTGTTGTGTGTGGATGGTCTTTTGAAGTCCAAATTTCACCCGTAGATGAATATCTCTTTGCACCGAAGGTATCGGGAAAACTTCCAACTTCCATGCAGCCCGAAAAAACTGCCAGGGAATCAACCTTACTTTGCGCGCAAGTCTAATCCGGCGCACAAGTCTCGGCACGCAAGTCACAACTGGTGCGCAAGTCCACCTCAGACACTTGCGCAACACAAGCTTCTTCAACTCCAAACTTGCGCGAATCACTTCCCTTTACAACCAAACCAATATTGGCGCGCAACTAACAACAACATCCCTTATTCAAATCTAGCATGCAAGTCCCACTTACACGACACACCACTACTTGCATGACCACCACACCTAAGTGAAGGGAGCTCTGATTTCTGAAATTATTGAACTCCGTTTTTAAATGAGGAGGGGTGGTCCAGTATTTATTGGAATTTTGAACACCCTGCGCGACGCCGCACAAGTCTACCCTCGGCACGCAAGTCTCAGCGTGCAGGTCTCTTCCCCTACAAGTCACTTGCGCGACCAAACCAAAAACCTGCACGAACCTCTTTCCTTTGCCACATTTTGATCTTCTAATCTTGAAAAACAATAGGCATGCAAGTTCTCAAGAATCCAATGCATTAGCACGCACGTCTCTTCACGACGCGCAAGTCACCTACGCGACCACATGAATACTTGCATGACCCTTATCCATTTTCCATATTTTTATGATTTGATTTTCAAAAAAATATGGCGTGCAAGTTTCCTATCCTCCAAGACCTCGGTGCGCAAGTCCCTTTGCCAAAAAAACTTTTCTTCATTTTTTGATTTTCAGGCCCAAAAAATTGGCAAACACTAGAAAACGGCACCACCTTGTATCTGTTCTTTTTATGCTGTCTCTAGATTATCTATTCCTCTATAGACATTCTTGAATCAAACATGGATCATTGACCACATCTCTTGAACTCGACATTCCACTATGGAATCCCCTTTGTAAACAAATTTGTATGTCATAGTTTGCATTGTCAACAATCACAGTACAGTTTTCTACTTTGTCAACAAAAACAATCACCTAAAAAATGCTTCAATGATACCTTGAGAGATTTTTTCCCAACAATCTCCCCGTTTGGGTTTGTTGAAAACTCTTCCATAAATAGATACATCATTAAACCTTCAACTACTATTCTCCTATTGCAATTCTGATAGCGATCAAGGAGTTACTCAACACATACTCTAAGCCCACATGAGAAATGCTCGACGTGAGAAACAAGAGTAAATGAAAAGTTCAATAAATGAATCACATCACCTCTTACACCCATTGTTGACACAAAACTGATACCAATTTTTACCAAACTGATACGAATTTTTGGAAATATTCTTCCAACACCACTCTTCTACTTTTATCACGATCCCCAGCTATCGTTATATCTATTCTTTGATCGATCACTTCTAGCATCGTCTGATTAAAAAAGCTACCCCTTTATGTTCACAGCTTCAACCATTATCATCTGAAAAACCACTTTAGCCCTATTTCCTGTGTTATCCAAGCTAAGCTCTGGCTAAGCACGTTTAACTAGCTTCAACTCCCCCTATCTGGCTGCTCCACCTGTCAGCTTCTTCCCATTTCATCCTTGATTTATCAAATTGCCACACTGTCCCCCCCTTGAACAATCACTATTTTCTCCCCCTTTGTCAAAGAACCCAAAGGTCACTCCTTTGCAGTCTGTAACAGAGTAGAGAACAAATATTAGCACATAAGGGAAAAACACATCATACCTCAGGGAGAGTGGGGGTTCCACATCCAAAATCTATTAAGTGCGGGGAGCTGACTGAACTCCTAGAGTGAGTTGATGCATCTCAAAATCCTCCTTGGGTAAGGCCTTTTTCAGAATTTCTACAACCTGTAGCTCTATAGGCACATACTTCAACTTCATGATTCCCTGCTCAACCTTCTCCTTGATAAAATGATACTTTATCTCAATGTTCTTTGTCCTTGAATGATGGATGAGATTTTTTCTGAGATTTATAGCACTTGAGTTATCACACTGGATTCCGATTGGAGACTTCACTTCAACTCCCATATCTTCAAGCTGCTACTTCATCCATAATAAATGTGTCCATGCTTGAGTGGCCACAATATACTCAGCTTCCGTGGTGCTCAATGAAATGAAATATTGCTTCTTTATTATCCAAGAAATACACAATCCACCAAGATAGAATGCACCACCTGACATTGATTTTCTATCATTCACTGAACCGGACCAGTCTGCATCAGTATATCCCAATAACTCTATCTGAGATTTGTCATTATATGTCAAGGCGAAGTCCACCGTGCCCTTGATATACTGAAGTATTCTTTTCACTACAAGAATCTGGATTTCCTTGGTATTACTCTGATATCTTGCTGCTTATCATGTGGAGAAAACAATGACAAGCCTTGTTAAAATTAAGTATAATAAACTTCCAATGATTTGCATGTATTCCATGATATCAATTGCCTTGTCATCCTCATTTTTGGATAGTTTCATTCGTGTAGCAACCAAAGTCTTCACCCCCTTGGAATTTTCAATTCCAAATCTCATCAAAACCTTCTTTTAATATTTCTGAAAACCACCTTTACTATGCTTCATTTGAAACATATATTCTTTAAATGTTGATCCATCATTGAATACTATTCTCTCGGTGCTTGTTTCATCCCATATAATGCCTTCTTCAGCCTGCAAATTTTTTTTCTCATCCTCGTGAATGAGAAAACCATCTAGCTGCTCAATATACACCTCCTCTTCCAGAACACCATTACAAAATGTGGATTTGACATCCATCTGGAATAATTTGACCTTTCTTTGCATTGCTATGGCAAAAAATAATCTGATTGTCTTCATCCTTGCAACCGGTGCAAATGTCTCATCAAAATCTATTCCCTATATCTGGGAGTATCCCTCGCACACTAGTCGTGCTTTGTTCTAAATCACAGTGCCATATTTATTCATCTTGTTGTGATAGACCCATTTAGTCTCGATGACATTCTAATCTGCTATCCTCAAAACAATATCCCATGTCTGATTGTTCTCAATCTGATTTAGCTCTTCATTCCTATCCTGAACCTAGTTTTCATCTTCAGCTGCATCAGCAAGGCATTTCGGCTCAACCTGTGATAGTAATGATGTCTGTTGGAGTGATTTCATTCTTCTTTTCTGAACTGGATCTCACTGATCACTGATGGTATTCTGCTTGTCAATTTCAGCTCAACTCTTTGGCTTTTGTGCAGATAAAGATTTTACTTCCTCATACTCACCATCAGTATCTTCTTCTGAATAATCTTCAGCCACTTCTGCTCTCCCTAAGTCTCTTACCACTTCCTCAATTTTAACAGAAAACTTTTCAGTGTGTCATTGTTCAATTACATCATTTCTTTGAACATCTTATCTCAAATTTTTGTTGACAAACCTTTGATTTTCTCTCGTAGCTTCTTGGAATCCTAAAAGTAGTCAACTGATACCAAATTGATAGAGGAAAATAAATAATCTTGAAATGATTGATTATTTCTAATTCCCCTGAGATATATCTTCCCTCCATAGACAACACCTGATCCGAGTCATCCAATTATTGCATTGATGGATCTTGCATCTGATTTTGTTATTGAATGCTCCCCCTATGTTATGAAACACTTCCTAGGGTTAGTCCAATTGTTTAAGCTCATAACCATTTTTCTCCACCTGTATCATTTATACCAATCTTGCACACGATATTGAGACACTAACAAAATATCTAGGCCTACTGAGTTAGAACTCGATGTAGGAAACAAGAGATAAAGTTAATAACACAAAAAATTCCTATTAATCTCTATTTATCCCTTTATTCATCACCTTTGGTACCTAATTTGAGTCAATTAAAACTCCGAATCATATCACTTTTCCACTTTTCATATTTAGATGCCACTTCCCCTTAGATCGTATCTACCTAAAACCTGAAACATTTGAATCATCAGTCAATAACATTTATAAACATAGGGAGAGGGGTTCTTCTGGAATCCTCAAGATGAGGATTGCGATTGATCCTGATGGGTCAACCCTTTTATTATTTCTTATAGAGAATCACATTACTTCCTTGCTTCTTCTAACTACCTGGCTAACTTCAATTGCTCTGGCCATATGACTAAGCATTCATCACCTGCATGCTGAGTCTTTTTCTAATATGAAGATTCTTCAGGCCTAGTATTTCTCACAATTTGGGTTTAAACCCACTAGTACACATTTCTGTCTTTGATGTTATACCAAAATTCCATTTTCCTTGATTATTTCTATAAGAAGGAATTTATTTTCTTTCCATCTTCCCTTGCTTCTTCTACCATTGCAAGGATCTTGCACCTTCCTCCACTTTTCTCTGTGGAACACGACATGAATTTTTTTTAATACATTCTTTGTTTATCTTTCTTTTATCAGATTTCTGAGTCACCACACTCTTTTTCATTGGTGGTGGGTCCTCCACTGAATGTACATTCTTCTTACTCACAACTGTATCGTTTCCTCCATTTTTCTTCCAGATATGTTCATGTTATTTCTTAGAGGGTGGTTGTGAGTGTGACATATGAGGTGACCGATACACCTTTTGTTCACCTCCATGTGATTTCCCTGAGGATCTAAGACTATTATCCAACTTTTCACTTTGTCTCCCAATGTACAATGTCTCTTTATGCATCACTGGATTCAAGATTCTCTTTCTAGGCTTCTTTTCCTTTCTTTCATTCTTCTCACTAAAATTTCTTTCCAAATGTCCATGATTAGAACATATGAAACATCTTCTATTAAAGGCATACCTCGTTTCATCATCTCTTATCCAAGATGTTGATACATCTTGAGTTCGTCCTCTGACATTGAACTCCTGAGCTTCCTGAAACATATTCATGGCGTGTACCATCCTTCCACAGTAATAGCATCTTATGAATGCTTTCATCTGAGAGACTCTTCTCTCTGATTTCACATGATGCTTCTTCTTATTCTCAAATTTATCAAAGTTTATATTTTCACAGCCTGAAATGTATTCCAGAGCCTCTGAACAGATGCTTTATGTATGGCCATGAATCCCACAGAAATAGAACATGTCATCACTACTTTTTGTAACTGTCCTCTTAGACCTATCTCCAGCACCTATAGGATTTCTTTCATATTTGGAACTGTTCACAACTCTCTTTCTATCTTGCATGAGAGGGAATTCATCAAATTTTATACAAGTTGTTTCCATACTGTATGGTCTTTGTGCTGAGAAAATTTGTTCTTTCCTCTTTTCAGAAATAGAAAATTTCCTTTTCATTTTATTATCACCTTCTAAAGGATAATCAAATAGAAAGTGTAAGGAATCCTTCATTTTGGTCTTTCCTTTAGTATTGGATTTCTCCACTTCCTATTCACTGATTCTAGATCTTCTTAAAAATTTGGAATCTTCATATACCTTGATTCAATTTGGGTATTGAGTTCTCTTCTGAGGTTCTTTCCACAACTCATCTCATCTTCCAGTTCTCATGTGATCTTTTCTACCATGTCACCTTGCTTCACTACTTTCAATTTTTCATCATAAATACATTTAGAGACAGATTCATTCTCTTGTTGTAGCCTTTGATTCTTCTGAACATCTTCTGACAACTATGTTACTAGATCATCATTTCTAGCTTTAAGATTCTGAACTTCATCTGACTTTTGATCCTCTTCATAATCACCAACATTTTGTTTTCCTTTCATTTTATCCAGCTTTTGTAGTTCTTCACTTTGAGAATCATTCTTCTCCTTTAGGTTAGTAGCCACATCAATAAGCCTTTGATTTAATCCTCTTAGTTTGTTGACCTCAATCTCCAATACTTTGATATGGATATCTTTAGATTTGACTTCTTCATCCAACTTCCGGTCCACTTCCTTTGACATGTTGATAACATCTATTGGTGACCTCCTTCTTGAAACTTCATCATCATCATTTGTTTTGGCATCACTTTGAAGTTCAAGTACTTCAATCCTTCCTATATCATGATTGAGTGAATTAATATTTTCCCTATCAGATTTATCCAGACCTTCTTTCAATAAGCTGTTTGTTTCTTTTAATTTAATCACACTTTTTCCATACACACTTCTACACTGAGTAATACCACCTGACTTCTAATTCTTCTTTGATATTTTCCCCTTTTCCATGGCACAATATGATAAGAGCATATTGGATATTTAACTTGAGTAATAGACTGAACCATGTTAGAGGAAACAAATCTGATAAAAGAAACCTTTCCTTTGATACTAATTGTTAGGACCAATAGGGGCCTATATACCCTGAGAGGGGGGGGGGGGGTGGTTAAATTAGGGTATGAATATTCTTTACAAGATTCTTCCTACCCCACTGGATCTTGAACTCTTTATTACAAGGGTCACTTTATTTTCACTTGTGTGTTTATTGTGATCACTTATTTCCTTCCTTATCTGATGATGATTCTTTAAATGCAATTCATGGAAGTAAGTAGACAGACACAAAGATTTTTACTTGGTTCACCCTTACTGGGCTACGTCCAAGGAGCATACGCTGAAAAGTTTCCAGTCATAGAAAATTCCACTATTCTTCACTAGATTTGGATACAAGGTTTCGGGAACAGTCACTCTGTCCCAGGATCACTGCCTTTACAAGGTTTAGGGTCAACTCACTGCTTTCCCAAGGGTCACTCCCTATTTCTCTCTCTCTGGATCACTACTAGTGGATAGGATCACCTTCTTGCTCTTCCTTTGCTCACTACTCCGAAAAGGATCCACTCACGGTTTATAGAATTGTAGGTCTCTTCATTATCTCTAATGAATACATCCTCTGTTGTGTGTGGATGCTCTGTTGAAGTCCAACTTTCACCCATAGATGAATATCTCTTTGCACCGAAGGTATCAGGCAAACGTCCAACTTCCACGCAGCCCGAAAACACTGCCGAGGAATCAACCTTACATGGAGCGCAAGTTTAATCCGGTGCACAAGTCTCAGTGAGCAAGTCACAACCGGCGCGCAAGTCCACCTCAGACACTTGTGCGACACAAGCTTATTCAACTCCAAACATACGCGACTCACTTCCCTTTACATCCAACCCAATATTGGTGGGAAACTAACAACAACCGCCCTTCTTCAAATCTGGCGTGCAAGTCCCACTTGCGCGACACACCACTACTTGCGCGACCACCACACCTGCGTGACGGGAGCTATAATTTCTCAAAATGTTGAAATCCATTTTTAAATGAGGAGGGATGGTCCAGTATTTATAGGCATTTTGAACACCCTGCGTGATGCCGCACAAGTCTACCCTCAGCGCAAAAGTCTTGGAACACAGGTCTCTTCCCCTGCAAGTCACTTGCATGACCAAACCAAAAACATGCGCGACCCTCTTTCCTTTGCCATATTTGGATCTTCTGATCTTGAAAAACAATAGGCGCGCAAGTTCTCAATCATCCAACGCATCAGCGCACAAGTCTCTTCATGGTGCGTAAGTCACCTACGCGACCACACCAATACTTGCGCGACCCTTATCCCTTTTCCATATTCTGATGATCTGATCTTCAAAAACATATGGCGCGCATGTTTCCTATCCTCCCAGACCTCAGCGCGCAAGTCCCTTTGCCAAAAATACTTTTCTTCATTTTTGATTTTCAGGCCCAAAAATTTGGCAAACACTAGAAAATGGTGCCACCTTGTATCTGTTCTTTTTATGCCACCTCCAGATCATCCATTCCTATGTCGACATTCTTGAATTAGACATGGATCATTGACCATAGCTCTTGAACTCGACATTCGACCATGAAATCCCCTTTTTCAAAAAAATTTGTATGTCATGGTTTGCATTGTCAACAATCAAAACACAGTTGTCCACTTTGTGAACAAACACAGTCACCACAAAAATGCTTCAATGATACCTTGAGGTATTTTTTCCCAACAATTTCAAAAATTGGAAAAAAATTATCCACAACTTATAGTGGTTACTTTTTCAAAATCTGAAAACTATGAAGATTACTTAACAGAGACAGTGAGTAACTTCTCATCATTAATTGAAGAAATAATCATTCTAGGATCTTCACACTGGGTATTAAAAAACCTAGAAATATTGTATTAATCTATATTCTCATCTCCTTTTTGTCACTAATATCCACATAAAACTATTGTAACTAGATAATCCACCTGATTAATCTAGGTTGGGACTTCTTCTATGACAAAAGATACTTTATGGATTAATGGTATATAAAAATTATTTCTTTAAAACCTAAAAGGTACATCATAAAACTCTCTAGAGAAAAAATCACACCAAACATCTCCTTTTTAGTTGTGGTTTAATTCCTTTGATCATTAGACAGTAGTATGTTAGCATACAAAATAAAATTTAATCTTTTTTCTACCCTATAATCTAAGGTAGCTTCATGAACCATGTCACCTGCATCGCATCACACATAATTTCAAAAGTAAATTTCCAATTAGATGTAGTTATGAAGGGTGTTTAAGGGAGTTTTTCTTTAATAAAATTAAATTATTTTATATAGTTTTTATCAAGTAGGAAGGTTTCGTCTTTGAAAAGAATATAACATAAGGTATTTATTATTTTTTAGAATTCCCTTATAAATCTCCAATGAAAACTAGTATGCCCAAAAAAGATTATAACACCCTTATAATTTTTATGATGGGGGAATTTATGAATTACCTCACCCTTGGATGTATCAATCTCTAGTCCCCTCTTGGAATCTTTGTGTCCCAAAAAATTCATTTAGTGATGATAATCTTAAACTTCTCTGAGTTTAAGAGTAATTTGGTCTGTAAATGTCTCTCTAAAACTAATTCCAGATTTTGTAAACAACTCTCAAATACACTACAAAAAATTTATAATTAATCCATGAGTACCTCATTAATACACTATTTTATATTTGAAAATATAGTCATAATACATATTGGGAAGGTATCGGGTGCACCATATAATCCAAAAATAATTCTCTGGTATAGAAATTTCCCTAAATGGCATGTGAATGTAGTTTTATCTTGATCTTCTAGTTCTAGAGGGATATAGTTGTACCTAGAATAACCATCTATAAAAAAAATCATTTGCAGAAATACTATAATTTTTTTGATATAATAATATCAGAAGAAAATGATCCTTCATAGTTACTTAATTGACCTTTCTATAATCTATATAGACTCTCTATTTGTTTAACTTTTCTAACTTTAATTTGGTCAATTATTTCATTGGGTGCTATAGTGAAAAATCTTTTCTTTTGGACCACTTGAACTGGAATGACCCAAGAAATATTAGATATAGGATATATAATAGTTGTATTAAGACACTAGATTAACTCTTATCTCAAAACTTCTTTCATATTTGAGTTTAGTTTCATTTGAAATTAATCTTTTGGTTTGTATTTTGTTACCCTAGGAATTTTTTGAAAGAATAATGAAGGGATAATCCATTTTATATCAGATATGTAACACCCTATTGAAAATTGGAAATTCTTAAGAACACCTAAAAAGTTTCTTGTTGATTTTATTTCAGTTTATTAGAAACTATTACAATATGTGTTGAATTATCACTGAGAAATGATTATTTCAATTGTTCTAGGAGCGGTATTTTCTCCAATGAGGGTGATTATTATCTCAAAAGAATACTCTATATCTTAGTAGAGCCAATATATTCAACATGTTTCTTATAAGGATTTTGAAAAGTGTATTGATATTAAATTTTATAATTTTTTTTAAAAATTTCATTCAATGTTTTCCAAAGTAGAAAAATCACTTTAATAAGTTTCCATACCATAATTCATAATATTTAACAACGAAAAATAATAATTTTGATTTCTTAAATCCCCCTAAACCAAATTAAATTATTTAGAATTGTTTGTAGAAGTAGAATCAACCTAAATTTCTTTAAAAATTTCATTAAGTTTTAACAAATAATATTCATCTTTAATGACATTCTTACCATTAGAGACAAGAATTATGTCCAAATATGGATTTTTTTTTTTCTGATTATCACTTTGAGAAGAATAAAAACATTGTGTAACTACATCATTAACATTAAAATTAATTTATTCTATTAAAGGTTGTTTTTTATATTCTTCTAAATATATTTTTTTTTCAACTTGTACGGTTTCCACCCTCTAACAATTTTCACAAAAAGATGATTCCTTAGATTTTTTTAAAACATTGAACCCTTTCTATTTCTCAACAAACCTAAATATTAATTTAACCTTATATACATATATAATAGCTACACCAGTGTCCATAAAGGGACTAGACATAATGATATGAACTTTTTGGTCACACTCCATGTCTAACACAAGAATGTCAGTTGAAAAAACAGTTTTCCAACTCTAACTATAATATCATCTACCCTTCCTATAGGATGTGTGAAGGGACAATAAACCAAATATTGGATGACTATGGATAATTTTATCTCAATCAATCTCAATTATTGAAATAGTGATAATATGAAAACTTTTATACTAAAACCTAAATCACAATGATAGTTATCTTGTCCACTATTCCCTAAGGTGTAGGGAATTATAAAAATCTATGGACATTTATTTTTTGGAGGGATTTTATTTTGAATAAAAACCCCACTCTCTTGAGTGAGTCTATAAGTAGAAAATTCTTCCAGATTATTTTTGATTCAAATAATTTTATAAGATATTTTAGATAAGAAGGAATATGAATCAAGGCTTGAATGAAAGGGATATTAAAATTGATCTTGTTTAAAAGACAAAGGAACAAAAGATGTCTAGCCTTGTTATTACTCTTATGTTTTAATTTTTTCATGTAAAGGGATAAGTGGGTCATAGATTCCAATAATAGAAGGTATATACCCTATTTATTAAACAATATTATCTTTACCTTTGTTCTTTTTAGGTTCAATAAAATTTTTAGTTTATTTTTCATGTACAATATTAGGATTTTATTCATCTTCAATATTTTTCTATCTCATTCCCAGTTTGTTTTTACTACAAATATTTACTTAAAGACTCACCCTATATTTTAGTTCGAGCACTTATAACATCTATTTTTGTTTCTATTTGATTATTTTATCCACTTACTATAACTAATTCCTTGACAATTTTCCTATGGTTTATTTCAGTTGTTCTAGGAAGATTTCCCCTATCTCTAGATGATATATCTCCTTTAAACTGACACATTTTTAATTCTAAATTATACATTCTAGATTCATAATCAACTTTATCATGTTCATTTTTTTCCTTTTGACATTCAAATTTATCCTCATGTGATTCAAATATTTTTAACATTTTATGTATTATACTAAGCATTTTCTCCTCAAAAGTCCCTTTGGAATTGGTTGGGTCATACCTTTATTTATTTTTAAATTGTTGTTAACACTGGTTTTGGTAACCTGGGGTAACATGTTGTTTAATCATTCCTTGTTAATTCCTTGATAAATTCAGATCATTATTATAGGTTTGGATGTAATTTTTTGAAACATGATAATCTTTATTAGGAATCATAGGACCATAACCCCCAAAAATTACTTTTTCTTATTGTTGGTATATAATATCAATGTTTGGAAAAAAATTAGTGTGACTAAAAATACCACATTGAGCACATTAATATCTAATAGATTGATTCTAGATTTGAATTCCCACTTGATTGAATGTTTTTTTGGCATTTTGTTTAATTATTAATTGTAGTTGATATTTAATTTATATGAGTTGAGAAGTTTCATCTGCCATTGAACCACTATTGTTTTCATATATATTTACTCAATTTCTTCTGGAGTTCTTATATTGGGAATTTAAAGAATTTTTATTGAGAACTTGTCTAAACTATTCTTTAATATTTTCATTATAATTATCCCAAGATGACTGATATAGAAAATTATGGTCAAATGAGGATAATCCTTCATAATAGGTATCTGTGAGAACAGGAGATGGAAGTTGGTGATGAGTAAAATGCCTAAGTAGGACTTGAAATTTTTCCCAAGATTGATGAAAGGATTCCCCATCATGTTGATAAAATCTTGTGATTTTAGTTCTCATCTCTCCTTTTTATGTCTTTATGCATAGAATTTCAATTAAAAATATTTATACACTCGAACAAAGTTTTCAAAAATATTTTCATCTAAACATAGAAACCAATTTCTAGAATCCCATTTAAGGAAAAAAGGATTCACTATAATCCTTAAATAATTTTCATTGATCCATAAAAAAGGTAACTTTTGAACAATTTTTTAAAAGTACCTATTGATGTCTAGTGATACATAATTTGAAATACCATTAAATGTGGACAATAATAATAGATGTGATTGTTTTTTTCATAATTTTAGGCTCTAGGAGGAAATATAACTGAATAAGGTTTCCTTCACACTTTTGGGAGTTTTAATTACCTCAACCCAGGTCTTTCATTTTCTTATAGATTGAATTCAGGTTGAATTTTTATTATTATTAACCACATGATTTCCCCCTCATATGTTTTCAATTTTTATTTTTTATTTATTATTAATATCACTAATATGTTTATCTAGATCAGGTATATAAGTCTTTATCCTGTCATATGATTTTCTTATTCTCATACAATAAGTAGTAAAAAAAATAATTCCAAACAAGTAGTAGAAGGAATCTCACTGAAACAAGAAGCAGTTACAGATTGAAAGAACCTTTTTAATATAAGTTTTCAAAAATATTTTAAAGGGAAAAACGTTTTTGAATTTTGTTTATTTTTAGTATTTATTTTATTTTTTATGTTTTGAAAACGGGTCACACAATTACATTACTTGATAAAAAAACAAAAAACATGACTCATAAGTTGTTAAATACATACTGGTTTAAATATTTTTAACTCATATTATCTACTATATTGAAGTGTGTGGGAGTTCAAAATAATTAATCTAGCACATATTTAATGAAATACATGTAATGTTTTTGGCACCATTTCCATGAAAGGGAACATTGCAACTAATGTTTATAAATGTAAAATAAAAATTAAAAAACACTAAAAGAAGGGAAAAAATCTAAAAACTAATTTTCTTTTAATTTAACTTGAAAAGTATAGTTAAAAATGATTCTATCAATACATATATGATAATTTTTTCATGATCTTCCTACTACCATTTTTTTAAATTATACTTTTTACTATTTGATATATGAGCACAAGAAATTCACCTAATAGGATATACCCTTACATACCTGATCTAGAAAAACAGCTTAGTTATATTAAAATAAAAAAAATAAAACAGAAAACATATGAGAGTGAGAGAGTTATTTTAGTTAATAATCCAAAAAAATTTCAACCAAAACTCAATCTACAATAAAATGAAAGAACTAGGATGATATAATTCTATCTCTCGGAAGCTTTAAGCTACCTGTATTTGATTATATTATCTCATAAAGCTCTAAATTACGAGATAAAACAATAACATCTATCACTATTTCTTAATTTTAATGGTCTTTCAAATAATATCCCACAAGCCTTTATTAGATACTTTTACAACACATTGCAACAATTAACATTTTTAGGGATCAATGAGAATGGGTTAAGGATGAGTGTGTTTAAATTTTTCATTAATGTGAATGTTAGGAATTGGTTCTCAAGTTTAGATGAAAATATTTTTGAACACTGGGATCATGTGCATAATTAGTTTGTAATGAAATTCTATCAAAAAATACTTAAGAGATAATTGAGGACTAAAATGAAAAGTTTTTATCAATAGGACGAGGAAGCCTTTCATGAGGATTAATATATATTTATGGGCCTATATAGGTAGTTTCCTCATCACCAACTTCCACCTCATGTTCTCATGGATACCTTCTATAAAGGATTATACTATTTTAGTTATAATTTGTTAGATCAATTTGCTGTGGGTAATTATGATGAAAAATCCAATGAAGAGTTGATAATAATTTTCACTAACCTTGATTTTAATTATAAAAACAATAACTATAGGAGTATAAGAGTAAATATAAGTTTAAAATACTCTAGTTTATGGGTTGATAGAAATGCTAAACTAGCTGAAATTAAAGACCTATTAAAATCTATTATATCCCAAAATGTCAAAAAATGTCCCAATGAAGTGGGATGTAAGAACTAGAACCAGTCTCTAAGAGATTAGTGTTCTCAGTGTGGTATGTCTATAAATACTAATTTTTTTGTCCAATCTTTGATATTTAAGACCAATAATAAGAAAATGTAAATTATGTGGGTTATTATCAAAGGATGCCTAATAAATATGATCTTTTTTTCCAAATAATTACAACCAATTCTATAATAACCATCCAAATTTATCTCAAAATGAGCAAGGAATTATTAGACAAATTATTTCCCTAGGTTACTAAAACTAGAATAGAAAACAATTTTACAATAAACAAATGCATGAACCATCCAATTCGTAAGGGAATTATGAGGGAAAAATTACTAATATATTGGGTAAAATTTTTAAAATATTTGAATCAAAAGAATATAGATTTTACACTCAAAAAGAACAACATGAATATGAAGCTAAAATTCATAATATGGAATTAAAATATGCTCAACTAGTATTTGACATGAAATTTAGTGATAGGGTAGAGCTTCGTAGAACAACATAAATAAATCCGTGGGAAACTTTCATGGCAGTTTTTGAAATAAGTTGATTAAATACTCAAACAAGAGCTAAAAAAGACATTAGGAGTGACCAAATTGAAAAACTTTGTGAGTCTGGGAGTAAAAATTTATAGTACACACAATTTAGAAATGCAATAAAACATATTGAAAATGAATAAAATGTCAATATTCCACCATAAAAAGCTGAAAATTTTACAGAACCTAAGAATAAAAAAAGTATGTAGAAAATTATTGAATAAATAGGAGATATACCTTTAGTTCATATGACCTATTACTCAACAAAAAATTTCATATATAAAAAAATCAAAGAGTAATATCAAGGAAGAAATTATTTTATTCAATATGATTTTAACCAATATCCAAGTGAATATTCCAATCATTCAAGCCTTTATTTAGATTCCTTCTTATCTAAAATATCTTAAAAAATGTTTCAAATAAAAAGGCTCTTGAATAATTTTCTACTTACATACTCACTGAAGAGTGTAGTTCTATTCTTAAAAATAAAATCCCTCTAAAAAATAATTTTTTAGGGATATTTTTAATTCCATACACCTTAGGTAATAATGTCTAACTTAACTATCTTTGTGATTTATTTTCTATTATAAATCTTCTTCCATTCTCAATATTTCAACAACTGAGATTGAGTGATTTACAAACCACCATAGTTATCTAATAACTGACATGTTGTTTATTCATACATCCTATAGGAATGGTAGATGATATGTTGGTTAGAGATGGAAATATTTTTTAGGTAATATTCTTGTGTTGCATATGGAGTGTGACCAAGAGGTTCCTATCATTATAGGTATTCCCTTATTTTCCACTATCAGATCTTTTTTGGATGTGTCTAATGGTAAATTAATATTTAGGTTTTTGGAACAACATGAAGTGTTAAATTTTTTAATAAAAAAATATTTTACGGTATACCTATTTTTAAATTTAACACTTTCAATAACTTACATCGCACACAATACTGAGATTAAATGAACCACAATATACTATTAATATTATTATTTAAAATGAAATTATTACCTAGCTATTAAATTAGAGGGAGTGAATAGTATTAACCAAATTATAAAATATATATATTATATATATAATCAAATATTTTTAGATTCATCTAAATAATTTTATAGGCATCATATAAGAATAAATCCAATTTTATGCATTAAAAGACTATTGTTCAAAAGGAAGTTTACCAAATTTTGACGACGAACCTACTTTAAATACATTTTTTTGACACTTTTATATATGTTATTTGAAAAAATAATCTAATTGTTTTAAATAATGATATAAAAATTCCTTTGGTTAAATTTTTGGTATTCTTCTAAAAAGTTTCATTTTTTGATGAATAGTGAAAAA
The DNA here is from genome assembly GCA_963277665.1 of Viscum album. Classification (NCBI taxonomy): domain Eukaryota; kingdom Viridiplantae; phylum Streptophyta; class Magnoliopsida; order Santalales; family Viscaceae; genus Viscum; species Viscum album. The sequence goes on along the minus strand of OY728120.1, from coordinate 451,490,873 downwards.
TATTGCATTTTAGTTCAAAACTATATTTTTATCTAATTAACTTATATTGTTAAATTATGTTTTGATTTATTTTTGATGTATAATTAGACCAATTTTATCTTAATTAAACCAATTTAGTTCATTGGAAACAATTCCACATTAAATTTAATTATAAAAACAAAGAAAACTTTTGGACATTTTTACTTTAAAAACTCGCTTTGTCGTCCCATCTTCGGGATTTACAATAAAATAAGCTTCACCACTTATTGGAATTTAATTTTTAAAAATAGACATAAAAAGTTGTAATCAATATGAAATTTGTGGTCTAATAATATAAACTTAGTTTTTTGGCCAATAAGATTAGTGAAAGTGATTAAGGGTAAATCAGGTAGTGAAGGGTAAAAATAATATTATAATCAATATAAAATTACCATAAAAGTTTTCATAATTTCATTGGATGGGATTGTTTCCACCAAAATAATACTTGGGTATATTTTAGGACCACTTGGAACCACTTGGATGACATTAATCTTTTTACAATATTTTTTAAAAAAAGTCAATTTTGTTATACTTTTGTTTTTAACAAGAGAAATATTTTTAATATGGGGGTTATATAAGGGATATGTTTGACTATAAATAGTCTTTATAAATATATAATTCTTATATAAATCATAGAAATTTATTTATTATTTTTATTGATAACATAACAACCTTCAATGGTGACGCAATGATGATGCTGTAATTGTTTAAATAATTGAAATATTGAATAAATGATATATTTTTGAAAATAAATATAAATATAAATAATTAATGTCATTAATGAATTTTTTATATTAACTAAAAATATTATGGATGTATTTAAATTTTTTTATATGTTATAATTTTTATGATATTTTAAAAAAGTCATCTAATGAATAGTGTCAAAATTGACAATAATGATATTTTAACTTAAATAATATTTTATTAAATGATATAAAATTCTTAAAAGTATAAAATTCATTAAAATGATTGGGATAAAGTTTAAAATTTCAATAATGAGTCATTTATTTTCCATTTTACATTTTATTGTAACTATATAAACCTTTAAAGAGTAAAAACACATGTTGTCACGGTAAGAGATAAAGTGTATAAATAAGGGTAAAAACCAATAAATAAGGGTATAAACATGATCTAAACATGTAAAAAAATTATTTGATTAATATTATTAGACCCTTATCAACTTATGATATAATTTAAGTTATTTAATGGAAACTTTTCCATGAAAACAATTTATATATTATTTAAGTCAATGATAGTTATAAAAATGTCACTCTCTTTGTAATTAATATCATTTATCTATCAAAATATTCAAATAATAAATATATGAACAAAAATAAAAGTATATTTTGATAAAAATGAAAAATTTTAAATTATATAAATTTATTTTGAATTTTTAGAAATTATATAATTAACTTAAATGCTTTAGCACTACTAAAATAGTATTTAATAGAAAAATAAAATAAATTATTTTAAATGTATTAATTTTGATATATTTTGGATGATTTAATGTTTATAATTAATTTTATAGAAATATAGTTTATAATATATATGTTTGAAGGAATTATATTCAAATTCCCACTTTATATTGATGTATTTAATGTCAAATTAAATTAATAATATCAAATTTGAAAATAATGATATTTTATTGAATTTATATATTATGAAATTTTATAAAAATAAATAAATTTTAAATATTAATAAAGAGGATAATATAATTTCTGAAATGTCTTACACTATTCATTTATATCCAATTTTGAAGTATTTGTATCTAGAAAAGCCTTATTATAGTTTAATATTTTGAGGATTTCCAAAAATACCCCTCATCTCAATTATAAAAGGGAACCTCCTCCATTACTTCCTCACAACACATTGAAACTTATAACATGACTAAAACCTACCCAAAGAAGCTCAAACATACCCTATATTTATCCTAGAATACTCCATTTGGAAAAAAATTATCCAAGGAATCCCAATTGTAAAAATGAAAAAGAGTTACCCAAAGAAGAGGAAACATATTTCCTCAATCTATTTAGTTTTATTTCTATTGTCCCCCTCATAAAACCTTATTATTACATGATTATATAAAAAATCATAATTATAAAAATAATTACATGTTTTTATGTTAAGGTTTTGACCAACACTTACACACAATTCCATCTAATGGGTGACGAATATACTGTTTATGTGTTCGACGAACTATCACCTCACGAAATGATGATTGATATTTTTTTATTTTACCACGTTTCATGGTTATTAATTATGATGGAAAATATGTTTATATATGTTTTATATGTTTTTTATTTTGTCTTTATGTATCTATAATTATTTAATAACACATACCCTTATTCTTTCCATTTTGTGTAAATATGATAACTTCATTTGTCAAAGTATGGACTACCGCCTCCTCAAAGCAATTTGATTCATTCACACTATACATGAAACATATATAGGATATTTTCAATACAAATATGTGATATATATGAAATATATATGATACTAGAATTACAATATAAATAATTTAATTTCCATTTTTTAATAAGACAAAGAAATGAAACTAGCATTCATACGTATGTACGACCTACCGTCCCAATGAACAATGAATTTCATTTACCATATCAAAATATTATATATATTTTTTAAATATATAATGAATACATATGATATTTACATCATGGTTTAAATTATTTAGATGATGAAATCATAATCTAAGTAATTGGAACAAAAATAAAAATCCAAAACATACTCGAGAAACTAGGCAATGAAGACTCGAAATAATGAAAATGATGAAATACTATTAAAGAACATGTGATGAAATAATATAGTAAGACAATATATGATATCGTATATATGAATAAAGTTATTATATAAAATAATAACATTATTTAAACCCTTATAAATTAGGTTAAATCAGGTACAACTAAAAATGAAGTGTAAGCTAAGGGATTCTTGTCTCACTTTCCTTTCCATGTGGAATACGCCACTTTCATGAGTTATTTCATTTATGTGGTGTTTATACTACCCTTGAATGAATTTTTCAGTATTATTATGATGATTATGGAATTTTCATATCCATATAATTTTCTTTTAATTATGGAATAAAATTAAATATATTATCAATTGGTAAGGGGTTATTTCACAATTTCATAGTTATTTAGTGTTGTTTTTGTTTAAATCTCCATTGAGGAATATTTCTCTTCTATGATGGTGTTTTCTAAAAATGTTTTAAAAATGTTTTTTATATTATAGTTTTTTTATAGTCATTTTAACTTCTTTTTGATTTTTTTTCAAAATTCTTTATAATGTAATCTTCCAGTAGTTTTCCAAAATTATGTACTTTATGACTTTTCTTACAAAAGAAAAATAATTTTTTTTAACTTATACAGACTGAAAAGTATATCCATCCATCATGAAACCCTCATGTTTTGAACTGTCCTTTATAGGTTTAAATTTTTCTTTAAAAATATAATATTTTCTTTTATAAATGAACGACCATTTAAATAAATATTACAAATTGGTAAGGGATTTCGTCACAATTTGAGTTTCATTTGTTATAATGCACCAATTCACTTTTATATGGTTTATAAACTACCCTATGACATATTATATCATGAATATACTTATTCTAATGATATTCTATGTTTCAGTTAATTTTATTACTTCATTTATTTTAGGATTCAAATATTTTAATGTGGTATGGGACACTTTGGAATGTTTAAAAACTATTTCCCTCAAAAATGCTTTAATGATCTTAAAATGGTATTTCTATTCATCAACATTAAAAACCATTGTTATTAATTAGTCTCCACTAGATAATTATTGATAAATCTACACCCTTTATTCAATATGGATATTTTATAAGGCATATTGTTTATTATTTGAATTAATTATTCTATATGAGGAATGCTTTGGATAAGAACGACATGAGTGGATCCCAATTATAGAAATACCCTCGGTGTATCAGTAGTCTTAGTAGACAAAATAGTTGGAAAAAATATATTTGTTTTTATTCGATATTCTAAAATGTCTTTTGAAAGGTCTTTATGGTAAAGGTTCCAATTACCCCTGAAACATGTAATCCAATAATTAAGCATCTCTCTCATTTAGACTTAGTTATCATTTATCCATGAGACTTCGTGTTGACATATCTATGGATTCATTCTATTATCATTTTATTTATTTAGATGTAATGTGTTTCAGTTTTTTACCTTTTCATATTTATTTTTCCATTTCTAGTTATTTCAATGGCATGTGTTATCATTTATTTACCTTCTAATGTCGATTTATTTCCATTGATTCGTTATTACTTCCTCTTTACTTACCCATATTGATCATTTGAGATGAACCTTTTATTTGTTCTATTTTCCATAGGTTATGAAGATGAAATTTTTGAATGAGTTCATGGATTTAAGTTATTTTACATTGTTATGTTTTATGTTTTACCAATGAAATAAGGGACATATTTATCAATCTAGTACTTCAATACTACTACATTGACCTGTCCTTTTGTATTTGGTTCCTTGTAATCATGTCAATTTAATATAATAATGCACTGGCTTCAGGATTATAGGGTTAGGGAATTATAGTTGATCTCAAAGGAAGTTTATTAGCAACCTTGGGAATAATATTTATGAAAACATACAGTAATGAACATAACCCATTGGTTTTGTATGTGTGAAAAAGTTATTTAAAGAATAATTCCATTTAATATTTTGGAAATATTTTTAAAAGCAAGGATAAATTTTGGGGTTTATATGATTCTTATATATAAGGTAATTATGGGTATTTATATTATTTGGAATAAAAAATGAAATGCATGAGATAAAATTTGAAGTTAAAAAATTTCATGGTTATCATTGAGGACTTTATCATATTTCAGGGTTGTTATTAGAATTATAATGTTTTAGAAAATGGAAAAACTACTGGATGGGTTACAACCCATCATGTCTGATAAGGCTGTGGGAATTGAACCCACAACTGAAGGGTCTCAAGGGTGAATCTCCTACCAATATCCTACGAGAAGTCCCAGTTATTATAAATTTTTATTTTTATTTAACTGTTTCTATGGTTGAAGAATAATTTTGTTATGATAATTTTTTTATCATATTGTAAAATGATTTAGTGATTAATAAATTAATGTTATTTAAAAATATGTTTTCTATTTTGAGAATTATATAAGATTAAGGTAAAAAAAATACTATGAGGAATAATGGTTGAATTGTATTATGGAGTAAAATATTATTTTATTTTGGACTTATGGTGGATCGGTTTATTTATGAAAATGGTTATAAAATCATGGAAATTATGAGATTTAGGAAATTATATTTTTAGTATAAGACATTAAGAGTGAATAATATTATTTGGAAGACTATGTGATCAAATACTTTCATTTTTTATGTTTCAATATTGTTCTATAAGATTTTTGAGAAAGTATAGTTATTTTATGAATGATCTATGTTAAACTTTGGGTTTTACTTTCGAATTTTGCAGATTCTTTTAGGGAATTATTTTATCTTATCCTAATAATTTTGGTTTTTTTAATATATAAAGAGAGGATTAATAAATAGTTATACTTTTGTGTAATTTTTAATCAGTATAATATGATTTTAATTCTTCAATCATGTATAATTCATGTTAATTACTCATCGTTTGGAGAGAAAGACGAGTTTTTGGTGGAAAACGATTAAAGGATGAAACTCTACTTATTAAGTAAGTATATTTCATTATGTTATTCCTCAATGAAGTGAATAAAATATTCAACTCTAGGAAAAACATCTTGAAACCAAAAATTTTATCGAAGTACCTTCTTTTCCAAAGAACCAAATAGTCCCTTAGATAACTGTTGATTAATAAAATTGCGATTATTAACTTTCTCTTGACCATGTTTTATTTCACTCTCCATCAGAATATGATGGTTAGATTTATATTCCATGTCTATGTATTCCTACATGGAACCCTATTATGTATTATCTCTGGTGACCTTCATTTTTCTTTTTTTTTTATTTTGATGTTGAGGTCTCATTAACCCTTTTTACGATTTGGGATTTCAATAATGACATTTGAAAAGTCAAACCCCTAGTTTTCAATCCCGAGTTCAAATTATGATGACAAAACTTATGGAAGGATGGGAGAATTTAACACCCCAATATTTTAGATCATGTATATTTTTAAATTTAACTTCTTTGATAACTTAAGTCACATGAAACACTGAGGTCAAACGAACCAAGATATACAATTAATATTGTTATTTAAAATGAAATTATAAACTAGCCGTTAAATTGGAGGGAGTGAATAGTATTAACAAAAATAATTTTTTATATTATATATTTAGTAAAATGTTTTTAGATTCATCAAAATTATTTTATAGGAATAAGATAATAATGAATCCAATTTTATGCATTAAAAGCCTATATTTTTCTAGAGGTAATTTTTTCACCTTTTAATAGAGAACCTATTTTAAATCAATTTTTTACAATTTTATATATGTTATTTGAAAAACAATTTTTTTTTAAATCGTGATATAAAAATTTATTTTGGTTGATTTTTTGTTATTTTTCTGATAAGTTTCATTTTTTGATGAATTGTGAAAAATAATGTATTTTAATTCAAATCTACATTTTCATCCAATTCATTTATATAGTTTAATTATGTTTTTATTTGTTTTTAAATTTTAATTAAATAAATTATATATCAGTAAACCAAATCTTGGTCATTATAAACAATTTCACATTAAATTTAGATATAAAAACTTAGAAAACTTTTGGAAATTTTTATATTATGAACTAGCTTTGTTGTCCCATCAGCAGGATTAGAATTAAACATAGTTTTTCCACTTCTATGAATTTAATTTTGAAAAATATAGAAACATGGTTTTAATTAATTGGAAATTTTTGGTCTAATAAGATCAACTTAATTTTATGTCCATAAATATTAGTGAAAGTGATTACAATTAATTAAAGCTATTGAGGGTAAATCAGACAATTAATGGTAAAAATAATATTAGAAGCTTTATAAGATTACATTAACACTTGTAATAATTTAATTGGATGTTTTTTTGACCAAAAGTATCATTGGTTTGATTTTTTGGACCACTTGGTTCCACTTGTATGACTTTAATCTATTTATAGTAGTTTATTCAGAAAAAGTCAATTTTGTTGTACTTTTGTTTTTTACATGAGAAATATTTTTAATATGGATTAATAAAAGGTATATGTTAGAATATGAATAGTTTTTACAAATATATAATTTTTATTTTTGTATTGGTAATTTATTTATAAATTTTAGTGATAAAATAATTACCTTAAATGGTGGTAGAATAACGATGTAATAATTGTTTACATAATATAAATATCAAATAAATGATATTAAAAATACTAAAATACATACATATTTATATAATTAATGTCATATATGAATTTTAAATATGACCTAGAAATATTATGGATTTATTCAATATTTTTTTCGAATTTATCATGTTTTGATGACATTTTAAAAAATTCATGTAAAGAATAGTGTAAAAATTGACATTAATTATATTTTAAAATACATAATATCTTATTAAATGGTATAAAATTCATAAAAATCTATCCTCTGTTAAAAATATTTTTATAAAGTCAAAATTTCAATCACAAATCATTTATAGTCCATTTTAGATTTTATGGTAACTATATTAACCATTAAATAGTAAAAACTAGTGTTTCCATGGAAAGGCTTAAATGGCCTATATAAGGGTAAAACCAAAAGGATAAGGGTATTACTATGACCTAAACATGTCAAAAAAATTATTGGATAAAGAGGATTATTCTCTTATCACCTTAGTATTTAGTTGGGGTAATTTAATGGAAACTTGTCTATGGAAATAACCTACATATTAGTCAAGTCAATGATAGTTACAAAAATGAAACTCTCTTTGTGTTTAATATAATTTATGTGTTGAAAGAGTGAAAAAATCCATATATGAACGATCCTAAACATCTATTTTTATAAAAATTAATTTAATTTCATTATATATATTTTTTTTAATTTTTATAAATTATATAATTACCTTAAATTCTTCTGTGATGCTGAAATAATATTTATTTAATAAACAGAAAAATAAAATAATTGGTTTTAAAAGTATTAATTTATATATATATTGTGATTATATAATGTTTATAATGAATTTTATATATCTATAGGATATAAAATAGATGTTTAAAATCATTATATTCGAATTCACATGTTTTTATTTAATTATTTCAAGTCAAATTAAAAGAATAGTATCAAATTTTACAATAATGATAGTTTATTTAATTAATATATTATTTAATTATTTAAAAATCACACTTGGCCTAGTCTATTTCATGACGTGGTATGTTATTGGATCTATTTTTTGTCCACAACCTTGGAGACCCCACCATAACTTTTTGGAGAATGTGGGTGTAAGAACCCAGATCTTCGTTTCAGGTACGCCTTCCTTTTTCTGGAGTTTTTGAGAAAAATAATGTTTCTGGAAAACTTTGAAGTACACGCTATGTACTTTCTGAGTACACACCGTGTACTCTTCTCTGGCTTGAAGCCGTGTGCTGGCCATGTCCGGGCCACACACACGGTGTGCAGGGGTGACATGGAGGCCGATTTTGGCGGAGTATGAAAAACCTAGTACACACCGTGTACTCTAAAAGTACATGCCGTGTACTTTTTTTTCACTAAATGCACCGGGGTCACGCCTGATGGACAGAACGCACTCCTTCTCTAAGTTCTTCGTCCGAGAGCGACCCGTACGGCTGGATTTCCCCGAGACCCTGCCTCTCCGTCCGTTCTCCGATTCGAGCACGGTTGATTGCGTTGGAAGTGCAACCGTGAGTTCTCCCTTATTTTTAAGCCTTGTTTTCCAATTCTTCCTCTTTCTCAAGTTATCCAAGGTTGAAGGTTTTGTGTGTTTTCTCCGATCAACGACTTTATAGGGAGAATAAATCATCATGGTTAAAGTATATCAATCTCTTAGGATCGAGGTAGGTGGTTTGTGCCTTTCTGTAGAGATTCGATGAGTATTTTGTGAAAATTACACCAATACCCTTGAATGGGGTATTGCGTGTTTCTGTTTTTCCGTTGTTGTATTTCCTACTTTTCTTTATTTCTAGAGTATATGTTTTACCTGTGATCATGGTAGTTTTTACTGTACTCTGGATGTTTTCCATGCTTGTTTTGCTTGTTTGACGTTTTGTCGGTTTCCATGACTAGTTTTAGGATAGTGGAACTGTTGCTTTATTATGCTGTTGAGACTTAGATTGATAGACAAGTAGTTCTTGAGGTTTACTTGGATGATACACCCGCGCTGAGCATGTTAGTTTTACACAGGACTGTGAGAACCTAGTGTAGTAGACCACTAGGAGAATAGACGTAAGGGATTCTCCAGAGTGTCTTTAAATACAATGCGAGACCACAAGGGGAATTGACTATGAGTGCTTCCTCAAAGAGTCTGTATATCCTCAACGTGAGCCATAGGGGGAATGAGACATTGAGTGGTTCCCCAAAGAACCTTTAACACGATACGAGACTATAGGGGGAATTGATGGTGAGTGCTTCCTCAGAGAGTCTACTTTCTTAGTTGAACCAGAGGGGTGAGACTGTGTGTGCCTCCTAGAGGGTTGCTGGTACTTGTAGGTTGAACCATAGGGGTTAGGTGGTGAGATCTACCCAGAGGGTTACCTGTTTTCTACTTTTGTTGGTTGTTTACTTGTGTACTTTATATGTTAGAACTGTGAATTGTAACTGCTGTTTATTTCCTATTTACTATTCCTGTACTTTACTTTCCATGTATTCATTGACTGTTAGGCACAAATATTTGGGTGGTTGCCTACTGGGACTTTTTCTCATACCCCGTTTGGGCCATGCTTTGGGCCCAAGCAGATTATGTTGTTGCAGGGATAGATAAGGGCAAGCGCCCTTCAACTTCAGGTACCTGACTTTCTGGAGATGGAGAGCATGGGACCGAGATGAGGCCTGCGATGCTGAGGATTTGCTCATCTTTTTTTCTTTTTCTGTTGCTTTAGTACTTGTGTTCAGTTATATTTCATAACGTTGTTGTGTTTTCTTATTTCCTTAGAAACTTGTACTTGCTGCATCATTATTATCATTTTCTATATAATTATTGTTTCTGCTGTTGGGTTCCATTTTTTGCGTGTTGTTTACTGCTTCTGCTGTTTATTGTTTTTTTCCTTACCTTGTATACCTTACCGAATGAGGGCATAGTTTCCCCAATAACTTACCATGACCCTCACTGCTAGTCGGCAACCTCTAGCATTTGGGGAAATGCGCTTTAGGTCATGTGGCGAACCAGGTACGGGGCACCAGTGGAGGGGCTCCAGATTCGGGTTGTTACAAAGTGGTATTAGAGGAGTTCTTTTCTCTTGCTTTACTGTTTGGAGACTTTATCCAGGGATTGGATGGATTCGGTACTTGGAATTAAGCTATTTTTGGGAGTAGCTAACCCGTGTATAGGGAAAAGCCATACTACCTCGTTAATTACTGTTTGCTGGTTTTGAGATTTTATGGTTGATATGATTTCACCTAGAGTGATTCACATGCTTTGTGTTGTTATTTTCTTGATGATTGCCATTCTATTTCTGTCACAACCCGATGAGATAATGGTATTCCATCTCATGCATCATATAGGCACTTGTAGAAATCACATGCCATGCATTCTTGCCATGACATCTAGGGTGCATTAACGATTGCATGCTATTGTGATAGACATAGTGTAGATTATGCATACTATTGTGATAGATTCTTGATAGAATATCTGCTACCTTGTTAGAGGATTGTTGTTTCCTACTTTGCTTAAATGAATGCCAAATTGTGATTCTTGAGGTGTTATGGGCCTTCTTGAATCGGAAATTTGTGGATTATAATCCGGTTTTCTCTTGTCTATGACTGTAAGAGATGCCAAGCTTTGATTTTCAGGGAGTATGGGCCCTCACAAATCGGAATTTGGAACCTCTTTGCCATGTTTTCAGTGTTTCTGGGCTTCTGTGCAGTTTCTGAGGTACTTCCCAGAAAAACCCAGAATACACGGTGTGTACTTTTCGGATACACGTCGTGTAGTTTTCAGGCTGTGTCACTGACCATGTGAGCAGAAACACGGTGTTGTGAGAATAACTTCAGCAATAGGCCATGTACGGTTGGTATACACTGTGTAGTTTGAAGCCGTGTACCCGGTCGTGTCATTAACAACACAGGTTGGGGATGCTCGGGAAGAACACGCCTTGTTGTAAAGGAACACGCCATTTAGTCCTATCCAGGTACCAGGCCGTGTCACGAACAACACGAGTCGGCGTTACCTTCTCTTAGACACGTCGTGTTGTCTTCAGAACATGTCGTGTAGTCGTGTCCAGGTACCCGACCATGTCACGAACAACACGGGCCGGCGTGACCTTCTCCTCGACACGCCATGTTGTCTTTGGAACATACCGTGTAGCCCTGTCCAAGTACCCGACCGTGTCACAAACAACACAGGTCGGCGTTACCTTCCTTTCAACATGCCATGTTGTCTTCGGAACACACCATGTAGTCTTGATCAGGTACCCGGCCGTGTGAAGAACAACACGGGACGGTGTCACCTTCACCTATAAATGTCATGTTTATTCAGAACATGCCGTGTAAGGTCCATCCATGTAGACGGCCGTGTATTTAACAACACGGGCCACTGAAGACTTGTCTAGTACACGCCGTGTTTGTTCAGAACACGCCGTGTAGTCTCGGGTTAAATCAAACTGTGTGGGTTAGCCGTGTAAAGGGAATCGGGCAGAGGAATAGTTTTCAAGTACACACCGTGTGTTGGGTCAACACGCTGTGTAGTTTGAGGTGTTACACGACCTGTAGGGAAGGGGTACAAGCCCATGTCAGTGGCTTTGGAAGACACGCTGTGTAGTTGTGTTTTGTAAACTTTTGTGTTTTACTCCCCCTATTCCCATTTTGTACTCTTGTGTTTCCTATCCTTGTTTTTATAATCTAAGGTGTTCTTTTGATCTTTCAGAGCTATGCCTCCAAGATGTCCTCCGGTTGTGTGTCTGTCATCAGGCAGTGATCAGACGCCAGATATGGCTGATCAGTGACTTCCTGCCGATCCTCCAGTCGATCCAGCCTTGGCACTAGCTGTCATACCAATTGCAGGCGCTGATGCGCAGTTCAGGGAAGGTTTTATGGGGATGATGTAGACCTTCCATGGAGAACCACCTCCTACCACGTCTATGGAAGACTTGACATGAGTTTTTCAGCAGCAACATCCTCCCACTTTCTCGGGGGACGGAGGACCTCAGGATGCAGAGTCATGGCTGGAAGCCATGCTAACTATCTTCACACATCTGGAGACGCCTCCAGAGAGGCGGGTCAAGATCGCCACCTATATTCTACGAGACTCTTCCAAGAGGTGGTGGTACGTGATCTCATAGGCGAGTCACCCATAGGTTATGGCTTGGGAAGAGTTTCATCACATCTTTTATGACTACTTCTACCCGGAGACACTGAGGGACGACCGAGCCCGGGAGTTCATGAGCTTAGAGCATGGTACCCTTTTTTTCATGGAGTATTTATATCATTTCACCAATCTGCAGTGTTTCACACCCCTCCGGGATGGGAGTGGGGTGTTATTGGCAAGGATGTTCGAGGATGGTCTCAGGCGGGAGATCCGCTCATAGGTGAATATCTTCCAGTTGACTTCCATCACTTCCATCGTCAATCAGGCACTAATTGCAGAGGGAAATCTGAGAGACTCTGGAGCTATGATCCAGGGAGGTTCTGCTTCCAGAGCTAGTTTTCCTCCATAAGACAGTAAGAAGAGCCATAGGGAGTCTACGTACAGTGATCCAAGGAAGCAGGATGCATCATCAGGAAGCTAGGTGACATGCTACCAGTGTGGACGATCAGGGCACACAAGGTCGCTGTGCTAGAGAGACCCCGTGGAGTGCCGATCTTGTAGAAAGATGGGTCACCTTCAATGTTTCTGCCAGTGTTTCTCACCTGTAGCTGGTGACCGGGGTTCTTCCATGACTCCTCGTTCAGGGGAAACACCACCAGTTTCTCACCAGTTAGGGAACTGGAGATCTTCCAGCCGTTCAGGCCAAGGTGGAGGTCGAGGTCATGGTGTTCAGCCACCAGTACCTCAACACTAGCAAGGTGGATCTGCTCAGAGTGGTCAGCCAGGGGCGCAGGGCTGCAGTGTAGGCCAGTCTTTCACCGTGGAGCAGACCTATTAGGAGAAGGATGCCTACCCTTCTACAGTTTGAGGTACGATTTTAGTAGCCTCAGTTTTATCTTCATCTCTTTTCGATACTGGTGATACACATAGGTTTATCTCTATTTCTGCTGTGGAGAGCGTTGGGCTCTATGTCTTTTCTTCTACCGACTCGTTGACACTAGACACACCTTTGGGGACAAGGACATCTAGTGTGCGCCAGTGTAGAGAGTTCCCTCTCGAGGTTGCAGAGTATTGTTTCTTATGGGATCTCTATGTCCTGGAGATGATAGGCTATGATTTCATTCTCAGGATGGACTATTTGATTCCCTTCCAGGCAGTCGATGACTGTTATCTCCACAAAGTGAGTTTCGTTTCACCAGAGGGTGAATCTTTTTTTCATAGAGGCGAATGGGATGTTTGGGTGAGTCGAGCATGACTCAAGCATCATGGGCTAGGAAGGGTGACAGCCCAAATTTCTAGTCTTTATCTGGATGATCAGGGGACTTCAAAGTTGGACTTTCCTCCAATGGTGGATCATTTCAGGGACATCTTTCCAGAGGACTTTTTGGGTTTTCCTCTAGAGCATGAGGTATACTTTTCGATCGACCTCATTCCATGAGTGGCACCGGTGTCCATTCCTCCATATTGGATGGATACACCTGAGTTGCAGGAGCTCAAGAAGTAGTTGGAGGAGTTGCAGGCAAAGGGTTTTATCCAACCCAATACTTCTCCTTGGGGTTCTCCTATCCTGTTTGTGAAGAAGGAAGAAGGTACCCTTCGACTTTGTGTGGATTATCAGAAGCTGAACCAGTTGACGGTCAAGAATCGATATCCCTTATCGAGGATCGATGACCTCTTTGATCATATTCAAAGAGCCCGGGTGTTCTCGAAGATCTACTTGAGGTCCGGTTATCATCAGTTGCACGTTAGACCATCAGATATACCTTTGGCAGCCTTCCGGAGCAGGTATGGTCTATACGAGTATACAGTCATGCCGTTCGGTCTCACGAATGCGCCTGCAATTTTCATGGCACTGATGAACTGAGTGTTCCATCCTTACGTGGATTCCTTCATCGTGGTCTTTTTGGATGATATATTGGTGTACTCTTACACTCGACACGACCATGCCACACATCTTGAGATCGTTTTGAGTACACTGAGAGAGCATCAGATTTATGCTAAACTCTCGAAGATCCACTTTTGGATGGATCAGATTCACTTTTTGGGTCATCTCATCTCAGAGGCAGGAGTATCTGTGGACCCAGAGAAAGTGAGAGTTGTAGTCTCCTGGGAGCAGCTGAAGAACGTTTTTGAGGTGCGGAGTTTCATAGGTTTGGTTGGATACTAATAACGCTTCATTCAGGACTTCTCACACCTAGCAGCACATTTGAAAAGTCTGACCAAGAAGGGGGAGAAGTTCTTATGGTCAGATTCTTGTGAGTCAGCCTTTCAGGAGCTAAAGGGAAGGTTGACGTCAGCACCGATACTAGTCTTGCCAGAGCCAGGCAAGAGCTAAACTGTTTATTGTGATGCTTCAGGTATCAGACTAGGTGCTGTTCTTATGCAGGGATATGGAGTCGTTGCATACAGGTCTCGGCAGTTGAGGCCACATGAGAGGAACTACCTGACGCACGATCTAGAGTTGGTAGATTTTGTTCATGCCTTACACTTTTGGAGACACTATCTTCTAGGAGAGAACTTTGTGGTATTCACTAACCACAAGAGTCTCAAGTATATATTCACTCAGTGTGATCTGAATCTGAGGTAGCGCAGGTGGGTCAAGTATCTTCAGTCTTTTGATTTTGAGCTTGCCTATACGCCGAGGAAGGGCAACGCAGTGGCAGACGCATTGAGTAGGAGAACTCAGATTTAGGCAGTTAAGGAGGCCATCAGTGAGTGGCAACTCATGGCTCTGTTCTCTGAGATGCATCTAGAGGTGCACGATAGACAAGGACAGACTTTACTATCTTCTGTAGCTGTTACCTCTACACTACTTGATCGGGTGCAGATGAGGCAATTATCAGACTCAGAAGGTTTAGTCCTGCAGGAGAGTGTGTCAGGAGAGGACCCTCTTCCTAGATGGACAATGGGCATGGATGAGATCTTGCGTTTCTAGGGATGCGTATGGGTGCCAGAAGACATACACGAGGAGCTGATGTGGGATTTTAATTCCTCAGATTGGGGAATTCATTCTGGTGTCACAAAGATGTATTGGGATCTCCATCTCCAGTACTAGTGGCTAGGTATGAAGAAATATGTTTCTGGTTTTGTCATGAGATACTCTACTTGCTAGCAGGTGAAGGTGGAGAATTAGCGACCAGCAAGCCTTTTACAGTAGTTACCCATTCCAGAGTGGAAGTGGAATGATGTTGCGATGGACTTCGTGACTGGGTTTCTGAGGTCTCCTCGAGGAAATGATGATGTTTGGGTTGTCGTCGATAGGCTCACGAAGGTTTCCCACTTCTCGCCGATCAAGGAGACCTTCAGTGTTGATGAGATGGGACGCCTGTACATCAGGGAGATCATTTGTCTACATGGAGTTCCACACTCCATTATTTTAGATAGGGATGCGCGTTTCACCTCTTGGTTCTGGCAGAGACTCCAGAAGGCGTTGGGTACACAGGTACTTTTGAGTACAACATACCATCCCAAGACTGATGGTCAGTCCAAGCGCACGATCCAGGTGGTAGAGGATATGATCAGAGCTTGCATTCTGGACTTTGGCGGTTCTTTGGAGAAGCATATCCCTCTAGTAGAGTTTGCCTACAACAACAGTTTTTAGGAAATTATTTAGATGGAACCTTACGAGGCTTTGTACAGTAGGCCATTCCGATCACCCTAATGCTAGCTGGAGGTAGGAGAGGCAGCTTTGCTGGGACCTCGTCTTGTTCAGGAAACCTCGGAGCAGATAGATTTGATTCGGAAGAGGATGGCTACAACACAGTCTCGGTATAAGTCTTATGCTGATTAGCGGAGACGACCTCTGGAGTTCGAGGTCGGGGATCAGGTTTTCTTGCGTGTCGCACTGAGGTTGGGACACAAAAGGATTCGGAGGCAGGGTAAGCTTTCATCGCGGTACGCCAGGCCGTTTGAGGTTTTGGAGAGAGTTGGTCCGGTCGCCTATCAGTTTCTGCTACCGCAGAGGTACTGGGCCATGCACGACGTCTTCCATGTCTCTCAACTTCGACATTACTTTTCAGACCCATCTCATGTATTTCAGCCAGAGGAAGTTGAGCTCAAAGCGGATGCGTTGTTTGAAGAGAATCCTATCCGGATTGTCGATCACAATACAAGGGTTCTCCGAGGTTGGTATGTTCCTCTTTTATGGGTGCTATGGCAGCATGGGCGAGTACATGATGAGACCTGGGAGAGGGAGGCCGATGTACGATCACTACTAGAAATTTAGGCTATAGCCAGGGATCTATAGCCACGATTTTATTGGTCCGCAGCTATAGCTTGTTTATACCCACAATTTAATGGGATGGTCGTGGCTATAGGTTGCCTTCTAAAACCCTCTTTTCCCATGGTCCCCTCCTGCCTCACGATTCCTCCTCACGATTCTTCCTCCCTATGATCTCCTCCTCGCCGCACCCTCCTCCTCACCATGACCCTCCTCCCCGACGCCTCCTAGCCGCGCCCTCCTCATCACCACAACCCTCCTCCCCGACGACTCCTCACCACGCCCTCCTCATCATCGTGACCCTCCTCCCCGATGCCTCCTCGCCGCGACCCTCCTCGTCGACGCCGCTCTTCCGACGCCTCCTCGCCGCGACCCTCCTCCCTGAAGCCTCCTCGCCGCGACCCTCCTCCTCGCCGCGACCCTCCTCCCCAATGCCTCTCTTCTGACACCGAGGTCGACACCCCCAGCAACCCTAAAATCCCTTGACCCCTCCTCGCTGTGACCTTCCTCACCCCGACCCTCCTCCAACAAAGCTGATCCGAGCTCCCTCCCCTCCTCCTCCATTCCTGATGGTTCTCCCCCACAACCAGAGGTAATCCCCTGTCTTCATCCCCATCCACCATTCTTTACCCTCTATTATTTTGTTTCAATATAACTACTTATTGGTGCTTTAATTCTTGATTTTGGGGTGTGATACTAGTTATATTTATACTCACCCTTACGTGGGTTCATCTTGAACATATAATGTATTATGAAAAATGGTTGTTTTTATGGAGATTTAGGCAGACATAGTGTAAATGGTGTGTATTGGTGCTTGGTGGATGTGGTGTTTAGACTGTTTTTAGAATGGAGGACTCATGATTAGACTGTATTATCTATTTTGGTTAGATTAGACCTACCTACTAGTTATTGGGCCTATATTGTTTCCTCTTTACATTGATTAAGTGCTTTATACTTTGTTGTGGGATGTTATAGGTTTTTCATGAATTTAAAAATTTCAGTTTTTTACTCTTCCAAATTACTCTACTGTGCTTGGAAATATGTGTGAAAATATATAGGTTCATTAGTTTAAGTTCTCCCATATATTTAATATTCCTACTCAGTGATAGTCACCAATACCTGGCCAATTACATGTGGTTTTTAGGTGGCACACTCAACTTACCATCAGCCAAGTGGGGCCTAGAGTTTCATGTCATTTCAGAGTGGTATTAGAGCATAATGTTTCCTAGGATAGATTTTAGAGATATTATAGTTGTGAGAATTGGTTTTATATTTAGGGAAATTGTGTTAAATTGTATTAGGTTTGGCTCTCAGGTCAATGACACTAATGAAACCACAAGCCCACCTCTAATTGGTTAGGGGTTAGTGACCATCCTTAAGTAGGAATAACACACACAAGGTTGTCCTTTGGCTAAGGTACCTGTACACATGAAAAGAATAAAGGGGAAAATAAAATCCTACAAAAATAGATAAAAGAGACTAACTTGTTATGAGGGAGGGGACTACTGACAGATGCAGTAACCTAGCATGAACCATGGTCTATCTAGATCACTATCTTCTATCTGCTCTTGGTCCTCCTAGGATTCCTTCAAAAGGAATATTGTCTACATAAGACTTGAAAAGTATGGGCAGATCCCATGCAGTGTTTAGTATAACAATGCTCAATAGGACACCCCAAAATCACTAAACAAAAGGCATTTGGAGAGTAGTTATCTCATCATCACATAGACACATCATTAAAAATATGAGACATAGCAATAGGAACAATAAACTAGATATACTCCTAACATAAAACATGCCTCAATGGCATATTAACCATTATTTTATCCATATGATTCTACTCAAGGATACAATTTTACACTCTTCTGGTTGCACTCACAACATGAACTATGCTTTCACTGATGGTGCATGCCTAAGAGGTCATGCTCATCAGACCTCACCAAAGATGTACTCAATGTAACTCCAAAGATCTCGATACATAGATAGGGGATCTCTCCAAGGGAATCTGGGGTATGCCATACTATACCTAGAATATCTCACTAAGTATGGGATTTTACACACAAATTAGTTGGTAATAATGATTCCACAAACCCCACCTAGGGAAATAGAAAAAATTATAGAGGATCACACCCCGGGTCACACTGAGGGATTCCCAAACACTATCTGAAACTAATCCCACACAAGAGATCATAATTCTATTATTAGGATGTAATACCAAAATTTACCCTCATGGGGTTGACCAAGGGGAACACACACAAGTTAAGATAGTCCATTTTTGTATCTCATCTTCATATAATTATTATTCCTTCCAATTATATAATCTTAATATTCTAACAATAATGTAAAAATATATTCTTTCTTATAGTTATTATTCTCATCTTCTTACCATTGTAATTCATATCCAATTATTTAATATTGATGCTTGGTATTTGAGATGGTTTATATTTTCAAAATGTCTCTAAATTTCAATAAATCTTTGTAGAATTAATAAAAAATATCACAAATCGTTATGAATTAGCCTAAACTCTTTTGGGAATTGATCATCATTATCTCTTAGATTTCATATAAACTCTTTTTACTATAATCAATCCTCATTCTTGGAACTTATGTCTGAATATTCATGAATTTTTATAATTTAAAACATTTATGGATTCCCTCTCCCAGCCTCTTTAATTCAAGAATGTTTTAAATTGCATTTAGCTGACTTTTTAATTCTTCTTGTTTATATTTAAATGTAATTCTTGAGTAAGTGTTAAGATAATTATTTCATTTGATAAACAAGTCATGGTTTTTTTCTTGTTTTGGATTTTAAGCATACTTAATTGAATTAGAAAACCATTTATCACTCCTTTGACCACATTGATTACACTGGAAACAGGTGGTCTTCCCGTTTTCAAAATGCAAGAGGCTAGACTTTTCATAACATCATACTGAATATAGCAATCATTGAAAAAGGTATGATTACCCTCTCTTTCTTTTTTTTACTTTGAAAGGTATTAATTTCTTTCAATATTTATCCTAACTTGTAGAAATCAAAGTGGGTTACCACAAGAGCATTAAGTTTATATAGAAATATGCAATAAACTAGAGATATAATTATTCACAGGAAATAGGTATGTTGTTGTTGAATTTTTATTTTATTTTCTTTATCGCATTGGCCACTTAGGATTTTATTACTTTCTATGGATGGAGGGTAGTTATATTCTGCGAAGGGGTCCAGAAGGGAACTGGAGGCGGCTACGTGGTTTTCTTTGTAGGGGAGGGAGATCGGGGTAGTAGAGAGATTAATTTGTGTGTTTCATTTTTTTTGTCTTTATACTATGTTTTTTTGTTTTCTTTTTGTTTTCTTTTCCTTCAGCGTGGATATATGACGTACGGATGAGTCATTCCAAAATACTACCATTGCACTACCCATGAATTTTGGATTTACATGTTTAGTTCAATTTCACTTAGCCTTTCTGAGCCCACTCATTGGCCACAATTTGACAGAGATTCAAAGAGTATGAGGGGGGTGTGAAGGGGGTGATGGGGAGTGTTGTGGGAAAATAAATCTCATAAAAATGAAATAGAAATTGAACAAATTAATAATTAGTGAATCGATAGATACCTATATGAATTTTCATACAACGGGTCGTAGTGTGTCTTGATTTGGATTTTGGTTAACCTGATTTTTTTTTGAGAAAATAAAAATCCTGAACTAGATTAAACATTAGTTTATAGGATTAAAACATTTTTAAACATAATTTAAGGTAGGTGAATTGTATGATGAGAAATGTAAAAAAGTTTTATTTAATTGAAGTTAGATTTATAAAAATAATTTCAAAGTTACTAATGATAAAAATAATGTTCCTCTAGAACAACAATTAGAAAAAAGTCGAACATAAAGATGGAAGAATTATGGATTTCCAATCCATTATTATGATCTTACACTCAAAAAATTTCATGTTATATCCCTTCACCAGAAGAATGTGTCCAAGAAATGGCGGTGTCAACTTTAGGGTGCTCAAAACCTTATTTAATATCCTTTTCTCTATTAACATAATTAAAACCTTTGATATATAAA
Source organism: Viscum album (assembly GCA_963277665.1). Classification (NCBI taxonomy): domain Eukaryota; kingdom Viridiplantae; phylum Streptophyta; class Magnoliopsida; order Santalales; family Viscaceae; genus Viscum; species Viscum album. The sequence continues at coordinate 451,470,179 of OY728120.1, read as the reverse complement.
TCATTAGAAACCTAAATCATTCAATCAAGATTATCCCCTTGGAATCCCAAAAACCATAATTATACTCTTTTATTTTCCCCTTTCATAGAAATTAGTTGAAAGTGTATTCAATTCCAAAAAATGACTCCTCTAATTGGTAATGACATCCACGCCACATATCTATCATACAAACTGGTGGCATGTTTTTGTATTGAGGAGAAGATACTATAATCCCATGCACCATTTCCTAATATTGTGGTAGTGGTATCCTTATTACCAATGTTTAACTTATTCAAACTAGTATCAATTAACTAACATGTTATTAGGTTGTGATTTACACATTATTAACCCAACTATTTAGGTGGATTAAAATACACTATATGCCACGAATTTGTTCATTATACTGATTTTTGAAGAAAGATTATTTCATCTTAATATTGAAACATTTCTCATCTAGGAATTAATTATTAGTGAAGAAAAAAAAATTTATGAGTTGAGATACTCTTCTTGCTATCCTAAATGCCTTGAGTTGATATGCTCTGTTTTGATGCCTAAATCCTTTGATTTGATATATTTCTCCTAGAAAATTAAAAGCCTTGAGTTGAGATTCTTCTCTTGGAAAATTCCCCTTGGATACTTGGTCCTCATGTATTAAATTAAACTATATAACACAATGGTTCATCCTATAGGGACATAAACTACATAGAGTGGTTTGTTCTATATGACCTAGTTCCCTTATGTATGATTCATATCTTCATAAGAGTTCCTAGTATATGGGTTTACTAGTTCACGTTGGGTCTTCCCCATTAACTACTCACTAGGAAAGAACCTTTTTATTTCCTCCAGTGAACAATACTAATATGCATAGAGATTTCATTATTTAGCATTATATGTGTCATTATACATAGTGAATTATGGACCACCTATCTTGGTCCCATCCATAGTACCTCAGTTTCACCCTGTATTTGGAATTGATACTTTTACCAATTCATTCCAGGTTTTAAATATTGTTCGTATACTAAGACACTTTTAATAAACCCAAATATCATATCCTAAACAAAACCATGGACATTTTTTGGTTATGATCCAATATCAGAATAAAATTACCCTATTATGAACTCAGTCTGAATTGATTCATGTTCTCATAGGATGTATAGTTAAATATACATCTCATATCTCAAACTGGATACAAATTAAAATTTAATTCCATCTCCATACCATCATATAATTTGGACCGCTAATTCATATTGGATTACCCACCATTAACCACATGATATGACATAAAATGAATCAAGTGTATTATTACTCTTAGGGATGTTAGAATCATTGAGTCTATATCCTTTTCATGTAAATAAAAAATCATTAAGTTGATATACACAACTAGAAAATGGTCATATTTCCACAGTCCAAAACTATGGAAATAGTTCAAAAAACTATGTTTTTAACTTATAGACATGGTTTACATGGACCATGGGCCATATCACCATTGAAATGGGCTATAGTATATAACCAAAATTCTAGAATTTGGATTTAGGTTCTCAAAGGACAAGGTCCAAATGGACCATGTCCATAGGCTACACACCATATGTTAATGTCACGTGTTTTCATAGTTTACAAATCCATGGCTGTATCCTTTTAAAAATTTAAAAATCCCACCGAGTTTTGTTCTTGATACCACTTACAGAATCCTTCCAAGAAATTACCATTGTGATGAAATATACTATATGTATTTATATAAACATATATACACATATATATATATTTATATATATTTATAATTTTTAATCTTTTAAAACATCAAAAATAATATTGGGTCTAGTAGAAAACATTCAAGATATGGGTGGATCATGGTCGTAGAGGTTTTGATGGAGGAATATTTCCATTGGTTTCAAAAAAAGGTTCATATTTGTTTCATTTAATTTAGGGGTCCATGGTTATCCAAAACCATGGCCATAGTCACTTCCTGCCATCATTGTTTCAAGAGAACCATAGTCATAGCCATATTTTCCCATTATACCACCACAATTCTTGGAAAACCATAGTCATAGCCCTTTCCAGCCTATTTCCTTCATAATTTTGGTGCTTCCCATATAATTATAGTGATTTATACATCCACCTACCACCACAGTTTCAAATAACCATGGATTTAGGATGGCCTATAGCCATGTTCAGTTGAAACCATAGTTATAGGATTACTAAGGGAGGCCTGAGGCCATGGTTTAACTCTAATAATAGTAGTAGTCTCCCCTACAACAATGGTTATACCAACTATAGATATAAAACCATGACTTTAAGCCCATTTTCTAGTTTTGATACTCTTCATGGAAAAAAACCATGAATCAGTATTATCTTCTTAGAGAACTAAATTCCTTACGTTGATATTCTTCTCTTGGTTCTAAAAAGGATTGAGTTTTTATCCTCCTCGTGGTGAACATTATTTTTATTACCCTACTCTAGGAAACTACCTGATATAGAAAAGTGATATATATTACCTCATGGTCAGATTATTTTCATTCTAAATTAATTTGATTATGAGGGTGTATTTTTTAGCGTCTATAAATGATACATAATGTACTTTTCCTTAATTAACATAATATAAACCCCACTCAGATTACATGATTTGAGTTAAAGATGAAGGTGTATTACACTCAACGAATAAGAAACCATTGGGATATCCATGTTTTACCTTACTAATCATACACACAGGGTCGGATACCCTTTAAAAACATTTCTTAATCTATTGATGTGGTTTTGAAAACCAACCACTAAGAGTGGGTTATAAATCTTATCCATAGTTTTAGAATAGGTTCCACAGGGGGCTGTCCGGTGGCTCTCGCAGTGCTGTCCGGTGGCTCTCGCAGGGCTGTCCGGGGTTCTGTGTAGGTAGTTTTTTATCTCCCATGAATCATGTTCATCTAAATTTGAATCTTTACAGATCAGGTAGATGTTCTTGCCCTCTATTTTTGAATCTTCATAGATCAAGTAGATGTTCATGCCCACCGGGGTTATGTCCGGTGGCTCTCACAGGGCTGTCTGGTGGCTCTTGTAGGGCTGCAGGTTTGTCCGGGGTTATGTGCAGGGGGGAAGGGGGCTGTCTGGGGGTTGTCCGGTGGCTCTTGCAGGGGGCTATCTGGTGGCTCTCGCAGGGATGTCCGGTGGGTTATAAATCGTATCCATAGTTTTAAAATAGGGTCCCCAGTATTTAGACACAATTTAAAATCCATTATGGACCACTTTTAGCCTTTAAAAATACTAATGATGGTAAAAAAAGTTATGTAACTATATAAATCTCTTTGCAGTATTCAAATTAACTTCTTTTGAAACAGAAAATGAATGAGAGAATGGAAATTATAATTCTCTTAACAATCCTAAGGAAAGAACCTTTGAAAAAGGAGATGCCCACAGTACCAGGGTTCAGAGTGATACTCCTCAGGTGCACCAAAATTATACACTAGAAACTACCCCAAATAACCAGGTACATTGGAAGGTGCGACGAATCTCGCCAGACCCCATGCTCTCCATGCCAAGTCAGAACACACCCACACTACGCCGATCCTAGTAGAAGCCTCCATGAACTGATCCTGACCGGAGGGGGAAGAGGAAATCGAGATCTGGAGAAACCCTAGCTACCTCGGGTTTCTACTCAGATTCATCATAGAGGTAGAAAAATCATGGTTTAATGCTTCACTGATTGAATTGTTCTGTGAACTATCACATCACTGGACAAATCTTTGCACACCAGTGATTAAAGGACTTCTGTGAACTATTGGTTCATGTTCGAGTGTCTTCATTGAATTTTAGTTCATGGGACTTCGTTCCTTTTCAAATTTTGTAGACACTAACTCCTTTGTTTTGGAATTTTGATATAGGAAATAGTATAAACCCTCCATTGTCTTCTTATTCTACTGCTTCTATCACTATGACCCTCATCAGAACTAATAGAAGGATGGATATGATATAATATATTGAAAACAATATCCCCATCATCTCAGTTCATCAATTAATAGTGAAACCACTTAGTTATAGCAAAAAAAATATAGCTTAAGTTGATTTTTTATGGAGTCAGTCTACCATGAGATGGAAAAATTTCGTCACCTCATCGGTCCAACCGACCGAAATCTTGGATAATTGACAATAGTAACATCCCTTGGTCCATCATCATACTAAAGGTAATATTTGTCCAAAAAATACATACCACTGGGTATATTTTTAATTTCACCCCTTAGTCACAAGAGGACACTATCCGGGACCAAGATGATAGGGTTCATTACTACAACAACATTGTGCACAAGGCTACAAAAAATGAACATCATAGGTGGTTTTCAAAATGAGGATTCCAACCTTGGGCTCTTTAAGCATGGACCAGGGGTGTCCATTCATGGTTCTCCAAAGCTGTGAGTAATTCAAAGCTGAGTTGCAGGCCATGGGGAAATATGAGGTGGTTTTGTTATCTCAATCTTATTCCCCTTAAATCCAATATCTCATAGATCTTCAGTTTTGTAGGTGGATCCAGGACAACGACACCTTCAATTTGGTTAATGTGGAGGTCGACATCGACTATTGATATTTCTAGAAGATTTCAAGGGTTCCCATCATTAGTTACATGTATGAGCAATTTGTATATCCCTATTTGGTCAGGGCTGATATAAAGAGGACTCCTCATCCTGACAAGAAACTCATTTCAATATAAAAAGGCCCTATTTAAGGAGGATCCTCTCCCAAAGCAAGACATGCCATTTTCAGATTGGATTAATGCATTTTTCACATGATGTGTCTAAGATCACCGTAAATGGAGAATGAGTACCTACCAAACCACTCAAACTTGAAGGAGAATAGGTACCAACTGGTACATTTTAGGGGAGGGTCTCCTTAATAAAGGAGGGTGGTTGATTAAACTAGATGACGACCGATTGTTACGATTAGAGGCGTTCCTTGCAATGTTCATGAGTTGTTGGATACTACCAGTGCATGATTCCGGTACTGGATTTAGAGTCAAATCTGTTATCATGGATAGTTAACTGGCCATTTTTATATGTATCAACTTGTCCATTCCATTATTACTGAAAATCTATCCTTTTTTGGGACAAATCAGTGAGGGGAAGCCACAACACTAGTTGATTGATCATTTCCAAATTATCTGTGGTCAGGTTGCAACTCATATTCATGGATATATATTCCTAAACCCTTAGCTGATTCCTGGTGCTACCATCCATCCACACATTTGAAACAGAATTAGGGTCATTCCATTAGAATGGGATAAGCAGAATGAGCAGGAATTGATGGGCTTGCTCAACTGTCATGACTACCTCACCTATGATCCTTACTCTTCCCTTTAATTTATTTTTTTAAATGATTAATCTGAGAATTTTTTCAAAAGATTATACCTTTTATCATTGAGAGAGTTCTTCATTGTTTCCCAGATTGACATTGATATTTTCTATGAGATATACACATTGTAGTTTTTTTCTGTCAATTCTAATGTGTTCAGGTGAGGTGGCCTCCAATCCTTAACAATGCTAGTCCAGGGGGGCTGTCTGCGGGTGCACAGGGGGCTGTCTGGGGGTGCACGGGGGGCTATCCAGGGGAACATGGGGGGGGGGGGGGGGTGTCTGGGGTTCGGTGCAGGGGGGAGGGGGGCTGCATGGGGTCTACCCGGGGGTGCACGTGGGGGCTGCCCGGGGGGCTGTCTGGGGGTGGAGGGGGGGATGTCTGGGGGTGCACGGGGGACTGTCTGGGGGGGGGCACGAGGGTCTATCCGGGTGTGCACAGGGGGCTGTCTGGGGGTGCACGAGGGGCTACCCGGGGTTGCACGGGGGGCTGTCTAGGGGGCATGGGGGGCTCTCTGGGGGTACACGGGGGGCTATACGGTGGTGCACGAGGGGGCTGTCCGGGGGTGTAGGGGGGGGGGATATCCAGGTTTTTGTGCAAGGGGAAGAGGGGCTGCATGGGGGATGTCCGGGGGTGCACTGGGGGCTGTCCGGGGGGGCACGGGGGGCTGTCCGGGGGGGCACGAGGGGCTGTCTGGGGTTCTATGCTGGGGGGAAGGGGGGGCTGCATGGGGTCTGTATGAGGGTGCAATGGGGGCTATCCGGGGGTGCATGGGTGGTTGTCCAGGGGTGCTTGGGAGGCTGTCCGAGGGTGCATGGGGGGCTGTCCGGGGGTGCACGGGGGGCTGTCCGGGGGGGGGGGGCACGGGGGGGGGGGGGGGGGGGGCTATCGGGGGGCTATCCGGGGGGGGGGGGGGCACGAGGGGATCTCGAGTGGCTGTTCAGGGGGGCTGTCTGGGGGTGCACGATGGGGCTGTTCGGGGGTGCATGGTGGGTTTTCGGGGGTACAGGGGGGGCTGTCCGGGGTTCTGTGTAGGGGGAAGGGGGGCTGTATGGGGTCTGTCCGGGGGGGGTCTACTAGGGTCTGTCTGAGGGTTTGTGCATGGGGGAAAGGGGGCTGCGTTGGGAGTGATGGGGGTTCAGGAGGGAGGTTTGCAGGGGTCTATCCAGGGGGGATGCAAGGGGCCAGAACCTTCTGGTGCTGGTCTTTTTTAAATGACTATGAAGGCCTATAGCCACAATTCTAAACCGTGGCTAAAAGTCTATAGCCACGGTTTAAAATCGTGGCTATAGGGATATAGCCACAGTTTCTATAGGGTTTTCCCTATAGCCACTCCAATACCAAGAACAGTTAAATCTAACCGTGGCTATAGAGCTTTAGCCACAGTTTTAAAACATGGCTATAGGGTTTTAGCCGTGGTTTAAACCGTGGCTATAGGGCTATAGCCACAGTTTTAAACCATGGATATAGGTAAAACCCTATAGCCATGCAAATACCAGACACAGTTTAATAAACTGTGGCTATAACCTATAGCCACAGTTTTTGGGTCTATAGCCACAGTTTCAAACCGTGGCTATAGCCTAAATTTCTAGTAGTGGATCGCAGTGGCCGGAGCTATTCGGAGTTTCTTCTTCTATGCCTCACTAGGGAAATTTAGGGATGAATTTCTTTAAGGGGGGAAGTTTATAAGAACTCGGATCTTCGTTTCAAGTACGCCCTCCTTTTTTATGGAGTTTTTGAGAAAAATAATGTTTCTGGAAAATTTTGAAGTACACACCATGTACTTTGTGAGTGCATGCCATGTACTCTTCTCCGGCTTGAAGCCGTGTACTGGCCCAGTCCGGGCCACACACACGGTGTGTAGGGGTGACGTAGAGGCCGATTTTGGCGGAGTATGGAAAAACCTAGTACACGCCGTGTACTCTAAAAGTACATGACGTATACTTTTTTTTTCACTAAATGCACCGCGGTCACACCTGACAGACAGAACACACCCCTTTTCCAGGTTCTTTGTCCGAGAGTGACCCGTACGACTAGATCTTCCCGGAGCCCCCGCCTCTCCGTCCGTTCTATGATTCGAGCACGGTCGATTGCATTGGAAGCGCAGCAGTGAGTTATCCCTTCTTCTTAAGCCTTGTTTTCCAATTACTACTCCTTCTAAAGTTATCTAAGGTTGATCGTTTTGTGAATTTTTTCAGATCTACGATGTTCTATAGAGAATCAGTCATCGTGGTTCAAGTATATCGATGTCCTAGGATCGAGGTAGGTGGTTTGTGCCTTTCTGTAGAGAGTCAATGAGTATTTTGTGAAAATTCCACCAATGCCCTCAAACGGGGTATTGCGTGTTCCAGTTTTTCCCTTGTTGTATTTCCTGCTTTGCTTGATTTCTAGAGTAGATGTTTTACCTGTGATCATGGTAGTTTTTACTGTACTCTGGATGTTTTCCATGCTTGGTTTTCTTGTTTGGTGTTTTGTCGGTTTCCATGCCTAGTTGTAGGATAGTGGAACTATTGCTTTATTATGCTGTTGAGCCTTAGATTGATAGCCAAGTAGTTATTGAGGTTTACTTGGACGATACACACTTGCTGAGATTGTTAGTTTCACAGAGGACTGTGAGAACCTATTGTAGTAGACCATATGGAGAATATACGTAAGGGCTTCTCTAGAGTGTCTTTTAATACGATGCGAGACCACATGGGGAATTGATGATGAGTGCTTCCTCAGAGAGTCTATAGATCCTCAACTTTGGCCACAGGGGGAATGAGATGTTGAGTGCTTCCCCAGAGAGCCTTTAGAACGATACGATACTATAGGGGGGATTGATGGTGAGTGCTTCCTCAGACAGTCTACTTTCTTAGCTGAACTAGAGGGGTGATATTGTGTGTGCCTCCTAGAGGGTTGCTAGTACTTGTAGGTTGAACCATAGGGGTTAGGCTGTGAGAGCTACCCATTGGGTTATCTATTTTCTACTTTTTTTGGTTGTTTACTTATGTTCTTTATATGTTAGAACTGTGAATTGTTGCTGCTGTGTATCTCATGTTTACTGTTCCTGTAATTTACTTGACATGTATTCATTGACTGTTAGGCACAAATCTTTGGGTGGTTGCCTACTGGGACTTTGTCTCACACCCTGTTTGGGCCATGCTTTGGGCCCAAGAAGATTATGTTGTTGTAGGGATAGATAAGGGCAAGCGCCCTTCTACTTCAAGTACCTGACTTGCTGGAGCTGGAGAGCATGGGACAGAGCTAAGGCTTGCGATGTTGAGGAGTTGCTCATATATTTTTTTTTCTGTTGCTCTAGTACTTGTGTTATGTTGTATTTCAGCACATTGTTGCGTTTGCTTCTTTCCTTAGATACTTGTACTTGCTGCATCATTATTATCATTTTCTATATAATTATTGTTTCTGCTGTTGGGTTCCAGTTGTTGCGTGTTGTTTACTGCTTCTGCTATTTATTGTTGTTTTCCTTACCTTGTATACCTTACCGAATGAGGGCATCGTTTCCCCAATAACTTACCAAGGACCTTGCTACTAGTCGGCAGCCTCTGGCATTTGGGGAAATGCACTTGAGGTTATGTGGCGAACCAGGTACGAGGAACCAGTGGAGGGGCTCCGGATTCAGGTTGTCATAATGGGGAGGGTAAACGGGCCTATGGTTTATAAATACACTGTATGCACAACCCATTTAACTAACACATTCAAGGACACCATATCCATATCTAAACAATGGGGTAGGGTGTGGAGATTATTAGGTTTCTTCATAATAGATAAAACACTCTCCTCACACCTTTTATCTCTATAAATTTTCCACGTTTGGTTTTTAAACCTTGTTTGAAATTATTTAGGGGATGTTTAATTCCTTCCATAGTCAGTTTTCATTGTTAAAATTTATTGATTTCCTTCCCTTTTAGAGAATTATGATTAGTGGGGGAATTATTTTTAGGAGGTTTAGTTGTGGGATAAAATTCTTCTAATATCAATTTATTTTATTTTCATCTTAATCCTATATTCCCTTTGTTATATCCAGGCCCTTATTTATCTTACTTGGTTTTTTATTCCAATTTTGGGGGATTTAGTGTAATCCTTCAGATTTTATAGGATCCTTGAATATATTATCCTATTAATGAACATGAGAAACAAGTTATTCTTCTTTCAATAAGACTCAAATATTACTGATGATGGTAACTAAAAATTGGTTAAGTGTTTACACTACCATGGTCTTGTTCTTCTTCTCCACATTACTTAGTAAGGAATGTAATTTTTGATTTGAATTAGTTGTTGGTGTTCTTGGAATGAAAGATTCTTCTAGATAGTGGGAGAACATGGTTTTCAAGATGAAACCATTGAAAACCATGATGTTAGTGTTGGAAACCATAAGGTTGGATGTTACGTAAAATTTATAGAACTTGTATATACATTTTCCCATGGTATGATTCATATGTTGGTTTACATTGATGACCATTCTTGATTGTTATCACATATGGGTGTGTGCGTATCTGATGAGACCATTTTATGATACTTTTTTCCACGAGTATGTTTGTTGCTTGTTTATTTATGTTTGATATTTATCACATTTATTTCATGTTTATACTTCTTCCCATGATGATATACTATGATTTAAATTATATTATCTACCTTTCTATATGTGTTATTATTAATTTGGAGGTATTGTTATTGTTTTTGAAAACATATGGAATTTCATCACATAGTTATCCGTTAGAAGGGGAGTAGGCATGACCTTCAATGATAGAGATGATATTATAGAGAATAGGGTAGGGATACGATGATTACTCATGGATTCTAAGTGATTATCTCTGTGAAAAGTGAATTCTAATTGTTATGTTTATTCAAGGAATAATGGATGTCAAGTAGCAGAATCATTCGTTGCCTAGTGGATGCAAAAAACATGACTCACTTGATGTATAGTGGATACCGAGTATCATGTTCACATTATTTATAGAAATATGTTTATTACTCTTGTGGATAGTTCTTGATTACTTACAATACCATGATATTACTTTATGCATGGATCCTAAATAGATATGGTTGGAGCCCATGGTGGCTTTGTTAGCACCTTGGTGGTTGAAACATGATTGTTAATCTAGAATATGTAATTTTTTTATCATCCATACAATTTTTATACATAATAACATTTATTAATGATGAATTGTTGGTGCTTTATTGGGTTTGTTACTCACACAATGTATGGTTATCTTGATGCCTGTGAAAAAACATGTATATAGATCTAGGAAAGGGAAAGGTGTCTAAGGTAGATGGTGGATCCATGGTGCATAGATATGGTGGTGGGACCTAGATAGACTATAGAAGATTCTGTAAAGTTTTATTATTTATTTATCTAATTGGACTATTACTATGGTTTATATTTCCACATAGAGAGTCCCTTTATTTGTTATTTTTATAACATGCATTCAATTTGAAATTATCTTAATTATATATTTTTACACTAAGTTTTTATATTTTATTTATATTATGGGTGAAAGGACATGATATTGAGGGTATTGTGTCCTCAGTGATGACATTTGTACCCTCAGTGCTAGTCAGTATCCTCCTACATACGAGCAGACACACATGAGGTATTTTGGATCTTCAGCCCTAACCTAGTGGTTTGGGTTGGGGTGGTATATGATTGTTGATTAACTTTTCTATTTAATTTTACACATTTCTAAATTTTCATTAAAATTGTATGGTTTCACTTTATTAGTATTTTTAAGACACTTTTACTTAATAATAACTAATTAAAATATAAAAACAACTCTAGTTTCCTATAACTGACAACTCATTCTCCCTATACAGTTAGACTCCACTACAAACAAGACTTATCCAGATTAGTACCAGTGGCTATATTATATCCATCATAAGGAAATTATGATCTTAATTCCCCCACTTTTAAATATGGACACTACAAGTTTCATAGACTAGATGGGAAGTATGGGCGTAACTGAGGAGATTCACCAAAATTAAGATAATTCAATTAGAGTTTGGTATTATCTTCTCTAATTTAGACAATTTCATTATGAATCAAAAAATTTGTAGAATGAGATTCAAGTAAGAATAATGAATCTTCATAAAGATAAAATTATAACCCCTCTATCTCTAGTCACTTAGAGAAAGGAGAACCTTACTATAATGAAACATAATACATATGTATTTTTGTTTTTCTATTTTGTTGGGTTAAGCTTACATTTAACAAAATGGATCTAAAAAATGTGAAACCCTATTATAAATTTTCCAAGTATAAAAAAGCATTAAATGCTTTCATTCTTTTAGTGTTATTATTGAATAATTTTTTTGAATCCATTTAATGATTTTCTTAAATTTTTATTTATTTTTCATATATATATAACAAAATTTTAATTTTTATTTAAAATACTACTATTTTTTTGGAATTAATTAGGTAAATTAATCCAAAAAATATAATTGTAAACACTAACTAGGGATGCCTTATTTAAAGGAATATTCCTAAACATCCTTTATAGATTTTTGATGTGGGATTCAACTTTCTCTTTTCTATCATTAGGATAATAATAAATTTTTATTAATAACACATAATTAATAACAATTTTTTAGTAATATGATTAATATATAAAACATGACTAATGTAATTAATAATTAATACTTTTTTTTAGTAATTAATAATATAATTATTTAATGTAATTAATATTAAATAAACATTATAAATTTATAACTAGAAATTAAAAAATAATTATATAAAATAACTCATTATAAAATAAATAACTAATAATAATAACTACCATTGAATAATTAAATACAAACAAATATTAATACAATATTATTTAAAAAATAGAAATAAATTAATAATATTTCACAATAGACTATTAACAATTAAAATAATAACAATTAAGAATTTAAAACTAACAATATAAATACCAATTATTAGGTAATAATAATAAGTAATAGTATAATTAATGAAATTGAAAATTTATGAATATAAAAATTAATAAATAATATAATTTATAAATATAAATTATATAATTAAAATAATTGATAATTTTTAATGAGAATAAATAATCAATACTCTAAATAATAATTAATAATTAAAAATTAATTATTGATAATTTTTTTAAAAATTTTCATTTAAAATAATGTTTAGCATATATATATAACCCAAACTCAAAATAAATATAATATTTATAAATTGAATCCAAAAAAACAAGAAATGGATTCTAGATTTTGGTTTAAACTACAATTTAAAATTCTAAAACCATTTCACCTTCCATGTGTTCCTTGAATTTCGATAAAAACTTGAAATGTTTTCATGATTTTGAGAATTTTTTTTGTGAATAATATTTATTTAGATCTTTATTGATATCATAAATAATTTTTATATCCATTACATAGTAAAGGGGTAAAATAATTAACAGTTGAGTTTATACATCAAGTTTTGGAGTATTTTTTCATAAACAATTTATTTCATATTTCTATTTTGTTGAATCCCATTACACTCAATATATTACATATATTTAATTGAATTTTTTTATCTTTATTTTTATATAATTTTTTAGTTCTGAATCATGTGTTTTATACAAGCTATTCCCAATCCAACAAAATCCAGATCATTATGTATTTACTCATAATTATGAAAGTATGGAAGATCTTTTTATATATTCTGAGTTTGTTAGAATTGATTTTTATACTCAAAGATATAAAAATTTACCAATGTGAGTTTGTTACACTTAGTGTCCATAAATAGAAGAATGAGTCTTCGAGTAATATAAGTTGGCTCATGCTAAAGTGATAAGTTTCAAGAGTTGTTAACTAAATCACATAACTGAGAGATTATAATTATTTTTGTTTTTATATGATCTTATAGATACCATTTATGTGAGGTTTCTTGTAAAATAAATATGATTCTCATTATAGTCATTTGTTTTTTATTATCTTTTTAACAAAGTGTTATGAGGATAAAAATATATTCTTCTAAGATTCTTATTTGAGTAACCAGGATAAGGACTTGGCTTATTCTGATTGTTTTATTAAATAAGTGTTCTTGTTAAGGATATTTCTATTTTCCAAAACTGTTGAAGTAGTATTGTGACATGCTTTTTTCTACTAATATATTAGATCAAAGAGGTTTCTAATTTCAGAACCTATGTATAATTTGGATCTAGGTACTAATCCTCCTATTTTTTTTATTAAATTTGAAGTGTTCTGGTTATAGAAACTATGATATCCTTTACTATTTTTTTGGTATAAGAACTGTTATCTAGAACCTCACTATTTTGTTAGTATGTGCTCTTCTTGTTCTATTTACATTTTTTATTCATTTTAGTTTTATCTTTTTAATAGTTTAATTTCCACTCCATTTATTATTTTTTATTACTATGTTTTTTTTGATGTTATAACATTTGAACTTCACTTTGGGTAGAGTGGGATAAATTGTTATGCTTATTTCATCTTCAATTCACCCCTATTGAAGCCATGATTTTAGGATAACAATAGTAAAGGGTAATGCATCAAAGAATATAAAAATTTTAGGAATAAAACTTATATAATATGGTATTTTTAAATAATCAACCTAAAATCATATTAATGAATACATTAGAGTATCATAATGAAAATATAAACATGCATAACATAATGAATAGATTTGATAATTATAATAATGAATAATTTTGGATATAATAAATATAAATTTATAAGTTTTTGTCATGAATTCATACATAAAAGGTATGGAAAATATTTTTAATCTCACATAGTTATCTATCAAGACCTAATAGTGCATTCAGTTGATATATCATTATAGTCTATTCTCATCACATAAATCATTTAATAAATTCCATTATAGAATTCAATGGTATAAATAAGACAAAAAAAATTATTTTTAATAATATAAAACTTAAATACTTTGAATAATATTGAATAATGATTGTTTCATAAAGGTTATATGTAAAAAATAAAAATATTTATATAAACATAAATAAATTTTCCCAATCAATCAAATCGTTTGGCTGTGTAGCTAAAAAATCAATATTAAGAATAATTATGTACAAAATATTCAAAATATGTAGTACTTCTAATAAATCATGTTATAAATGGGTCATATAAAATGGATATCAATATGAAAATTATATAAGTTTAATCTAAGGACAAGATGCTATTAAGGAAATCACATGGTTTTCATGGTTCAAGATCAAATTGAGTTTTTTTATTATTACTCATAATACAACCTAGTGGCTGACCATGGTTATCTCTCAAGAAGTATGGTTTGAGTGTTTCAATATCCTATCATAGATTATTTTTGATTTCTTAATTTTTAATGAATATATAGATTATGTGGGATGTTTTTTTGATAATTTATTTTTGAAATGAAAATGAGGGAAGCAGCAAACACAATAAGTTAGGGTGAAAGGGGGCTGGATTCGATTTTGATCACAAGGGTTCTTCATTATCTGTATAAGTTCTTATTCAAAAATCCAATCAATATAATTATTTTATTACTCTTATCTATCCAATAATAAATTAAAAATACACATTGGAAGAAATATCTCCCTGTTAATTTGGTTCCACCTCCACAAATTTAAATAGACAATGAAAAAAATCAAACAAGGAATTCATTATCTCTACACCCAACTCCATCATACGTCATTCATCTTTCATTCAAAAGTGATCAAATCATATTCATCATAGACCTAGATAAGGGAGGTAGAATCATTTTGTTATATTGAATAATTAATAAAATCATCATAAGGAGATGATGATTATCATCTCAATACTTTTATCTATTTCAATGATGCATCTCGAAAAAATAGAAACTAAATAATTACAGAACATGATTATGAATGCCCATGACAAATCTCCCATAAAACAATACCTTAGATTATTTATCCATATTTATGGATTAAAATAGATCAGAAAATGGTATATATGTATTAAATCATAATATATATTTAAGACGAAGAGAAACCTAACATGATAAACAAAAAATAAATTGAGTTAACATTCAAAATGCAGAAGAAAAATACAAGATTGCTAGCTATAATAAGTAGGTTCCAAATCCTCTATATTATGAGAAGGGGAAATTTATTTAAAGGAATTAAAGTATAATATTATTTAATATCCTTATAATCAATACTAATTAGTGAGTTTTTCTTTATAGTTGGATGAGTGTTGTGTGCGTAGAATCGAGTGTCGCGATCGAAATCACTGGAATCTTACTACATAAATATTATCTTCACATGATCATTATTTTAATACCTTAAGAATAATAATTTAAATATGATCCAATATATTATGGTGTAATGAAATTCATGTTCTGTTTGGTGGTCACATTCATAGAATTAATTAATATGTATCATGTTTTGTCTCAGGAATTCTTTCATGGGTTTCACCTTGGTTCTTCATCAGATAGATTGGATTTCTCATTTGAATTATTTTGTAGGTAGATTATTTCATAGTCACTTTTTTATGGTAGAATAAGGTAAAATGTATATATATTAGTGTGGAAAGTTTATAAAATCATGGTGTAGTAGGTCATAAACAGTCACTTAAGTTACCACTGGGATACAATGTAAGAGGTGAATAAAGTTCATAATCATTATGTTGTCATTATACTAAACATGGGGTCATCATATGGCCACTTATCACATGGTAACATTCATTTAAGAAAATCCAATTATCATATTTAAAAATTTTAAAATCCCATTTTATATATCAAAATCAAATTAAAATTTTATTCTACAATCAATCAAATTCTAATTTTTTTTAAATATAAACATTATGTTTGACAAAATACATTTCCTTTCAAATTAAAATGATTAATTAAAAAAAACACGTATATGAATTTAATCATTTTAGCTCACACAATTCAATAATAATTTAAATTCATCAATTTTTAATGCATCTTAATTTCAGATTTTTAAAATTACACCTAAATTCCAATTCATATCTAAGAAACATTTTTGAAACTCCTCAACTAAAATTTTAGTATTCAAAATTCCCAAATTAATTTTTTTTATTTTTTACATATGATTTATAAATCATGAATTATTAGGTCATCATGGAATTAATCAATGAAAATTTAAAAATCTAAAACGAGTGTAAGGTTTCTCATTTAATCTCAAAAATAAATAAAACAATTAAAAACAATGATTTGAGATAATTTAAAATTAAATTTCAAAATTTAAAAAATAGAATAATCAATTATTACATAGGATTTTAGTTATAATAGAGGTTAATAATCTATGAAAAGAATTATTTTGTTGAAATTTTTTGGTCACATCCCAAGGTGTCGTTGAAAATTAAAGTAATGTATAGCCTTGCTATTGAAAAAATAGAGGCTATGTGACCCAATAGATTCCTCAAATATCCCCATTAAAATACACGTCTTTAACTTTGAACCATAGAGAGATACATATATTGTGATGAAACAATATTTCTATTATGAATGACGTTTATAAAAAGTGAATGGGTATCACACTAGAATAATAACTAAATTATAAATTACCTTAATTCATATACATCAATACTCTAGTTGAATATCAAAAATAAATTTTAAATATGAAAGATAGATAGAAGAAAGAAACCCTCACATTATTTATAGATTTCCTATATTCATAACTATCCTTTTGAAAGTTCTAAATTTAAAAAATTTAAAGCGGAAAGTCTAAGAGATTGACTTTGTGAGAGAATTTAAAGGTAAATATGGATTTTATAAGACAATAATGTTATATGAATTAATTATTTATTAGTGAATCATGATTTTTTTAATATTTTTTATATTATTTTTTGAATGTTGGAATGTGTAAAATTAATTTGAAATTAGTTACAAATAGTTTTATCCCATGGTATTTGACATT
The DNA here is from genome assembly GCA_963277665.1 of Viscum album. Taxonomy (NCBI): domain Eukaryota; kingdom Viridiplantae; phylum Streptophyta; class Magnoliopsida; order Santalales; family Viscaceae; genus Viscum; species Viscum album. The sequence continues at coordinate 451,453,035 of OY728120.1, read as the reverse complement.
TAAATTATCTTTTTGAGATTTTTTGATTCATTTTATAAATTTTTATATTTTATTTCATTTATACCCTATAAAAGCTAAGTATTATAAATAATTTTTTTAATATAGTGTAAAATATTTTTTGGACATTGAAAAATAATTTATAAATTTATAAATTGATTTGTTATATTAAAATGCATTATACGACCCATTAAATGCTTCTTGGGTAACAAAAACCATTATATAAATAATTAATTCATTTTTACATCAAAAATATGTCATAAAACATAAAGTATATTCATAATTATTATAACACATCAAATATTCTAAGAAAAATATTCATTTAAATTATACCCCAATTTTTTTTTATTGTTTCGAGTGGTTAGAGGATTTGATCAAGGATGGGGTTGGTTTTTGGGAGATTGGACATAGAGTGGGAAGTCTGTTCTCAATGAAATATTCCAACATGTACAAGGTATAGTGGATTAGGTATATGGTGGACATAGGTACAAGTGAGGAGCCTCTAAAGGGACACCAAGAAAAAAGTGTCCTTAGGTCAAGTACCCAATAAATACTGAGTGTCCCATTTCAAGGTAATGGGTACCCCTTAGTCCCCAACTCTTTTTTTTATAATTTTTTGGATTAATTTTATTAAATGTGGTTGCATGAATATACCTCCATTAATATTTTTTTATCTCTATTCCTAAGAGTGTAAAATCATTCATTTTTGTCTATATAGATATGAAATAATTTCTAGAGGATCACTACAGATATAGATAGGTATTCTATACCATCTATTCATGGAATCATTCATTATTTCATTCTAATCATCATTAAATCCCTAAAATGAATATATTTATTTAAATTTGGTATTTTAGATTGTTAAAATTAATTCAAAAAATGAACATTGGTATAATGGTATCTATTAAATCAATATTAGTGGTGTCAAACCATTGCTATATTTTTATGTAAAGACCCATTTATTTCATACAAAAACATTACATATTTTTAGATGAATATTTGATACATTTAAAAAATAAACACCTAATAATTTTACAGGTTTAGTGTATTTGGAAAAATGTTAAAAAATATTATTATTTCATGAAATATCACCAAAATTTCAAATAAAGATCTTCCTATTATGTAATCTTCATAGACATACCCTACTTAAATATTTATACATAACCTAAGGTATGGAAATATAAGAATGTGAAAAATAAGATGCTTAGTAAGGGTAAACATGGATGATAAAAATCAATGATCATATGATAAATATAAGGGCATGAGATTATGAATATTACATAAAAATTTTATACACAATCAATAACAGTTCATAAGAATGGTCCATGATATAAAATATTATCATTTTCAAAATATGAATCATTAGAGTTATAAATAATCATAATTCACTCATGAAATATAATTTCATTTTATATATGTTTGTAACCATAATATGTATAAAAATTATTTCACATGTGAAGGTTAACATCTTAGACTAATAAATAATAATGGATCAGGCATCAACCCCTACTTTCCTTAAATCGTGCATCATCACCTGTTTCCCATAGTGGATCACAAACATCATCCAATTTTCCATACCTATATGATGAGATATAATACTTTACCCAATGTATTGGAGGGAGATATAGGTCCCAAAAATCCTTAATCCATAAATGTTTCTTCAAAAAGATCATAAAAAATTAACGATAGAATAACCCAAGTAATGGAAATTGGTTTAAGAAACATTTCATCATATCATAACCCATAGAAACTAAATGGGTTTAACAAACATTTCTTCATATCGTAACCCATATAAAAAAACAAGTTTCATAAAATTCTCTTCAATTAATCTTAGAATAACCCTTATAAAAAGAATTAGTTTCTTAATAATATCTTCATAATAATCATAAATTATCCATAAAAGGAATAAGGATTGATCAATTGGACCATATATCTATTAAAACTTAGGCAACACCAATGGTTGTTGTCGTTGATGAATATGAATTATATTAATGGTCATTGAAACATTCCTGAGTAAAATATATCTTACATTTATAAAACAATTAATTATAATATATAAATTTACAAAATATTAAAGTTAAAATTTTACTTTGAAATTTCATTAAAAACATTTAATGAATGCTTTAAGTCATTGGTTTTTCCTTACCACCAAAAATTCCATTTATTCCATACACATTAAACAAACATTCCTTTCATATTTTTTGTAAAAGGTTAGAAGTTACTTATTAAGAAAATGATAAGAATATTCATTTTAAATAATTTTTTTAGAAGTTAAACATGGTTAAAAATGTATTTAAAAAATCAGTGTATAATAGTGAAAAATTTCTTATAAACATTTTTAGAAAACATGGACATAATGAAAAGGGGATTTTGATTGAGGATAGAAAGAAATTAAGTTTTTCCTTAAAAATGATATTTTGGAATTTGGAGAAAATTATGGGAGGAAAATGTAAGAAAAAATATTATTCTCTATAAATAACTATATGTGAATAAAATACCATAGTTTCTTGAGAGGTATATCATAAGATCTCATCATTGGAAGTATATCATAAACAATCCCGATAGATAATGAGATTATAACAATAAATTTTTTCAACAATGGTATTATTTGACTTATAAGTCTAATGAAATAAATAAAATTATATAGATATATATATTCAATAATTATTATGTTGAGGATCATAAAATATATTCATGGATTTCATATACACCGTACAAAATATAAAAGTGATGTATAAGGAATGTGTCCCACATAAATAAAAGTGAGATGAAAATTTCTTACCACTTTGGTAAATTTTGAATCATAATTCCTATGAAATAATAACATAAAATGAAATATTAAATATTCTTAATTTATGTATATTCATGCTTAAATATTTCTATGTGTAATTATATACACCACCCAAAATAAATTCTTGGTGAATATTTCATATATCTCTGGGAAATAAAAGTGAGACTAGATATCCAATACCTTAAGTTTCGACTTCCTTTATACATTTTATAAACTCATGTGTAATAAATATAAGTGTATCATAAATATATTAATGAAATAAATTCATATGTATCATAGTATATATTATTTTTATGACATTTTATTACCCATTTTTTTAACAATTCCTTATTAAAATAACATTCTGGGTAATAACTGCTTCATTTTTTGATGTATGTTTTGATTTGTTATTTTTGGTTATCTTAATTAGATCATGGTAAAATAATATATTGAAATTTATAAATGTTATAAAAAAAATATATATATTCAATATATATGTTTCTATATTATTTCATTAAAGTTAAATATAGTAAATGAATTACATTGTCCAGGGAGACGGCAGGCCGTACATAAGCATGAACGATGTTTCCATTTTCTTGATGGACGAAATGAAAGAAAGTTAAATAAAATATTTAATATTAAAAAAATTATATTACATATATATATATATATATGAAATATTTTTATTATTTCTATCATTATTACCATCAATGTAAAGAAAAAGTGAATAATAAATCCCACCGCTTCACGAGAAAGTAGTTCGCCATATACTTGAGTGACATTGTTGTATTCCCACAAAATGGAAAGTAAGAAGGTATATGTAATATTATAATTAAATAAGTATAATAATACAATAAATATAATATTCATATGTTAAATACATAATTATATCCATCCATGAGAGGTTGGGATGGAAACAAAATTACACTGGTTCGTGAGGTGGTAGTCCACCGTACACACGATAAATAGTTTCATTTCCCACTTGATGAAAGTGGAGAAAGATGTAGGTCTTTAAAATAACATATTAAAATATAAATATATTTGAGATAATTATGTTAATATATCAGCATTTTTAAATATTATTTTAAGGAATTATAGGAAGAAATAAAATAAAAACGCGTGGTTAAGGACTATACCTCTTCTCAGAGAACCCTGTTAGGGTTTTACTTAAAGGATTCATATGAGGATTTAAAAATAAAAAAATGGAACTAGGAAGTCGATATAGAATTATTTAATGGATTTTATAAGTTATTTTCCAAATAAAATGGGTTTGGAAGTGTGAAGATGAGAGGAGATGGGGTGTCCTTTAATAAGCGGGGGAGTAGACACACTTGGAATTTTTAAATAGTTAAAGGTGTAACCATATTTTAAACATTACAAAAGGATAAAATGTGGATAATTATTGAACTATAGAGGATATAAGGTCTAAATATTTCCATAAAATTATATTAATAGAAGTTTTTATTTTATTTTACCTCTTATCATTTTAGTTTAACCACCGATAAACCTATTTTACCCTTAACTATGAAAATTAAAATTTATTATTTTTTATATTCATATTGAAAAAAATTAAGTATAACATATCATATAATATAATTATTCTTATTCTATATAAGGAATAAATACTTTTAAATTCCATTCATTGAAGTATAAAAATTAAAATTACAATTAAACCCTCAGATGCTTTGAAAAATCCGTTTTCAAAATAGATTATATTTTGTAAGTATAAAAAGATTTAAAATCATAAGTCAATATGAAACTAATTAAAATAAACTAAATTGGATTAATAAATATTTATTTGAATAAATTATACTTTTAAAACCATATTAAAATAAAATTGATCATGAAAATTAATTAAAATAAAAGGAATTTATTTATAAAAACAATATTTTTTACAATTTATTGAAAAGTAAATATTTTCAGAAAATTATAAAAAATTCACTCACAGATGTTTTTTACATGTTGATTTAAAAAAAAAATTTATTTTGTGAAATAATTTTTTGAAATGATGAAATAATTACTTTTATTATTTTTTCACAAATAAAAATAAAATCATTTTTTGAGAAAATAGTTTTTTTGAAAAATATTAAGACTTTACTAAAAATTAAGTACTTTTTTATCAATATGATTTCATTATATAAAAAAATTATTATTAATATTAAAATTTGTTTATTCTAATTCATACTACCATTTTTTATGGCAAGGTTGTAATGGTTATTTTAAAATAATAATATTAATAGTATATCATGGTATGTCAAAAATCGGTGTTGTGTGTTTCACAAGCTATAAAAGAATTAAATTTTATTTGTGAAAATATATTTCATAAAATCTCAAGGTGTTACATTATAGCCCCATTAAATTTAATTTCTCCCACTAAATTATATCAATTATCTATAAACAACTGAGGATACTTCTGCATCATTATATCCTAAGGTTCCAACATAGCTTCCTCAAGATGGTGGGTTTTCGTCGAATCGTTGACCCGGTGATTGGTCTTATTGCATAGAAAATTCTCAATAAGATAAAGAATTTACACCAGATTTTACTCATTAAGGAGGATTATGATCCATATGCATGAACCTTTAGTTCATTACATGTGAAGGATAAGTTATGTACTTTCTCAAGAGAGACACATAGAACACATCACTGACATGAGATGAGTTAGGTAGAAGCACCAATAAATAAAATATAATCATAATATGGTCAATAATTTCAAAGATAATGATATAACTAGGGAGTATTATTATATTATTTATAAATATAATTACCTCTTCCATGAAGAAATTATTAAAAATACATTCTCACCATCCCGAAATTCTGGATCACTCCAACAATTGTCAGTATAGATTTTCAACCAACATTGTGCTGCCCTTATGTGGTGTTGAATGGATCTAACAATTCCTAAAATTTCTTTATATATTTTAGGTACCAATAGCTTTATTTCTTGAACTTCATCCAATTACATTGACGTTAAATACTTTTTTTAATACAAGGCTTCTCATGGATCCATCTGAATGCTCAAGTGGAAGCTATTGTTGTATAAAAACTCAACCAAAGGATGGTGTACATACCTACCAACACTAAAATACATATAATAATATGTCAACATATCCTCTAGGGTTTGAAATTATATATCAAACTATCCATTTTTTAGGATAATACAAAATAATTAAACTCAACTCTATATCCATATCTTTCTAAAGACTTTTCCAGAATATTGAGGTAAACCTAAAATCCTTAAAATATATAATAGAACATGGTACTCTCTTTAACCTTACCACCCGATAAATGTCTATTATAGAAATCTAATCAATAGAGAAGTACTATCTAATATTGATGAATAGTAATTTTTTTAAGGTAATTGACTACAACCCATATAAAATTATTCCATTTATACGTTTTGTAGAGTCTGATAATATAATCCATGGTCATGTTTTCCAATATCCATTTTGGTATGGGTAATGGTTCTAACATCCAATGGACTTTTTACTCTTAGAAATAACTTACTAACATACCAACAACTAAGATATAAACTTGGTGATATCTCTCTTCCTGTTATTGCACTAGAAATACCCTTTAAAGTCCCTATACATCTTTATACTTATAGGATGAATACAGAGTGAAGAACTATGAGAATATTCTAATAAATGCTTATTTAAATCTGGTATGGATGAAACACATACATGGTTACATAACCTTATAATTTGTTCACAACTAAGGTTAAATACATGAACATTTCTTACATTCTTTTTCATCTTAATACTATCCTTTTATGTCTCTTTTATCCTACTAAGGATAGAAAGTCGAACAGTTATCTGAGAGATATAATATTTAACCCCTTATATCATGATTTAATGATACACCCCTTTAAAATCCATAAATATTGTATCTTATATGATATGAATCATATATAATCTATCACGATTCGTTCAACTAAAAGAATCTAACACACTATTCTCTTTCCCAGGGTGGTAATGTATTGAGTAGTCCAAATCATTAATAAGCTCCATCCATCTTCTATAGAGCATATTCAACTCCTTATGGGGGAATATATTCATTAATTTTTTTTGATTTGTATTTATATAACACACATTTCTTTATGAATATAATTCTTTCATATCATTAAAAAAAATATTTCAGTTAAAAACTAATCATGATTTGGGTAATTTTTATCAAGAACCTCCTATTATCATGAGGCCTATGTTATAACAATATGATTTTAAATCCAATGGTTATTTTCATGATAAAAAATATATTCCCAAAATGAAATTAATCTTTATATATCACATCATTTATACTAACCAATACATAATGTAGTCCAATGTTAGAAATTTCTCCCTTATCACCATTCAAAAGTGCATTTAGGCCCTAAAATCACAGTGGATGTGAATTTTTTTTTATTATTAAAAAATATTAATTTAATTTTTATAAAATAAAAAAAAAATATAATGAACATCCTAAAAATAATGTTAATCATTAATTTTTATATAAAATATGAATATTATATATACCTTTAAACTTCTAAAAATATTACTCTACCTAAAATAATACATCATGTTGAACCTAATAGTTAAATATATCTTATTTCAATAAAATTTGTCCCTAAATTTCATTAGTCAAATTAAAATCCCATAACTTAGAACCTAAAAAGGGTTTCTTTGACATTGAAATTATGATTACTCTTAAACTCATAACCACATGATGGTATCCATAAATATTATATTGATATTATATTAATATATACATGTATCCAAAATTAACATTATCCTAATATGATTTTGGACTCTTATAAATGAAATACCATTGGTAAAATACTTATATAGAATAATTCTTGAATTGTATTACAGATGTACTTAAACCCTTTCACTTTAATGACTTGGTATAACATATGTCCTTCATTTATCTAGGGTATAATCTTTAGATTAGTAATTTGAATCATATAATTCCAAACTTCAATACATATAATACATTTAATTACTTGGAAATTAATTACTCTATAACATTCATTTAGAGGTAGAAAACATATTCCCCTCCATTTGGGAATTCTTATGGGTGATTTTTCCACCTTCTTGACATGTAGAAAGCCAAATATTATTCCTATATGTTCATTACCATACAAAATTTCATAAAAGTGCATATTAATCTTATTTTATGCATTAGAAATCTCACTAAAGTTCATTTTGTTGATATTATATCAGAATAGCTGATTAGGAATAAACATAATATTTTTTTTCATGCATCATCCAATTTGGTTGGTCACAATCACCAAATAGTCCATCACATTTAGTGTCAACATGATTCCTCATTGTTTCAACTATTGACTAAAACCAAAAAGCATACTGTGATAAAAATAATCATAGTGGGGAACCACATAATCCTGAAAAATACCTTATAGAATTTCTAAACCATGACACAATATTTTTAGTAAAATAAACCTTATACTTAAGCTAGTCCAATCATGATTATTATTATAATCCTTCATGATGGTTTGTGAAAATTGTGATAATTTTAAAAAAAATATCCCAGGAGTTTCAAACTAGGTGGGTAGCAAGTCCCATTTTCATGCACCAAGTGATGATTTCATCTTGCTCAATGATCACCTTTCCATGTTATCACCCCTTGGTACAACTATTCTATAGAAACATACACTTATTTTATCCTAACATGGATGTAATTTCATGGAAACCACTCACTCTATCTTTCATCAAAATTATTAGTCATTTTCCTATATTTAGAACTACCCTTATAATTATCCTTGACATATCCTTAGGAAATTCCTTAGAAATATAAATAGAAATATCCTTATGGATATCAATAATGTTTTCTCATCCTAGTTTCAAAAGGTTAACTAAAAATTTTCTCTGATACATCCGATAATGACTGAAGAATTTCATACATAAATATTAAATCCTTATAAATCAATATTAAATAAATTTCCCAAATACTTTCATGGGGATTGTAATGGTTTAGTGACTTTGGAGGCTAGTTACACAATCTTTTTATTTAGTGAAATATCATCAAAATTCTTGCCAAAGATCTTCTAATTAAGTACACTTCATATACATACCATAATTAAACCTTTCTTTATAACATGGGGAATGGAATCATAAGAAAGGGTGAGATAAGATGCTCAGTAATGGTAAACTTGGAAGATGTCATTTAATGATCAGATGAAATTATTAGATAAGTATAATGGTATGATATTATTAATATGACATACAAATTTCATAAATAATCTATCACATATCATAAACATGATCCATGGAATCAAACATTATCATTTCAAAATACAATAAACATAATAATAAAAAAGAATCATAAATCAATTTTGAACCATTAGTTTATACCATATAAGTGTGGAGCCATCATCAATATAGAAAGAATTTCATATGTCAAAGTTGACAACTGAGACCATCAAATCATAATGGATCAGGTATCAAAACATTTTTCCAATTTCATAACAGTTCAGACATCATCAAATGTTTCCTATAATGGATCAAGTCCATAGAAGTATTTCCCATATAGAATCAAACATTTCAGCTATTTTCCTATAGATATCTCCTTAGATATAATACATTACCCAATGAATTTGTTGGATATATAGGTCATACCCATCTTTAATCCATTCATTTGTGTGCCGTAATATCATAAAACATTCACCATAGCATAACCCATAGAAATGAAATGGGTTTAAAAAATATTTCATCATCGCATAACCCATATAAATGGAATAGGTTTCATAAACATTTCATCATTGCGTGAACCATAGAAAAGAAAATGGGTTTCATAAAATTATTATAAATTCATTATAGAAAACCCCATGGAAAAGGAATGAATTTCATAATTAAATATTCATAATAATCATAAACCATATATAGAAATGAAAACAATGGTACAACTGGATCATATCCCCAGTAAAACATAAGAAATGTCAAAAGTTGTTGTTGTTGATGAATCAAAATTCCATAAAATTTCATTGACAATTTTCTGAGGAAAATTACCATTCAATTTTGAAAACACTTATTTAATATATAAAAATTTATGAAATATTAAATAAAAATTTTACTTGAAAATATATTTGGGAAATTATAATTGAAGATTTAAATCATTTATTGGCTCTGATGATTAAAAATTCCGATCTTGCCGTAAACATGAAAACAAATATTCCTTTCAAATTTTTGTAAAAAATTTAGAGAACCCTATTTATAGAACAAAAATATGTTTTATTTAAAACCATATTGTAAAAATTAAAACATGGGAAACAATTTCTTTGAAAAATAATTAGATAATAGTGAATTTTTTTTAAATAATTTATATAAAACATAGGTAGGAAGAAAAAGGGTTTTTGATTGAAGAGAGAAATAAATTCAGTTTCCTTAAAAACATTATTTTCAAATATTAAGTATAGAAATAGAGGAAAATTAATGTAAAATATTAATTCTAAAAAAATAACATGAATATAATAGAACACACGAGTTTATTGAGATGTAGAATATGAGATGTCATCATTGGAATCATTTCATAAACAATCCCAATAATAAATGAGATTATAACATTAATCCTTTACCACTTTTGTATATTTTGAATCATAATACACCTGAAATAAAGTACATTAGATTGATATGTATATTACATAATTATAATGGAAAGGATAATATGATACATTCATTGGAATTATATACCCTACATAAAACAATCAAGTGTTGTATTGGGAATGTGTCCCATAAAAATACAAGTGAGATGAAAATCCCTTGTAATTTTTCTAGCATTTGAATCGTAAGTCCCATGAAAGAATAAAATAAAATGGAAAATTAAATATCAAGATTAAAAGTTTAATTATTATATAAAATTTCTAATAGTAAAAATATACACTATATGAAATAAATGAGTGGTGAATATGACAAATGTATCCCAAAAATAAAAGTTAGCATATAAATCCCTTACCTTATGTTTTGAAATCCTTCATACATGTTTGAACCACATGTATAATACATATATACTTGTTATAAATCTATAATAGAACCATAATAATATGTATCATATGATATATGATTTAATTATGACCATTTATTACCTTCTTATTAAAAATTCCCTGTTAAAATCACATTTCAGGTAATAACTACATCATTTTTTCATATAGGTTTTTGTTTGTTTTTTTGGTTATTTTAATTAAATAATAATTACATAATATCGATAATTTTAACCATGATATAAATATCATATATATAATAAATATATATGTATTTAGGTTAATCCATTAAATTTAAATATAGAAGATGAATTACACTGTTCATATAGACGGTAGGTCATATGTAGGCTTGAACACTGTTTCCATTTTATCGATGGATGAAACGAAATAAAGGTAAATAATATATTAGCATTAAATAATAATTTTTATTTCATATATATAAAAAATATTTTCATTAATAATATCCTTATTAACTTATATGTAAAGTGTACCTGAAGAACAAATCACATCGTTTCGTGAGGTGCTAGTCCGCCATACACACGAATGGCGTTATCAAATTCCCAAGAAATGAAATGTAAGAATGTATATGAGATATTATAAGACCAAAAGTATTAATATATAATAAATATCATATAAAGTTTTTAAATACATAATTATATCTGGCTATGAGAGGTGGTGATGGAAAAAATTGTACTGGTTCATCCGACGGTAGTTTACAGAACAAACGATCTGTAGTTCTGTTTCCCACTTAATGGAATATGATATAGATATAGTTTATTCTAATAACATAATAGATAATTATATTTGAGATACCTATGTTATTATTTCATCTTTTTTAAAGAATATTTTATTGATTTAGAGGAAAAAATCTAATGAAAATGATGGGTTAATGACTACACCTCTTCTTCGAAGAACCCCTTTAGAGTTATTCCCAAATCCTTATTAAGAGTGTTTCCTAATCAAAACAAGTCATATAGGAAGTGGATAGGGAATTAAGGAATGTATATGGGTTGGTATGTTATAAATAAAATGGTTTTTTATGTCTGAATAGGAGAGGAGATATGGTGGCCTATTATAAGTGGGGGAGATGACACACATGGAATTAATGAAAAGAAAAAGGTGTACCCCTGATTTAAGCATTCCAGAAGGCATAAAAATGGACCATTATAAATACTTGGATGATATAAGGTCTAATTAGGGCTATAAAATTATATTTTTACATGTTTCAAGGTCGTTTTATCCATTATTATTTTTGTTTAATAATTGATAATCCCATTTTAACCTTAACCACGGTAATTAATTTTTAATATTTTTACTATTCATTTTGACAATAAATTAAGTTAAACTTATTAGGTAAAATTATTTATTTAAATTCCAAATATATTTTCAATTTTTAAAAATTCCATTCATATAAGTGGCCAAATTTAATATAAAATTTAATCCCCAGATGTGATGAAGAAGTGGTTTTCCAAATATAAAATTTTTATAAGTGTATAAATTTTTAAAATAAAATTGATTTCAATGAACAAAATTGTATTTATAAATATAAAAATAAACTAATTTTACTTTTAAAACTCTATTAAAATAAAATTTATTTTTTAAATTCTTTTAATGAAAACGGAATTTTTTAAAAAATATAATTTTTTTACTATTAAAAAAATATTTATTGGAAATTCACAAAAATGCACTCAAAGATAATTTTGAATTGTATATTTCAAAAATGAAGAATATATTTTCAAATAAATTTTCTAAAATTGGAAAAAATACACATATTATTTTTTCTCAAAAGGAGAAAAGTAGTTTTTGATAAAATAGTATTTTCAAAACGTATAATGTCATTACTAAAATTGAAGGACTTTCTTATCAATAGTTTTTCATTATATAAAACTCTTATTCATTGTAATTTTAATTTTGTTATTATTTATCATACCAATAAGTTTAGAAACTAGGATTTTATGGTCATTTTTTATAGGAATATTAATTGTATATCATGATTCATTAAAACTTGGTTTTGGGTGTAATGCGAGATATCGATGAAATTATTTTTTTTTTGAAAAAAATATTTCATAAAATATTGTGGTGTTAAAGTTTATTTGGGATGAATGTGAAGAGTGATGTTAGGGGGTTTTTATCCTTGTGATATTTTCCAAATATATAATCTAATCATGTTTCTATATATCTAATTATTTTAATAGTGATATTTGTGTTCCTTAGTGGTCTTTATTTTGACAAATATTGATGTCATGGCCATAAAAGATGAATTGTATAGGTAAATTATTATATAGATTATTCTAAAAAAAACAATTAATGTGCTCCTTTAGGTATCTTATGATGTATTGGAACTGTAATATCACCCATTTTAATCTCTTGATAAGGGTATAACTATTAGAAATATAGGAATTAACAACTATTTTATTAGCATATGTTTCCATTTTTAGAAGCATCATTTTTAGTGCTTTCAGAAACCCTAACTTGAAATTTAGTTTTTAATTATGGTGGTTTCCAAAAAACTATTTCTCAACAACTATTTAGTGGTAGTATAAAACAAGACTAAAAAATTATCCTATGGAAGTTAAAACCATCACTAATAAATGTAAAATATATTATATTTTTTCCTTATAAAGAGATAGTTATAACAACAGATATTTGTTTTTGAGGTGGGTTTTTTGATACCAGAAAAATTAGGGGTGGGTCTTTAGTTTCTTATGGATTTTTTAACAACCAAATTTAATATATATGAAATTTTAAACCACCACTACCAAAAATATAAAAAATTTAATTCTTGTAATTTTATCCCCTATACTAGAATGATAAAAATAGGAATTCCTAAAATTACAATAAACTTAGTAGGTATAAGCATAGTTACTAAAATAGTATAAAAAAATAAATATAATTATAATTATAAAAACAAATAAAACTAAAATACTAAATTACAAAAATATATATAATGTAACATTAGTAACATGGGAATTAAAGTTCCCCATCATTTAAAAAATTAATTTCTTACATCTAGTGGATTCATATGGATTAAAAAATATAATGCATCAAAGAACCTTAGGAAATGTGTTTACATCACTATTTTTTCATTATGATGGCAGTCATGATAATGTCCTGAGTTATTACCCAAGTGGGAGCCAAATCAATTTTGTGTCATGAAATTTTGATACCTTATAAGGGGTAAAATCGTAATTCTACCTTAGCAGACTAAATTGGAGTTTTTTAATAAAATTTTCATTAGATATAGAAAATGTTGTTCTCCCCTAGGTAAATGTAATATGTGAAAGCGAGTGTCATGGAGATTTGAAAATAATATAATAAAAATATAATATTATTTTATAGTTTATGTTTTTATTTTTATCAATACACTAATATCGTTTGGCTAGGAGATTGAATGGGAAAACTAGACACCAATTGGGTTAGAAATGTGGTGTTTAACCTTGATGTTATTCTAAATCAATTATCATTTAGATTCTCGAGAGTACATTGTCGTGAGTGGATTAATTAAATAGTTTAATTATTTAATTAATTATTCTAATTTGTGGTAAAACCATAGGCTACATTTTTAACCCAATTTTTATAGAATATATAGGGTTAACTTTATTTTTCATTAACAAACCCTATAGAGTGAATAGGATATGATGAAATTTGTGGGGGTGATGCAAGATTAATGAGAGGGATTTGATCCATGGAGACATATATAGACCGATTTCAATGGAATAATGAACAAATATATGGTTGTGACAATGGATCTACATGTCAACAATTATTCATCATAGTTTGGTTTTTTTTCATGGATTTATCCACTATTTTTATTTATTAATGTCTATAAATTAGAACCAAACAATCTAATCTAGAATCAATGATCGCCAATCCCATTAAATAATGATTTTTGTATTTTATAATATTCAATTTTCGATTAATTATTTTATTTTTCTTATTCCTTATATCCTTATATTAGATCAAATAACAATATTTAAATCACGGATGGGTATTTTTTTATTTATCACTTTCGTGTTTTTTGGATTTCTCTATCAGTTCTATGTGCACTCAACACTAACATTCATTTATATTATGGTTTAAAAAAATTTAGTAACCCAATTTATTGTGTAATAAATAATGGATTATGTTGATTGTTATTTATAGTTTAGAATCATGGATTGTGGTGTGAAAATGATATAATGGTTATAATGATAATTTTAAGAGGGATCACATGATGGTGGTTTCACCATCCAAGAAGAACAACTAATTTGAGAAGGAAACAAAAATAAAATTTTCAAATGATGGATGATTGAAATATAACTTATGGAAAATAATTGTGGTGGTTAATGTATATTGTGGGTGTTTTATGTATTATTAGTCGAAATATCTGTGGAAGGGTTAGATAAACCATAAGACACATCATTCGTATATGCTTTTGGAAAATTATTGACTACATACTGTTTGTTTTATAAGAACACATGTAATGATTTCCCTTTTCTTATATGGAGATAAAGTTTATCTTGGAGTTAAGGATCAAAAGAACATATAAATAAGGCACATTCCATGTGACCCTTAACCTACTAGGTTGGAATATACCAGGAGTACACACATAGGTACCCGTGTGTCCCAACACATCAAGTGTTTTGATCCACACCCCAGGTAACTTTGGAGGTACATGGCTCAATGAGATGAGGTATATGCCACATATACCCATAGACATGAAACATAATATAGCCCATTTACATGATATATAGTATAATTTATACATATTATATAAGATGTAGAAAACAACCAAATGGATGGAATTGGATAATATGTTGTACAACTCTAATTTGTGACATTTAGTTTCCCTTAACATGAGATGATATGGTTAGAAAATAGCATTCCCACTCTTTATTGCAAGGTGGAGTTTGTATCTCACTCATTGGTACTGGGATCCACCTGGTGACCTGGTATTTCTACCATGTGAGAACAGGTCTGGGATACTCTACTTATGATTTAGATAGAGTTAGAATTTCACAAAAAATACAACATAGGGATCCTCTATATGTGGAGTGATATTTCAACCATATATAGAGATCATATGGTTTAGGGATCCTCCACTTGATATAATATTTCATCCATTTTCATAGGGCAAGTATCCTTTAGTATTATTTGAGGGAATAAATATGGGATATGCACCAGACTTATGGATTGAGAGCTGGCATGGAAAAATTTACTTGGATGGATGAGTTATTTGAGACCATAGTTTGGGACATAAGTAGTATTTATGAACATACCTAGGTCCATACCTTTCCCTCAAATTGTTTTCACTACCAAAACGAGTGATAAAGATTCAATACCGAGATGACTCTCCTTCTTAGATTTTAGACTTTACATGAGTTCTAGAATCCTTTATAATGTAGCGTTCTACTAGATTTTTTATTCTCTATCACCCTAGAGGATGACTTTGAGATGTGATATTATAGTTGGATACCAAATTGAGGAATTTTTTACTCTTCAGTTTATTGAAAACCTCCAACTACCCTTGTGTGCTGGATTATGAGATTTAGTGATTTATAACTAGGATTATTAACTATAAACAAGTCCTCTAGTATTGATAATATCTAGATTAATCTTCTTGACTTACTATCATTGACTCTATAGTGTTGGGAGTCTTGAATTGACACAGTTTTCAATTTTAGTTTCTCATTTTCCTCTCCCGAGACACCCCCAATACTAGGTGTCAATTTAATTATTACTCCATTATCTTTTTATGAATTTCAGGGTGTCCTATTAAGTATGTTTATACTCACACCTATAAGATCCATAGGCCCACACATGATGTGTTGGTGTATAATACATACAATCCAATGTTGTATTTTTGATAAAGGGGTTTAAGTTTCCCATTAAGAGTTGATGTCTAGAACACATCAGGGATTTAGTGTTTGTTTAGTGTTTATGATACTAAGAGATTATGATAGTAGGATATATTAATATTTAGATCTATCTTGTTGCATGGGTATCCTCTCCTTGGCTAATGGACAATTTTCTTTTTTGGCTATCTGGCTTGTATTTTTGACCCTTTTTATAATATATCACTGAAACAGGTTATCTTATGGATCATAAGAGATATATTATTCATTTGTTTCATTCAATTAAATTCATCTTTTTATGTATATCATAATTATATTGATGATATTTTTTATAATGGAGGTATTATCTGTTGTAGGTTTGGATAGGCTAAGGCCGCACATGTGTGTGATATGACTACTCTCATTTGTTGTCACCAGAACCTAGCCTATAAGAGGTTGTATTGGGGAGTCACTTCTAAAATTTCACTGCCCTAAGAGGGGCCTTAGTGGGTTGGTACATTATAGATAAGTATCAAAGAAGGTATGTACAAGGCCTGATGATTGGAGTTAGTAGTAATGTGAGGATTGGATTGGAAAATTATGTAAACATTGTTAAGGGGGTCTTGATTGTGGTTAACAGGCCAGTAAAATAAGAGTAGGTATAGATAATGATGTATACATTCTCTAGGAGAATTATAAGACATCAATTGTGGTGTACAAGTATTTTTTACATGCATCATATATAAGTCAGTTATGGTCTTCTATGTCCATAATGAGATAGCTCATCCAGATATACTCAAGTCTTTTAGGTGATACACTCTAGTTATAGGTTTCCACTCACCGATAACCATATTGTATAATGAGGAAGGGCTATGTAGAAATCATGCCTATGTTCAGTCCTCTCTTCACCCAATAGCGAGTGATAATGTATTGTTTCTTAAGACATGGTTGAGTGGTAATCTCACACCAAAATTTGACCTGACCTCTCTTCCATTAAAGTTGATACATATCAATATTTTAGAGTATATGGTAGTTTTCACTAGTCTAGAAGATACCAACAGTAAGTTAGTTATGCTATATACATTTAACAATAGAGGAATTCTATTTTAATAATGTGGTATTAACCCCTGGGTGATAGAGGATCTACTAGAGTCTATAAAGAACTACATCATATGGTTAAAACTTATACTACCAAATTATGGTTTAAATATTTAACTATATAACTAGTAGTGGGAGTAATTATTGGATAATTTAGTTCTCAAACTCATGAAAAGGATTATCTACCATAGTTAGATTTTGAGTCCTTGTCTTGGATAGAGTTCTCATCAGATGATGTTAAATCATTCACATAGTGGATGTCCAAGTTTGAGTACATGATAGAGCATATTGGATTTGTGATTTTTTTCTAATAATTCCCTATGGAGTAGTTGGTTAAGATAAGTGATTTTGGAGTAATCCAAATGATGAATCTTTGGGCAGTGGTTGAAATTTCATGCTATTCCACCTAGGCTAGAGTCATTAGATTGAGCCATGAAAGATTGTAAATCTTCCTGGAAGTTCACTCTACATATGGGAGTAAGTTAATTTTCACTTAAAAATTTCTACAATGATATTATAGATATACTTTCCACACTAGAGATGTGGAATGTGGGGATATTCTTGTTATATACCCCAATGTTTTCCCTGATGTCATTGGTGGAGATCATCATGTATTGTTGATGTCCTGAGTTTCATATAGCCTACATAGTGTATTCTTATATTTGAGTGACATGAAATGTTTTCCTTGTTCCATATATATCATATTTGGATCACCTAATAGAACCTCATTCTATATATTGATCATCTAAAAACCTTTCAATCGCGTTGATCATTATCCACTCATCTTTCTGGTGCAGTGAGTTTACCTATAATGAAGGAGGATTCCAATTTATAAGTTCCTTAATAACATATAATGTGATAAATGGTACCAAAATTGGATATTTTTGGTTACTACTATGGGTATCATTTGATACTTGGGAATTTCATGGATGGGGCATGTTTTGTGTATAACATGGAGAAATACCCCTCAGATATAGCTTATAGAGGGGAACCTTTGGATATTTAGTTAGATTACCCTCAATTTGTGAGCATGGGTTTAAGAACTCTATGAGAAGAAAATAAATTTCCCTCCCTAGGAGTATTGGAAAAGTCATATTCATTTTGTAGGGGTGACCTATAGTTTAACCTTAACAAATTTGGTGTATACATAAATCCTTATACCATGAATTATGATTGACATTGTGGAGTTGTAATGTAATTAATTAAACCCATATTTTAGATGATTCACGGGGGATACTATTAGGCCTTTGGTTCTTATGGTATAAAAAATGGGTACATAGAGTAGATTGGGCCTTTTTGAAATACTTATGTGGAGGTTTAAGAGATTATAGTAGTATAGATGTGGTGTAGTTATTATAATTATCTGGAAAAAGAAACATATGTCTAAGAAATGATATAAGCATGTGGGTATTTGTATTTAGGTGGTTGATTCTATCCTAAATGTGGAAAATTTTCTCATATTAGGTTGATGATGGTGTCCAAAAACATTCAATTTTATGTGAAGGATGTTATTTTCAAGATTTTAAAAAGTTATCTTGACTGACTGGAGATTCATAGTTGTAAAATCAGAAGGGATTTCCTTGAAGGTAGAAGGAACATCACCCATTTTCTTAGGTGGAAGAAGATTCTTCCTTCATGAATGTGATGAGTATTGATGTGTAAATTCTATTAAATTACTAATATTTTCTTGTATATTAATTGATGATTCATTCCTAGTGGTTTTGTTTAGACATACGAATACCTTTGAGAACCTATTTTACATGATAGAAAGAATTCACTTAGAGGATTATTGATGGTTATAAATTAGTAAAGTTCTTTATGTAGGAATATAGATAATGGCGTATGATTTTCTAAGTAGCCCCAACCAAATGCTTCTGATTATAGAGGATAGGTTCACCCATTGAGCAGTGGAGCAGTGTTGATCAATTAGATGTGGTATTTTTTGTGATTGGTGTACTTGTTAATAAAATTTATAATAAAACAATAACAACCCCATTATTATAACATCAATTATGGATGTGTGTTAGTGGGATATCTTTAAAATAAGATGGGAAAATATAAGAAATATTACTGTTGAGGATTATTTGGAACTCACATGTTTTCCCAATACTATAATATAGCGATAATGGAGCATATGTGTTTCTAGTAGTTCATAACAAAGGTTGATTAGAGAAATCCTAATAGAATTATGTCCTTACAACTTTTTGTGAAAATTTTATTGGATATTGGTTGATGGACTATTGAATTTGTATGATGTAGATGATTTTGATCTAGGAAAACCATCTATAAATATCATTAAAATGTGGGGATAAGGTCACTTACACTAGGGTCGATCTTGTTGGTGATCATTTGGGGGAGGCAGGCATAGTATTTTGGGATTTAACTTATCCCATTATTTGGAGATAATTATTGAATAAAATGTAGAGGCTGATTAGTTCATTACATGAGTGGAAGTATTCTCCTATTTATTTATGATTTAACATGGACCAAGGCTAATATATTCACATATTAGGGGGGTATGTTGTCCATCACAAGAGGTGATGTAATGTGTTCTCTTATTGATCATATGTTGAAGGTGACGACATTGTGTGTGAGGGTACGTAGATTCTAAAAAAGTTTAATCTCGATACTTGTTATTCTCTAGCTCAATTTATTTAATTCTTGAGGATAAAATGTATTTATGTGTGTAGAATGTAATGTCATAGGTTTTTGACCATAATAAGAGTTAGTATGATTTTTAGTTTTGAAGTCCTAGGGACTTTCCAAGTGGAAAACCGTAATTTTAACTTAGAAAATAATATAAAAAAAGTTTCTAATGGTTATATTGGATCCATAATATGTTGTTTAATCCCAAGTCAATTTGACATGAGAGAGTGTGTGTCATAGATATTTATAAATAATATAATTAGAATATTATTTTATTTTAAGGATCACTGGTAGTAGTTCATAGAAAAGGTTAATGAAACGAATTCTAACAGGTTTACAACATCACAAATTTTCCAACATTTGAATTGGATTATAGTTAAGGGACAGGGGGAGTTGTGTTATGTATATTGGTTTTTCTATGGGAAATCCATATATAATTCTATTTAAATGGTGTAGAGGATGGAACTAAAACTAAGTTTTATCTTTTTGGTGATCTTATGGGGAAGTAAGTAAGAATATTGAGGGATTTATCTTATCTCATAATTTAGGGTAATTATTTAATAAAATGTAAAGGATGAGTAGTTCATGCATTGGGTGGATGCATTATACTTATTATTTAATATTTTAGATTGAAAGAGTAAAATATATTTTTATATGAGGTTGGGGGTATTTTTTTCTTCATAAGTAGTGATGTAATGTGTTATCTTAGTGATCATATCTTGAAGGTGATGCTATTATGTGTTATTATGTAAAGATTCTGAACATGTTTAATACTGAAAATTGTTTCTATTAATCCAAATTTATTTAATTTTTTTGGATTAAAAGTTTTATATTGGTGAGAATGTATTTTTATAGGTTTTTAAACTTGTGGGAGTTAGCATGATTTTGAGTTTTGATCTCCCAGGGCCTTTACATGTGTAAAAAGATAATTTTATTTTAGAAAATGATCTTAAAAATGTTTCTAATGATTTTTTTGGATCTAGAATATGTGGTGTACCCCCAAGTAAATTATACATGAGGGAGATAGTGTCAAATATCATTTGTAATAATATAATAAAAATATTATTTTATTTTAAGGTGCACATGTGTTTTTTAATAAATCACTAATATATCCTAATTGAGGCCTTATATGGGAGAAATGAAACCATTTCTGAGTATGTAACAAAATGTTTAGCCTAAATATTATAGTTTGGTTAGTATATATATTCTCAAGTATTTTTTGTCATGATTATATTAATTAAATAATTTAATAACATAATTAACTATTCTAATTTTTAGTGAAACCATAGGCCACATTTATTTAAAACTCTTTCTACAACCTCTATAGGGTTATAAACATTTTTCATTGAGAAAAGATAAATATTATAGATGATTGGTTGAACATGATGGAAATGATGATACATTGAGGAGATATATTTGATTCCTGATTATGTCTATGGATAAATTTTGATGGCATTGATGTTAATTTTTTTTCAATAATAACATATCAAATCTTTGAAAAATTTCCATTAATGTAGGGATTTTCATGGATTTATCCTTGATTTGGATTTCATTTTCATTTTATATTAGTCCATAAATATATAATATATAATCAATGATCATGATTATGGTTGAATTAGATATTTTTATTTTATTATCATTATTTTTGGGTTGATTATTTTAATATTATTCCTCCCTATCAACTCAGATTCCATTAATGGATGGTGTAAAATCTGAGCAGATCTATTTTTCAATTTGAACTATTCATTTTTTATATATTTATCCCTCCATTATATGTGTTCTCATCATTGGTATTCATTTGGATTGTAATTTGAAAAATTCATAGAGCCCATTTTTTTTTCACAATAAATCATGGGTTCATCAGATTGATGTTGTGAGTATGAAATCTTGGATTGTGGCGTGATAGAGATAAAATGATGAAAAGGGGAATTTAAAGAGGGATCATGTGAAAGTGGGTTCATGATTCAAAAAACATATGAAATTTGGTTATGTGAATAAAAATTCATTTCTCCATTTAGGGATGAAAATAATATGACTTTTGGATGACCACTATTGATTCTCAACATGAATTATGAGAGTTTTTATGTGATCAAGGGAGTTATTGATGGAATGAATTATCGAATCGAAAGAAAATTTATGAGTTTATGTTTATATAAAATTCATGAATACGCATCATGTGTTTCTATGGAACAAACATATTGTAATAGATTTTTATGTGTTCCTAGGGTTTATCTTGGATTTAAGGATCAATTAGTTGTGTGACTAAGTCACACACCATTGTAACCCTACCCATATTGGTTAATGTTTACCCATAGTATATACCTAGGGAACTATGGGGCCCCATAAACCATTTATACTAGGCCATACCCCATGTACCTTCAGAGGTATATGACTCAGCCTATCAGGGTGCATATCGAGCATCCCTATAGACATAAAATGAAATGTTTCACATCTGCATGCCATATATTCTGGATGAGACAAGCCATGTGGGATGGAATAACATGACCAATTTTATATCATGGTAAATCATTTAATGTACATATTGAAAATACTTCCTAATTTTCCATAACCCAATATGTTTGTCATATGTGAGTATTCCCAATATTTATTCCCCAGTAGAGTCAGTGTGTCATCTGGCGAGACTAGAATCTTACAAAGAAGTTTTTATTCCACCAATTTGAGAATATTGTTTAGATAATCTACCTAGTAAATATTTCACCCATATTAATGGGATGATATCATCTCCAAGGTGGTATTTCTGCCTTATATAGAGATTGGGTGTGATAGGTTCCCTCCACTGTGTCATCATTTCACACATTTTCATAGGTCAAGGATTATCTAGAATTATCTAAGGGAATGACCACATGAACTACATGAGAATTCAAAAATGAGAGTTGGCATTAAATATTATGTCTGACTAACTGAGTTTATTGAGATCATATTATTCTACTAAAGAACAATATATGACTATATATAGGTTTATACCTTAACCTCTAGTAATGTGTGATGCCTCATCCAATAAAATATCTTTAGGGATTAATAGACTCTCCTTATTGGATTCTATAAGTGGCATGGATACTGAAACCCTATGTAATTTTGAATTCTATGAGACTTGTGATTCCTCATAGCCTTAGGTGTTTACTTTGATATGTGACACTATAGATGGCTATCAAATTCAGGATTTTTAGAAATTTTAATGTAATGATCATTGGTCGTTATTTATTCAAGGTGGATTTCATGGTTTTTATATTGATGACTAGGATTTAATAGCATCACTCAGTCCTTTAGTGTTTATAAAATCTGGATTACTCTTCTTGACTTCCATTCGAATGCTCCTTAGTTCTGGGAGTCTTGAGATAACTTTTTTTTATTTTTCCATTATTTTCCTCTTCTTGGACACCTCCGTTACCAAGAGTTGAGTAGTTTTTTTTCTTCATTTTCTATTTATGATTTTTATGGTGTCTTACTTGGTATTTTTATTATCAACAAGAACCATCCTTCCTTCCCCTTGTTTTGTGTCATTATAGAAAAAATATAGGTCAAAGATGGATTTTTGAGAGTGAAGATGACATTTATCATATGAAGTTGCCACATGGAAACCTTGGGGGAAGTGGTATTGGCATAGTGTTGGTGGTACTAAGAGCTAATGGTAGTTGTATTTTTTCATGTTTAGAGTCATATTATTGTGAGGGACTCCTCACATAGGATGGGTTTTGGTTTTCCTTTCTAGACACTGTGCATGTTATTTAGCCACTTTTTACTCTTTATTACTCAAACTATTTATCTTTTGGATCTCAGTAGATATCTCATCTACATGTGACATCCAATTCAATTGATCTTTTATATACACCATGATGATATTTATAATATTTATTAGATTGATGATATGTATCTATTATAGTTTGGGTATGATAAAGCTTCTGATGTGGGTGATATTCTAATTTAGTGATAGTGAGTAGCCCATGGCCTATTGTATGTGGGTATGGGGAGTCACATTTAGTATGTCGCTGACCCAAGTGGGGCCCCAATAGGTTAGAATATGACATCAACTATATATTATCCTCACTAAATCTATCCTTTGGCATCTTCAATTAATGAATTTAAAACCATAAATTTGATTATAATAATAATAATTTACACAAAATATAAACATGAACAATTAATACCTGTAGATACCATCGTATCATGGATGTAATTTCCTTAGGAATACTTGTTGTCTGATCTAGAAATAAATAATCTAAAGCATGCCCATGTACAATAATCTATTCATCCTAAGCTTTAATGGTTTACTTCTATTCATATTATTGGGTCTTTAATGTAATATATTTTTTCAATGATGTCAGACCATGACAACTACTAGGACCTAGGGAATGGGAAGTTATTACATTGAATGATTTTAGGAACCATCCAATGAATTGTGATAGGGACGGTCTATCACTAATCATCCCCACATGACTTGGATATTCATTTTCAAAAACCAATGAAGAACATCACTATGGGGAATGATTGATAACCGTGAGGGAGTGGAATCCCATTCTTCCTTAATTTTAGACTACACATTAAAGAATATAAAATAATAATGTGATTATGTAAAATAATGAAATAAATAAATTAGTTTATCCTATGTCTTTGATAAGACTCATTCATATAATCCATGTCAGAATCTATATACACATAAAACTGCATCCCAGTCAATTATAACTGATGAAAAATACACAAAAGCCTGTATTTTTAAAATTGAATATTGAAAATTATCAAATCTTAATAACCTAAAATGGAACACAGATATATTTTATAATAATTTAAATATTATATTTTATGATCTTCTACTTGGGATGATCATTAACACTATGGTGTGTGGGAATATTTATATCTCCATAATCACTATGATTTTCTTTAAAATTTCATAAAAAATGGAGATAAATTACTATGAAATGTAATCTTACCAAGGAAGTAAAAAATTAGCCTAATTAAGAAATTCATAGAAAGATAATATCACATTGTAAAATACCTCAAATCATTCAGTAGAAAACCTATCCATATAATAATTCCATTTCCCTCTAGTTATCCCTTCAGGTACTTCATCATAACTCTTTCGAGTGATTAATTAAATTTAACTAAACTCACTCCATAATATTTACATGAAATCATTCTATTTTTTCAAATTATTATCAAAATTCACTAAATCATGATGGAATCATCCACCATAAAATAGAAAACCACCTTTAAATTAGAAATGTAAAAATTATTTGAACAATAACAATTATAGTAATATGAAATTAATAAATAGGTTTCTAATATTTATTTTCATTTATGATTATTTTATTATTAAATATCTCATTCTTCTAGTTTATTGGAACATGACTCAAATCATGATATTTAATGGGGAGGTTCATCAACTCAGTTTCAAGATAACCAAAAAAATACTTAAAAATTCCTATTGTATTAGCGGTAGGAACCCTGATATTTTCAAACAACACAAAACCCGTTAAATTCTTAAAAAATCATTTGTTTAGATTATTATTTGTTTTAAATGATTATTTTTATATGTAATGCAAACATATTGATTCTGAATCTTTCTCTAGGGTGTTCCCATACATCCTAACACTAGTTATGCATGCTGATTATTTTATTTACCCTTATTCTTACATTTGAAAGTTAGGTGGGTTTCATCAATTTCAATGGAAATGTCTGCACCAAGATAAAAATGGGATGATGGGTTTTCAGTTTATCGTTCGATGGATTCCTCCATGGGCCTGTTCTCTTAGTCTAGGTATCCCTCATAGAGTCTAGTAATTCTTGTGAAACTAATTCACAATACCATATCTTTGTGGGAACTGATTAATTACACTACTTTTTTCTTGATATTGTTTCTGTCTGGGAAGGGTAACGACTTTTGGATAAAGGATTAATCTTTTTTGGAATCACTAAAATGTATAGACATTGGGAAAATTTTTCGCCTATATTCTTCCACTTAGGTGGGTATCTCATGGAGGCTTCTTATGCATGGATCCCGAGGCTTCTTGTGTCGATCATGAGGTAGAAACGATATGGGAATGAATCTTCCAAGTCTTTCACATCAAGGATACCTTGTTTTTTATGAGGTAGATGATAATTTGGGAGCATAAATTTCAAGGATTTCAACTCATGCATATCATGTCATGACCAAGGTATGTATTTGGGGTCAGGTCACAAGTTTAACATTTTTGGAGAAGGATCAAAACTTTTGGTTGAGACAGATTGGGGAACGAGTTTAATGTTTTGTAGAGATGGAATGAATAGATCTTTAAACTCCACGAAGGTGGATATGGGAGGTGTGTCCCACAAATGGAATATGTGACACATTGAATGCTTACTAATGGATTGATTAAAAACACCCTATAGAAGTGGATCCAGAAGCTGTGTCCCATAAGTGGTTGATTTCATGCTATGAAGGTTTACCAATGGATGGATAAGAATTTCCTATGGAGGTAGATCTAGGAGGTGTGTCCCATAAAGGGAAGATGTCACACCATGATCAAGACACACCATCATTGTGGACCAAGGATGGTGCATCCCTTGGAAATAATACAATGAGTTTAATATGGATGGGATTGAACCTTAGGGAGGCATCCTATATACCCTATTTAGAATATTGGGATCAAAGCCCACATAGTTTGATGTCTTATTTTATGGTCATATGAAAATACCAATCCATGTAGTTTAATGTCATGTGTTAATCATGACCATATCATTAAAGGAGAATCGATGAGAAATGATATGAGGATTATGTGTGGAAGCATCCCTTTTCAAGAGGATTATACTTGTTTAGAATCAGTGTGTGGATTATGCATTGAGATACCCAATGGACCTGGAGGAGATATGGTCTCCAAAGTGAGGGGTATGATATTACTAGGGACGTGGCATGAAGAACATTGGACAGATGTGGATGCTAGGTTTGGATCTCAGGAATGATTCCTATGTATCACAGTTAGTTAAAAATCATATCCCATGTAGTTTGGAATAGTTGAGTCTTAAAACTAGGGGGAATTAGAACATGATATTAGAGATGATACTAGATATTAGGCCCATATAAGTTGTGATTTTTTTTGGTTTTGATGATCTCTAATAACATCTCATCCCACATGATTCATGCTCAATGTGAGAAAAAAGAGGAATCAGTAGATCTGAAGCTCATGTCATAAAAAAAGCACCAATGAGATATAATGTGAGGCTTAAATGTCAAATATTCCCAAGCAGGATATCATTTCATGTGAGGGTATGGGGTTTTGGGACCATCCCATGCCACTTATACACATATCATCATGTGCTTGTTATATAGAGTAATCTATATTTAAATGTTAGTGTTTAGGGCGTTTGGACTAGGAAGTTTTAGGTAATGTAGCATGGACATGTGGGGTTAATTCCTCACACCATGGGATTAAATTACTACAAATCATGTGACTCTGGGTGGGGCATAGCTTTGGAAATTACAAGGTTCATTGATGGAGAGGAGTATCCAGTGACGAGGTCTAAATTTGTGTGCATATGCTGAGAAGCAGAAGGTGTTAGTGTAAACATGACTAGAAGAGAAAGGTAGGAGGTTGGCTTGTTCCACAATCAGAGTGATGTGGGAAGACATAGGAGAGGGCGTAATAAGTCACACAGGGACTCGATGTGCAGGTGGTATGGCCTTAGATGGGTGTGGGGACCCTGGTCAGTCAACCTTCATTAAGAAAGGTCAATAGAAGGGAGTTACCATAGAGAGTACCATGGGAAAAGTTTCAAAAATAATAGGGCCTCACCAAGAGGTTATTTTGATAGCTCATGTGATTTTTATAGGCCATGGGCTTCTATAATGAGTATAATTTGCAAAACTAGGTGCCATGACCTCTTGATGAAGTCCTGGTTCATTAGAAGAGTGCTTCACGAAATCTTAATGATCCACAATTCCTTAAATTCACCATGGTTCCTTATTCATTATTGGAGGGTGTAAGAACTCATAAAAGGAATATACCTCAGGGTAGAGGATTTATAGAGCACATGAACGAGGGTTTCTTGATGCTAGGATAACTTGGATAGTCCATATTTTCTTTGTTCCTTGAAGCTCAGGAGGTTCATGAATTGGGAGAAATTCATATGGAAAGAGGTTGGGTAACCATCTATAAATTATTAGAATGAGGGGGTTATTTATAGGTTAAGGGGTTTCATGAATATTTTAAGTAGTTTGTGAATAATTAATGGGAATCATGAATATGTGTAGATTTTTCAGACTTATGAAGACACTTCAATGCTTTGGGGGCACACGATGTTCTTAGAGACTTTGAAACTCACTACAAGGTGGGTTACCATAAAACCTTCACATGTTTGTGAAGGAAAAATGTTTCCAAGGTGATATACAAGCTCCAAATATTCATGATTCATCAGGGATTCATGAAATAGACTCTTTTAGTGGTATTTTGGTCTATTTGAGGTCAAATTCACTTTAAACCATCCATATCATCCTTAACTATTCTCATAGTACACATATTTCGGTATCAAAAAAATCCCCCACAATAGAGTGGGAGAAGATAGGGAAAATGTGGTTCAAATTATAAGGGATAATCCTTGAAAATTGAAAATAAACTCCCTTTTGTGATGATCATTCAAGGGGATAACTCATAAGGAATATTCATGATGGTCTCTAATGTGAAGACCATCACGAAGCTTAGGCCAACCATACACCTATAAATAGTAGTATGGGACCTGAAACACACCAAAACATCATGAAAAAAATACCTTTCTCTCATTTTTCAATTCTATTCATTTCTATGAATTCTATCTGTGAATGCTACTTTAGTTAATCAGACAGCTGAACCATTGTTCTGTGAATTATGCTTAACAAACTGGACACCGAAAACTTAACTTTTGAAAAGAGATCCCCTTGAACCCAATATAATTGAACCGAATTCATGAAAAACCTTCATGAAAAAAAACTCATAAGGCACTTAAGTCTTGAATCCATTTAGCTACTTAGGGAGACAACACTAATGTTTTTTGAGAGGGAAGAATTGGATGATAATACCATGATTGGGGAGAGTGTACAATGTTCCTAGAAACAAAAATCATTGATCTGAATTATAATAGAGTATCTGAAGGAATATCATCTATGAAATAGGCTAATAATCTATGAATTTAGACGGAGAGATGAAGTCATCATTCCAACACTGACCAAGGATGAGACATTTTACTGGTTTCGGGGTGCATTGGGGCAATACCAGTGGCGTCCATTTATTGTAGGCCATATCTAGAAATACCATGCACCACTTATATCACACCTTTTCTACAACCACATTGACATCATTGATGGTGAGAATATAAAGGATGAGGAATCTTCATGTCAGTATCAGACAATCATCGAGGCGAGTTTGGGGGATCCACTCAAGGGATGGAATGATAATTAGGATTTGTGATGGGGAGACAACTTTATGGATGACTAGGCTTGGGCCTACATGGAGTGCACATCAGGCACTATATTGAAAGTAGATATGAATAAGGTAAGATTTATTAAGTATAATGGGATCCAAAATTTCATTTCTACCACCCACAGAAGATAATGATGAAGCTGTTAGGAAGATGGTCACCAGGTACTAATACATTCCATTTTTATCATTAGGAAGATGACATTAGCCTATGGGACCTTCTTGATATCACTGATATCTAGATTTTGGGGGATATGTATTATGATTTCCTTCCAATGGAGAGTGTATGGGGGGAACAAGATCATTTTATGACCTTACTGAAGGCACTGCTTCATCTAGTGCAGTGCACCAGCAAAGAGAAGCCTAGGACATGAGATGCTCATTTTAAAAAATGGTTCAAATACATTTTGAATAAACTAGGACCAGGACCAAGTTAGGTAGAAAATTCAGTAGAGAAACTACCAATGAGACCAAATTAATTTCCTAGGGGATATCAATGAGGCAAGGATGGCTCCCACTGGAGGATCATAGAATAATTCCAGTCAAATTTGTGAGGATACAATGTCAAGACAGTGGCTCAACCTATAGTTAGACTGGCATGGTTAATCAAAACATTTATCTATGGATGGATGCTTCTAGTGAGGGTTTCACACATGGGGATGTGGACGAGCACCTTCATATTGGCAGCATTGATGGAGACATGGAGGTGTGTGATTTTGGATATCTCATTGATGGATAAATTATAAAAGGTACATCTTTACATCAATAAAGGGATATTACCACTACATGTGTGTGGGCCATTTTACTTTCTATGTAAATGGGTGGATACACACATGGAAGGTTATAAGTACCCAAACCCTATTTCCCACTACAAAAAATTTCTGGCCGGCAATCCTAAATATCACGAGAAGTAACCCATTCATGTTGGGTATGGTGGAAGTGTTGCAGAGGTTTAGAGAAGAAGAGAATTTCATAATTCACTGAGTCCCCCTACCGACGAGGGTGGTGGCCAATGAAGACACATGTAATGTGGAATATAGATTGTACCTTATGGCCTTTTAAGGTAGGATACTAATAGAAAGAGTATACTTTGAGTTGGTTTTTGAACCAACAATATAGATTGGTTTTTAATATAGTTTAGGTGTATGTAGATATTGACTCTAAAAGAGTAATTAATGGTTCATCATGAGTTTAATCCTTCAGTGATAAGGAATATTTGATGAATGTTCATGTGTGAGGATAGAACAATGTATAAAGAGTCACCACCATCAACTCCTATTTATAGTCCAATCATGAGTATGTGCGTAGTTGGGTGAGCACATATCCTAAGGTTATGCTTAGGCACTAGGCCACCAGATCAAATGAATGAGTGGTCCCTCAACTATAGGGAAGGAAAAAATGGTGGCAAGAATATGTTGTTATGGAAGACCTGTCTAGGTGGGCATGGTATCATCAGTGGGTCTAGTAGTTTATAGGCCTAGACAAGCAAGAGGCGAAGGGAGATGAGTATTAGTACCAGACCAAACACTCTTAGACACGAGAACATGGGAAGAAGGGGAACCATTTGTGGAAAACCCAAGGAAATTTTTTCCAAGATCCTGGGAAGTAGTTATGCTACATGAACATTACAAGTGATTCCATATTTCCCAAATATTGGGACAATTGGTATGCCTATATGCAGTTCACCAATTTTGGTGAAATGTGGTACATATCCATAGGCATAGGATGAATCTCACCAATATTATTCATGCAAAGGATGGATTCATTGTATCTTAGGATGAGGTGGATTGATATATGGTTAATCTGGTAGAATTGGTGTATTCTTAGATCATTTTTCGTTTGTTGACAGAACATGTGAAGGTGTTTATGGACAAGACCTCTCCCCCGAAACTGTCACTAACTAAACAGGCTATGCATGATCCTTTTCTTGAGGAGTTAGATGATTCTTAGGGAATAAAAACATATCGAGGCTATCCTAAAAAGTAGGGTGATTAAATCTCAACCCATGAATGGGAGAATGTGGGGACCCTTACTAATGTTACGACTATAAGAATTCAACCACAGCTGCCCACAACTAGGGAAACGATTGTAGAAGGAACCCCACCCTGGGGATACTTGTGAATCTTCTGGAACTTCTCATTGGAGTATAAAATTCAGGTTTGTCTATTCCTCCACTATATATTTGATCCATTTCTTTTCCTTCATATTATTGACTATTTTTTTTGAATGACAGTTTGAATGGAACTAGAGACTCAACCACCAGCACCAACACTCTCATTAACTATTCTTGTGGCTGAGGTGGTGATAGTAAATGATGGTCTCCTAGAAGAGATGGACTGAGAGGTTGTGGCGGTATGACCAAATACAAATGTTCTATTTTAGGAAAAAAATGACATGATATCTTCAATGAAGGGGATTGAGATAGGTTCCCCAATTGGGCTATATGAAAGAGTTGTGTTGGATGAGCCTATGATAGTTAAACCACCCGAAGTGACCATTAGAGAAAAAGTTGGAATTGAAGAGGTGGAAAATGTGTAGAGGGATGAATTAGTTGGGGAGGTAGCATCAGATGTGCCTGCCCAAAACTTTCTAGTGGCTATAGCTATGGAATCTAGAGATAAAAGTGAACTACCAACAATGGTTGACAAAGGAGTTGGGGTAGTTGTGTGAAACTTAATAGCACCACAAGGGGAAATAAAGTATTCTTCCACTGATGAAGTGGTTGGAGAGGTAATATTCTATGGGATATATATATAACCACTAACATTAGAATAATTACACCCAGAGGATCATTCCAATAACATATTGGTAGTATTTCCTCCATATGAGCCTACACCACCTGAATATTTTAAAGATTCCAGCTCGGAGGCTGCTGAGGAGAACTAGATCACTTGCCACAGGGAATGGATGTATGTGTAGAATTTCATCACCCATACCCGAATAGATGGACTACCATAATGGGATGGACATCTATGCCATTGTTTAGCTATCCTAGAAATAAGTGGGGTGAATTACATCAGCCTTCATTTTTTGTACTAGATTTTTTTCAAGAAGGCATATGCATAATGGAAGGATCCTGATGTTGCCTAGAATAAGCACAAATCAAAGGGATCCCAAGTGATTTAGAAATATGAAGAAGTAATTTCCCATATGGGGGGACTAGAAAATGATCATGAAATGATTGATATTACTCATCCTAATATCATTAGTAGCCCGAGGTCTCAACTAGAAGTGGTCTAGGCTGAAGAGGTAGAGGCCAAGAAAAAATAAGTTGAGTTTTAGGCTGAGCATGACTAACCATAGATAAGGGTTTAATATGTATACTCCATGGAAGATTAAGATAAAGAAGACCTAAAGACATGACAATGAATCCTGGAGGCCAAAAAGAAAATTATGGCTAATCTTGAGCACTCAATCACTAGAGAAGATATATAGAGGCAAAAGTATTTACAGAGGAGATTCTCCAATATACGGATAACACTCTCAAACATTCATATTATTCATTTCCTCATTCTTTGAACATTTTTCTTACTTTATTATTAATCTCCAATAAAATTTATGAAATAACTGATGACTAATTTCTAAGATAATATTTCCCACCATAGGTGTGAGAAATAAGGGTTGACCATGTGATTTCCCAGATGTGTGAGTGTTTGATATTCATCAAACACTCAGGGTCCATTATTATTGAATGACCATTGAGGGAACTTGAGATGAGATATTCTATGTAAGGAGAACTGGGATCTCTAAAAATATGACATGCTTTTCTAGAATTATATAGTGCATGAGTAGGGTTACTCTAGGGGAATTGAATTATACGAGAATAAAGGTGAACGGGGAGTTTGATTCAGATTTCCAAAAATATGTAATACAAGGAGAGTTATATGGTGGTAAAATATAACTTATGACTATGTTTGAAATGTAGAATATATAACGCCATATGTGAATAGGAAAAAAATGAGGGTTAACCATTGACCATGTTTGAAACACAAAACCTATCTCGAAATGTCATCCAAAATCTTTCGAGGTGTTGGCCCATAATGATAGGTGGGCCTTGTCAAGAAACCATGATGTTAAGGGGTAACTTTAGACAAGGAGGAGGATGTGAAACTAAATAAGGTGCATGGAAAGAATGTAAATGAAGTGATATACTATTAAAAAATATTACAACACACTTGGAACTATTATAACATGTATTATAGCATATTGGTGTAGTAATATTAGCTTGATAAAAAGTCAAAATAATCTTCTTGGGGAGTGTTATCTCAGATGTTGAGAAAAAAATGAAAATGGAAATGATTCAGTAGATGCCCAACACAAATAGAGGGGAATTTTTAGTTGAGGGACTAGGATTATTTGTAGCTTTACATCATAAAATTTGGATGATAGGATTGATGTTTAACATCATATGATGATGACTGTTCATGACATAGTTTGACATTGGGTGATTAGGGCACATCTCACAGTTTAATGTCATATGACCAAGACATTGAATATATTTTTAGGTCACATGGCTTGGACCGTAAAAAATATTTTAATTTCATGTCGCATAGACCATTATTCTTAGTTTAAGGGCATAAATTTTGGACCATGGGAAACATTTTAGATTCATGTTTGTTAGAAAAAGGAAAATCAGTTTAGAGTCTTAATGTGTGGATTGTAAAAATGTGTTTTCCAAAAGAATGATTGTGTGGAATGAAAAATGTAAAAACCAACATGAATGATCCCAGGAGGTCATGCACCACACAAGTATTAGGGGAAAGCATCATGTCATTTATTTTAATAATTATTGGACTTTGAAAAAGGGAGAAATTATTTTAACCTCACATTTACTGGACCGATTCTGGCTCTATGAGCACCTTTGTGGTACAGAGGGAGTGAATACCTAACATGAATTATTCCAAAGGGTCTCACGCACCAAAAATTGGGCCGTAGGGCTAAAGGGTTTATGATTTTATGATTGTGCCTGGATATGAGAAGTTCGAGAATCACTAAATATCTTAGGAGGATGGTAATTATAAGGACCTGAACTTAAACATAACTTATTCTAGGGACTTTTGATTAGAATTTATTTTCATTCATTCCCAATGATATTTTAGTTATAGAGTTTTAGAGAATTAGAAAAAAATATTACATAAAATTTAAATATTACAAAGTATATAAGTCTACACACCATCCATTTTTTATAAAATAAAAACTATTAAAATGAAACCTGGTTTCATTTCAATAAAAATATTTAAATACTTTAACCATAGCATCTTATTTGTCCTTACCTATCTTACGACCAGTGAAAAGCATTAAAAAACATGGGATAATCCCAAAAATCATAGTACGAGAGAACAAGGGAAAACATTTACATGTGATCTTGAGAGATATAAATCAGAACATGAGGACTTTCATAAAGGCATGAGAAAGTGTAATATCATAACAATAAGAACTTGGATCATAACATGAAAATGTGGCTACAACATCTAATTTATAAATTCATAAGAATATAACCAAGTTCTATCCCAATGGTGTCATATGACCAAGGTACATCCCCAATGTTTCATAAAAATTACCAAGGTTATTCACCAAGGTATTGTAAAAATAACCATTGTTATTCATCAAGGTATCATAAAAATTACCAAGGTTATTTACCAAGGTGTTATAAAACTTTTCATCTCTAGAGATTAATTTATTTACACAATAAATTGGATAAATTTCAGGGCACACCATTAATATGTATTTATTTTCATTTTATCCACATAGATCATAATAAAACATTTTATAAATAACCCAAATAAAATAAAATGAATGAGTTTTATATCAAAATCGTGATGTTTAAAAAAGTGATTAAAAACATGATCATTATGTCATTTATAACCCATGAGAATGGAATGAGGGTTTTATGTATGTTAATTCTAGAATCAAATATATAATTTTTAAATATTTATTAATACCCATGTAAATGAATTTGGTTTGGGTATTCACATAAATAAAGTAAGATAATTTCTTGAGGAAAAGAGAGAGATTTTTAGATGAACATTCTGCAGCATAACAGTTATGCAACATGGTTTTAAAAAACATTAAAAAGAGAGGGGACATGGGTATAAAATTCATAAATGACTCATAATAAATTATAGGTATAGAATAAAATGGAAATAATAATGTGGTATGTAAATTTAAAAGACATACGATATAAAATAGTACTTGAATAGAAAAGAGAAGTGTAGAATTCCCTTACCACATAAGAAACACTTAAATACATATAATAATGGAATTAAATTATAAAAAAATTAAATATCCTGATAATATAATAATTCATGATATAATGAGTAAAATCTTTGAATATACAACTTATAAGAAAATAAAGGTGCATAACATCAAGATATGCCCCAAATAAAGGAGATTGAGATGAAGTCCCTTACCTTGAGTCTGACTTGTCTCGTTCATTATTTATATTCATGAATAATAAACATAAGTAAATTTATAATTGTTTTATTACCTTTTCAAGTTTTTATTCATTTTATATCACTTATTACCATGTTATAAGAAATACTTACTGATTTAAGTTGATATCATATGTTTTGTCGATATTTAATACTTGAGTCAAATATAAAATTGTTATGATTAAAAATTGTCCATGCGGTCATAAGTACATAATATCCAGAATGATATTAATGATTTAAGTAACATATAAATATCACACATATATATATATATTTATAATAATCCATAATATTTGGAGATAATAAATGAAATGTATCCTTCATGAAGATGGTAGGTCGTACGCACGCATGAACGCTACTTTATTTTCTTTGTCATATTAAAATAATGAAAAATAATTGATACACATGTATATTATAATTCCATTATAATATATATATGTTATTTATGTAACATATTTTCATTAATTCTATCCATTATAAATTCCATGTATAGAAGGAATGGGTCATATCATTTTGATGGGGTGGTAGTCCACACTTCCTCAAATGGAGTTATCATATTTATACAACATGAAAAGCATAAAGATATTTTATAAATAAAAATTAAAGAAGAATAGAGATAATATAAATAAAATATATATCATAAATAAATAAATTTAAATCATAATGTCCACCATTAGAAGTTGTAGGATAAAATTGAACAATCATTATTTCATGTGGTAGAAGTTCACCGTACACAGAAACAATATGTTCTAAATCCATTAGACAGAAGAGTGTGTATGTTTCGGTCTAAATATTAGCATAAAAAAATATGAGTATATCTAATTTTCTGGTTTTGTTTTAAAATAATGGAATAAATAGAGTTTAGTGGGTTGGAGAAGGAAAATAAAGGAAAGGATCTTGAGAGAAGACGTTAACTCTAAATCGGGTAACTCCTTTTGATTTAAGACAAAAGGATTTATTGAGTTTTCTTATTCCCAAAGAAAGGATTCTTGGAGGAAGGTAGGTATATTGGGAGTTTATGTGATCAAGGTGTTGGAGATTCAAGGGGATTTGGAGGTGTGTGGAAGTGGGTAGAGGTGGTGTCCTTTTATAAGGGGGAAGAGGTGCAATTTAGAAAAGTCTTGAAATATTATTTTATTATAAATTGATTGTTGAATTATAATACACTAGTAGAAAAATGGTTTTTAACGTCATTAGTTTGATGTCAGTTTCATATAAACCAACGTAATATATTTTTATGAATATTTTTTGGCATCAGTTTTTTTAAAAACCAACACCAAAAAGAAAAAAAAATAGTTTGGGCATTGGTTTATTTAAAAACCGAGAGGAAAAATTTAAAAAATATATTTTTGGCATC
This sequence comes from Viscum album, assembly GCA_963277665.1. Lineage (NCBI taxonomy): Eukaryota > Viridiplantae > Streptophyta > Magnoliopsida > Santalales > Viscaceae > Viscum > Viscum album. The sequence goes on along the minus strand of OY728120.1, from coordinate 451,415,514 downwards.
AGTTTTTACAAAAACTGACGCCAAAAATATATTTTCTTACTAAGTTTTATATTATTTCCTAAGCATCAATTTGACAGTTCGTGGAGTAAAAATGGAGTTATGGATTAACAATTATGGTTGTCAGAAGTTGATCTTCTCTAATAGAAGTCTCAAAGAAGTCCATATTTCAAAGACCATATCTTATAATCCGTAACTTTGTTTTATCTCCACGACTAGTAAAATAGAAGATTAAAAAATTATCTAAAACATTGTAATTTTTTTTTTCATTTTTGGCATCGATTTTGAAACAAAACGACATGAAAAAGTTTTTTGTTTTAAATTTTTGCATCGGTTTTTAAAAAAACTGATGGGAAAAATATATATATTTTTTACTTTTTCACGTCATTTTATTTGAAAAATGACAAAAAAAAGGATATCTATTGTAATTTTGGCATCGATTTTCTAGAAAACTGACGCCAAAGAGTATTCTCCAATACGCAGGATCAAAATTTCAATTTTTTCACAACGCACGTTTAACTTTTTAAAATTCCTCCTATATTTCCATACAACGTTATCAAAAATATTTTCATTTACTATATATAAATCCATTTTATCCTCTATTAAAAATTTTCATCCTCTTAAATTCAATCAAGTCTGCAACACAGATTCAATTGTTAATTTAAAATGGTACGTATTCTAATCATTTATTTTCATTGTTACTCTTTTCCATCATTTCAAAATAGCTCTATTAGCTTGCTTATAGAGATGATTTATTATTATTGTTAAGGTTAAAATATAGAACATTCGAATGAGATTTACCAACTTTGGTGTAAATTTAATTATCGATCACCATTTTCATTTGTTGTATGCAATTTTAATTTATGTTTATGAAAATTTATTTGAAACGAGTTGTACCAATCGAAACATTGACAAGTCCAACTTCCGACGACCATAAATTTCGACCCGTAACTCTGTTTTTTCTCCATAACCTATCAAATTGAAGCTTAAGAAATGATATAAAACATGGAAGAAGAAATATTTAATATTAGGGACCTATTTTTGTAAAAACCGACACCAAAAATATATATATATTTTTCATTTATGGAGTCAGTTTTTTTAAAAAACCCACACTGAAACTATTTTTTTAACATTTTGGCGGTGGTTTTTAAGTAAACTGATGCAAAAAATGACACAGATTGATTTTTTTGGCATCATTTTTTTACAAAACCGATGCTAAAAAACAAATGTAATTCATTTTTGGCATTGATTTTAAAAAACCGATGTACAAAGTCACATTTTTTACATCAGCAACTTCAATGTCTGTTAAAAACCGACGCCAAAGTTAAAAAAACCGTTGTTAAAGACTATTCTTCTTCTAGTGATAGTTACAATGTAATAAATTTGAGGATAATATGATAATGGGTTGAAATACTCTCAACCAATAAGTTTTAGACAAGTTTAGGTCACAAAATTAACCTTATCTTTTAGCTTGAACCCTTAGTTAAAACATTAACTCTTATCATGTCTTCTTGTATTTTCATAATATATAGTTACTATAGTTACTATAAAATAAAATTAAAACCTAAATTTGATAATTAAGGACATATGTAACATTATATATGTCATTTTTCCGAAGATTAGATTTTTAGGACTATTATATCATTTAAAAAATAGTTTTTTTAAAAACTCATTTATGTCAATTTTAAAACTATTTAGTAATTTATTTTTGTTAAGGTAATAAAAACTTGATTCCTTAGGAAAAAGGAATTAAATAATAAATCACTTGTCAATTTCATCAAAAAAATTCGTGGATGGCATAAAAATTTTCAAATTACATTATTTTAATATTTATAATATCATTTATTTTAATCTTTCATTAATAAGGTAATCACTGCATCATCATTGTGTCATAAATAAATTTATTTATTTAATGTATAAAAATTATAAACAAAATACCATGATATAGAAAATATTTTTACCTTTCTAATTATTATTTATATTCTAAGAGATCATTTATATAAACCAAATTAAAATTGTTTTAGTTAGGAGATACATGATTATGTTATATTTCCCTTTCCTTTGAAATAAATATTATGAAAGGTCATTATCAAACCTAAGTGGCTCCATGAGGTCCTAAAATTGACCCAAGGATGACCATGGTCAGCCATATGTCATTCAATTGCATTAGGACATGTGTTTGGGTAGTTTTATATTATTATAATATTATTTTTTACCCTTATTTATCTGAATTACTCTTTAACCATGGTAAATAAAAATAATTATTGAAGTTACTATTCATAATGTCCCAAAACAAGAGGTACCCATTTAAAAAATTTGGGGCTTATGATTAAAAATATGAAATACATATTTCTAAATTCAAAACACAAAATTTGTAGTAATTAATTTAATATTAATTCCCATTGCCAAAAACAGAAAGTGGGTTTTTAAGAAGTTAAAACTATAAAAATATTAACATGTTTCTATATTCAATTTAAATGTGAAATTACATACAATGAACATAATTGGATTAAATTATAAAAAATTAACCCAATTAAACTTTGAAACCAATTAAAAGGACAATATAACTATATAAATAAATTATAGAAAAAGTAGTTTTGAATAAAAATGTATTATTTTTCACTATTCATAAAATATTGATTTTATTAGAAAAATTAAAAATTTCAACTTAAATAAATTTTGATGTCCCTCTTTTAAATAAATTTTTTATTTTATCAAATATAATTTATAAAACTGATAAAAAATATTTTTTAAAAAAATTTCCCCATCAAAAGGAGGTAAAACAACCTTTTAAAAATATTGGAGTATTTTATATTTAAAATTGGATCCATTCTCATTTTAAGCCTCTAAAATTCATTGGATAATGTAAAAACATTTTAATAATATGTAAAAACATAATGTAGTTAATTCTATTCATTCCCCCCAAATACAACGACTAGGCATTAACTACCATTTAAAATAATAATATTATTTTTGTATTATTTTTTAGTATAACTCAGTATTTTGTGCAACGTAAAATTTTATAGAAACCCATTTTTTCATTTCAAGTATGATATCATACATTGTATCCTCTCTAAAGTAAAATTAATATTAAATTCAAAAATATTAATTGATATAAAAATGTATTATTCTATAAATACATGGGATGTTACATCATTCCCCCCTTTTGAAAATTACGTCCTCATAATTTTAAAATTGGGATTAAAAACTTCATTGAAAATACCATATTGGTAAAATAGTTAATAAAAATATCACTATAAAATAATTAATGGTAATTATAAAGGTCACCCGAGAGAACACATACAGGTATTCTATGTAGGAAAACATGGATATAGAAGAAAAAGTAACCATCTTGTTTTGATGGAGAGTGATAGAAAACATGATCAGGAGAAAGTCAAGAACCAAAAAACCATAAACCTGTGATGGGTTAAGCAGTATATGATTTCCTAGTAGGAAAAGTAAATAGAAAATGTTTTTTTGTCTGAAGGTACTTCTCATAATTTTGAGTAATTTATTTACGAGTGTGACTAAGAACATAAGGAAACATACTTACTTATCATGTAAAGTTTCATCCTTTAATTAATTTCTACAATAAACTCATCTTTTCTAAAAATAATGATTATTCAAGATGGCTTCATCACACTTGAATTACTATAATAAAATTCTAGAGATTAACATAAACCACATAAGATTAACTACCTATTCATCTTGTCTTGAAGCATTAACCAAAACCAAAACTTTTAGTAAAAGATCATATAATCCCCCAAATGAATAATCCTTTATAAGGAGAAGTACTAATTTTAATATCCAAAATTCAATAGTAATACCCAAGTTCTACATAGACCATTCCACAAATAAATGTCCTTAAAATTCCTCAAAATATTCCAAACTAAGATTGAAACCCAAAATTCAGGAGGATCTAATCACATAATCTTCCGAGATAAATTTTAACATTTATCTCCAAATAACATCAACCACTCTTAATGTCTCATACCAAAAATTAATTAACATAATCACATGTTCTCCAAGATAGGATAATAAATTCCTAATTACCATAATTCCATAATTAAATATTTCAACCTTTAATCCTCAAATTAAACTCCATATTATTCTATTTACCTTAATCATATAATGTCCCCAAAATAGTAGAAATCTTCCAAAATAACATTTATCACTTAATCCCCAAATAATTTTCCAATCCCATGGTTATCTATTCAATAAAATATATGTCTCAAAAATAAAATTATTATTATTTCATCAAATAATTTAACTAAAAATAATGAAATCATACTGACCAGGGACTTCATGTAGGTCAGTGGTAGGCCATAAAGGCTTATCATGCTTCGGTTGTGGGTTAATTCCTGTAGCCTTGTCTGGCATGATGAGTTTTCACACGGTCTGTGTGTTGTCCCTTTTTCTAAAACTATATAATTCTTATAAAATTCTAAAAATATGATAACATACTAAAAAATAACCATATTATGTTTTAACCACAATCTTTATCTCATACCTTTTATTTGACATTCAAAATGTAATAACTCAGAACTACATGAAAAAAATAAATGTCTCCAAAAATTCTGTTAATCACGTTGAAATTTTATAACATAATCCTCAAAAGTTTTTCTAAGAAAAAAATTAGGATCATACATAAACTTATAAACCCATTAGAAGATATCCTAATCTCAAAAGTTGTCTAAACCCTGCTGTGATACAAACTATAAGGACCTGAACTTAAACATAACTTAATATAGTGACTTTGGACTAGAATTTATTTTCATTCATTCCCAAATATCTTTTAGGTATAGAGTTTTAGGGAATTAGGAAAAAATATTACATAAACTTCCAATATTATAAAGTATATAAGTCTGCATGCCATCCATTGTTTTTATAAAACAAAAACTATTAAAATAAAACATGGTTTCTTTTCAAGACAAATATTCAAATACTTTCATCATAACATATTCATTGTCCTTGCTAATATTAAGACTTGTGAAAAACATTTAAAAACATGGGTTGAGAATAAAAATATCAGTAAGGTTAAAAATGGGAAAAAATTTAAATGTGATCTTGAGAGATATAAATTAGAAGATGAGGACTTTCATAAAGGCATGAGAAAGAGGAATATCATAACAATAAAAATTTGGATCATAACTTGAAAATGTGGCTACAAAATTTAATTCAAACATTCATAAGAATATCAATAAGTTCCATCCACAAGATTTCATATCACCAAGTCACATACCAAAGGTTTCATAAAAATTACCAAGTTTATTCACCAAGGTATCATAAAAATTACCAAGGTTATTCACGAAGGTATCGTAAAAATTACTAAGGTCATTCACTAAGGCATCATAAAACTTGTCATCTATAGAGATTAATTTATTTACCCAGTGCATTGGAGAGATATTAGTGTAAACCCTTAATATGTATTTATTTTAATGTGATACACAGAGATCATAATCTAACATTTAATAAATAACCCAAAGAGATTAAATGAAATGGGTTTCATATCAAAATCTCAACGTTTTAAAAAGTGCTTAAAAACATGATCATTATGTCATTTATAATGAATGGAAAGGGAATGAGGGTTTTATATATGTAAATTTCAGAATAAAATATATCATTTTTACATGTTTATAAATATCCCATGAAATGAAATAGGTTTGGGTGTTCACATAAATAAAATAAGATAATTTCTTGAGAAAAAGAGAGAGATTTGGAGACGAAAATTCTGCAGCATAATGACTATGCAACATGGTTTTAGAAAACATTAAAAAGAGTTTATAAAGGTGTATCACATTCATAAAGGTATCTTAATAAAGTATAGGGACATAATAAAATGTAAATAATAACTTTTTATGGAAATTTGAAAGACATAACACATAAAAGAGAACTTGAAATGAAAAGAGAAGTGGAGAATTCCCTTACCACCTGAGAAACACTTGAATATATATCATTAAGAAATTACATTATAAAAATATTTAAAAATCATTATAATATACTAATTAATTTTATAATGAGTCAAAGAGTTTTATATAAACCTTATATGAAAATAAATGTGCATAACATCAAGATATGCCCCAAAGAAAGGAGATTGCGATGAAGTCCATTACCTTGAGTCTGACTTGTCACGTTCATTATTTATATTCCTGAATAATAAAATTAAGTTAATTTATAATTGTTTGATAAAAATTTTCATGTTTTTATTAATTTTATATCACTTATTACCATGTTATAACAATTACTTAATTATTTAAGTTCATATCAGATGTTTTGTCGATATTCAGTACTTGAGTAAAAAATGAACTGGTTATGATTGCAAATTGTCCATATGGTCATAAGTATAGAATCTACAGAATTATATTCATCATTTAAATAACCTATAAATATCATACATATATATATATATATATATGTATTTATAATAATTCATAATATTTGGAGATAATAAATGAAATACACCATTCATGGAGATGGTCGGCCGTAAGTACGTATGAAGGCTACTTTAATTTCTTTTTAATATTAAAAGAATAAAAACTAATTGATAAATATATATATTATAATTATAGTATAATATATATTTTATTTATGTTACATATTTTTATTAAATCTATCCTTTATAAATTCCATTTATATCATGAACGATTCATATCACTTTTTGGGGGCGGTAGTCCACACTTTCTCAGATGAAATTATCGTATTTATACAACATGAAAATCATAAAAGTATTTTATAAATTAAGATTGTAGAAGAATAGAGATAATATGAATATAATATATAAAATACATAAATACAGTTCCATCATAATGGCCACCATGGGAGGTGGTTTAATAAAATTGAACAATCATCATTTCGTGATGTAGAAATTCACCGTACACAGAAACAGTGTGTTCTAATTCCATTAGATGAAGGTGTATGTATGTTTTGGTCAAAATATTTTCATAAAAAAATAATAGTATATTTATTATATTTTTTATAAAATAATTTAATAAATAGTGGTTATGGGGTTGGATAAGGAAAATAAAGGAAAAGAGTTTGAGAGAAGACGTTAACTCTAAATTGGGTAAATTTTTTTGATTTGAGACAAAAGGATTCTTTGATTTGACTTATTCAAAAATAAAGGATTCTAGGAGGACGAGAAGGATATTTGGATTTTATTTTATCATTTTTTGGGTGATACAAGTGGCTTTGGATGTGTGTGGAAGTGGGTATAGATGGTCGCCTCTTATAAGAGGCAGGATGGGTACTTTAAGAAAGTCTTGAAATATTATTTTATTATAATCTGATTCTAGAATTATAATAGTTCCAAAGTGATAAATTTATAGTATTAAATTTATATGGGTAAAAATCCTCTAAAAAAACAGGTTTTAGAAAATTTTAGGCCACAAAATTAACCATATCTTTTATCTTTAACCCTTAGTAAAAAACATTAACTCTTACCATGTCTTATTGTATTTTCATAAAATATGGTTACTATAGTTACTATAAAATTCCAATCAAACATAAATTGGATCATTAATTAAAATTTTAACATTATATAAGTCATTTGGATGAATATTATATTTTTAGGACTGTTATATCATTTAATAAAATAGTATTTTTTTTAAAAACCCATTTATGTCAATTTTGACACTATTTAGTAATTGATTTTTGTTAAAGAATTAAAATTGTGATTACTTATAACCAAAGGAATTAAATCATCCCTCACATGTCAATGTCATTCAAAAAATTCTTTTATGGTATAAAAATGTTCAAATTACATTATTTTAATATTTATAAAATCATTTATTTGAATCATTCATTAATAAGGTAATCAGTGCATCATTATTGTGTCATAAATAAATAAACTTATTTAATGTTTAAAATTTATAAATGAAATAGGAAGATTTATAAAATCTCTTTATCTTTCTGATTACTATTTACAGTCGAATATATCATTTATATAAACCAAATTAAAATTGTCTTAGTTTGGAGATACATAATTATATTATATTTCCCTTTCTTTTAAAATAAATATTATGAAAGGTCATTATCACACCCATGTTGCTCTATGGAGTCCTAAAATCGACCCAAGGATTCCCATGGTCAGCCATATCTCATCCAATAGGATTAGGACACTTTTTTAGGGTTTTTTTATATTATTATAATATTGTTTTTTTACCCTTATTTTTCTGATTTACCCTTTAACCATGGTAAATAAAAATGATTACTTATGTTACTATTCATATTGTAAAAAAACAAGAGGTACCTATTTAAAAAATTTGGAGCTTATGATTACAAATATGGAATCAATATTTTTAAATTCAAAACATAGAACTTGTAGTAATTAATTTGAAATTAATTTCCATTATCAACACCAGAAAGTGGGTTTTTAAGAAGTAAAAACTATAAAAAGATTGACATGTGTTTATGTCCAATTTAAATGTGGAATTACTTCCAATTAAAATAATTGGATTAAATGATAAAAAATTAATCCAATTACACTTTAAAACTAATTAAAAGTAATATATATCTAAATAAATAAAATATATTGTATGGTAGTTTTGAATTAAAAAGCAGTATTTTTAACTATTGATAAAAATATTAATTTTATCAAAAAAATAAAAAAAATTCAACTGAAGTAAAATTTTATATCCCTATTTTAAAGAAAAAGTATATTTTATCAAATATAACATATAAAAGTGACAGAAATATTTTTTAAAAAAATTTCACCATCAAAAAGTGGTAAAATATCTTAAAAAAATATTAGAGTATTTTATACTTAAAATTGACTTTATTCACATTTTAAGCCTCTAAAATTAATTGGATAAATGTAAAAAATTTAAAAAATATGTAAAATCATAATATAGTTAATTATATTCATTCCAGGCAATACAACGACTAGTTGTTCACTACTATTTTAAATAATAATAAACTTATTGTTGTATTATTTTTCAGTAAAACTCAATGTTGTGTGAAACATAATATTTCATAGAAACTCGTTGTTGTGTGTAAATTATGATATCATACATAGTTTCCCGTTTAAAATAAAATTAATATTAAATTCAAAATATTAATAGATATTAAAATCTATTATTCTATAAATACCTGGGTTGTTATAGGAATGAATCCACACATAGTTTGATTGCATAGAGTGGTAAGAGGCCGACATCGGTAGGGGTGATCCTCTTTGGAAATGTAATATGAGGTTTCCCTTGGTCATCATGGGGTATCCCATGTTAAGATAATGTGTTAAAGATCATATCCTATACCGAGGCATATCGGTTTAAACAGGGTAAGACTACAATTTCACACTGTACGTTGGTGTACTCATAGGGGTGCCAATAGTTTAAGGTCATAATGCTTGGACCTACTAAAAATAGTTTATGGTTATGTGTAATCAACCCTAGGATCGTTTTATATGGTCATATAGTTTGGAACAACAAGAAGGTGTGGGGAGTGACTCAATAGGAAATGTGTAGTGTAGTTTCATGAAAAACATTATGTGAATAAAGGAAATAGGTGCCCAACACCACACAATACAGTTTAGAGAGAACATTGCAAGCAGTTTAATGTTGTGATTCTTGGAATTTATGTAAAGATTTTATGGTCATGTTTCATATAACATAGGTACTTAGTTTATGGTAATAGAGTTTGGACCATAAAGGATCTTAGTTTAAAGTCATAAAATTTGGACCATGAGGGAGGGGCTTCTCAAGAGGATAAGTATAGCATAAAAAACTAACAAACCTAATGTGAATGAGGTCCTAGGATATCCATCCTTACAATACGTATTTTAGAGAGGACCCACATATAGTTAAAATTCATGATGGTTGGACTTTATCTTCAAGGTTAAGGTCATAGAGTTTTGACCAAGCATACATTTTAACAATGTGTTCCTGGGATGTGGGGACATAGTTTAAGATGGTATATTTTGAATCATGAGAGGGGTTTCTCAACAAAAAGATATATTTGGGGGGTATAAGGAATAAAACTATGTGAATGAGCACAAATAAGGCACATTCCATATGAAACATTCCTGGGAAAACTCTTACAATGTTTAAATTCATGATTTTCGGAATTTGGACATTTGTTTATGGTCATGGAGTTTGGGCATGGGGATCCTATTTATGCGAAGTAATTCCTGAGGAACTTGAATCTATTGGGAGTAGTTATAAGATCTTCGTTCATGGTGATCAATGAGTATGTACCATTGAAATATACCATATGAATGATATATGGTCCTTCCCACTTGGGATCCAATTTTGGTAGATTATTTCAAGGTATCATTAGCATTTTAAGTGGTAGTACCATGTCACCATAGATGGAGGAAAGGTGAACCTTATTATTGAATTCCATTACTATCTTTTTCTGGTACCTCTCTAGATTGGAAAGGCCAAGATCATGTTCTCTTCGAATGATTCCATCCAATATAGACAAGCTTCTTCAGTTTTTTATGGAGTATCCTATTCATAGATAGCTATTTGGAGTGATTGAAATTGAACCTCGATGCAGAGGACTAACTCTATCCCATTAACTTAGGAATATAGAGCCACCTTGGTTGAATTTTGAGTCTTCGTCCAATAATCCTAGAGTGCATTTGGGAGCTTGCATGGATAACTCTTCATATTCTGTATTTCCATCTTCTACAGATTGTTAGAGATGGCTTTTTTGAATGCCTTGATCCTTCTATTTTCTTGTGTGTGATAATGAGAATTATGGTTAGACCAGATACTTTATTTGGCGTATAATATCTTTAGCTCAGTAGCCCATATGTTTGTGCCATTGTTGGTGAGAACGACATGAGGGACCCCAAATCGATGAATAACGGGGGAACTCACATCAGTCATAGATCATGCCTTCACTTCCTTAAGAGAAATCACTTCTTCTCAGTTAGAGAAAAAATACATCATGGCCAGAATGAATATTTTATAGAGAGATGTTGTTGGTGGATAGGATCTATAACAACCATTCTCTTTATTAAAATTTATTTCATGAATTATTACATTAAATTACATATAATACAACCCATAAGACTGATAATTATAGTGTCTTTTGGAATTAGGTACATTACATAACAACTTGAAATATGGAAAACAACATCTGTATTGAAAACATCCTTAACATGCTCACATGTAAAGCTACATGGGATAATCTGGGGACATAAAAAAGAAAGGGGAAATCTATAAATCCCATTAAGGGAATAAAGATGGAATAACATGAATAGAATAATAAATGTTATATAATAGGCATATCAATGGGGAATAAAAGGAGTATGAATCAAAAACATGAACAATGATATGTGATATAACAAGATAATCATAAAGGAAACATGGGAAGTGTGGAAATAACATAAAACACTACAACATAAACATAGGTCAAGGATAACTACTAAGAAATCATGATGGAAAATTTCCCACAAAGGAATAAGGTTTACTGTCTATCCGAATAGGATATCTCATAACTAAAAATTTACCAATTCATAGGATCTCTATATAATTTCGAGTGCACCCATCATATTTATTTCATTTTCATGCTTATGTGTGCCACATAGATTATAAAGCATGGATTCATTCAACATCATATTTTATTCCAAGACCGATGAGTATAGAATATATACATTTACATCCCAAATAAATAATTATATGTGTATAAAGGTGAACTCCCTTGATAGGAAATAGGTATATTTATTCACTACACAATTGTTTTTTCATGGAAAATCACGGTGAAATTTAGGCAGTATAACAATGTCACTTAAAAATTCAAAAAATGTATTGATGAGATATAAATGGGTATAACATTATTTTAGCATAAAATAGGAAAAAATAGCGAAAAGTAAAGACATTTTTCAACATTAGGAATTGGAAACAGAATGCATAAGATAATAATGATAATGGAATAAAGAAGAGAAGGTTGAGGTCCATTACTTGAGTGTATGACTCCAAATGATTGGGAGAAGATTCTCAAGAGCTTGGGGGAACCTTGTGAGGACTCTCAAGAGGGTAGGGAAGAGTAAGTAAGTTCTCTAAGGATTTTTACTGAAGAGAAATTAGATCTTGGTTCGGTTTATATAGTATATGAGTGGGGAATTATTTAATATTTCTCAAACTTAGGTTTTTCACTCTATATAATAAAGTAACCAAAACCACTAACCATCACATGGATTTTACCCTTGGTTTATGAATAATTGGATATATTTTTATTATTTATATTTTAAAGGGCCTAAAATAATAAAATATTAATCTTGCTTATGTGGAGGCGAGTCATACACTTAAAGAGATGATTTTAAAACCATTTAATATATTAATTGTTTTTGAGGATTCATAATGTATTTATAAAGTTAATAAAATAAACTTAAAATATCATTACTTTAAATAAAAAAACATTTGGTCATTTATAACTTTTATAGTTTTTACTATATCACATTTTGTGTCATTAGGATGTCATAATAGACAATATATATTTCTATGGTTTTTAATTTTTCCCCGAAAATATTATTCTCTCAGAATATTATGGAAAATTAACCATTGGATAATTTCAATATTATCATTATAAAAATAATATTCATTTTTTCTAATTATTTTTCTAAATATCTTTATTTTCACTTTTAAAAATAAAATTGACATTTATTAAGAAATGATGTGCTTTTTGACAATTAGAGTTTTTGAACCATTATAAAAATTACATTCAACTTCATAAAAATTATATGATCATTTATATTTAATAAAAATTATTTAATATTAATATTTAATTAAAATATTATTTATTTCAAAAAAAATTATTCATCAAAATAAATTCCTTTACTGAATTTGAATATTACATGGAAAATATTATTCATGGTTTATAGTTTAAAAATTAAAAACATTTATAAAGTAATAATAATAGGATGAAAATAAATTCATTATTCTATAAAAAATAATTTACATAATATATTTTTTTTTCATTGATACATATTCCATTAATGTACCAAAAAATTCCCAAATATTAAGGTCCACTATGGTGATACTTCAATGGGGTGGTTCAAAAAACATGGTTTTGGCTGTGATCTTGATGATCTCGAACTTGTCTTGTAAATAGTTTTTATAATGCTTATGTTGTTGGATCTCATCTTGGGATTGGTCAAGGGAAAATACAATATATGATATCTCCCTTTGAAGCTCCGATAAATGGGCTTTATAGGGTACGATCCTACTAGTTGGGGCCATTAAATCCTTTGTCTATGTCAATTAGATTTGTTAAAAATCTATATTTATAATAATAATGTGATCACTATTCAATGGATTTATTATCAACTATAAAGATTATTAACAGTAATTTAAATATGATAGGATATAATAAAACCGATGAAGTGAATTTGTTTTCTATAACCATAATACATAATAAGAAATGTATATTAATAAAAACTGTGTAATTTTATTTATAATAGTTTGAGTCCTTATAGGGTTCCACAACATCGAGTACTTATACAGCAAACGAAAAAAAAATTATTGGTGGTGTGGAGGAGTGAGGGAGGTTGGTGAACAATTTTGGCATGAATCTGACCCACATGGAATGAATTGTCATACTCGATGTAGTCGTGGACCATAGTGGGCCAAAAGTTGTCCAACCACCAAATTTGATGGGAGATATTCAACCCTTCATGATGAGAACCACATGACCCAACATAAAATTCCTATATAACCTAGTTAACATCATCTACTTGGATGAAATAGAGGATAATTAAATAAAACCTCATGCCTATAAAGATTTGGTTTGAGGTTAGGTATTCTTTAGAAGGTAAAAAATGTTGTGTGGAAACAAATTAACTCAACCTTGGCTTGATTTGGTGGAAGAATACTATGCTGGAGATAATTTCTGAAAGGAGCTATCCAATTAGAGGTTAATTCCACTTTAGGGGGACCTAGGGGTCCTAGTTTTGAAGAATTGAAAATCAATTGGTTCCCCTATTGGATATCATTATCATCTGAAATGGATTTAGTGATGACTCGCCAATGAGACACATGACTAAATAGATCATCCTATCTAGGATCTTTAAGGGATGTGTCTAGAATAGATAGGTTATTGAATTTACCATTCTATGACTGGGGGATATGAGTCCCTTCTGGTTGATATGAGAATTGGTCCATCAGCTGATGAGTGTGCTCTAGTAGGGAAATAATCTCCGGCTTTGTGTTGATGTAATCACCATGGATCTATTTGATGAATAATTCAGAGTCACCCTTCCCATGTAAGTGATGAACATAAATTTGTAGGGCCATATTGAGATAAGTAATAATAGCCTGATACTCTAACTCATTTTTGGTGAAGCCTTATGACAATAGGAATGAGAATGGATGAACAACCTGTGTAGGAGTGATGAAGACTACCCCAAGCCTACTATGTTGTGCCTGTGATAATTGATCCTTCTACCGGTTGGGCTTCGATAGGTACCATTAAAATGAATCTTCCATCATGTAATAGACTGGTCCACTGAGAGGATATATTATTATTGGAAATAGACATCTAGAGGCAATTCTTCAATAGCCATATTGGTGTCTAAAATGTATTCCAACTCCTGACCCTTGATGACCATCTGTAAAATGAACCAAATGTCAAACTGCTGAAGGATCAATACCCATCACACTAACCATCCAATAAATATGGGGTGACATAAGATATAATTCAATGGATACACTAGGGGAAAAAATATATCTTGTGATTCTATAGATAATTCCACAAATTCTGCACATCAAAAACTAGTACAAGGTAGCTCCTATTGAAAGGGGAGTATCTAGCCTCCGTGTCATGGAGCATGTGATTAAGATAATATAAACTGTTTTCTATTCCCTCATTTTTCATATTTCATATAAAGTAACTAAGGGAAAATTCCAATGAAGTCACATAAAGGATTAGATTCTTCCTTGAGATGGGTGGAATCAGAACTAGAGTCTCTAGAAGATACTAATTGATTTCCTTGAAGGTAGTCTGATACTGCTCATTTCACTGGTAGGCAGTGCCTTTATTTATGTGCCTAGAAAAAGGCTTACACATTCTGGACTAATTTGTGATGAATCATTATATGTAGGATCTGTTTCCCTAATGAACTCATATATTTATAATGTTTCCAAGGGGAGGCATCTATATAATGTCCTGGATCTTCAATAGGTCAATATTTATACCTATGTATCTAACAAATAAGCTGAGAAAATTTCTATATGTAACAAAGAATGCAAAATAAAAGGGATTAGTCTTTAAATTTTAGGAGTGTAGTAAGTCAAAGAAGTTCACAAATTCTCTAATATAGTACTGATACTAGAATGATTTGACCAGAAAATAATCCATATATCATTCCAATAACATCCATAGAATCAGTTTGATGATGTAGTGCATGAATCGATGATAAGTGTCTCCTAAATTCTTTAGGTCGAAGGGAATTTCCTGATAGAAAAGGTATCTTTTGGAACTTTTAAGGTAGTATAATATTCATCCTCATGGCCCATCTATATCTAGTCAAAGTATCCATC
Source organism: Viscum album (assembly GCA_963277665.1). Classification (NCBI taxonomy): domain Eukaryota; kingdom Viridiplantae; phylum Streptophyta; class Magnoliopsida; order Santalales; family Viscaceae; genus Viscum; species Viscum album. The sequence continues at coordinate 451,400,035 of OY728120.1, read as the reverse complement.
CATGAAAGAGAGATCCTAGAACTTGACTATAGAATCAATCAATAAATTTATTATTGGAAGGGGAAAACCATCCTTCTAAAATTGGTAGTTGAGATCCTAGAAGTCGATATAGAATCTTATCTACATATTCATCTTTTTTATAGGAACAATGTTGTCTAGCCACTTGTGTTAGTGAACTTATCTAACAATGTATTATTTAATAATCTTGTCAACCTCAAACTTGTCCATGGAACCATGTGAGGGGTTCATTTTTCTGGGATGCTTCTTGGAACCATGCTAACTCCCCGAGAGACCAAATGGTGGATGATGGACCAGTGGATATAGTATTGGAATCTCATTATAGATACAAGAAAATGAATCATGATGCCACTTTAGAAAAGTCACATATTTCTATATCTCCATTGGAGGATTGGCTATAATGACTAGCATTGGCCATGGATCTTAATCCATACTAAGGTTCACCTTAACTAGCTCATCGATGGTGGATGAAACACCCTCTTAAAATGTGGGAGGAGCATATTCCATATCCTCTTCATTATCTAAGGTATAAGAATTTATGGGAAGTGAATCATCTAGGATAAATGATTCTATGGGAGTAGTGGTGTCCACCTTGGTGGATACACAATCTTCACTAGGGGATCATTACTTTTCTGAAACTCCTACAACATAGGATATTGAGACGATTCCATTAGTTCATCAACTGTGGGGTAAATTATTTATATCAATGAAATAGTGGTGAGTAAACTTCCATTGATTCAACCTTTCCCTACTAAAAAGGAATGTATAACGTACAATGATGGCCATAGTGTGAACCTATCGATACTTCACAGGGGTGGGAGCTTCTCATATCATCCAGGCCCTCCCTGTGTAGCATTATGATGAAATCATCCAATGTTCCTTCCATTTGGTAATGTGACATCCATACCTTGTTTAAATAATTTAGAAACTTCCAAATTCTAGCATCATGTCCTCTAACCGCTAAATTAGGGGAATTAAAACATCGTCTAAGTCTACCCATGAACTAGTCACGATGGTTTGGTGATCATCATCATTGGTCCAAACATGCACCCTCCCCTCTTGAAATAGATGACATCAAGATAGTTGGATTCATAGGATTCGAGTGGAGACACATTAACTTCGAGTTCCCCTACTCGATCGTTGAGGGAGTACTTGAGGCACTAGGGATACGAGGTGGTGACTTCCATAAGCAGATGAAGCAAGGGAATACCCAATAGCTTATTGTAGGTGGTATCCTATGATTCTACCATGAATTTAGTTATTGATATCAAGCCTCTAAACTGGGTTTACAATCAAATTCTACCACACAACATCTACTCAGTTCTTTTATAGTACTGGATCTTTAGATCAGAAGGAGTTAGATCTATTTTGGTTAGCCCAAACTTGTAGTGCAAGCAGGCTGAGATGAGATTAATCCAGAAGCCTATTTCAACTAGGAAGCGATCAATTTCCATGCCATTGAACTAACATGTGATGTAAAATGGGTGAATTTTCCCCTATAGGTGGGTGAACTCATCCTCTATAGAGAACGAGATGGTGTATTGACATTCCTCTTGCTCAGAATCATCTTCATAGAATGTATCTGTGTCCATTACATATACTTAAAAATTGAGGGGGCTCTTTAAGGAATCTAGGAGAGCCTCCTGCATATCTTCTGATAGGTTTTGGTCCTCGATGATACAAATACCTTCAAGTATGTTGATGATGTTCTTCAACACATAATACATCCATGACAAAATACACATATCTTCAATTAGGGGATCACTCTTTGGATAGGGGAATAACAGGTTCTGCTAGATGTATAATAGGATTCTGACTAGCACTAGAAATATCCTGATGCTCAGTAGTAAACACGACCAAAGACACTATCGGCTGACTTTCAGTAGGATGAGGCCTGGAATTAGCTAGATGTGGCCGATCACAGTGCGGTCGTGGCTATTATACCAATTAGTTAACACGATCAGATATGGTAGCATGTCTTATAGAGAGGTATATGAGGACTAATCCTATTAGTCTCTATATAAGAACTATTTTCTAGTCTCGTAATCATGCATGTATTAGTTCAAAGTGATAACCTAAGATTCCTATATGCTTTAATGCCTTCGACCATTCTTTCAATGGTGTAGTATGGAAGCATAAAGAGGTTTTCCATGGAATTTTTCATCATCTGAGAGTGTGAAGAGATCTATAAACTCGATAGTGTTCATAGAGGAATAATCTTTCCCGTCATCAAAGGCATCTTCCATGATGGGGATGAACCTTGGGTGACTCATAACTCTGGAGGCACAAAATCACCAAGATTTTGAGATAGATTTGGAACCATTTGAGGATTTGGATTTCCCTTACATTTTCGATTCCTTCTCTTCTACTATATAGAAGGTTATGATATAGATGAATAATCATTTGTTGGAGATGGTGAGGAAACTGAAGGAGGTTCTTGCCTACCTAAACAAGCGTAGATTACACCATGGGTGTGGGAATATGCTCAGCAGGCTAACCAATAATCATACTTCCAATTCCCATGGTTGGAAACCTATTACCTCTCCCAAAGTCCCTCGCTATCCCTCTTGGGCTTGGTTGGGATATGAGACACCTGTTCGAGGAAATTTCCCAATTTTACCAAACCAATACATACTTGGTCCTATAGCAAATCCATGAACACATAGAATTGTTTGTTTATATTTACAAGGGTCCATTGGTAAGGGAAATGGTCAGGGCGATCAGGATGCTTAGCCTGATGGGGATACTTTCACTCTGTAAGCTTTAGAATTCAATGCTCCCTGGATTTTTGGAAATAACTAATAACCCATTCATCCTTAAAATAATAGGTTTACTTCCTCCTATCCAGGAAGTGAAATCTATGATCCTGACCATGATGAGGGTCTAGAGATTTATATGGTTTTGGAACTATATTATCTCATCCATGTGGATGCACTTGGTGAGGCTGTGCCTATTGGTTCTTCCCTGGTTGAGGTTGTGATTGGTTGTGTTGCTTCACTCGACAAGGTTCCTATGGAAAAAGGGAAAAAAATTCCTAAAGTTCTATGGAATATAACTATAATAAGGTGGATTGTATCTTATTTGGAATACACTATTAAAGGAGATTGATGAGGCAACATAATAATTTTCTTATCCTGTTTTAGTGATTCCAACAAGCACTTGTCCTTGTTAGAAAAATCCTAAAACCCCCCCTAAGAAGTTCTGAGTGATGAGGGTAGGGACAAGATCAATATTTAAATTCCCACACACATTTTCAACAACTGATCTTGATTCCATGACATGTCGAGCGATGACATTATCTCTTTCCACAAAGAAATGAAATATGTTACATGATCATCTGGTAGTTTCTTTGACTTCAAGCGATCTACAATTCTTTTCTTATGTGTGGTAGAGTTTAAATGGTATAGGAATTTACTCTGAAGGTATTCTTAGCTAGTAATGAACCCAATAGGAAACTAATTATACTAGAAAAACGGAGATCCCTCTGATGTCTAGATAGTGCAACAGATCTTGGTAGCCTCTTACTTATCTTGGTTTCCTAATATGGGGACCAAACCATGAGATGAAGTTGAAAAAATAATTTAATGGGTCACCAGTTCCATTGAATGGGGTGAAGATAGAGTTCCTAAAATATGAGGTTTCTCTCATATCATCCACCCACTATGGGTATGAATTTCCATCAGGTGGGATCACCACCATTCCTGTCTCTAGGGATTCAAGGTAGGTAGTGAGAGTGGATATCAAATAATCTTAGTGAGGTTTCCTATATTGATGAGGATCCCCGAACTTCAATGCATTACTTGGATCATCGATACAGTAGGCAGTCTCATTAGCTTGTGAAGAGGCATGACCTGGATCCAAAGGAGGATGATCACACTTATTTGTTGGGTTTGGTGACTCATATCTTAGTCTCTTTCCACCCATTCATTCTTTGGCTATATATTGATGCAAATAATCATCAAGATTAGTTGGGGGAAACTAGTCATGGATGAATTCTACTACCCTGGTAGAGATGGGATCCTTTTGAGGAGTTCTATAACCCAGGTTCTGATCAGTAAGGAACTCATCAATGATCATTTTCTTATCTGTGACCTAATAGAACAAGCAAACAATAACTGGATCTCCCTCTGTCTTCAATTTTCTTTTTGATGTATTGGGGGGTGGGTTTAACAAATTCTTTACCCTTATTGATGTTCCGACTGGTAGAAAATAATGTAGAGGGATCACCAAGGCTAAGTACCTATATTTATTGGTGGGTAAAAACACATATGTGAGGTTATATCTAGTATTTACCTACCCCATAGTGTGAGTTTTCCCTATTAAACCCTACATCAAAGGCACTTCAATTAGGAATCTCAGGAACAACCATGTTTATCGAAACTACTACTATAATAGAATTATCATTATCGATAAGTAAGTTAGACTATCATCGGATCAGGTTGATTTAGAGAGAAGAAAACTACACCCATCCCATTATCTTAACATACCAAGATGCCCCTTCCATGATTTTGTGGAGCACTATGTGGCTCTTGATACATCTATATTGGAGGGTCCAATGGTGGCTAGGAGATCCATGGTTCCAATTTGCTAGGATAACCACCAACTCAACCATTCAACACAACATATTTATTTAATTTAAGTGATCTTAAATTCTTGGGTAAACCAATTGATCATTGCGTAGATGATGAAGCATCTCCCAGATTGTAACACCCTAATAATTTGGTGATTTTCTTCAAATTAATTTAATCTTTTGATATTATTCATTTTGTGCAACACTGAAAATAACTTTTCACCAAGTCAAACATTCATTTCACATGAAGCCAACTGGGAGTATGTTACACCCAATACTATCATGGAATATGTTGCATGGATCAACAAGGATAAAATATATTACATGCAAGATGTACCTTCTTCAATGGATTGTGTAACATGCAAGAACAAGTGTTACCTAACTCTAATATATTATTGAAAATATTATTATAATGAGATATAACCTATCCATTAAGTTGATGAATTTTAATAGTATTAAATAAATTATTAAAATGCGTGGTTTAAAAAAAAATACAAGATGAATTCTTAGGTTACCAATTAATTATAAATGAACATGAAAACCAATTGAATATAATGGAAATATCATTATAGTCAGAAAGATATTTTGACCTAGTAAATTAAACTAATTACAATTGGTAAGTGGAATTACTATAAAAAAGATATTTTAAATTAAATAAAATAATTTTTATATTTATCCAATAGATTTTATATTCGTAAGATAAGAACAAACCCACTTTCATGAATAAAAATCCTATATTTTTATTAAGGAATTTTTTCCACCTTTTAATGGAGAAATCATTTTAAACCAAATTTTTGAAACTTTTATAGATTTAATATTTCAAAATAAACTTTATATTTGTACAAAAAAAATAAAAATTATGCTATACTAAATTTTTGGCATTTTTATGAAAGGTTTCATCTTTTAATGAATAGTTAAAACCACTTGATTTTATTTCAAAACATATTTTCCATCTAATTTATTTATAAGGTTAAATTATATTTTTAAATGGTTTAATAGTTTAGTTAGATAATATTTTTACCAATTAATATGATGTATCTCATTTTTACCTATTTCATATTGAAGTTGGATATAAAAACATAGTAATCTTTTGATCATTTTCTACTTTAAAAACCCGTAGTGTCGTCCCGATAGAGGGGTTAATTTTAAATTATTTTCTCCTAATTAAGTTATTAGAATTTATAAAAATTGATTACATATTTGAAATTTGAATAATTTATATTTTCTAATAAATTCATCTTTATTTTTGATAAAAAAAGATTGTGAAAGTAATTAAAATTAATCGGTTAAGAGAAAAATTAGGTTAACAAAGTACTAAACCCTAAATTAAAGAGCCAAAATGACATAAACACTTGTCAAACACCCATTGGATGTAAATATTTATACCCTATCATCAATTGGATCAACCTTTTTCCATTATTGTATCCACATGGAAAAATGAAAATGTGGGTGGAATTCTCTCTTCAAATATTTACAAGAGTGCCACTCCTCCTCTAATATAAAAGGCCATCACCTCTACCCATTCCTCAATCCTCTCAAAACATTTATGTTCTGCCAATATATGCCAGAATAGCCTTAAAAAAATCATCCCCTAAAAATTGAATCCTATATTTTGCCATAAATATTCTCAATAAATCCTTTTTGGCACAAACCAAATCGAGTTACTTGATTTTGAGGTAACATTTTCTCCAAAGCTCATTTCCTTTATTTCCCTTCTTCACCCCATTCACTATATTTATTACATTATTGTGTACAAAAAACAATATCATACATATTATAGGATTTTGTTATTCATATATTTCTACCTATACTTACACACACCTTCATCTAATTGATATCAAAATTACTGTTTATTTGTACGGTGAACTACCGCCTCACAAAAGAATGATTGTTAATTTCTCCATTACCACTAATCATGGTGGATATTACGATGGAAAATATATTATATATGTTATATGTAATATATAATATGTATTTAAGCTTATTTATTAATTTTTAAAAAACCCACCTATTTACTTCCCATTTTGTGTTAATACAATAATCACGTTTGAGGAAGTGTGGACTAACACCCCCTCAAAGTGATGTGATTCATTCACACACCACATAGAATGTACTAAGGATGAGTTTAGTGAAATTATATGATATATATAATATATTTATTCTACTGTAATAATGATATATATATTTAAAAATACACACACACACACAAATATATATATGACATTTAATCAATTTCTTTCAATACAACAATTAAAATGGAAACAATGTTCATGCGTGCGTACGTACGACTTACCATCTCCATGAACAGTGTATTCTATTTCTCACTTCATTATGATATATATTATTATAATATAAATATACTGGATATACATGATATTTATATCATGATATAAATTCTATAATCATGATATAAGTATAAGGACCAAAACTATAACAAATTAAGACACATGAGAAAAACAAAGCGAATTTTACACGAAGTGAAACCTTAATATAGTATCATTAACAAGTAGGTAATATAAGGTTATAATAAAAACATATATGGTAATTGATATAATAATATTCTTATATAAAATATTTATAATAAACTTATATTTATTATACCAGAATCTTGTACGAGTACGGATAGAGTCAACACACAAGGTAAGCTGATTTCATTGTACTTTTAATTTATGTGAGATACATGTTTTTTTTGTGACTCTATAATTTTTTGTGGTGTATGTACTGACCATTATTATATTCTATTTATATTATAATTCAATTTATGTGTGTTCACATGTTAATATTATGATCCTTATTTCATGGGGTTTAACTTTCAAAAATTTCCAAATAGGTAAATTGTTTTTTCTCAATTTGCCTTCTTTGAGACTTATGTTTTTTATACACCATTAGTTTTTTTTCTAGGTGAATATATTTAAATTCTTTATGAAATATCTTGAATGAAAATATTTTCATGATATTATATGAATAATTTAATTTAATTTTCTTACATGGAGAGAATGAACCCAAGATACCGAGTTATAAGAGTTTATTGAGACAATCTCATTGCTTTTCAAGATTGTTTATATTTATGATTCCTTTGATGAAATATTGTGATCCATATATTAATAATATTCATTAGTTTCATTATCCTAGGTTATTTAATGATATAATAATTTATTGGTACCATATTCTACTCTTTGGTACATAAGAGAGTTATGAATGTGTATTTAAGAAAGGCTGACTTTACCCTTTCTTCGGTCAGAAATCTATGTTTTCTAAAAATGGATTATAAGAATATTATACCATTATACTATAATATTTAAAATAAATTTCTAACCTTTTGGTCTTTTACTAATCTATTAAACTAAATATTATTGTCACTTTCCAAACAATGCTCTTTTCTAACCATTTTATTGTGTAAAAATAATGTTTTTTTGACCTCGTATGACATTCATAGATTTACCCTCTGTCATTTCTTCCAAGATCCCTTTGAATTTTTAAAAGGTTAAACTTTTAAAAAATGTTTTTAAAATATATTTTCAAATAAAATGGTTTTAAAAATGTTTTAAAGATTATTTTATAAGTTTAAAAGAAAAATGGTTTTTAAAATGTTTTCAGTATTCTTTTATAAGTTTTCAAGTACAGTGGGTTTCAAAATGCTTTCAAGATCTTTTTATATGTTTTAAAAGTGTTTTCAAAGAAAAAGGTTTTTAAAATGTTTTGAATATTATTTTATAAGTTTTCAAGGAAAAAGGTTTTAAAAAAGGTTTTCATTCTTTCATTATCGGTTTTCAAGGTATTTTCTATGAAAAATATTTTTAAATGGTTTTATGTATTAAAATTAATTTTTAAATCATGAAAGGATATTTTCCTTAGTAGAAGTTTTTAGAATATATTTAAAAATTATTTTCAATCTAATATGACATATATTTATGTTACTCATTCCAATATAAAGGTTCCATTAATATCGTTTCAATGAATGAGTTTTGTTTAATGTCCTGGTATTTATGAAACCCATTTCTCCTTCATGGGTAACATGTATATCAAATATACTACTCTTTCATAGGTTATTATTTTGATGATATTATTAGTAAACCTATAATATTTACAATGGTTGCGATGTGTTTACATGTTTATGACACACATTTCATTTCTTGGGTTATGATATGTTTTTTATGATCCTGTGGTACATGTTTTTATGATTTTATTATGTGATGGGTGGGACCTATATCTCCCTATAATGCATTAGGTAATGTTATATCTCATGAGATAAACTAAGATGGTATTGGGAGTGAACCTTAACTACTATGATGACCATGGGAGTGAACTATTACTACTAATATGGTTCTAGGAGTGAAATCATGCTACTATGATGGCCAGGGGAGCAAACCTTGACTACTTATATATTATGGGGAGTGAACCCATACTACTAAGAAAGTATTTGTAGTGATTCCTTTGATACTATAGAAATCATTATATGATTATTTGTTTTCCAAAATTCCATGTGTTATTCCGACATTATGCTTTCATGGATTATTCTATCTATTTCATTATGGTTCATCTGTTATGATATTCCAATATTTATGCCATGATCTCTGTTATGATATTTGATATACAGGGTATGATCTTATATTTTCATAATCACATTGTCATAAACTTATTCTAAAGTTTATTCTTACATGTCTGCCTTCCATACCCAAAATGAGCATTTGATCTCACCCCTTTTATGTTTCATTTCCCCCAAGTTATGATAATATGTACTATGATTAATATTTTTAAGAATGGTTCTACTTAGGAAGAACCTAGTGGAATATTATGTAGCTCACATATTTTCTAGTGTTTATGTTTCCTTTATTGTAAATGAACTATACCAATTACAGTCTTTGGGCATATATTTATATAATGTTTAAGTATTCCACAAAATTTATGTAATGTTAATGATTGAAAAGAAATGGTATCTATAGTTAGTATTAGATTAAAGGTATATTTAACATTTGGAAACTAGTATTAAAATACTTTAGTGAGATACCAAGTTATATGTATAAGGATATGTCTAGGGATTCCTCTAAGGATTAGTGCAAGGATGAGTTAATGTTTAGGGAAATGTACTAGAATTTTTTGAAAGGATAGAGTGAGTGGTTTCCTAGGAAAGCATCCATGTCTGGATACTACAAGTGGATGGGGATCTAGCATAGATGTACCTAGGGGTAACATATTTAAAAAGATGTTCCGGTCTTGAATCAGGGTATTCTGGTATATGACAACGGGCCTTGCTGCACACCTAGTTTGACACTCCTGAGGGATATGATTTGGGAATTTACAAACTCTTCATGATCCACTATAAAGGATTTATATATAAGTTGGATATGAATAAAAAATGGTTATCCAAAGGTGTCATATATTATGGAAGGTGTCATAATTTAGATATATTATAATTAATTATTTTCATGAATATGTGTTTACCTGCTATGATAAGTAATTATCACACTATGCTTCTAGTTTTAGTGAATGGTGGGTACTAGAAGGAACTCGATTGATGTTGAATGTGATGAATTATTTTTTGACGATAAGTCAAGTGGAATGATCACTAGAGTGAAAGTTGTTGTGATCATGCCTAATAATCTTTCACAGAACATGATTAATAATTTTTTCCTTAAACAAATATCAGACTCACCAAGGAAGATAATATAGGGGTTCACAGAGTGTTCAAGTAATATAGATCATAGAGGAAAGAATATTTTATATCCTGTATGTTAGGAATGTGTAAATAATCACCTACGTGAATGTATTAGAGGAAAAAGATGATTTTTTAACTATATAAATGAAATACACAAATATATTGACTATAAGGTAAAAATGAAGAGTTTTTTTAATGAAATGGATGAGAATATTAGCCTCCCTAAGTCATCACTGAAGGTTAAGTGTTTAATGTATGGAGTAAATGGTTATTATGAAACTCAATCTCCCAAGATAAAATTTAAAAAAAAAATAATCAATAGGTTGGTGTGAGTAATGGTAACATTATTTATGATGATTAGACTACATAAGAAATGTGAAAAGAAAGGGGTATTGTATAATAGGATGAGGTAACCTTGTTAATAGAATAAGGATGTAGTGTAATAATTAAATTTTTTATGTATTTGGATTCAAAAGTTATGAATGATGAAATATACAAGGATTGTTATACTTATGTTTTTTTCTCATAAATTACAAGTTTATGTTGAATGTTCCCAATGGAATGGTGAAGTGATTTAATGAAAGGGTTATTTTTTGACTACGGGAAGGTAACCCTTAATATATTACTTATGTTAAGATAATGTTGTATGAATAATGATATTTGGGATATGAATAAGTAAATTGGATTGTATTGATTACCTTTTAACTAAGTAAGGATTTATTGATAGGAGGATTATGCTATCATTGATGAAGTTTCTAGTATTTTTAGATTTATGTAATAGATACAAAAAACTTTAGAATAAGGAAGCATGCATGTTTTCTAAAAGGATTTATGGAAATTCAGGTTATTACTATGTTTGAAAAGAATATATGATGAGGGTATTCACATGGCTAAAATGGGAAAACCAAGAGCTAGTTATTTAAAAGGACATTATGTTTGTTAGGTGACAACCAATCAAGTTCTGCAAGGCTACAGGTCTTGAACCCATGACCTAAGGATAATAAAGATTTCACGTATACCACTGGCCTATGCGATGTATATTTATTTTTAATGAATAAATATTTATGATGAACCAGTAATGTTACTTTTTATGTTTATTCATGTTGATTTTGAATAGACAAATAGTTAAACCCTTTCATTATTCTATGTGCTTTAAGATCCGTTAAAAGTGTATTTTAATGCTCTATGCATCAAAGTTAATTTTTGGACATTCATTACATGAGGTAATGTATGTATTATAAATTTTTCAATGAAAAACCAAATAATTAATTTTTTTTATATAAATTTATCAAGAATTAGTCAATTTTCTAAAACTAATCAAATATTTTTTGTTCTAATACGTTAATTTTTGTTGATTTGATGGAATTTTAAATCAAAAAAAATTTATGACTTTGAGGACCTATACCTTCATTTTAACTGTCACTTTTTTGTGATGGTTGACCTCATTAACTCTATATAATTTATTATAAGTTCAACTTTGTTTTTTCCAAAAGTTTTAGTGAAAGTAAATAAAATTAACCAGTTAAGAGAAAGATTTGGTTAATAATTTACTAAACCTTAAATTTAAGCATGAAAAATGACATAGAAAATTTTCAAAACCCATTTTATGTCCATATTTGTACCATATAATGAATATAATATAACTTGGTCATTTATTATATCCACTTTCAACATGAAAAATGTGGTTGGAATTCTCTCTTCAAATATTTATAAGATTTCCACTCCTTCTTCACTATAAAAGGCCACCACCTATACCCAAATTTAACAACTCTAAAAACTTTTAAGATTGGAAAATATCTTCCAAAATATCCTACCAAAAATACTACCTTATACCTTGAAGCCTATGTTGGCCGAAAGGCTCTCAAGGAATCCTTTTTGGAAAAAACCAAAAATGAGTTACACGATTCAGAGGTAATGTCTTCTCTCAAACTCCTTTTCTTTATTTCATTTCTTCACCCCTACACTATCTTTATTGCATTATTATTTAACAACACAGTAATAATACATATACTATGATTTTTTTATTAAAATATTATGATATAAACTTACATACAACTCCATCTAAATAATATCTAACGTACTGTTTCTGTGTACAACGAACTACTACCTCACAAAATGATGATTGTTCATTTCTCTATTAACATCAATAATTGTTTCAATTATAATGGAAAATATATTTACATATGTTATATATGAAATATATTATGTCATTAATCTTATGTATTTATTTCTACAAAACATACCTGTTTACTTCACATTTGGTTTTAAGAGAGCATGACTTTACCCTTTCTTCGGTCATAAATCTATGTTTCTAAAAAGGGATTCCAAGAATATTATACAATTATCATATAATCATTAAACGTAATTTTTTCCATTTTTTTCTTTTACCAATATATGAAAGGGAATATTTTTGTTTCTTTCTAAGCAAGGAAGTTTTCTTACCTTTTTACCATATAGGAGGAATGTTCTTTTGACCACGTAGAACATGTACCAATTTACCCACAATAATTTCTTTGAAGCTACCTTTGATGTTTTAAAAGGTTAATCTTTAAGAAAATGTTTTTAAAAGATATTTTCAAAGAAAATGATTTTAATATTTTTTCAAGATTCTTTTATATGTTTAATTAAAAAGGTTTTAATTTTTTTCAATCTTATTTTTTAATTTCTCAAGTATAATGGTTTTCAAAACGTTTTCAAGATATTTTTATAAGTTTTCAACTTGTTTTTGAAGAAAAAGGTTTTTTAAAATGTTTTGAAGCTTATTTTATAAGTTTTCAAGGAAAAAAGTTTTTTAAAATTATTTCATTTATTCTTTATAAGTATTGAAGGAATTTTCTGTGAAAAATATTTTAAATGGTTTTATTTATTAAAATGCCTTCTTCAAACAAGAAAGGATATTTTCCTCAAGAAAAGTTTTTAAAAGACATTTCCAAATTATTTTGCATTTATAATGACATCTATTGATGTAACTCATGTCAATATAAAGGTTTTATTCATATTATTTCTATGGATGGGTCGTACTTAATGTCATGGCCTTTATGAAACCCATTTATCCATCTTGGATAACATGTATATGAAATCCTTTACTCTTTCATGGGTTATGCTATTTATGAAATGATTATGAAACCTATAATTTTTCCACAGGTTGTAATATGTTTACATATTTATGAAACCCATTTCATTTCATGGGTTATGATATGTTTATTTACGATATTATTATCTATGAGTTTCCATCCAATGAATTAGGTAATGTTTTATACCTCATGAGATAAACTAAGATAGTCTTGGGGTTGAACATTGACTACTATGATGGCCATGAGAGTGAAACTTGACTACTAAGATGGAGTAAATGGTAATTATACAACTCAATGTCCCAAGATAAAAGTTCCTAAAGAGAATCAATAGGGTGGTGTGAGAAATGGTTACATTGTTGATGATGAAAATACTATATAAGAAATGTGAAAAGAAAGAGGTATTGTATAATTAGATGAGGTATCCTTGTTAATGGAATAAGGATGAAGTGGAATAATCAAAGGTTTTATGTATTTGGATTCAAAAGTTCTGAATGATGAAATATACAATGATTTGGTACTTATATTTTTCACTCATAAATTACAAGTTTATGTGGAATGTTCCCAATGGAATGGTGAAGTGATTTAATGACAAGGTGATATCTTGACTATGTTAAGATAAAGTTTTATGGATAAAGATAAGTGGGATATGAATAAGTAAATTGGATAGTATTGATTACCTTGGAAATAATTAAGGATTTATTGATACATGGTTTATGCTATCATTAATGAAGATTCTAGTATTTTTGGATTTAAGGAATAGATCCAATAAACATTGTAATAAGGAAGCATGCATGTTTTCCAGAAGGATTTATAGTAATTAAGGTTATTAATATGTTTGAAAAGAATATATGATGAGGGGATTAAAATTTTTGATATCTGAAAACCAAGATCTTCTTCTTGAAAAGGACATCATGTATGTCAGGTTACAACCAATCAAGTCTGGAAAGGCTACATTCCTTTAACACATAACCTAAGGATGATAAGGGTTACATGACTACCACTGGCCTATGCGATGTCCTAATTAATGTATATTTATTTGTAATGAATAAATATTTATGATGAACCAGTAATGTTACTTTTTATGTTTATTCATGTTAATTTTGAATAGACAAATAGTTAGATCTTTTCATTATTTTATGTGCTTTAATATCTTTTAAAAGTATATTTTAGTGATATATGCATCAAATTTAATTTTTTTACATTCATTCCATGAGGTAATGGATTTATTATAAATTGTTCAAATAAAAACACTAGAATGAATTTTTTTTATAGAAATTTATCAAGAATTAATCAACATTCTAAAAGTGATAAAAAATTATTGTCCTAATACTTTAATTTTTGTTGAGCTGATGACCTTTTAGATCATAACAAATTTTTGACTTTTAAGCCCTCAACATTCCTTTTAACAATCAATTTTTTTTTGTGATTGATGACCTCAATCACTCCCTATAAATATTTACACTTTTCCTCAACATACAATCTTCACTCCCAACCTATTTTCTCCTATCTGGAAACCCAGTTATATGTTACTTTGGGTAACCATTATGCTTCTACATTTCTCTTTTTAAGGGACACTTTAGTATCTATTTTTAAAATGTTGGTTTCTATTAATGAAAATTATAAGTATTAAATCGTTGCTATCCAAGATGAATTTCAAGGGTGAATTTCATTTGGGGGGTGTATAATGTAACACCCTGAGATATTAGTGATTTTTTTCGAATTAATTTAATCTTATGATATTATTTCCTTTCACGCAACACTAAAAATATCTTTTAACTAAGTCAAAAATTCCTTTCACATTGAGAAAAATTGGTGTATTTTACACAAAATCCCAACTTGGAATACATTTCATGAAAAAACAAAGACAACATACATTACATGCAATATTGACCTTCCCTGATGGTTTGCGTAACACGCAAGACTGAGTGTTATCTAACAATAATATATTATTAAAAATATTATTATAATGATATATAACCTACACATTAAGTTGATTGATAATAATAGTACTGAATAAATTATTAAAAATTTGGTCTAAAAAAATATAAGATGAATTTATAGGTTACCAATTAATTATAAATGAAAATCAAAACTGATTAAATATAATGAAAAATATCCTTATAGTCACAAATATATTTTAACCTAGTAAATTAAATTAATTACAATTGGTAAGTGATATTAATATAATAAATATGTTGTATATTCAATTAAATATTTCTTATATTTATCCAATAGACTCTAAAAATGAAAGATAAGAACAAACCCAATTTAATACTGAAGAAAACCTATATTTTTATAAAGGCATTTTTACCACTTTTAAGAGAAAGACAATTTTAAATCCATTTTTTGGAACATTAATTTATTTAATATGTTAAAATAAACTTTATCTTTGGTAGATAAAAAAATTATTTTAGGTTAAATATTTGTCATTTCTATGAATTGTTTCATATTTTAATGAATAGTTAAAAATACTGGATTTTCTTTCAAAACTTCTTTTTTATGTAATCCATTTATAAGGATAAATAAAAATTGTAAATGGTTTAATAGTTTAGTTAGATAAAGTTTTTACCAATTAATCTAATTTATCTCATTTGAACCAATTTCAAATTAAAATTTGACATAAAAACCTAGCAATCTTTGGGTCTTTTTTTACTTTAAAAACCCAATGTGTTGTCCCGACAGTGGGATTAGTTTTAAATTAATTTATTCCACATCAGTGATTATAATTTGAAAAAATGGATTCCATATTTGGAATTATAATAATAAATAATTTATAATAAGGTCAAATTTTTTTTTTACAAAAAATATTAGTGAAAGTAATTAAAATTAATCGTTTAAAAGAAAAATTAGGTTAATAATGTACTAAAACTTAAATTTAATACCAAAAACGACCTAGAAAATTGCCAAAAAAATATTTTATATTCAAATTTATAACATATAATAAATGTTTTGAACCATGTTCCATCATTATATCAACTTTTAACATGAAAAATGTGGTTGGAATTCTCTCTTCAAATATTTACCAGAGTTCCACTCCTCCTCCACTATAAAAGGCCACCACCTCTACCCATTCCTAAAACATCTAAAACTTTTTATGTTCAGAAAATATCTATCCAAATATCCTACCAAAAATAATCCCTTAGAACTTGAAGACTTCCTTGGTCTGAAATCCTCTTAAGGAATCCATTTTTGGCACAAACCAAAATGAGTTACCCGATTTAGAGGTAACATCTTCTCTCAAACTCCTTTCATTTATTTCCTTTCTTCATTAAATACACTATATTTATTACATTATTGTGTAAAAACACCATTATAATACATATAATAAGATTTTTTTATTAAAAAACTATGACATACACTAACACACAACTCCTTCTAATGGATATCGAATATACTGTTTCTGTGTACGACGAACTACTGCCTCATGAAATGATGATTGTTCATTTCTCCATTACCACCAATCATGGTTTCCATTATGATTAAAAAAATATATTTATATATGTTATATATAATATATATTATTAAATTAAGCTTCTGTATTCATTTTTAAAACACATAATTGTTAACTTCCCATTTGGTTTAAATACAATAATCTCATTTGAGGAAGTGTGGACTACCGCCTCAAGTCTTATGATCTATAACTCAAGAATATTCATGAGTTTCCTTATCCTATATTATTTTATTATATAATCATCCATTGGTACAATATTATACTATGTGGTACATAATATAGTGAAGAAAGTGTTTTTAAGAAAGCCGACTTTACCCTTTCTTCGGTCAGAAATCTATGTTTTCTAAAAAAGGATTCCCAGATTATTATACAATTATACTATAATATTAAAATGTATTTTTTACCATTGTTGTATTTTATCAATATATTCAAGGGAATATTTTTATTTCCTTCTGAACAAGGAACTTTTCTAACCTTTTTACCGTGCTTGAGGAATATTTTCTTGATCTCGTAGGACATGTACCGATTTACCCGCTGTTATTTCCTTAAAGTTCACTTTGCATTTTTAAAAGGATAATATTTAAGAAAAGGTTTTTAAAAGAGATTTTCAAAAAAATTATTTTCATAATTTTTTTCAACATTCTTTTATATGTTTTAAATAAAAATATTTTCAAAATGTTTTATATATTCTTTTATAAATTTTCAAGTATAATGGTTTTCAAAATGTTTTCAAGATATTTTTATAAGTTTTCAATTTGTTTTTGAAGAAAAAGGTTTTTAAAATGTTTTGAAGATTATTTTATAAGTTTTCATGGAAAAATATTTTTCAAAATAATTTAATTGCATCTTTATAAGTTTTAATTCATTTTCTATGAAAAATATTTTTAAATGGTTTTATGTATTAAAATGCCTTTTCAAGAAATAAAGGATATTTTCCTCAAGAAAAGTTTTTAAAAGATATTTTAAAATTATTTTTCATCTATAATGACATCTATTGATGTTTATAATGTCAGTATAAAGGTTCAATTCGTTTTATTTCTATGAATGGGTTATGCTTAATTTCATGGCCTTTATGAAACCCATTTCTCCATCATGGGTAACATGTATATGAAATCCGTTACACTTTCTTAGGTTATTCTATTGATGAAATGATTATCAAACCTATAATTTTTCCAGAGGTTTTAATATGTTTACATGTTTATGAAACCCATTTCATTTCATGGGTTATGATATGTTTATTTATGATATTTTTATCTATGATCTTCCCTCCAATGAATTAGGTAATGTTTTAAACCTGATGAGATAAACCAAGATAGTATTGGGAGTGAAGCCTGACTACTATGATGGCCCTTGGAGTGAACCTTGACTAATAATATGAAGTATGTGTTCATTATAAAAATCAATGTCCTAACATTAAAGCTCTTGAAGAGAATAAATAGGGTGGTGTGAGTAATGGTTACATTGTTGATGATGAAGAGACTAGAGAAGAAATGTGAACAGAAAGAGGTATTGTGTAATAGGATGAGGTATCCTTGTTAATGGAACACATATGAAGTGGAATAATAATTTTTTTTATGTATTTGGATTCAAATGTTTTGAATGATGAAATATACAAGGGTAGTTATACTTATGTTTTTTTCTCACAAACTAAAATTTTATGTTGAATATTCCTAATGGAATGGTGAAGTGATTTAATAACAAGGTGATATTTTGATTAGGGGAAGGTAACCCTTAACATGTTATTTATCTTAAGATAAAGTTGTATGGATTAAGATATATGGGATATGAATAAGTAAATTGGATAGTATTGATTATTTTGGAACCAAGTAAGGATTTATTGATAAGTGTTTTATGCTATCATTGATGATGTTTCTAGTATTTTTGGATTTATTGAATAGATCCAATAATCTTTGGAATAAGGAAGCATGCATGTTTTAGAAAAGGGTTTATTGTAATTCATGTTATTAATATGTTTTAAAAGAACATATTATTAGGGAATTCACATGTCTAAAATGTGAAAACCAAGAGCTACTTCTTAAAAATGACATCATGTATATTTGGTGACATCCAATCATGTTTGGTATGGTTGCAGGTCTTGAACCCATGACCTAAGGATGATAAGGGTTTCATTCCTACCAATGTCCTACACGATGTCTTAATTAATGTATATTTATATTTAATGAATAAATATTTATGATGAACTAGTTATGTTAATTTTTATGTTTATGCATGTTGATTTTGAATATGAAAATAGTTATAATTTTTTCATTATTTTATGTGATTTAAGATCTGTTAAAAGTGTATTTTAGTGCTCTATACATCAAAGTTAATTTTTTTACATTCATTCCTTGAGGTAATGTATGTATTATAAATTTTTCAAAGAAACCCAAGTATTAATTTTTTTAATGAAAGTTTTCAATAATTAATCAACATTATGAAGTGATCAATTTTTTTTCATAATACCTTAATTTTTGTTTAGTTGATGGACTTTTAAATCATAATAAATTTATGACTTTGAGGTCCTCAACATTACTTTTACCAATCACTTGTTTTTGATTGATTACCTCAAAAACTACCTATAAATAGTTACAGTTTTCCTCCATGTATAATCTTCACTCCCTACCTATGTTCTCCTATCCGGAAACACTGTTATATATTACTTTGGGTAACTATTATGTCTCCAAATTTCCCTTTTAAGGTATGTTTTAGTATCTATTTTTACAATGTGGGTTTCTTTGAATGAAACTTTCATGTATTAAAATTTTAATATCCTATATGGATTTCAAGGGTGAAATTCATTTTTAAGGGGGGGGGAGGGAGAATGTAACACCATGAGATTTTGGCTATTTTGTTTCAAATTAATTTAATATTATGATATTATTCATTTTACGCAACACTAAAAATAAATTTTCACTATCTAAAAAATTAATTTGACATAGATCCATCCTATTTTATGTTACACACAATCCCAACATGGCATACGTTTCATGAAAAAACAAATAGATCATACATTACATGCAATATTGACCTTCCTTGATGGCTTGCGTAACATGCAAGGCCAAGTGTTACCTAAAAATAGTATATTTTTAAAAATATTATTATAATGAGATATAACCTAAATATTAAGTTGATAGATATTAATAGTACTGACTGAATTATTAAAATATGTGGTTTATAAAAAATATAAGATTAATTCATAGTTTAATAATTAATTATAAATAAATATGAATACTATTTAAATATAGTGGAAAACATCCTTATCATTACAATGGAATTTTAACCTAGTATATTAAATTAATTAATATTGTTAAGTGATGTTAATATAATACATATGTTATATATTCAGTCAAATATTTTTGATATTTATCCAGTAGATTCAAAAAATGAAAGATAAGAACAAACCCAATTTCATGCTTAAAAACACATATTTTTATAAAAACAATTTACCTCCTTTTAATGGAAAACCCATTTTAAATCAAATTTTTTGACATTAATAGGTTTAATATGTTAAAATAAACTTTATATTTTGAATAGAAATATTAAAATTATGTTAGGTTTAATTTTTGGTATTTTTATGAATGGTTTCATCTGTTAATGAATAGTTAAAAATATTGAATTTTCTTTCAAAATTAATGTTTCAAGTAATTTATTTATAAGGATAAATAAAATTTTTAAATGGTTTAATATTTTATTTAGATAAAGTTTTTACCAATTAATCTAATTTATCTCATTTAAACCAATTTCACCTTGAAATTGTATATAAAAATAATACAAACTTTTAAACATTTTTTTACTTTAAAAACCCACAGTGTCGAATCGACAGTGGGATTAATTTTAAATTAATTTATTCCAATTCTCTGATTATAATTTGGAAAAATGGATTCCATATTTGGAATTAGAATAATTTATTACTTCTAATAAGGTCAACTTTGTTTTTACCAAAAATATTTGTGAAAGTAATTAAAATTAATTAGTTAAGAGAAAAATTTGGGTAATAATGTACCATAACATAAATTTAAGACCCAAAACGACCTAGAAAATTTCACAACACCCATTTTATGTCCATATTTAGACCCTATAATCAATTTTCTAGAACTTGGATCATTATTATATCCACTTGCAACATGAAAATTGTGGTTGGAATTCTCTCTTCAAAAATTTACAAGAGTTCCACTCCTCCTGCAATATAAAAGGCCACCACCTATACCCATTATTAACACACATAAAACATTTTATGTTTGGAAAATCTCTTCCCAAATAACATACCAAAAATACTCCCTTAGACCTTGAATACTACATTGGGTAGAAAGCCTCTTAATGAATCCTTTTTGGCATAAACCAAAATGAGTTACCCGATTAAGAGGTAACATCTTCTCACAAGCTCTTTTACTTTACTTCCTTTATTCACCCCTTACACTCTATTAATTAATTTATTTTGTAACAAAACCATTATAATACATATAATATGATTTTTTATTAAAACATTATGACATACACTTACACACAGCTCCATCTAATGGATATTGAACATATTATTTCTGTGTATGGAGAACTACTGCCTCACGAAACGATGATTGTTAATTTATCCATTACCACCAATCATGGTTTACATTATGATGGAAAATATATTTATATATGTTATATATAATATATATTATTTCATTAAGATTATGTATTCATTTTTACAACACATACCTATTTACTTCTCATTTGGTGTTAATATGATAATATCATTTGAGGAAGTGTGGACTACCGCCTCAAGTCTTATGATCCATCTCTCAAGAATATTCATGAGTTTAATTATAATATTTCATTTTATTATATAATCATGTATTGGTACCATATTCTATTATGTATTACACAAGATATTGAAGAATATTTTTTAAAAAAGCCTGACTTTACCATTTCTTTGGTTAGAAATCTATGTTTTCTAAAAAGGGATTCCAAGAATATTATACAATTATCCAATATGATTTAAAATAATTTTTTAACATTTCTATCTTTTAAAAATATATTCAAGGGAATATACTTGTTTCTTTCAGAATAAGGGACATTTATAACCTTTTTACCATGTAAGAGGAATGTTTTTTGACCTCATAGGACATGTACCGATTTACTCGCCATCATTTCTTTGATGCTACATTTTCATTTTAAAAGTTTAATCTTTAAGAAAGTTTTTTTTAAAATATGTTTTCAAATAAAATGGTTTTCATAATTTTTTCAAGATTCTATAATAATTTTTAAATAAAAATGGGTTCTAAATGTTTTCAATCTTCTTTTATAATTTTTCAAGTATAATGGTTTTCAAAATGTTTTCAAGATATTTTTATAAATTTTCAACTTGTTTTTGAAGAAAAATGTTTTCAAAATGTTTTGAATCTTATTTTATAAAATTTCAAGGAAAATGGTTTTCAAAATGATTTCATTTTTTATTTATAAGTTTTAATGGAATTTTCTATGAGAATGATTTTTAAATGGTTTTATGTATTAGAATGCCTTTTTCAAACAAAAAAGGATATTTTCATCAAGAATGTTTTTAAAATATATTTCTAAATTATTTTCCATCTATGATGTCATCTATTGATGTAACTCATGTCAATATAAAGGTTTTATTTTTAACCTTTCTATGAATGGGTTATTCTTAATGTCATGGCCTTTATGAAACCCATTTCTCCATCATGGGTAACATGTATATGAACTATTTTACTCTTTCATGTGTTATTCTATTGATGAAATGATTATGAAACCTGTAAATAATTTTTCCATAGGTTTTAATACGTTTACATGTTTACCTGTTTACTTGCCATTTGGCGTTAATATGATAATCTCGTTTGTGGAAGTGTGGACTACCGCCTCAAGTCTTATGATCCATCTCTCAAGAATATTCATGAGTTTCCTTATCCTATGTTATTTTATTAAATATTCATGTATTAGTACCATATTATCCCTCCAATTAATTATGTAATTTTTTATACTTCATGAGAGAAACTAATATAGTCTTGGGAGTAAACCTTGACTACTATGATGACCATGGGAGTGAACCTTGACTACAAACATGGCATGGGATGTGAACTCATGCTACTATGATGGACATGGGAGTTAAACATGACTAATTTGATGGTATGGGGAGTAAAACCATACCACTAATATGGTCTCGGTAGTGATACCTTGGCTACTATGGAAATCACTATATGATTATATTTTTTCCATAATTCCATGTTTTCTTCCCATGTTTTTCATTCATGGATTATTCCCTCAATTTAATTATGATTCATGTCTTATGAGCTGCCAATTATTATTCCATGATCTCTATTATGATCTTTTATATGCAGGGTATGATCTAATATTTTCATAATCACATTCTCATAACCTTATACTCATGTTAATTCTTACATGTATCCCTTATTTACCCTTACTAGGCATTTAATCTCACCCCTTTTATGTTTCCTTTCCCCCAGGTTATGATGATATGTACTATTCTTGATATGTCTATGAAGGGTGCGAGTCAAGAAGAACATAGTGGGAGATGGTATAGCTCAAATATGTTCCAGTGTTTATGTTTCCATGTTTCCAAAGGCACTACACCAACAATGGTATTTGTGCATATGTTGGTATAATGTTTAAGTATTCCACAAAAGTTACATAATGTTAATGTTTAAAAATAAAATGTTGATATATAGATAGTATGGAGGAATCAAGTGACATGGACCTTAGTGAGGGACTATGGAATGTCAAAATTTGAGGTTTCATTTGGCCATAACATGAAGGACAACTGATCAGTGGCTAGAGTCTCATACAAACATTATTTCATTGAGGAGGTACCATAATCGTGATCAATACTAACTTTGATCAACTATATATGAGAAATGTGTGGTGGAACTGATATGGATTGGTTCGACAATGGGTTGGATGATAGAGGAGCCAGTACATTAGTTAACTATTCATAACACGATGGGGCTTCTCTTCAGTGAAGTTCCAACCACATTATCATGTCTATATAGAACTGGGTGTTTAAAACTTCCACATGTGAAAGGGAAATAGCTGTTTTCAATGGACATTTTGGTAGATCACTATCTGAAGGATCCACCCAAACTAGAAAAGATCTCCATGATCTTGGGTAGTGGTGGAGAGGGAGATTGGCGATGGTGGATATGGTTACACGATGTGCCCAAATAAGGGAGAAAGAACATCCTCCACCTGTGTGTACCTATATAGGGATCTAGGGATTCTATGAATATATTTTTTAAATATGAATAACTTCACTTCATGGGATCCTACCCAAAAATCTTAATCTAACTACTGAGGTGAAGTTTCCTTTACTGAGTCCCACCCCCCTTAGAATTTTATAGGTGGATAGATCAATGGATACCAAAAATTTCATTGGATTTTTCTTTAGTGGAGGCAATTTATCCTTCTACCCCAGTACAGTTCCTTAGGCCAGGGTAATTATTCGACGACGGGATGACCTCCATGCATATGGGTGGTAACACGAATAGGACCCCTACTATAGTTAGTTGAGATACGGGGTGGGCCTACATATTCGTAGTTTTTGGGGTGGGGAGGACCTATGTGTTTATTGGTGAAGGAGTGTGGAGGACCTCGACTACAACTATTGATAGAGTGGGGATGACCTACACTTTGGTCATCGAGGACTTGGGGAGGACCTCCATGATGACCAGTACTAATGGAATGGGGAGGAACTCCATACTAGATGGTTAAATAATAAGTATGACCTTTTCATTGATCTAAATGAGCACAGAGAGGACCTCAGTGTTGGGGAGTGGGAAAATAGAGAAGACCTCCATACTTTTTGCTAAAATTGTTGGGGTAGGACCTACACTTTGATAGGTGGTAAAATGGGGAGGACCCTCTTGTTTATTTTTTTTTGAGTGGAGAGGAATTCTACACTAGATGAATGTGACATAGGGATACACCCATGTTGGATGATGGTGATTGAATGGAATGGACCAATGTTCTATTTTTCAATGAAGTGGTAAGGACCTCCACTTAGATAGATGTTGTAGTAGGGAGGGACTATTCTTGAGCTTGAAATGACATGAGGAGGACCTTAACAACAATTGGATATGATACAAGGAGGACCACCTTGATTGGAAGCATAAATAAAAGGAGGACCTCTATGCTTATTGTCGAATAAGTGGGAAGGACCACCACTTTGATCGATGGGAAAATGGGGAAGACTTTCTTGTTGGTTATGAGAGTTTTGAGACCTCCAATTTGGTTAGTGATAATATTGGGAGGACCTCTCCAATGAATCTCATCATCACGAGCTAGACCCTAATGACTTTTGGTGGTACTAATGGTTGAGAGAGTCAACCCAGTCTACCTATGAGGTGGCTGAGGCCTTGATCCAAACTGGGATAAGATGGATCCCTATTTGTCTATCATAGGGGTTTGGAAGAATGCGTCGTCGGTGGAAGGGGAGACTAGAATTATAGAAGATTATTCCCTATATCTATCATTATCCTAAAACAATGCCCAATGATGATGCTAGGTGGTGTGGAATGGGGCCTAATGAGCATTTGTATAGTCCACCTATTCTTTTTCCAAAAGGACTGGTCATTTCCAGTGCCGACGAGGCTTGGTGGGATCCCTCCTTGGAGGCTATGGGGTTGTATTCATGGACGGGATGACTCAGGAATCCACCTCCTCCTCAGTATAGGGGAATGAGTCATATGATCTCTAAAATGAGATAAACCTGAAGTGATTCGCTATTAGAACAAAGATTGGTTTATCCCTACATGGTTCTTTAGGGCGGCACTGTTGGAAAGTTTTTGGAGATTCCAAGTCTGGGAGGGCCATGTCCCATATGGGAATGACCCCCTGTTATTAGTATTGGAATATTAGGGTATCCATAACCCTCTATTTAATGATATTTGAGGGTTATATGGAAAATGGGTGATCAATAGTTGAGTTCATAGTGGGAGTTGTGGTGGAGGTGGTGTAGTTTGGGTTTTTATTAACAGTTCTCCTACCACAATGCTTGTGGGTGTTGGGTGGGTGATTATCTGTGGCTGGGGTCCTACAATATAGGTGGATTCTTCTATCATAATATGTGTATGGATATCTATGTCCAATGCCCCCATGTCATCTAATCTTCCAATGGAAGAGAGGAATCCACGCTGAAAATGTCATAGACCGAGGATTCCCAACTTTTAGCTTCCCCAATTTTTAGTGAGTTCTATAATGGGCCCACCGTTATCTTGGTGGGAATTAGTGCCAAATATGTGGATCTGGTTATATAATAATGTAATTATGTCTCATATGCTACTAGTCCCTATATTGAGGAAAAGAGTTTCATATCAGGTACACCATTTATTTTTTCTGATGCATTCATAGTGGTGAACCCTCACATCCCGACACTAGTTTTTCTTGTGATGATCCCATTATTTTCCTGCATTCCCACTTTCCAAAGAAAGGTGACATTCATCACATTAAATATAGATCTATGATCCTTAATCAAAATAGTATAATGGTATATTGGTTTCTCCTTGCATGTATTCCTACATGGATCTCTCCTCCATGTCTTGGTCTCCCTCAAAGTCTTATGTATTTCTCAACAAAATCATTCCCAATGCCATATATTTGTGGGTACGAGTTAATTACATGTCTACTATCTTGAATTTTTTTTATGGGAAGGGTATAAACCTTCAGTTAGAGGGTTATTCACAAAGGGGTTCACTAGAATGTTTGGATACATGGAACATTGTTCACCTATATAATTCCTCTTAGAAGGGCATCTCATGGAGGCATCTTATGTGTGGAACCCAGTGCTTTATTATTGATCATGAGGTAGTAGCACTTGGGGTGTGAATCACCCATGTATTTACCCTAATTCATGAAAATTTTTTATGTGGAAGATGATGTCGTGGGTTTATAACTTCCAAGGATTTCATCTCGATCATCTCATGTTCTACATGGGGTATGAATTTGGGGTCATGTCACAAGTTTAACATCCTGTGGGATGGATTGGATCACCTGGTTGATATGGATTAGGGCACGATCTTAACATATTGTGGATATGGAATGCATGGATTGGGATTTCCCATAGAGGATGATCCATGAGGTGTGTCCTTGAAATTGAATATTTATCACCATGAAGGTTTACTGATGGATGCATCAAAACTCCATATAAAGGTGGATCTAGGAGGTGTTCCCCATAAAAGGAAGTTATCAAACCATAGTGGTTTATGGATGGATATATCAAAACACCCTATAGAGTGGGATATGGGAGGTGTGTTCTATAAAGGGAATATGTCACACTATGACTAGGATGCACCGTAGAGGTGGACCCATGATAGTGAATCCCTAGGAGGGAAAACCAAGAGTTTACTATGATTGGTATTTAACCCTAGAGAGGCATCATATGTAATCTATTTAGAAGATAGATATCAAAACTGAAATAGTTTGATGATATATTTAAAGTTTGTATGACTCAGATGATCCATGTAATTTAACATCTTTTTGTACAAATTCTCGTATCATGAAAGGAGCGTCGATGAGGGATTTTGTTGGACTTACACATGGAAGATTCCCATCACAAGAGGATTTATCTTGGTTTGAATTGGTGTGGGGATTACGCATTGAGATACCTGAAAGACTAGGAGAAGATGTGGTCTCCATGGTGAGGGGTATGATCTTATAGGGGATGTGACCCAAAGGACATTGGGATAGATATGGATGTTGGGTTTAGAACTTACATATTCTTCTAATGTTTCATAGTTATTTGGGAACCAAATCCTATGCATTCCAAAATGGTGGGGGGATTATACCTAAGGATTAGTCCCATTGGATCATGAGATTGGGGCTTATAGTAGATTGGAGGGCCCAAAAAATGAATATTGGGTGGTTTTCATGATTTCCACTAACCTCTACGCCCATGCAAGTCAGGATCGGTGTGAAAAACTAGAGGAAGTAGTTGATCTGATGCACGTGTCATGAAGGAAGATCCAACAAAATATAGTTTGCGACTTATGCATGAAAGATTATTGATGAGGATATAATTAAATGTGAGGGTAGGTGGTGTGGGGACCATACCATTCCACTCATAGAAGAAGCATTGTGTTCTTGTTTCATAGGGTAAATCCATAGTTTATTGTCATTGGTTGAGGATGTTGGGACTAGGTAGTTTTACATTATGCAGTTCGATCATGGGGGCTAAATCATAACCCCATGGTCTTATGTAACCACTGCTCATGTTTCTATGGTCTAGGAATTTATTTGGAAATTCATAGGTGAAATGAAAGGGAGGAGTGGAAAGTCATGAGGTCCATGTTAGGATGCCTATTCTAAGAAGCAACAGGTTGTTAGAATACCTATGTTGAGAAGAAAAATGTAGGTGGTAGGATTGGTCCACACTCATAGTGGAGTGGGAATACATAGTAGAAATTTGAATAGGTCACATGGGGACTCTATGTTTATCTAGATTGGTATTGTATGGAT
This sequence comes from Viscum album, assembly GCA_963277665.1. Taxonomy (NCBI): domain Eukaryota; kingdom Viridiplantae; phylum Streptophyta; class Magnoliopsida; order Santalales; family Viscaceae; genus Viscum; species Viscum album. The sequence goes on along the minus strand of OY728120.1, from coordinate 451,371,806 downwards.
ATATAGACCCTGGGAAATCATCCTTTGTGAAGTTGGGTCATCAGAAGGGAAGAACCATGGAGGGGCGTAGGGTAGATGTTTCATGAAGCATGGGGCCTCACTGAGAGCTACTTTACAAAACTAATGTTCTTTTTAGAGTGTAGTGGATTCATAAAGGAGACTTATACATGAAATAGGGTGACCCTACCATAGGATAATGTCCTAGTTCATGATAGGAGTGCTTCAAGAAGGCTGAATGCTTCGTGAAGCCTCAAGTACACCATGGGTAATTCTTCCTTCATGAAGGGAACACGCCTTCATGAAAGGAATCTAACATAGGTTTATGAATTAAATGAACAAATAAATGGGGTTTTTTGAATATAGGATACCTTGGGTGGTCTATATTAATTTTGGTTCATGAAACTGAGGAGGTTCTCAAATTGGGAGCAATTAATAAGTCAAAATGTCAGGTAACCGCCCCTAAAATATCAGAATGAGGTGGTATTCATAGGAAATGGGTTTTGAAAAAATTAGAAGTGTTTCAAAAATAATTTTTGGGATTTTATAATGGGAATGAATTTTTTGGACTTACCAAGAAACAATCAATGCTTCACGGATTTACGAAGTGCTCTGTGACTCCAAAACTCACTGCATAGAGTTTTACCATAAAACATTATTGTATTTGTGAAGGAAAATTGTATCTAGGGATCTATGAGAGAACCAACCATTAGTAAAGAAATGTGGATTCATGAAACATACTATTTTATAGGTATTTTTGGGAATTTAATCTTAGATTCACTTAGAATAGGCCATGTCTTCATTGAATATTCCTATGGTATTCATATTTCAGTGCGAAGAACTATTCAATAGATAGGGTAACTATATAATAAAAAATGTGGTCAGAATGATATACATAAGAATAATGGTCATCAATTAATATCCTAATGATGGAATAGGTGCAAAAATATACATGGTCAAATCATTCTCATCTAATGGTTGTCTAGATTCCTCAAAACTCACATGCATTGAAAACCCTATATTAGTTGGAAACATACCTATAGGTGTTGACAATATATTTGAGAGAGTATAGATCATCACTGGAAGTGTATAGTTTCCATATGATTATAAAGATCAACTAAAGCGAGCAATTGAATTATTCATTGGAATAATTCTTAAAATATAAATAACATTCAAATTTGTTTCAACATAAAAAATTATACAAGATAATGATAAAATGTAAAATTACCAATATAAAATTTCCAATCATATGTAAGTATTTAAATAAAAAATTTAACTCTCAAAACAATTTATATATTTTTATTAATTTAAAATAATATTATATAAAATAAAAAATATAGTTCTTATTATTTTATCTACATAAATTAAATTTATACTTGTTAAAAGAATTAAGTAAATAACTTTACCTCAAACCATTCATAGTCATTCGTTGGATTCATGTATTTACAAGTATAATAATTGTTGACAGTAAACTTAAATATGATTTTTTTTAATTAAATGGAAAAAATCTATGATTTAAAATAAATTAAAGAATAAATCACACTTATTTAATAATGATAAAAATACGATTCACCATGTTAAAGGGGTGTTGAATATAAAATGGTTCATTGAAAATTTATACCCATTATCCATGAATAACCCAATGTTCTCATCTTCTCCCTCTCTTATTATGTAGATAGTTTTAGTGTCATCGTAGAAATATATATTAATTGCCTCATATTTATAAGGTTAAAAATCTATAAATAAATCAATATCATTGTAACCCACATCATACAAATATCTTGGTTTCAAATAGAGTAAAACCCTTTACCTTTAATTGAATGCACCATAAATAAAATATACCATTTTAGCTTGTGAATCCAAAATATAAGGATTATGTTTTTAATGATCACTAGTATCAATAAAATGATTAATGTTAATGTAAGTAAACTATAATGAATATTTCTTTAAACACCTTTCAATATCGACCAACTTTTATTTGAATAAAATGATAGAAAATTGTCCATGATAATTTAAATCTATAATGTTAATCATCTATCCATAATATACCAACTCTATGAATTTTTTAAATATAAAACTTTTTTCAAAACCTTCTTCATAATAAGGTGTATGAAAAATGAATCCATTAATATTATTGGCATAGAATCTCCTAGAATGCATCAAAGGTCCTCAACCTTGATATTTCAAATCATCAGATAGATTATACTGACCTTCAACATCCATGATCTATACAAATGGATATAAAATAATCAAATTTATATATTATAATTATAAACATATTAGAAATATGAAACTAATTATAAATTTTTACGATGTTAAAACTAATAAAAAAATATATTTTATGTATTTTTTATTTCTTTCAAATTTCAAGTTCAACTCTAAATTTCTTACTTTTTTTGTGTCTTCAGTTATTATGTGAATGGTTTTATGAAAACAATATTTAATTGAACAAATATTTTTTCTTATATAAAATCCATATAAGATAAATAAAATTAATATATCTTTCCAACTCCAAAACTAATATTGCAATGTATTTATAATTTAATGAAGGAATGAAAATGATTTGAGTTATCATTAGAATATCCAAATATATTGAATCATGTCTCAATCATATCTAAATACCCTGAACAAAATATAAGACAAACTTCATCCAAGTAACCTTTAGAAATAGTGGCTTCTATTTGAGGGGTTTTGTTCATATAAAACGTTAAATTAACCTGATATGTAAGGAATAAACTCACAATTAACCTCAAATATTACGAGTTAGAAAAAGATGATTCAAAAGTGTGGAAATTTAAAAAATAAAATACCTTTTTATGGGATATATCCATATATAATGTATGAATCCAAAAAATTAGATTCCTTATCCATGAGTTACCAAATTAATTATCATAGTGAAAATATAATGTGGGAAATATTATATCAAAGTGGTTAAGTGTACTTAAAATATATTCATATAACTTTTCAAGTGAACTATGGTTTAATTTTTTCTCATAGATTAGTCTAAGAAACCTAAAAACCTAAATTGTAAATGAAGTTATTTTATCTAGTAATAAATTTAACAATACAAATGATATTAGCAACTCCATCAAAATATATTATTCTTTACCTTTCATTCCATATAATGTATGATTTTCAAGTCAAATCATTGAGTACTTTCACCTTTTTATATATTCATAGGAATGAATCCATTTCATACATGATACTTTCCATCATCATTTTCTCATAAATCACACTTTATATTAATATTTGATAATTATTTATGTGAATTAAGAGGATAATTCATTTTTCACTTATCATTATGTATTCTAAAAATCATATCATCAAACACATTCTTCTCATTATTTATAACAATAAGATTATGATATAACATATGTATTTCACAATAATTTTTTTTCAAAAATATACTTGTTTCCTTTAATTGATGTCATATAATTCCAATTGAAGTGGTAAAAACTCTTTTAATACCATAAATAAACTAATAATAATTATTAAACTCTAATATAACATTTTATAAATATTTCATTTTTTAACCCATATAATAATTTTAGTGGGGGCCACAAATCAGGTCTTCCATCAAATAATGACTTGTTAAATTGAAATATGTGAAATATATCCATGAATAGATAATGAAACCTAAAACACCATTTTAAAATATATGGTATCCTTTTATATTAAAAATTTAAAATACAAACTAGACATCACAGTTCAATCTGAATATTCTAACTAGAAAAATTACAAAGTCTTAGGAAGTTATAATGTCCCACTTAAGGGAAGCATGAATTTTAATTATCTTTTCCTTTATGTATCATATATATCCTCATTATTTTCCCATAACTATTTAAATTACTATATAAGTGGACGAAGGAATACATATATATCATTTAAAACAATTTTTTTCCAATAATAACTATAAAAATAACAAAAGATGTTTATTTAATACATAGATATAGAGGTACATTGTAAGGGATCCAAATAATTGGAAATACAATATAAATGATAATTAAAGTTATGAATATATTAAATCCATTTGTAGATAATCCAAAATTAAAATTTATAGGTTCATTAGTGAAATTTGGATGTAAATAATCAAAATATTTCCATGCTACTGAATCTCTTGGAAATAAAAAAAACCCATCAATGCTATTTTCTACAGCATGCCCCATCATCTTCTATGTGGTTTTAGATGATCTGCATAATCATTACAATATAGGTTTCATAGGAATGTAATGTAAAAAAATTATAGGTGATTTATTTCTCTACTTCATTAGAGTATAACATACATTCAATCATTTATATTAAATTATTTATTTTCATCTATAAGTATGACATGTTTTTTACACTAATTTAAATATGAAAAATCTCAATAAGATATCATAAAATCATTGATATATATATATATGTTCATATAATTGAGAAAAAATATGTCAATACCATTCTTTATCTGATAAAATGATTTTGAAAACTTATATCTACCAAAATAATAATACAATAACTCTAACATCTTGAAAATATCATTATTTATAATTTTTTATAACCACTTGATATGGTACAATTTCAGTAGAAAGTAATTATTTGAATATTATTCACACAACTAAAATAATTCTTGATTTCTATCTTCAATAGGTTTATAAAACTCATTTCATTTCTTAGTTTGGATACCCCTTATATTAATCTCCTCATAATCAACATGAGAATATACAAAAATGTTATGTTCTTAATCCAGTTGTGTTGTTGTGCCAAAAGCATCAATAATTATGTTCTTAATTTCATTTTATAATACTTGGTCAATTTCATGATGATTATTATATAAGAAAAAGAATAAAATTTTGTTAATTATAAAATTTCTATACCAAATCCATAACACAAATATAGTAGGAAATTATTTCAATATCTAATATTTATTAACTTTAGGTCAACTCAACCATTATTTAGAATTAAAATTAGGTCATAGAAATGTAATTATATCATCGAGATATTCTTTTTCATTTTAACAATATAAATTTTTTTCAACCCCTTAATATATTTTATTTTATTTTGAGGTAAGCTAATCCAATTTTTTCCATTTCTGTATTTTTGAATAATAGCTATAAAAATTAAATTCAATATATTGGTAAAGTGAAATCATGTTTAAATTATAATATATGAATAATATAAAAACCTTATAAAATAAAAAATATAAATATAAATTCACAATATATTAAAATATATAATAAAATTTTATATTTAACATACATTGGAAACTAAAAACATATATGTGATAGTAAATGAGTAGTTTGAATAAATACACGATCATACCAACAAACCAAATCTTTTTTCACACTTTTTAATACCAAAAAAGGAATTGATTAATTATTTAAATGGATAATTAAAAAATATATAAAATAAAATCTACCACAAATCATAAAAATTAGTATATTACCACTTTTATTCAAGAAAACCATTCCACACAACCATTTAACATACCGCATATTAGTTTATTCAAGACTGGTGTTTAGTTTTCTATTATATTATAGATGAATGGGGGGTGGGGTGGGGGTGGGTAGATATTATAGATCACATGACTCTATTGGGGAACTGTTGATCAAAATTACTATTTCCTATAATGGGTTCTAAGAGATTTTAGTCTCTTATCATATTAGGATGTAGAGAAGGTTTTAGAGGGAAGGGATGGTTGACCACTCAATTGAGTAGGAAAGTTATGGGGTGGAAAAGGTTGATGAAGGAGAAATATTGTGAGGGGCTTGTGGAGGATAGTGTATGTTGTGGATTATATAGGGATAAGTTTTTTAGAGGGGGAAGTGTTTGTTTAGGTGGGGAGGTTCAGGTGAAATTATGGTTTTATTAGTGTTATGTTTTAAAAATTCTACAAAATTTAGAATTTTCAAAATTTATTAAAAAACCAATGCAAATAGTTAATCTATATTTATTTTTTACATAGTGAGTAATAATTTTAGTGTAATTCTATTTTTAATAATTTATGATATTTATATATAACCACCAAGAATAAACCAATGAAAATACATGTTTTTTTATTTTATGTTTATTTATATTAAAATATATCAAGTAGATCTCTTTTTAAGAAAAAAAATTGTTTTTTCACTAATTTGGATTTTTTGATATGTCTTATGGGAGATATTTTCTCCTCAATATTATATAATTCAATGTAAATAAAAACTTATATTCAACTAATCTAATGGGTTGGGTGTGTAAGTTCAAGTGAATATAATTTTTTATTTTTTTAGGTTATTCCATGTTTTGTTTCTAGTAACATATAATATTTCATGATATAATATAAATTGTTAATAATAAAAGGTCAAGATAAACTTATATTGAGATTTTTATAGGAATGATACCACCATTCCTAGGATTTTTTTTCTATATTGGGGTAAAGATGCCTTTATTATAAGATCATTCTATAAAAAAAGTCTCCTTTCCCATTTTTATTTATATTATTTTATAAAATGGTCATGATGTATTTGGGAAGATATTATTATAAACAAGGGGATGATTTTCTGGAATATATGTATTATTATGAGCAGGGTTTGAGTTGCCTAAGGGCTCTAAAATTTTTAAAGATCAGGCTTCCTTTCCAATTTTCATTTTATTATTATGAACAATGCTAAAGATTAATTTTGGATCATATTATTAGATAAATGATGCCATATTTATTATTTTTCCATATAATGATATCAGATAGGATTGAGAATCCATTATAATGAGATCATTATAGGCATGGTACATACAATCTTTCAGAGTTATGTTGTTGTAGTGGATTTGTTCTTAATTCTTATAGAATTTGTGGAGAAATGAATAGTTGTATCATAATTTTATTGTTTAATGATTGAGGGTGTAGTAAATATTTTTATAATATTTTTTTATTTCATTAATGGTATATCAGTTTGTGAATAAACATATATATATACATACTCGATTTGTTTAGGGAAACTGTTGGAGGTGGATTACTGAGTTGTACTCACACCCTACCTGAGTATTTTAGTGTGTATATAAAATTTATAGTATGTGATGTAGTTAAGCTTAAGAGACAAATTTTTAATGGATTACCTAGAGTTTTATATTCATAGTAAGTAAATGGGAGTAGGTGGTGACTTGGGTTCAATATTATCTATTATCTCCACTCATTTATAATTTTTTATACCATGTTATATATGATCAACCCATATGGTGATCCTTCAAACATATAAATCAATAATCTATAATTAATGTAGTTTCTATTTGAAATAGAATAGGTTAGGATATTACATTTATGGATAGATTATAGTTTTAATGCGTGTATTTATGTAGATATTGTGATTGATGGTTTTTTATTTCTTAAAATATTATATATATTTAATTTATCTTAGGGGTTTAAAATTCCCTTGATATAGATAAACCTACATTTATAATCTCTATCATAGGTTTATGAGTTATATTTCTTGAAGTGTGTGGTGAACTAATTCAACCATGATTCAGGTGATCCAAGCCGAGGACTTTATATAGTAGTCTAATTGAATTGTTTTTAATTTCTATTCCTATTTGGGAAATGGTAGAAAAATATAGTATGTTTTTTGAACATGGATGGACTATATACCATGGTGTAGGTAATACATGTGTATGAAGAGACTTAGTTATATGAGATAATATGGTAGTGATTTTTTTCACTACAACGACAGAGTTTATTTTTCTATGAATAGTGATTTGGGTCATTGATTTATGATTTATTCTGCTTATAGACCATAGTAGTAGGTTTCATGAAATCATTCATCATCCTTGACACATTAGATATAATTTTTTTATCTTTTTCAATTGAGAAATTGATTATGATATAGAATTAAATTATTTAAATTTTATTAATGATATATATATATATATATATTGTCTAAATAACTTATTCATGGATTTTATATTTTTTATATTATATTTATAATTATATTGTTATCATATGATGACTATATAAAAGAATACTATGTGTATTGTTGACCACTATAAATGGGTAGTTGAAAAAACAATTTTTTTAAAAAATTTAACATTCAATTTAATTTTTAGACAAAAAAGTTCTATTTTATTGGAAATTGTCACATTTTTATGTTTTTGTGTAATTTTGAGCTTAATCGTAAAAATGGACTGATTTTGGGATTTAACTATGTTATTTTTATTCTGTACTTCTTCCATAAATTTTTTAATCTAATCAAAATATAAAATTCCTTTTTTATGATCCTATAAATTTGGGATACATTATATCCTTCAAGACCACAATCCGAATCCATTAATTGTATGCACAAAATCATCTGACAAAAAAGGCCTTAAAAAATGTTCACATATATGGAATTTTTTAAATATGAACTCGTATATTGAAGTTGACCAACCCAATGAAGATTAAATTTGACATGTATTTGGATAAAAAATTTGGTTAACAACTTTATGGAAAGGGACCATACATTAATTTTCCATTTAATAAGTTTAACATGTAGAAACATTTGAAGGGGAAATATATCCTTTAAAAGGAGAGATACTCCTTCCAAAATCATTGAATTCTATACTATTCCATCAAAGGAACCAAAGAGGAGATCTACACTGAAGGAGGCCAACCTCAAATATCCCCCTTTTCTTCTTCTTCATTTTTTTGTTTTCACTATTTTTGTTTTATTTTAAATTTTAGTTTTAATTTTAGTTTTATTAAATTAATCTATGCATTTGTGTTTCTCCATCCATCCCACAATTCTTCTTCTGAATTCTATTGTTTTAATTATAAGTATTATTATTATTATTATTAGTATTAATATTAATGTTAATATTATTATTAATCATAACATTAATATCATTATCATTAATATAATTATATCATTCTTATTTTAATATTAATTTCTCATTTTCTTTCTCTTCTCACTTTTCTAAAATTATTCTCTTAAATTTGACAATAATAATAATAATTATTTCAACATTCATTATAAATTATATATTTTTCTTATTTTATTTTATTTAATTATCTATCTCTCCCTCTCCATCTGTATATCTTTATTCTCATCACTTATTATTTCATCTTTATTTTAATTATCTCATCCACTATTATGTTTAGTTTATTATTATTCATTTTTATTCTTTTCCTCTTTCATCCAATCTGCCATGTAATTTATTACTCTAGGAAAAGAGAGGCTAATGCCAATGCTTGGCCTCAGGGACAGTGAAAGTGTTCCTAAATTTTTATTAAATTTTAATTTTATGTTTCGAGATAGAATTGAGTAACATGTATAAGTGAGGAGAATATCCCTGATATGGTGACAACCCCCAAATAAATTCAACTCAATATTTCTTTGTTCTTTTATTTAATTGCTTTTACCTCTCTCCATTAGTTAGTTCTTCACATGTTGGAGTTGATCTAATCAAAGGATTAAAATATTTTGATAGAACCAAGTCCTTAAATTTGACACATCCTAGAAAAAGGCATGTTATTAACTTGGATTAAATGAGGATGTGGAATTGAGAGTGCTTAGGAATTCAATGACATTACAAAATTTATAAATAAATAATAGTAGTTCAATCCTCACATTTCATGTTTGGATTATCAAAATGATAACAAACATAGAAATTAGGATAGATATTGAACATTAAACCTAACCCTAAAAACAAGTTATTTTTTATTAACTCATTCTGTTCAAATTTCATGAAAGCTTAAATTATCATTTTACATTCGATTGTTTTAAATAATAAAAAAACAAAAAATATTATTATTGTTTTTAGTAAATTTATAAATAAACAAAAAGAAATAGTAAATGTGATTTAGAATAAATCACATGAACAAAGTGAAAATATCTTCAAGTGAGATGACCCTGGTCATCCCCTATGTTGCACTAGGAAAAAATATACAAGATTTTGACCACACCCCATGATAGGCCTTTGTCAAAACTAGTGTCATTTCTATGGATCTAATTAGTTATTCATTTAACTTTTCTATTTTAAAATTTTAGAGAAATTTAATACTTTTATAAATATAAAAATACATAATTTTTTTCCATGATGAATTAAAATGATTATTATTCTTCACGGACTGATGATTAATCATAGTTACCTAAACTAGTAGATAAAGACCCTTGGTCTACAAAAGAGAGTGTTTCATTATGGGATAGATATATCAAGGGAGAACAAAGCAAAATTATCAAATAGAAATAATTCAAGGACCTCATACATGATCACAATGAGAACCTAAATCAACCATTGGTTGAAGTATTGTACCGAGAACTCCTTGAATTCTTGGATTAATTCCCCGAATTCTATCAAGAAGTAGTCAAGATGCAAGAAGAGTGCTCCTCAATCCCACAAAAAACTTTTGAGGATGTTCCACAAGAACGTTTCTAGTAGAATGTTAAAAAGGTCAAATATGATATTTAAGATCTTGAAGATATGGTGAAAAATATATAAGAAAAACTGAATTGGATGACTACATATGTCCATGAACTATCAAAGAAATCCAAGTCTAAACCTGAACCTCAGTCTAAACCTAAACTAAAAGATGAGCTAGTCATATTACCTAAGGATTCTAGGAAGCAGGTGACACCATTCGTTCCTGATTTTTCAGAGGAAATCCAAGAACGTGAGGCCAAACTAGTAGTGGAGGAGCCTAATGACCTGCCTTCACTTACCACCATCAGACTCCTAGAGTCACTCATGGGTGAGGAATTGATTGATCTAGAACTAAATCCTATATATGACATTTATTTAAACGTTTTCTCTTATAATTTAATTAAGATATAATTGTGGATCACTCCCTAATTTTTTGATTATATTGAATTTGAAAATATTTTATACGTCTTAGATAAAGAATATGAACCTGGATGTGCACCTGATGAGGAAAACATAGAGCTCCCAGATTTTGATGGAAACACATTTGAGGAGCCCCAACATGAATATATCCAAGTTGTTTAGCCTAAATAAATAAAAAGTGGCTCCTTTTGTTGAAGAGGAAAATTAATTATTAAAAATTCAAATTTTATTCAAGTGAAAATACCTTTTTTACTTCCCCTTTGACCATTCACTTCATGCAGTCCCTATGAATCCAGCATTTTAAGATAATATGGTTTCACAAGTAGCAACCAAAAAGGAGTATGAATCATACTTCATCCTATCCCCTCCATGAAATCTATACCTTATTGTGAAGGGGGAGGATCTTATGTACTTTATCCATGGATCTTTCCTCACTTAGAAGGATGAAGTACATGATGGTACAATCGATATGCGGTGGTTCAAAACAAAGTAGCTTCATCCACCATTTGATTTTGGATAACAACTGGTACTACCCTCTAGAGGAATTAAAAATGAAAGGCCCACTTGGGGGATCATACCAAGATTTATATTTACTTGATTTATTTGAATTTAGACTTCAATTTCATTTCTTAGGAAGTAGTGCATGATGCTGCCCCTCCCTCTATCTTTTAGGGATTTAATGACATGATCCATGTTCTTAATTGAGTAATTCTCTTTTGTAGGTTCATAAATGGGAAAACAAATCCTCAAACATTTGAATATAAGAACTAAGTTTTTTTAAAAGGTAGTTAACTTTTTATGATTATAATTTAAATGCACTCCATTTTTTCTAAAGAAAGTTTTGAGATTTAAAATAAAATTTCATGCCCACACTTGAATTATTATTTACTCAACTAATATATGAGACATAAGTTTCTTAGGAATCATATGATTCCATGTTTTATCTTTCATTGTTTATATGATTAAATGATTAAAATGGAGAATTAAATTTTTAATGTGAATCTTATATTTTTAAACGAGGACTCATGATTTGAAGGAATTAATTTATTTAAGTAAATGAAATTTCAAAACCATTTTTCATTATTTGATTTTCTAAAATTCACGTGAGTTGATTTTTTATTATTATTCATGCCTTAAGTGATTTTCACAAATCATATGTCCCATTCACGAGAGGATTTATAGACTGAGAACTTCCTATTATATCTTGATAATATTTCTTGAGTGATCTTGGTATATGGCACCTTATTAAAATTGTATTTGAACTTTTCAAAAAACAAAATGAATGTGCAAAAACACAATTAAAATTATTGATTTATCCTTTGAAAAGACACTTATCCTTAAAATACCATCTTTACATCCATCCTCCCTTATCCCATAGAGAAAATGAATTACCTTTTTAGGGATGATCTTGATTTCAAGACATTTTTATTCATTATTATCCTACTCTAAGTAATTGCAAGATATTATAAAGTAGAAGTGTGGGGGTAAAGGGAATCATGGTAAATGGGATTATTTAAAATTTAAGGAAGAAGTATGGCAGTTCTTATTGTGGGAATTGTAAAAGGTTGGGGAATCATTCCTTGTAATCTATTATTTTTCCCCTATGTATTATAAAAAAATGAAAATGACAAAAAAACCAAAAGAAATGAGAAAAATGGGTTGTGATTTGGGTAAACCAAAAATTATAACTACTAGAATTATGATTTCTATCATACATGGTTAGGTAGTGGATGTGTGTTTTTTTATAAATCACAACTTACTAAAAATCCAAAAAAATGTAGAATTTTCTTAGAAATAGAAAAAAATTGAATAAAATAAAAAATTTATTCAAGAGAGGGAACAAATCATTCATTATGCATAAACTAATAATGATCTTTAGTTTGAGACTTGGGGAATGTTGGGAGTTGTTAAAATTTGAAGGTAGAATTTAATTAAATATTTTTACTTTGAATATAATTATTTGTTATTTGTGAGTTAAACCCCATCCTTGAGCTTTATTTATCAACATAAAATCATAAAAACCATAAGCCTCAGAGTCATTAGAAACTTAATTGAAAGTCGTCATGATTTTATGGCTGTTTTGTCTTTACAAAGTAGAGAAAATAGTTATTTTACATAATTATGGATAAGGAGTATGTTCTCATGATATGAGAATAACTCTAATTGAATTTTATCATGAGAAAATGGATAAAAAAAATTCAAAAGTAAGGTAGATCATGATTTGGCATGTTTAATTATAATAAATTGAGGAGATTTCAGGAATGGAAGGAGAATTTCCATAATTTTACAAAGTGGAAAATTAAAATACATGAATTAATTATTTCTTTGAAAAATGTGAATTTTAAATGATATTTTATGTAGATTTTTGAAAATTTTATTTGGAATTGATAATTGTTTGATTATATTACATTGAAATTTGAATATTGAAAAAATTGGTACTCTTTGTTTTCCAAAGATGAGATTTTATGCTTGGGGAAAATAAAGGTATATGTGTAGAGGAATTTACATAAAAAATATTTTGAGAAATTTTAAATTCAATTTAAATGTTTTTATTCACACCATAGTGTTATTCTAATTGAAATTATCACATTTTTATGTTTTTGTAGAATTTTGAGCTTAATTGTAAAAATGGCCTAATTTTGGGATTTAATTGTTTTATTTTTATTATGTATTTCAGAAATAACATTTTATAAACTAATTAAAAATGTAAAATTAATTTTTTAATATTTGAGAAATATTGGGATACATTTCTTCTGTCTAGACCAAAAGCACAATCCATCAATTGGAGGCCCAAAATCAACTCACAACACAGGCCTCAAAAACTATTCATAGATATGGAATTTTTTAAATATGAGATCGAATCTCAAAGTCAGATAACCCAATGAAGTTAAAATTAGATAAGAATCTGGATAATTAATTTATTAATAACATTAATGAAGGGGTTAATGTGTTAATTGGCCATTTAATGGGTCTAACATGCGGCAACTTTCAAAGGGAAAATATGTCCTATAAAATTAGGATATATCATCCTCAATAAATCATTCAATTCCCTCCCATTGCATCTAAGTCACTAAGGAGAAGATCTCCACCATTAGAGGATGGCCACAAATCTCCCCTTTTATTGTTCATCATTTTTTTAATTTTTATTATTATTTTTTACTTTAAATTTAAATTTAAATTTTAGATTTAATAAATCAATCCATGAATTTGTATTTATCCATCAATCACACAATTATTCTTCTCAATTATATTCTTTTAATTATAAGAATTACTATTATTATTAGTATTAATATTAATATTATAATTATAACATTATTTTTTTAAAATTATTTTCTCATTTTCTTTCTATTCTTTTTTTTTCAAAAATTATTCTTTTAAATATAGTAATAATAATAATAATAATTATTATTATTTTAACATTCATTATAAATTATATTTTTATTTTTTCATTTTTTATTCTCTCTCTCACTTTCTCTCTCTCTTTCTTCTCAATCGATTTATATTCTTTTATTTAATCACTTTTGCCACTCTCAATTGGTCCGTTCTTCACATGTTGGAGTTTAGATAATCAATGGATGAAATGACTTTGATAGAACCATTTATTAGAAGATGAAACATCCTAGACCAATGTAACTCCCCAAACCTAGTTATCCAGAGTCGATGCATTATTATGTATCATTGACATGATAAAAAAAGATCAAGTCTCAAAAGACTGATTAGTTTAGTAGCCCTGGAAGTACTAGATACATTCATAAGGTTTATATTACATTATAAAATGGAAATCTACAACAACATTGTTTCCATGGAAAACACTGAGATACCATAGACTATCCTTATAGGTCAGTCATAATATACTTCTTCACATCCTGGGAAAAATAAAACATAGAAAGGGGTGAGCTCAAATGCTTAGTATGGATAAGAATATAGTAGAAACTTTCATAAATAAGCATAAACATTTAAGGCAATGCATAAAACTAAAACAAAATCCTTTTTAACATAAAATTCATCATAATATGGAAAATATAAATCAAACTAATGCCATTTACTTACTCACATGGATATTCTACCAGTCGAATAATCACATGCAATATCAATAGCCACTTTCATAATGATGGAATGCATAATGCCAGACTTTCATAAACACATAGTCAAGTCATTATTCCAAGAATACAAATAATATTTTGTCAGGGCCTTATGCCAAGACACTAGTTTGTCTCATGAGACCTATCGATGCAAGCGGGTTCTACCAATAACTTACTAAGTCCAATGCATTCCTCATATGAAAAGGTTTAAACATAACATAAACATTCGTATTAAAACTAGAATATGAAATGTCAATACATTATCCATAAACCATGAATGGTGTAAAAATAACACATCTATAGTCAAACATATCACAAGACCTTCAATACAATATGGAAGTTTTGTATCATAACAAATCAACTTCAAATAAGCTTAAATTCTATCAAAGGATGTTGACATAGATTAAATCAAAACCTTTTTTTAGAAAAATATCACTTTCTATTTTAAAATCATTTAAGAAAAAATTATTTTGAAAATATTCTTATAAGCTTGTAAGGGAAGCTTTAACGATATTATAACAGTAGAAAATAGCCACACCCGCCGTATAAGTTAAAAAAAAATTTACCTTAAATTTGTTGAAAATGTCAAAATGTACCTTTTTTAGAAAACGATAGAATGATTCATTTCAAAAAATATAAGGTCAAATAAAGTTATAAATGAATTTAACCCATTGTCTAGTAAATAGTAAAAATGTTTTGATATACATTTTTAAGAAGCATGGATGTGGATGATAAAGAGGTCCTAGTAGATAATTAGATATAAACAACCTCAGATAAGAAAGAGATTTGGAAATTAACCCTTACCTCGTACTTTTCCTTGGTAAAGGTTAGGTTAACCACCTGTATAATGGTGAAATAATTGTTATTAAATTATACAAGAATCATATACATTAATATGATATCATATATGATATTTTAATATTGCTTTGTTAATAATATTTTAGTATTATCGTCGTTTCAGGTGTTAACTAATTTGTTTTCCTTTATATGCTTTGTTACATAAGTAATTTTTGTTATGGATAGGATGTATATTATTAATATTCATAATGATATTAATTCTTTAAACATTATCTCTAATCATTTAATGAAAGTTATTCTTGAATGGATACGATGGGAAATGAATCTCATCGCGTTTGTGGAGACGGTAATCCATACGTACGCACAAAAGACAATATAATCCTCTTGATATTAAAATAATATATAATTTGATGGTATATCATATATAAAGAATCATTATCAAGTTATATCTATTATTTACATTAATTACACATCATTATTATACCCATCCAAATAATAATGTATTGAATAACAATTACACCACTACGTGGAGACGGTAAGCCGTACATACGCACGTATGGTGACACGTCATTCAAATGTTGGATAGAATAATGAATATGGTTATACCATATTTATAATAACATCACAGTATATAGAATATATTGGAGTTATTATTTTATAATGGAAACAACAAAGAAAGAGGAAGTGGAAGAAGAGAGGAACTTGAAAGAGGTGATGAAATATTTACCTCTTCTTCGGGTTCTTACTTTTGATTTGATCAAAAGGGCACCTTAGATTGGATTTATGACTAAAGGAATGCCTCTAAGATGAAGGTAAGACATTTGGGAGGATATTTGGGTAGGTATTAGACGAGAAAAATGGCTTTGAAGGTGTGAATTAGAGACAAGGGGAAGTGCCCTTTTATAAGAGGGGTGAGGGGCACCTTAGGAAAAGATAGAAATATTATTTTATAATAAAATAAATTTCTATTTATAAAGGCTCCAAAATTAATTATTTAAAGGATAATGTGGGTATGGGTCTAAAAACACTCAACCAATAGGTTTTAGACATGTTTGGATCACTATATTAACCTTATCATTTAGATTTAACTCTTAGTTAATTAGTTTGACATTTAACATGTCTCTTTGTATTTTTATTTTGTATAGTTAATAAACATTCTAAAAACATCCAAGAGAACCCCAAGTGGTTAATTAATGATACAACTATCATTATATAAGTCTTTTGGAAAAACCTTAGATATTTAGTATTATTATATAAACCAATAATATTGTATTTGTTTTAAAAACACATTTATGTCAATTTTGACATTATTTAATAATTGATTTTTGTTAAAGTACTAACTTCTTTATTACTTCAAAATGAATACGGTTAGTCAACCCTAATATATAATATTAACCTAGAACATTAGTTTAATTCATAAAAAGTCTCTAATTACATTTATTTGTATATTTATAATATCAATTATTTTATTCTTTCATTAATATGGTAATTATTGCATCTTCAGTATGTCAGAAATAAATTTAATTATTTAATGTCTAAAAAATATAAATAAAATACAATTTTTTCAGGAAATCTTTTTAACTTTACAATGAATATTTATAGTCCAATTTATCTTTTGTGTACCCCTATATTAAAAATGGGATAATTATTAAACTTTGAATTTAACACTTTTAACTCTTCTTTGAATTAAATAATAATAAATGTACTAATCTAATCCATGTGGACCTAAAGTATCATATTTTATTCCTAAGGTTGTTTTTGGTTGAATTAAACTTATCCAATAAAATTAGGACATGTGTTATGGTAATAATAATATCATTTTTACCCTTAATTACACTATTTATTTTTACCGTGGTAAATAAAAGTAAAAATTTACTATTCACCATAAATTATTTTAATCTTATTGAACCACATTTTACTTATTGATATCAACTGTGTCTCTCGTATTTTTGAAATTCAACTCACAGAAGTGGTAAAATTATGTTTTATGTAAATTTGCAAATGCTCCTAGGAGGTGGGTAAAAGACGGTAAAAAGTTCAATAAAATTTTTATATATCTAAAATTATTATAAACTGAATCCAATGAATTACATTGAACATATACAGGTATTATGTATCTATTTTGACCTAAAAAAATTTAAATAAAATAAACGATTATTTAAATAAAAATTCTATTTTAAACTATAACTCTGTGTTTTTCACTATTCATCAAAAATTGAAAGTTTTTAGAAAAATACCGAAAATTCACCCTAAGCTAATTTTGATACTCTAAATCCAAAAATTAAGTCCATTTAGAAAGATAAAATTTATAAAATTTCAAAAATTGGGTATTACTATTCATAACAGCTAGTTTGATTGGTTGTGGTGTGTTAAAACTTGAAGTTGCATACAACATAGGCTATTGTATTATTCAAAGAGAAGCGTACCGTGGAAGCTTGGGGTGTTACATTCTACCCTCATTCAAATAATTTCATCCCCGAAATTTATAGAATATTACTACATAAAAATACTCAGGTGGTTCTTCATCATAAGTTCCTCGGGTTCCCACGTTGCCTCTTCCATCTTATGGTTTCTCCATAGAACTTTTACCAAATGAGTCGTCCGGTTTCTCAGCACTTGTTCTCTTGTATCAAGAACCTTGAAAAGATCTTCGCAATAATATAGATTGGTTTCCAGTTCTAATTCCTCATAGTTGAGTATATGCGTTGGGTCAGACATGTATTTTCTCAACATTGATACGTGGAATACATCGTGAACTTTGGAGAGACTTTGCGGCATTGCCAAATAGTAAGCTACAACCCCAATTCGTTCTAGAATTTCGAAAGGTCTGATGTGCCTGGGACTTAATTTTCCCTTATTACCGAAATGTATAACACCCTTCCATGGAGATACCTTCAAGAAAACATGATCTCCTACCTAAAATTACAAATTCTTCCTTCAGTTATCAGCATAGCTCTTCTGCCTACTTTGAACTGCTTTGATGTGGGTTTGGATTAACTTTACCTTTTCCATCGTTTCCACCACTAGTTCTGGGCCTACGAGTTTTCTATCACTAACATCATCCCAATAGGTTGGTCTACGACATCTATTTCCATATAATGCTTCATATGGTACCATATAAATACTTGAATGGAAGCTATTGTTATAGTAAAATTCTACCAGAGGTAAATATTGATCCCACATACTTTGAAAGTCAAGTGAGCATGATCTCAACATGTCTTCAAAGGTTTGAATAGTCCGTTATGATTTTCCATCAGTTTGGGGGTGGTAGGAAGTGCTCAAATGAAGTTCAGTATCCAGGGATTTCTGAAGACTTTTCCAAAATCTGGATGTAAAACGTGGATCACAATCAGAAACAATCGACAGGGGTACTCCATGAAGTCTCACAACTTCATCAATATATAGTCTTTCTAGACATTCAAGTGGTAAGTCTTCTCTTATAGCAAGAAAATGTGTTGTCTTAGTAAGACGATCAACAATGACCCATATTACTTCGTTCCTTCTAGGAGTCTTTGGTAGTCCCATGACAAAGTCCATCATAATATTATCCCATTTCCACTCAGGTATGGGAAAAGGTTTCAAGTCTCCTCAATCCAATTTCCTTCCATCCTTCACTTGTTACCAAACCATACATCTTAAAACAAAATTAGAAATCTCCCTCTTCATTTTGTCCCACCAAAAATGTTACTTCAAATCTCTATACATTTTGGTGCTCCCAGGGTGTATAAAGAAATTGAAACTATGAGCATCATCCAACAATTCTATTTTTTGATCTGGTATATGGGGAACACAAAGTCTCTTCCCAAATTTCAAAATTCCATATTCATATACAAAGTCCCTCAATCTCCCATCATTCATAGATTTAATCTTCTTTTAAAAATCCTCATCATTAACCTGAGAACTTTTTATCCTTTCTAGTAAAGATGGTTTGGAAACCATTTGAAAAATAATTAATGTTTCACCTTCAATGTTTATTCCCATATCCATCTTTACTAGATCCATGAATATAGGATACCTTTAAACTCTCATCTTGTTCAAAAATCCATGATCTTTTCTGCTCAAAGCATCTACCACCTTATTTTCCTTCCCTAGGTGGTAGTGTATCGTGAAATCATAATCCTTGAGTAGTTCAATCCATATCCTTTGCCTCATGTCAAGTTATTTCTGTGATAAAATATACTTCAAACCCTTGTGATCAGTATAAATATCACATTTTTACCATTGAGATAGTGTCTCCTAATATTCAAATAAAATATTACAGCTGCTAACTCAAGATCATGAGTTGGATAGTTTTGCTCATGAATTTTTAGTTGTCATGATGCATAGGTAATAACCCTATCATTCTGTATAAGGACACAACCAAGTACTTTCTTTGAAGCATCACTAAAAATAACGAACCCATCATTCCCAGATGGTAGAGTCAATATAGGATCATTGACTAATATTCTCTTCAATTCTTCAAAAAAATCTTCAAATTATTTTTTCCAAACAAATTTCACCCCTTTAAGTGTGAGTTTGGTTAATGGGTTAGCCAATCTGGCAAAATTCTGGACGAAAGGCTGATAATAACCTGATAAACCAATAAAACTACATACCTCATTTATCCTTGTCGGTGCTGGACATTCTTGGATTGCTCTTGTCTTAGAAGGATCAATAGAGATTCTATCCATAGAGACGATATGGCCAAGAAAACAAATCTATTGAAGCGAGAATTCACACTTGCTAAACTTACCATATAATTCATGTCTTCTAAGAGTCTTCAGGATAATGCGCAAGTGATTTTAATGATATTATTAGATTTTGGATTATACCAAGATATCATCAATAAATACCACTACAAATTCATCATGATATTCCTTGAAAACTCTATTCATTAGATTCATTAAGACAGAGGGTGCATTCATCAATCCATAAGGCATTACTGTAATCTAGTAATGCATGTACCTGGTTCGAAATGCTGTTTTCGGAATGTCTTCCTTCTTCACACACAACTAATGATATCCAGATCAAAGTTCAATCTTTGAAAAGTATTGCGTTCCATGAAGTTGGTCAAATAAATCATCAATGTGAGGTAGGGGATACTTGTTCTTTATTGTTATATCATTGTTCTCACTGTAGTCAATGCACAACCTCATATATACATATTTCTTCTTAAAAAAAGGAATGGGGCTCCCCATGGACAAACAATAGGGCGAATAAATCCTATATTACTCAATTCCTCTAGTTGTTTCTTTAGTTCCACTAATTACATAGTGTCCATTCTGTAAGGGGTCTTCGATATGGGCCTTGAACCAGGAATTAAATCAATGGAAAACTCAATTTCTCATTTTGGAGGATGTCCAGGTAAATCCTCTGAAAACACATCAACATATTCTTTCACAATAGGTACATCCTCTATTTGATTCCTCCCCAATATTTTAATTTAGTTGAGAAACTAGGGGTAAATCTAGATAAGAAATAGGTTATGACATTTCTGCTCTAAAGATAAGGTACTCCTTATCATCATAAAAAATTGTAACCTCTTTCTTCTTAAAATAAATTTTCACATCATGGTTCTAAAGCCAATCCATACTGAGGATTATATAAAATTCAATCATGGGTATGACCATGAGATCATCATATAATGAACATTTATATGCCCTAATGGGGACTGATTCACAAAACATTGTTGCAATGATACTTCTCTTAGGAGTTTTTACTGAAAACTCCCTTATTAAATCAAATTGGAAATATCTAATTTTCTTAGCAAACTGGGAAGATATGAAACAATGTGATGATCTAGAATAAAATAAATCATTTTCTAAACTTCAGGAAACCATTAAATCACCTGCCACTATGTCATTCAGAGCTTCAATCTTAGTAGTAGTGATAACATAAGCTTCACCTTGATCCCTTGGCGTTTTCTGAGGTAATTTCCACTGATGCTTAGGAAATTCATTTGCATAATTCCCCCTTTCTCTACAATTGTATCATTCAACATTGATATCCTCTTTCTTCCCCTCACAATCACAATCTTGGTGGAATTTTTCACCACAATTGTAATAAACTCCCATTCCCTTTAGGAAAGTACCAGGGTGTTTCTTCCCGCATTTGCTACAGGATGGATATTCAACTTTTCCCTTCTTCCCCTTATTTCTATTTCCAAAGTGTTCAACAGATATCTTCTTCTCTTGCTTTGCTTTAAAGTCGTAATACTTAGATAATTATTTTTATGTCTTGATAGCACATGAGACAATATCTTCATACGATGAGAAGGATTGTGAGAATAATGCACAATAGAGAAATGGTTTTATCCCATCAAATAAATGATCGATATTAATTCATGGGTTATGCATATAATATGAAGCATGCCTTGCTACCCTTGTAAATTTATCTTCATACTTTGTGACATTCTCATCCTCCTTTTCCCTCAGACCCAGAAATTGTCTTTCCATATCCGCTCGATTGTAATGAGGAAAGTATTTTTCTACGAAAATTTCTTTAAACTCACTACATTCCATATTTGATACTTTGTCATATTACTTTGTGTTTTGAATCAATAAAATCCATTGATCAACATCTCCAATGAGGCGGTAAACTACTATGACAACTTTTTCCCTTTTGCTACTCCCCAAGGCGTGGAAAAGTTTCTCAAAGGAATTTATCCATTTCTAAGATACTATTGTATTTGTACCCCCATTGTATGTTGGTGGTTGCTTCCTCATGAAGCGATCTAACATTTATCCTCCACACTGTGGATCAGGGTGATCCATACAGGTAAGGTTATTATTCTTAACCTGAGTGAGTTGTCCCAGTATAGTGATAAGATGATCAACACCAGTTGCTTCACCAGCTCCACTATAATTATCTTGAGTAGGGGGGAAATCCCTACATGGAGTGTGTGCATTGATATGGTTTACATTCCTACCACTAGGCACAATTTCTAAACAATTAAATAAACTATATTAGTTTATGAATCAAAATACATAATTAAAAACTTGTAAAACACTTAACAGAAATTGAACAGTTTATGGATATAATCCATAATCATAAAAAATGTTTTCTTTGAGGAAGTATATACTCATAAACCATTCATAACGGTTTGTAACTAAAATGAGTATTATCCTAAGCATATCCCCCAGGAGTGTCGTAACCAAGAGTGCAGTAAGGCCCGTTGTCATGCACCGGTTCCCGTTCAAGTATAGCTCAAAGCGGTGTTTTTGGGGTTTACCCCTAGGTACATCTGTGCCAGAGCCGCCTCTACCTACTTGTTTCCAGACAGAGATGTATTGCTTGAAAAACTCACAAAATCTATATAATATCAAAATTTTAAGAAGTTATTCTATATTAATCCTCAAATTTTATCTTAGGGTAATGCGCTCTAATCAGAGTTTATCTAAATCTAGATTCCAAGGTTTGTACTAAAATTCCTATGATACCAACTGTAACGTCCTGACCCTAATTACCTAGAGTCAGTGCATTATTATGTATCATTGGCATGATGACAAAATATCAAGTCTTGAAAGACCGATTAGTTTAATATCCTTGGAAGTACTAGATACATTCATAAGGTTTACATTATATCATAAAATGGAAAACTACCAAAAAATTATTTCCATGGAAAACATTGAGATCCCATAGACTATCCCTGCAGGTTTGTCATAATATACGTCTTCGTATCCTGGGAAAAATAAAACATAGAAAAGGGTGAGCTCAAATGCTCGGTAAGGATAACAATATAATGGAAACATTCATAAATAAGAATAAACATTTAAGTCAATGAATAAAACTAAAAAAAATCCTTTCAACATAAACTTCATCATAATATGGAAAATATAAATAAAAATAATTCCATTTACTTACTCACATGGATATTCTACTAGTAGAATAATCACATGAAATATCAATAGCCACTTTTATAATGATGTAATACATAATGCCAGACTTTCATAACCACATATTCCACGCCTTCTGATAAGACTACAAATAAGATTTTGTCAAGGACATGTGCCAAGACACCGGTTTGTCTCATGAGAACGACCGATGCATCGAGGATCTATAGTGGGCACCACCCGTCACTATCTATGTTCAACATATTCCTCATATGAAAATGTTTAAATACAACATAAACATTTTCATTAAAACTAGCATACGAAATGTCAATACTTTATCCATAAACAATGAATGGTGTAAAATTAACACAACCACATTCAAACATATAACATGAACTTCAATAAAATATGAAAGTTTTGTATCATAATAAATCAACTTCAAATAAATTTAAAATCCATCAAAGGATGTTGACATAGATGAAATCAAAACCTTTTATATAGAAATATCTCTTTCAATTTTGAAAGAATTTAAGAAAAAAATTATTTTGAAAATATTCTTATAAGCTTGTAAGGGAAGGTTCAATGATGTTATAATGGCGGAAAATAGCCGCACCCATCATATAAGTTTAAAAAATATTATTAACTTAAATTTGTCGAAAAGGTCAAAAAGTACCTTGTTTGGAAAACGATGGAAATATTGCTTTCAAAACATATAAGGTCAAATAAGGGTATAAATTTCTTTAACCCATTGTCTAGTAAATAGTAAAAATGTTTTGAAATTAATTTTTAAGAAGCATGGATGTGGATGATAAAGATTTCCCAGTAGATAATTATGTATAAACAACCTCAGATAATGAAGATATTGTGAAATTAACCCTTACGTTGTAATTTTCCTTGGTAAAGGGTAGTGTAACCTCCTGTATAATGGTTAAATAATTGTTATTAAGTTATATAATAATAATATACATTAATATAATATCATATATGATCTTTTAATATTGCTTTGTTAATAATATTTTAGTATTATCATCATTTCAGGTGTTAACTGATTCATTTTCCTTTATATTATTTGTTTTGTAAGTAATGCTTATTATGTATAGGATGTATCTTATTCATATTGAGAATGATATTAAGTATTTAAACATTATTTTTAATCATTTAATAAAAATTAGTCTTGAATTGATACAATGGGGAATGAATCTCATCACGTTCGTGGAGACAGTAATCCGTACGTACACACAAGCGACAATATCATTCTTTTGATATTAAAATAATATATAATTGGATTGTATATCATATATACAGAATAATTATCATGTTATATTTATTATTTACATCAATTACACGTCATTATTATAGCCATCCAAATAATAATGTATTGTATAACAATTACACCACGACGTGGAGATGGTAAGTCGTACGTACGCATGTATGGTGACATGTCATCAAAAGGATTGATATAATAGTTAATATGGTTGCAACATATTTATAATAACATTACAGTATATAGAATATATTGGATTTATTATTTTAGAATGGAAACAACAATGAAAGAGGAGGTGGAATAAGAAAGGAACTTGAAAGAGGTGATTAAATATTTACCTCTTCTTCGGGTTCTTCCTTTTGATTTGATCAAAAGGGATCCTTAGGTTGGATTTTTGACTAAAGGAAGGCCTATAGGATGAAGGGAGTAAATTTGGGAGGATATTTGGAAAAGATAGAAATATTATTTTACAATAAAATAATTTTCGGTTTCTAATGGATAAAAAATGAATTATTTAAAGTATAAGGTGGGTATGGGTCGAAAAACACTCAAACAATAGGTTTTTTACAGGTTTGGGTAACTATATTAACCATTATCTTTTAGATTTAACTCTTAGTTAATTAGTTTGACATTGACCATGTCTCTTTGTATTTTTATATTATATGGTTAATAAACTTACTAAAGACTTACAAGAGAACCCCAAATGGTTCATTAATCACACAAATATAATTATATAAGTCTTTTGTACAATCCTTAGATTTTTAGGATAATTATATCAACCAATAATATTGTATTTATTTTAATAACTCATTTACGTCAATTTTGACATTATTTAATAATTTATTTTTGTTAAAGTCCTAAAAACTTTATTACTTCAAAATAAATACATTTAATGAACCCTAATATGTCATATTAACCTATAAGATTATTTTAATTCATAAAAAGTCTCAAATTACAATTATTTGGATATTTATAATATCAATTATTTTAATATTTCATTAGTACTGTAATTACTGCATCATCATTGTGTCATAAATAAATTTAATTATTTAATGTATAAAAAATATAAATAAAATACAATTTTGTAGGAAATATTTTTAGATTTCCATTGAATATTTATAGACTAATTTATCTTATGTGTAACCCTATATTAAAAATGGTTTAGTATTTTAACGTTGAATTTAACACTTTTAGCTCTTCTTTGAATTAAATAATAATAAATGTCCTAATCCAATCCAAGTGGACCTAAAGGATCATATTTTATTCTTATGTTGTTTTTGGACGAATTACACTTATACAATATAATTAGGAAATGTGTTAGGGTAATAATAATATCATTTTTACCCTTAATTACCCTATTTACTTTTAACCATTGTAAATAAAAGTAAAAAGTTACGATTCAAAAAAAATTATTTTCATCTTATTGAACAAAAATTTACTTACTTATAATAACTGTGTCTCTCAGATTTTTTAAATTCAACTCACACAAGCGATAAAATTAAGTTTTATGTAAATTTTTAAATGCTCATAGGAGGTGGGTAAAAGACGGTAAAAAGTTCAATATAATTTTTATATATATAAAATTATTATAAAATGACTCCAATGAATTAAATTGAACTTATTTAGGTATTATGTATTTATTTTTACCTAATTTTTTTAAATAAAATAAATAATTATTTAAATAAAAATTATGTTTTAAACTATAACTCAGTGTTTTTCACTATTCATAAAAAATTTAAAGTTTTCAGAAAAATACCCAAAATTCACCATAAGATAAAATCGATACTCCGAATTGAAAAATGAAGTCTATTTTGAGAGATAAAAATTAAAAAATTTCACAAATTTGTTATTACTATTCATAACGGCTAGTTTGATTCGTTGTGGTGTGTTAGAACTCGAAGTTGCGTACAACACACGCTATTGTATTATTCAAAGAGAAGCGTACCATGAAAGATTGGGGTGTTAAAACCAAGGTGTGTTATCTACCTTGATTAAAGGGTGAGGTGTAATTGAGATCGATTATGAATTCAATGATATTCAAAAATTTATAAATAAATAATATTAGATCAAAAATTATATTTCATGTTTGGATTATCAAAATAAAATAAAAAATATAAAAGAGGATAATTATTGAACATTAAAACTAACCCTAAAACCAAGTTCATTCTTATTAACTCATTCTATTTAGAATTTATTGATAGTTTAAATTATTATTTGACATGTATTTTTTAAATAATAAAAGACCAAAAAATGTTGTCATTGGATTCATTGAATTCATAAAACAACAAAAAAATAGTTTAGGTGATTTAGAAGAAAGTACATGAATAAATTGAAAGGCTCCTCAAGTAAGATAACCCTGGTCAAACTCTATAATACACTAGGGAAAAATATAATTTCATTTGACCACACCCTGCTACAGGCATGCATTAGTAGTTAGAATAGGGAAAGAATCCAAATAATTTGAGATCCTTATATCATTGGGTGTGAGTACATTCTAGAAGGACATGATGATTGTTACATATTATCATAAACTATGATATTAATAACTATGAAAAAAAGTTTTTCAATGAAATACAATTGGAATTGTAATGCCATGAAACCACATTGAAATATAGTTGCACACCATCAGTGTGTGGAAAATAATTCCTCATCCTTAGTGGACCCAAAGAAACATTTGATTCATGTACATCATTTTTATCAGAATCATTAAGATATTTTTCTTTTGGTCTTGTATAATATTGATCATGGGGAACTAAGAGTTGGGTTTTCCACGAAGGACATGACGAGAGAGTTAGAAAATTATAATCTAATTATTTTTATGTGTGTAAATGGACCACATGTTCTTGGGTATTGGGTTTAAACCATTTAGACTATTATTCACCATATCAAGATACCCTTAGAGTAAAGGGTAATTCAAGCTACCTACATGCCTCAAGGACTAAACTTAATCTTATTTGATATATTCATCCAAATATACTAACATTTTTTGTTATCATGAATGTATTTATAGTCTCATTTCATGAAGATGTTATTTCCCAATACCATAATGGAAAAAATTTCTATAATTTTTATAAATCCTATCTAAAGAGGAATACTTATGATATATTTTTCCACCGATGTTACTAATGATATATAATTCACACTCTTATTACTATGTAATTAGACTACTATGTTCATGGATTTTAAAGATGGTCTGAGACTTTATATTAAATAGATGGTTAATATTTTTGGTGTTATATTACTTTCCAAGAGTGTGAAATAAGAAATTATTTTATACATTAAACTGATCAAGTGTTAGTTGTCCAATATATTTTCCTATTTTGATATGACTTGGAGTGAGATGTCATAATGTAAGGTGTGGGGTTATGATTATGGATGTTTGGTTTATGATATATTGGGAAGTGAAGGTATAGATTCATCACTTAATCTAAGTGGGTGTGCTTCTATTGAGTACTATCAATGTGGGGACATAGTGCATATTTGGAATGATTGTGATTGGTTATTTATTTAATTACATTATTTAATTTAGATGGTTTTAAAATATAGATTTTATTATATATTTTAGTATATTGCTAGTGTATGAAGTTCTATTAATACTCAGTGTTCTAGAATAGTTTTATTATCAAAAAAACTATGTTTTTTACACTGCTCTAATTATTAATGGTATATAGTAGGGAGTAGTTCCTAGTGGAGGAACAAAAAATATTAAAATGGAAAATATTTTATGTGGAATCAGGTAATTGGAACTTTTTATTGGTTATGAGGTCATTATTATATTATTTTGTAGACCCTTTTTGAACATTACATCATAAAAGAAACTATTCGTGCATCAATTTCAGTGACATCTGCCCATGTTTCAATTTTATTTGATACATATGCATGAAATATGTTTATATATTCTCAGTTAGTTTGTTTTATGAGCTTAGTTTCAGATTATTTCCTATTTGTGATGGAAATTTATATATCTATACTGGTATAATCTGAGGGTATTCATATGATTCAATTTTATGTAATTAGGATTGGCATATTTTGTAATATATACGATTTAATTAAATTTGTGACGTCCAGTTTTATCTAATTATTTGGATTGATTGGTCAAATCATTATTATGGCCACATTGATTTCTATCATTGATAAGTATATTTTACTATTAAATATGATAGTTATACATTTTTGAAGGTGTATAATTTTTTGGAATATAGTTTGGTACATGACAATCGAATACTTGGAATGATTTAAACATAGTTTTTTCATTATTCATGGATATGATGAGATATGGAATCCATTATTCTATGAAAATTTTGAATAGTTCTCAGATTTCCTTCTTGATGGATTCATAGGATTTCTAGTAGAGATAGAGAGTTTGAGTTTATGATAAAGATTATTCTAGGTATACAACCAATGTCTATTCCTCCATAATGGTTGGTTTTGATAGATCATAGAGAGATAAAGGTTTAACTAGAGGACCATGAGGTGAATAAAATAGTTTTCAAAGAATATCTACTTAGGGTTCTTATATTCTACTCACCATGAAGGGAGATGGTTTATTTATTCTACATCATGATTTTTGGAAATTGAACCAAATAACAGTCAAGATCCAATATCATTTCCCTTATACAAATGATATAATTTTTTAGTTGAGAAGATCCAAACGGTTCATAATGAATCATATTAGTCCAAGGTATCTCTATTTGTGAGTGAGGTCTGCTAATGACTCATAAACTACATTTCAAATAAGTTTTTATTGTATGAATTTATGGTGATGTTTTATTTGTCGATGATTTTTCTTAGAGTGTTTATATACTGATAAAATGTAGTAATGGTTATATTTATAGAAGTTATTTTCATATTCTCTGATATGTGGGAAAATATTAGTTGGTATCTCAAAGTTTCCATTCACACTATGAGAGAATTAACTATATGAAAAACTCTAATTTTTTTAATCTATATGAGTGAGGTTTGATTATTTGGGAATGATAATTTGAGTGGCACATATTTATATTCATTGAGATATTCTTTGTAAAACTAAGATTTTTTTTGAGATCTATTTCGTACTGGGATTTTTATGATACTACAGGAGATTCATTTTAGACATCTCATTATTAACCTCATTGACGATGTCCCTAACTAAGAAGGGGATGTAGTTCATGTGACCCATTAATTTTAATAAATTCTTTTATGAGTTGAAGTAATGGTCAAAAAAACAAACCCATCATAACCTTACAAGAGATGGTTAAGGATTATATCATATATTGTAATACATAAAGGGTTTTCCATGGGGTAGATATGATGTAATATAGTTGAGTAGTCACTTATGAATCTTGGAAACTATGAACTTATAAAGGAAACTATTTGATTCACAATTTAATATTTTAGTTATTAGTGTTTGTGATAAGATGTTGGCATCACTATCTAGTTGGTGAGGGATTTATAGTGGAATAACCTTTATATAATAATGTAAATATTCGTCTAGAATGACATAGTCCTTCAATAGATAATTTTAGTTGAGTGAATCTAGTATTTTTTTCATTGAGACAACACATACCACCTAAAAATGTAATTTTATGGTGAACACATTTAGTATAATGACTTAAAATCATGATTTTTTATGAGTGTAGTTTCACATGGTAGTAGATGAGCCTCACAAATGACATATGTATAGATGAATAATATTTTCATGTAAGTATTACATATATAATAATTATCAATACCAACCCAATAATTGATAGATTAAAGTTGTAGAAGAAGACTGACAGAAATTTATGGATTATCCAAGAAAATATATATGGTAGGGAGATTCCAAAATATTATACCTAGGATGGTGAAAAGATCCTATATGTTCTTGGATAAGTTATGATCCCCAATTTCATACAAGGAGAGAATATGTAGGTCTCCCATTCCTCTAGATGAATTGTCCACTCAGGGATGACCAATACATATAACGATATCCACATATAGTGTTGGTGGAAGAAGATGAAGAAAGACCTAAAATAGTTCATTTTGTGATGCATCACCTATCCAAAGATGATGTATGAACACAATATACTCATAGGTCTTCATCAACCTCTTCCCATTCACAAGATAAAGTGGTATGATGGGATTGTGGAATCTATAATGGCACAATCAAGGTTTCTTCACAAAAGAGAAATGGTATGGGTAATTATGGAATTCCTTATAAAGGGTTCACATATCCAAGAGATTTGGGAGAATCAATATACTTATGAGTTGTGTGGGATGAATGCTTGAGTGATATAACAACTACCTAATACAATAAGAAATATTATATCTGATTTACATGACTGATTTATGTATCAATTCTAAAAGGAACTACAAAAGGTGACTTAAACTAATGTGCATTCAATCACATCATACAATCCTTAGGTTGATGGATTGTTTTATAATATCATCTTATCAATATTGGAAATGTTTTAGAGTATGGTTAATATACTTTAGTTGTTGATATGAATTAAAAGAGTTCACTTATAGCAATAGTTATCAATAATATTTTCCTATGATTTATTTTGAAACCTTTTATGGTACACCATATTGATCACCTCTTAGTTTTATAAAAGTAGATGAGTCTTATATGATTCTGATACACCTCATTTATAAGTAGTTGGGGGAATATTAATTTGATTTAGAAGAATATGAAGACCATAGAGAATATTAAGTGATTATACACAAATTATTTATGCCATATTATAGTGTTCATGGTGAATGAACCTGTTTTCTTAGGACTACCCTCTTAATTATAGAACCTATGGTTTCATAGGTAAGGGAATATTGTAACCCATATTTTGGGGACATTTTAGGTGGTTGATATGATTTATATTTTTTTCATATTTATAATAATTTCTTTAGATATATCACACATCACAAGATGTATTCCTTATATTATAACTTAAATTATATAATCTTAGCTAATCTCTTATAATTAACGCCATTGATATTTATTTTTTAATTTTTTTGAGGAGTAACTAGTTAATACTATGTAAGAATGTGAAAAATATCATTTGAGATAAGATAGTGACCTTGGTTTGGGAACATTGGTTTTATGGGAATATCCATTAGAAAACATAATAAGAGGAGGTATATTTACAAGTATTGTAACCATTTTTTTCATGGATCAGTAATAAATATAATGGATGAGTTGAAATATTTAAGGGACTATATAACACCCTACATATTTCAAGGTATGGTTTCATTTGAATTTTCACCATGCCGTGTATATTTCTATTGTTTTGAGTGGGTAGATTATTTTTTAGAAGCATAGGGTCATTTTTTGGGAGACACGACTCAGTGTAAATAATTTTTTATCAGTTACCGATTTTACTTTGTACATAGTGAGAAATAACAGGAAGCATATTGCTACAAGTAAAAGAGAGGATCTCCTAGAGTTGATGAGTACCTAGTAGAACTAGTTTGGGAACCTAGTCATAACTTGTTACCCAGTGTAGGAGGACTTGGTACTACATAGATCCCATGCAAATTTTTTGAATTTTATTTATTTTTAAGAATATAACAAATAAACCCACCCCATTTAATCAGATATGTGCAAAAAATTATATATTCCTCTCATTCTTATACCTATAAATAGTGTTAAATCCTATATTTTTTGGAATAATTAATGTGTCTCTAGTTATAGAGGGACAGACTATTTAAGACTAATGTTCCATTTTTTTCTATTATTGGTTTCATTTACTATTATACTCTTAACTTTTATAGTTCCCTACAATTGTGGAATTAATATTAAATTTGGATTTAAGTATAATGAGATCGATTTATGTTGTGATATTTGATTACAGGGGATCTAATAAGTTGAGGTATATAGTGTCTCACCTATTCCGTAAAATTATATGAGTTTTATTCAATGAGTCAAATTTGAGACCATCCAATCACTTGTGAATTTCTCAAAGTAGAACATAAATTTGTATCTTAACATCCATTGAAATTAATATTGATGTTTAGGATTATTAATAGTATTTTTTATTTCATCGTAGATTCCATAGTTATTAACGAACATGTGTCTATAAAGAGTTTGGGGAAACTTGTACTCAAAAAATAATGAGGTTTTACTTAAGTTGTCTTACGATATAATATACCTTCATAGGTTCTCATTTTCTTACATTAATATGGTGATATGAATTTATATTAATGTATATCCCAAAAAATGATTAGTAACAGATATATTATTTTTTCATCACCTTATTATTTTTTGATATATATATATATTTAAGTGATGGGGAATTTATCCTCATTTAGATTAAATTATTCTTGGTTGACTGAACTATGGATTAATATTATAGAATGGATTTTGTTATGTGGGACAAGACTTGAGTCGTTTTAAACTATAATGATACCTTACTTAAATTGAATTGCTGAATTGAGGGGGTTTATATTGATTTGTTATGAGATATTTATAGAAATGTGGTCACATTTCTCATTTGTAATCTTATTTTATGCATAGGGATATATAAACCTTTGGGACGTGATTATCTTGGGAAGAGTCCCACCTCTACATATTATATTTATATTATCATGAGAAATAGTGGATATGAGTTTTTTCTCATATAATTGAATACATGGGATGCCTTCCACATTTTAATTTATAAAATTATGTTCATGGGCCGATATTCTTCCAAGGTAATATTTTTATTGTCCTGATACCTCCTTTCATATTCATATTTTTGTTTTTATGAGTAAAGGTCAATATTAGTTTATGATTAGATCATTATAGACATGTTGTTTAATATCACATTTTCTATATATTATTAAGATTAGGGGTCATAATTCCATAAGGCTGATATCAGTATATGAATAATACATACTGCCCATTTGGCCTTATGTTTCCATAGGAGATATGTTCATAATTCTTCCTACACTTGACAAGATATGTGTGATACTATATGGGATGGTTTTTATATACCCTAGGGGTGTGGAAAATATTATTATTATTTATGTTACTTTCACAGTTGAAATATCATATTTTGCATAGACTTATATATTCTGGATTTTTTTTTGGATTTTTTTCCAGTGTCTCACTAAGTTCTACTCACACCACAAACATTCATTTGGTATATATATAGATTTTATGGTTCATTCCATTAGAAAAGGATATGGCCATAATTTTGAAAGTTGATCTAGAATTATAGTTTTAGTCTAAGAAGATGGGATTAGATGGGGACTTGATTCTAGTTTTTGATGTTTTATCTATTATTTTGTATATTTTTGGAGTAAATTATTTAATATTGTTCTTAATGGAAATTGAGAGTATATATTTTATTGAGATTTATTTCTATGCACATTTACACATCATTGGGAGGAATTAATTAATGATTTCATTCCAAATGTGCCAATTGTGGTGAATATCAATTGATTGTATAATATTTTTCTTAATTTTAAATTCATTGAATAGTTAAATAACAATTATAGATTCTACTGCTTAAATGTAATAAGGTTATTAGTTTTAAATTTTATATGAACCCTTATTTTTTTGTTACAATTATCTTTTAATTGTAATTTAATTTTATAATTCGTATCATATTAATAATAATTAATTGATCATTCCAAAACTTAATTTTTAAAATCAATTTTAGTCATTACCTGTTATTGTTATTTAAAACTTAAAATTCATATTCCATTACATAGATTTTAATTTTGGGTGATTTCCTATGTATCTTATTTTGATTTTATTCTCAATTTTTTGAATTTCAAGTCTCAGATCCCAAAAATATATTTTTTAAATCCACTATAGTTGGAAATTTTGTGGTAATGGAGTAGATTGGCTGGGAGAGGCTTTATAGATTCATTAGATGCTTTTGGAGCTATCTTGAAGAGCTGAGAAGATTAAACCTAGTTGTGTGACTATTTCTCCCATGTGTAGTGGAGAACATTAAATTTTGGGTTCATCTTAAGTCACATAGATGGGATGATGTGTAGTGAAATTCTTTCCAAATACAAAATATGGAGATGCCCATAGTACTAATGAATTAGAGCTTAATCAAATAATTTCCATGAAATTTTTTCTAAAAGATACAACATACATCATTCCAGCATGGGTTGAGTTATTTAAGGATCATTTAGTGACATCAAACTATTAGGTAATATACGATTTCCAGGCGCATCCTCGGTGGATCCTAGCTATGGAGTTGGATATTGGGGAGGATTATAATTTATGTGATGAAGGATATTATATTTCTTTCCTTAAAACTCTTTTAATGTCAATGTTTTATCTAATTATTTTTCTTTCCAATCAAATAAACTCATTTTTTTCAAATATTTGTTTCAAAAATGATTATTAGATAAATTATGAATGGGGTAATTGGTTTATTAGTTACTTATTTAGATTTTTTTTATCATGAAATGTATTCTTATGTTGGACATACTTCATTATTATCCATTTCTGTAGTTGTAACTTCTTAAAATTTTTAAGTATCAATGATAGTCTCTCTTGATGAGTATTTTGAGAACTGTTATGAATATTTATGTTTTAAAATATTCGAATAAGAAATTTTAAAATCAAAATAAAGATACTATAGTAATGAAAAGAAATAGATCATTCATGTTGATTTCATCCACTCATCATCTGGGATAACATTGAGTTTCATAGTTGACATGATATGTAGCTTAACCTTCACCTATATGCCACATGAAAAACTTAGTAACCAATTAGTTAAGCGGTTTTTTCTTTATTTATTTTCACATTATTGATGATATTTATGAGTTAAATATCATTTGAAATTCCCCCTTATTATCTACTATTTATCAGAAATCACTTCCTTGGACTACTCATTGTTGAACTGTTTCTTCATGTTTGCATCATCACATTATTATTCACAAATGTTTAATCAATATTATCCCATCATTATTTATTTCACTATTTATTGTGTTTTTTTTCTTATTCTATAGTTTTTAATCTTTAGTAACTCAAACATACTATCAGTCATTCTCTATGGATTGGCCTGAACATACAGTGTAATAGTTTTATAAATGAGTATAAAAAACTAAATTTGTGGGTTTAATGATAATATCCCATCAATAAATATAACTAAAAACGAAATATAGTAGTACATTTTTGATATAAAATAGGGTATAATGTTTTATTTATTATTTTATTATATCTATAATGTATAAATTTATGTAGTTATTTTTTTGATAAATTATTTTCCCTATCAGTTATATTTATCATTTTCGGATATAAATGGTTTATTATCACCATGATACTGATAAACCATTTCTTCTAGTATGTAATATCTCATGTATTGGGAGGAGCTTCTAAGGTGTGTACAAACCATGTTTGGGTGTGTTGTGCCATGGTTTTTAAAGCGATATTTTCTATATCTACAAAAAATTTTAATTTTTATAAATATTATGAAATAATTTATAGAATAATATCAATATAATGAATCCATATTCACACTCAATTTGTTCTAAGTTAATTTTAAAATAAAACAACTTAATAAAAAAAATTAAATATAAGATATTAAGGATTACAAAATAATGTTAAAACAAATCAGTAAAGGTAAATTTTTTTTAAATGTTATATGTCTTAAAATAATATACTTATTACATTAAATATTTATTTATATTTTTTATTATTATTTTTTATCATGGATATTTATTTTTTTAATTAACTGTAACAATAAATTTATTATTCCAATAACCAAAATACTATTATAATTGTCATATTTATATTTTTTTACCATACCTTTTATGAGAGTCATCTTCCATTTTAGAACACAATATATGGTCATACAATATTATAAATTTCAATAAAATATTTTTTTCAAGGTTTTTAATATTTATTTTTTAAAATCCATACCTTGATTATAATATATATATATTATTATTTAAATTTTTTTCATAGTTTTTGTATTTATAAGATAATAAAACCCATTAGATTTCAATCATCTTGTTATGATATTTTCTATATTTAAATTCAAATTTCAAATCTATTAATATTGTTGATTTTATTTATCATTTATTTTTTATGTTTAATAACAATGAAATAATATAATATTTATTTATTTTATGATCAATCTATCAAGTATTACTAAATTTATTATATGTTTAATTGTGAATTAGAGGGAATCAAAGTATATATGTGAAAGGTATTAAATATGTTTTCATTATGTTTGTTATAAATACACATTATTATCAATACATTAAGATAATTCCCTTGGTAGAAAATTTTAATAATTTATTCATATATAAGGCCTTCATTGATAGATATGATAGTATGGGACCCTAATAATCAGGGATATTTTATAAACAACACTATAAATTGGAGGGCTATATAATTTTTAGCACACCCATAACATAATTAAAATTATACATATGTGGGACACAATATAATAAATCACTTATCTTAGAATAAACCATAAAAAGGAAATTGGTTTCATAAGGATTTCATCATATCATAACCCTTGGAAAAGAAACTTGTTCATAAAAATTTAATCATGGCATAACTTGTTGAAAAGAAACAGGTTTCAAAATTATTATATGATTATAAACATAAACCATCAAAACAAAGAGTAGGTATGATATCATGGGATCATATCCCCAACATAGAATAAATATTATCAAGGGTTATTGTTGTTAAATAATATAAATACAATTAAAATATCATTAAACACATTCATGAAGAAAATAACCTTTCAATTTTTAAAATGACGTACTAATATCTAAAAATTTATCAAATATTAATAACAAAATTTTATTTTAAAATAAAATTGTAAATGTTTAATGGAAACTCTTAATAATTGATTGGTAATGATGAAGGGAAATACCTTTCATCTCATATATGTTTAAATAATGTTTTCATTCACATTTTTGGTAAAAGTAAAATAAACTTCATTTGTAAAATGAAAAGAAGATTAATTTTAAAAATAATTATTAAAATTAAAAATTGGGTAAAAGTTAATTTAAAAAATAAATCATAAATATTAAAAACATTCATGAAATAATTTTTAGAAAACATGGGTATAAAATAAAATAAATTTATGACCGAAGAGAGGAAAAAAGTCAGTTTTCCATTACAAAAATTATTCTAGACTCTTGAGTACATTAATAGAGAAAAATGAAAGGAAAACACTTAATATTCAGAAAAAACAAGAGAATAATAAAATTCATGAGTTTATTGAGAGATATATCATAATATTTCATAATCATAAATATAATAATAAACAATCCTAATCAACGATGGTATTATAACGTAAAAAGATTTCCACATTGGTAATTTTTGAATTATAATCCCAAAGAAAGAAATAAAATTATATATATATTTAATTAATATAATTTCCATTAGAATAATAATTAAATATATTTATTTTTAGTATATATAACACACAAAATAAAGATGTAGTGAAAAAAACATGTGTCCTATAGAAATAAAAGTGTGACCAAAATCTATTACACATGTGTTGAACTACATCGTGGTGTTAAAAAATCCCATATAATAAATATAGGTTTGTTGTAAATTTATTACATAATAATAATAATATATATTATACATTATATGAATTACTTATAATATTTTATCTCTCATTTATAAAAAATTCGTTATTAAAATCACTACATTAGGTGATACGTGCTTCATTTTTATTATATGTTTTTGTACTATAGTTTTGGTTCTTTACATTGATTATAGTTACATAATATAAATAATATAAAAAATTATATAAATATAATTAAAATTAATTATATATATAGTCAGATTCATATATATTAGAAAAATGTAGATAAATTAATTACACCATTCACGGAGACAGAATTTCATACGTACATATGAACAATGTTTCCATTTTTTTGAATGGATCCTAAGTAATGTAAATAATATTTCATCTTTTAATAATTATTATAATACTATATATTTCTTATTTATCCATTAATTATATTCTTATTAACATTAATGTAAAAGTGATATTAAAAACCAGTCGCATTGTTTGCAGAGGCTATTGTCCACATGTATACAGTAGTGATGTTATCATATTTCAAAGAATTGTATGGTAAGAATTAGATGTGATATTATAATTTTATAAGTATAATTTTTTCAAAAATATCATATAAATAAATTAAATCCATCTTTATATCCATCCTTGATAGATGGTGAAGTAAAAGAAATTACATCATTTAGCGAGTCAATAGTCCCCCCTACACACGATTGATGATTTAATTTCCCATTTGATGGAAGAGGAGATGGAAATAGGTTATTATGTAAAAATTACAAGATATCAGTATATTTTATATACTTATTTTATTATATTGTATTTATTAATAAAATAATGCTGGTGGTATTAGGATACGTAAAAAAGAATGATCTTAGTGAAGAAAATTACATTTTCTTAGAAAAGTCTCCTCTAGATATCTTATTAAGGATCATAATATTGGAGTTTTGGGAAGAATAGAAGCTAAATAACATTTATATAGATGTTTTTTAGATATTTTTGTTTTTTAGGAATATTTTATTTAAGAGGCATGAATAAGTGAAGTTAGGATTTGTCCTTTTATATGTTAGGAAGAGTGATATTTTATTAGATTCCCAAAATTATTCAATAATGTGAAGTCATTATCAATACATGTGTTTTCAAAATTTATAAATAATGTACTGGAGGGAATATTTTATCAAGAAACACCTCTATAAAAAAAATATGTTTTAAACATGTTATTCCCTTAACTTCAATGTTTACTAACTTTTACCATTTATGTTTTCATTGTAATACCTATTATTTTTTATTAATTTACCAAATTAATTTATCCATTAGGAATACAAATAAAATTATCCTTATTATATAATTTTTAAACACTAATTTTAAATATTAAATCCAATTTATCAAATAAAAATACTCTGTGTGTGGAAAATTAATTTTAACACATGTTCATGTAACACAAAAAACATGATTTTAACATTAACTATGGTAAATAAAGTTTTACTATTTTTTACTATTAATTGTGCCTAGAAACTAATCCAAACTTATTAAATAATAATTATGTTTTTTTCAAAATATAGAATCCTTTTTATGAAATTAATTTCATATACGTGGAAGAATTTAATTTAAAATTAAACCCAGAGGCGCGATGAAAAAACTATTTTCTAGAGAAAATGTTTCAATATGTGTAAGACATTTTCAAATAAAAATTCAATATTAAATAGATTAAAATGACCTAAATATGATTAATCATAATATAATCTAACAAATTTTAATTTTAAACCATTTTAATAAAAAAT
Organism: Viscum album; assembly: GCA_963277665.1. Classification (NCBI taxonomy): domain Eukaryota; kingdom Viridiplantae; phylum Streptophyta; class Magnoliopsida; order Santalales; family Viscaceae; genus Viscum; species Viscum album. The sequence goes on along the minus strand of OY728120.1, from coordinate 451,331,870 downwards.
AAAATTTGTAAATTATTTAAATGAGAAGGCAATTTTCATAAAAAATCTGTATTTTTTTAAAAATTATCGAAAAATAAATCTTTTCAAAAAATTATCATATTTAAATATATGAAAATTTTAAAATTTAATTAAAAAAATGATTTAAATTTTTTAAATATGTTTTATAAAATTGGAAAAAATTAATCTTATTTTTTGTTCACAGGAATAAATGAAAAGTATTTTTGAAAAAAATGCATTTTCAAAGCATATAACAACTTAAAAAAATAAGTACTTATTTATCAGAATATATTTTTTATATAAAACATTAATATGTAATTTTAAAAATGCATTTATTCTATTTAAACCAACAAATTTAAATTATAGGTTATAAATATCATTTTTAAATAATAATTTTTTAATAGTATATTTCAAGTCATTACATCTCTGATGTTGCATTTAACACAAGCTATCCAATAAATTAATTTTTTTGAAAGAAACATTTCATAAAATCCATATTTGTTACATTATAACCCCCTTAAATGAATTTTTTCTTTGAACTATATCACTATTAGAAGAAAACTAAATATAATTATTCCTCATCATATCCTAAAGTTCCCATATAGCTTCCTCAAATTGGTAGTTTCCAGAAAACAAATACCTAGTGATTGGTCTTGTTTAATATCACTTTCTATCTATGATATATAATATGCACTAATTTTTCCTCATAATTAAAATATTTGTCGCCTGTTATGGACTTTAAGTTTTTTATATATAAATAGTTTTCTATGTACTTCCTCATGAGAGATTGAAGGAACACATCATGGACTTGAGAGAGGTTTAGTGGATGTTCTCATCAATAAGCTATCATCACTACTAGATTATGAATATCTAATGAAAAAAAACTCCTGAATTATATTCCCCTTATTTTTTAATCTCATATATTATTCATTAGATAAGTTTATAGAATATATTTCTTACATACATTAAATTTTAGATCATACTGATTACTATTAGCATAACATTTTGGTCGAATATGAGCATTCTTGATGTGATATTGAATGGTTTTTAATTTCTATACCATTTACTAATATATCTTATCCCCACATATCTTTATTTATATAACTTCATCCAAGTATGGGGGATTTATACACTTATTTCCATAAATGTGTTAATAAAGAGCCATTTGAGTTCTTGAGTGATAAATTTTATTGTAAGAAAACTCAAGTAGATGAAAATATTGATCCCAACCACCTATGAAATACATATAATATGATCTTATTATATCCTCTTGGTATTTAATTAAACTTTTAGACTGAAAATCTATCTGTGGATGATACACATTTTTAAAACTAAACTTTTTATCAATGTATTGCTGAAGACTTCAAAAACATCAAGGTAAACCTCAGATCCTGGTCAGATAGAATAAAATGTGGTACTCCATAAAACATTACTAGTTAATTAATGTATATTCTATAATTATGATCCAGATATAAATCCTCATTAATAACAAGGAAGTTTTCTAACTTCATAAGGTGATCAACTATAACCCATTTAGTTTTCTTCCTTTTAGACTTTTTTTGGGAGTCCGACATCAAAATCTATTGTGATTTTTCCCATTTTCATTATAGAATGGGTAATGGTTGTAACATCCATTTAAAAAATATATATCTTAGTCTTAAATTTATTTCATATGAATCATCTAGAAATATATTATCTAATATCTCTCTTCATTACATCAGAGTAGAAATACTATTTCAGAACATTATACAACATTATACTTCTAGGATTTATAAAGAATGAAGAACTACGAGCTTACTCTAACTAATACTACTTCAAATGATGGAATATATGGAACACATACACGGTTCTTAAAACTTATAATTCAATCATAATCAATGTTGAACTCGGAAACATTTTCTACTTTCTTCTACAACTCTATTTCTTCCTTCTCATCCTCTTAAATATTTAATTTGATAGATGGTTGAACACTCATTTGAGAAAGATATGATTTCTATACTTCCTTCATGATTTCAGGACACATAAGTTTTAGATCTCAGAATATTGGATATTTTGTAATCCTCATAATATATATGATAGCATTATCCTTTCGACTTAAAGAATTAGCCACCATGTTTGCCTACGTAGGGTTGTATTGTACTGAAAAGTCATAGTAAATAATTAACTATAACCATCTGATGTGGTATATATTCATCTCTTCACGAGTGATTATATACTTAATTATTTTATGATCAGTATATATGTCACATATTTAATCATAATTATAAAACTTATATATCATTAATGTATAAATTTACATAGTTAATTCCAAATCCTAAGTTGGGGTAATTTTTTTTAGGATCTGTTAGTTATCACGAGGCATAAGTTGTAACCATATTAATCTTAATGAGTATGTATTCTAATACCTTATTTGATGAATAAATATATATTAAAAACTCTTATCTAATTTAGTTTAATGTCTTCATAGGTATGTTGACAGACCTTTAATTCATTTCCTTGAAATGTTTTTCTCATTCATTTTTCAAATGGAACTTAGATGCATTACCAGTTTACTTGTTGAGTGGATTATATTTACATATGAAATTCTAAAAAAAACATTTGTAATATCCATACAGAATAAGAAAACAATGGTTCATAGTCATAGTGGTTGGTTTTTGAATTTTTTCTAAAAACTATAGTTTTTGATGGATCCACAGATACACCCTCTCTTGAAATTATATGTCCAAAAAATGAAACCTTTTGTGGAAAAAATTCACAATTTTTAAATTTTCGATAAAATGAATCATTCCTCTAGGTATTTAGTACAATTATCACATGATATTCACGCTTTTATTTACTATTTGAATATATTAGAATATCATTTATAAAACTACCATAAACTGATCATGCTATTCTATAAAGACCCAATTCATTAAATCTATGAAGATATGAGGGGAATTTGGATGACAAAATTGAATATATATATATATTCATAGTGTACATACCTTAAAAAAATAATTTATTGGGAATATCATTATTATTGAACCTTAATTGATCATATCTATGACTAAGGTTAGTCTTGGAAAAGCGTTGAACTCTATGCAGTTGATCAAAAGCAATCATCAATATGGGATACAATATACTTGTTCTTGATTGTGATTTTCTTCAGTTCCCAATAATCATTGTAGAGTTTCATTGATCTATAATTCTTCTTAACTAAAGGCCAAGTTCACCCCAACATGACACATTTGGATAAATTAATCGCTTTTCAAGATTCTTCTAGTGTCTTTTATTGAATATTAGAAATTCGATTGGGAGAATTTTATATGGAGTCTCTGAAATATGTGTTGTACCTGGTATGAGTCCTCTTGAAAACGCCAATTTAGGAGTCAATGTAGGACTAGAAAACTATTTTTAAAGGCATAAAAAAACTCCCAAAAAATAGGCATGTCAATGATGTTGAGTTTATCCTCAATCATTTGAGATAAAAAAACCTTTTATATTGGAACCAAGACCCATAAAATGGATGTGATTTCCATCAGATGTTCATATTTATCATCACACTGATAGATGATTGAAGGTTGTTTTTTAGTATCAAATGTGAATTCTATTAATTAGAAATTGATATGGAATTTATAATTATAAAGATAATCCAAGAAAAATATAACATCAAATTCAACTTGATGGGGATTAATAGGATTTATATGAAGAACATTCCTACAAATTTCAATTGGATGAGAATGATAGACTTGATTTTCAATCAATATAACATTATGGGTTTTAAGTGATAATTCAATATCTTATCATTGAAGGGGTACTATTCTAACCTTATAAAATTATTCAGATATAAAATATTGGGTATATCTAGATTCAAATTAGAAATTAACAGTTCTTGTGCATTTTGTAAGTGTGCCTTTCACCACATCATTGTCATAACCCTCATAAAAAATTGGGATCACATGATATTTCCCTTTATCAATTTGATTAATAGGTTTATGAAATTTATTATTATCATTGACCATTATATTTTCTCACTAGTTAGAATAACACCCATACTACTTTCATTTGAAACATTGGAGTGTGGGTGGTGCATTTTGTAGAGTTTTCTCTCTACTTTCATCATTAGAAAAAATTTTCACATCATATCTACATTCATCCACTCTATGACCTCCCATTCCACACTTAAAATATTTACTAATCCAAAAAAACAAATTTCATCCATACTACCTTCCATACATTGAGTATTAAAGTAATATAATCTTCATCTCTTCATGGATTTTAGGGTTTCCTTGGAATTATATCATTTTTTTATTATGAAAACCATGATATTTATGGGTAACTCTAATCAAAATTTCCAGTTTGATAACACATATAAAAATTACATATTTTACAATGAAGTTTATTATGGATAACACCCTTTTGTGTCTTGGATTTAAGACACTAAAGAATCGATCAACCTTAATTCCAGGTTGGATGATAATGCTATAATTTTGATTTTCTTGTCTCATAAAATTTTCTTCATAGACACCAATAGATTAATTATTCTTATGTTTTTGCTCAAGTAATTACTTATCTATTTTTTTATGAATAATATGAGGATATTAATTATTGATAAGTAAAATCTAGAACCCATCCATCTCCATGGATTCAATTTCGTTTTGTTTCCTTGAATTATTGATAAGATTATTCTATTGAACTTCTTTGTCTTCCAAATGATAGAAAACCATAATCAATTTTCTTGATCTAAACACAAGAAAACAGAAAATATAATTTCCATGGTATAGGTCTGTTTCCCAAATAAAAGTGGATCAACATACCCACTAGTAGAAGGTGAAAATTTACTCACGAAGGACTCAAAAAAATTTTTATTCCACCCTTTGTTAATTTCAAAGTTGATAATGATTCATATATTTATAACATTGTATGATAAAATCAAAGTGATTTTTCATTCCATTTCCCAAAAAATTTAGTTATTAAGAGGGATAATCATTGCAGTATCCATTACATTCGGCATTAATATGATTCCTTTAGGTTCCATCCATCGACTAAAAATAAAAAGCTTAGTGTGAGCGACAATAATCATATTAGTAAACCAGAAAATCATGTAAAATCATATATAAGATGAAAAATTCCTTTAAATTTATTTTCAATATATAAATCCTTAGTTTTAACTAGCCTATTCATGGTCATAATATATTTATATCCTTCATGGTGCTTCTTAAAGTTTTTGTTAATTTCTGAAACATATTTGTCAAGAGTGTAAAACTAGGTGTTCTATAAAGGATTTTTTTTGTAAACCATGGGATGATAGAGTTAAATCACAATGAACAAATTTTAGAGTTATTGAACCTAGGTATAGTAATTCTAGATCCACATCTACTTATAGTATCCAAAGGGGGATTTAATTTCATGGAATCCACTTGATCCATCCTTCACTAAAATTCAAATACATTTTTCTCTAGTTTGAATTATCCACAGTGCTATCAATAAAGTTTCCCCATCATAGTTTGAAAAGGCAAAATAACCTTACTATGATAATATCTACAATAACCGATACATTTTCATAAATATATATCACATCTTAATAGATGAATATTAATTACATAACATAATGATCTATGCTGGAATCATATATGTCCGGTGTCTTTAGAAACATGGATATATAAATAATTGGATTATAAGTGAACTGCATCATTTCCCAATAAGTACTTCATAACTAGGAACCTGATTATACATATCATACATTGTAACGTCCCGAACCCAAACAACCACCCAAACATTGCTAATGGGTCGGGTGTTACCACCTTAGGCGCACCTCCCCAAACTCTAAAGGATGTCGACTAGTTTTGAGGGTATAAAAAGGTATAGTGGGGAGGCTATACCCTCTCATAGGAAAATAAGGTACTGTTCCAATCATAATAATAAAACATAGAGTATAAATAAAGTCTCAGTAAACTCGAACTAGACCCGTATAGTGGAAGCACACATCCAATATCAATAAACCAGTGAAAGAAATATAGAACAAGCACAATTGAATGTAAAAAAACTGCATGATGAACACCACTTATAACGACTAATGAAACAACAACACATGCATTCACAACAGGTAATACATGTCAATAACAATAGATCCCATGGATAACCAACAGTAGCTACAAAATAAAGTAAGCATGATGACATGGGAAAGAAATCAAAACAAGTAACTCCGGCTAGGAATGACCTTGGGGTCCATGCCAAATCTCTATGCAATAGCTAATATGATCCATCTCCTGATGCTAATCTCTTTCCATCACATGAAGACATAAAGTCTACACACATCTCGAAGGGACCATGTTGGGTGAGAGGCGATTCTTAGTAGGATACCACCAAATGTTGCATACCTAGTATAGTTGTTTAAGAGGGCATGTATATATAAGAAAACTAAATAGTATGATGAAAAATGTAATCACAACCTCCACTGGTGCTCATTATCCACCAGGGATCATTACCTGCTTTGGACAACACTAGAATATCAGTCACATAACTGGGAATCGTGTGCCTCCTGACACCACGTGTCTCAAATACCAATGTCCCATAAGCATTCCCAATCAGTATTAACCCAACACCTTCTCCCTCCTCACACTTCGTGTCTCAAGTAACTATGTCCATAAGGAATGCCCATGCAGTAGTAAACTGGCACCTTCTGCCTTATAAAACCTCGTGTCTCAAGTAACGACATACCATAGGCATGCCCAAGTAGTAGTAACCTAGAACCTTGTGCCTCCTAACACCTCGTGTCTCAATTACCGATGTCCTATAGGCACACCCAAAAAATATTAAAGCTCCTCACCTTCCACGTGGCTTTTACGAAAAGCACCCCAAAACCATAATCATCTAACCACAACTAAGAAGGCCTCTACCCACATGAGTGGTCAAAACCACCTCATCATGGAGTCATCTATCTGAACACAATCCAAATCATGGGTGAGTGGTAATCACCAAATATAGAACCCAAGACACAACCTATCTAGAACCTCATGACCCTATGACCATGTCACTCAGAATATGATGGCCTTTCCATAAAAGTAACTCAATCCATGCCCTACTTGACAGTCCAACTACCTCAAACCGACGTCCATAATGCCCAATCCCACGACCAAACCACCCAAATAATCTGGGTGAAGCCCAAACTGTGATCAACATCACTCAAGAATATATGGGCCAGGCCCAATACAACCCAATGTTTCTATCATACGAATTTCAAAAATTACATATTGATCACATTTATATAAATATCATAAATAGTTAAAACAATCTAAATAGTTTTACTGAACTATACAAATTGCTATCACATAGCAGAACTGAGGTCTTGAATGCCTCTAAAAATCCTAATCATGATTTTCCAAATTAAACATTCTAGTTTAAAAACAACGAAGGCCAATTATTAGTATTTTAGCACCCCGGGCTGAAATGTCCGTTTGAGCGTTGGCCACTAACTTGACCTTGCTCAAGAAATTTAGGAAATAAGGCATCCCCAAAGGCAACCCATGGGTCTAGCAATTAATTTAAAATTCAATAGCATATATAATGGGTCCAGCTCAAAAATACCCGAAGACACACCAAAGGTCGCGCCCACTAAATGTCGATGAAACCACAAAACAAGGTATGAACCACCTACTTCATATTAGTACAATGATCCTCCTACGGTATAAGGCTCTATTTTGGTCTAAACAATCATTAATTATCTAACCCCTATAACTTGGTTTAGAAAAGAAATCAAGATTAAGGAATCAAGAAGAATCAAGGCCTTACCTAGGGGTTACAATGGATCAAATAGTGTGTAGAATAGGGTTTGGATGGATGATGAGGAGAAAAACTAGCTCCGCTACTGCTTTTTCGTGAACCAGATGAAACCCTTTTCCCTCTAACTCAAAATGAGGCCACTTTCGGTTTTAAAAAAAATACAGGATGTGTATATAAAAGTACATGGCATGTGGACTCTTTAACTATTCATTTGGAATCCGAATTTTCTGTCTGGACCCGCTAACATGACTACTAGGTGTGTACTTGGAAGTACACAACATGTATATGGTCAATTTATTCTAGACTCGCTGACACCCATATTGGCCATGTATAACCGGTACACAGTCAAGACCTACACAACGTGTACTAGGAAGACACAACATGTACATGGTAAAATTTCTCCCTCATTGACTGCCCCCACACGCCATGTATGGACATCACACATAACCAAGGGTACACGACATGTACTTGGGAGTACACGATGTGTAACCCAAAAACTTCCAGAACCTGCCCAGATTCCCCTGTTTCCCCAAAAACAGTTCAAAGAAAATTAAAAATTAAAAATAGACGCATAACTCAAAGGATGAACTAGGTTCTTATAAACTTCCCCCTTAAAGAGATTTGTCCCTAAATTTCTCTTCCAAAGGTGGTGAAGAAAGAATCCAGAACAACTCTTGACCAAAACTCAAATCAATCAAAGGTCCATCTACCTATTTCTAGGACCTATGTTCCTTCCATGATGTATCATCACCGCTGAACATCATAAGGTGCTCCCATGTCACTTCCGACACCCATTCATGTCCCACACCACATACGTTTTTACCTCAATGAAGTCCTGTATCCCATTGATACTAAAACAAAACCTGGTGCGCTGTATCTCAAGTAACCCACATCCTTGATTCTCCTGATGCCATGGATCTAAAATATATATAAATATAATCACACACCCAAAATGGTTCCAATCCCAAATATTAGTTTCTAGTTAGTCCACATAAATCATGTGCCCCTTTTTCACTCAAAAGATACATTACATAACTGGATATACCAAAGGAAAATAAGAAAATCACGGCCAGACCCACAATGTACCTCTGACTGTCATTGACTTCCCATCCTGCATAGCCTTTGGATGTGACACAGTGTGCACCTTGCTTGAAGTACAACCTCATGATGTCTGACCTCCCTATGGTGCCACTCCAGTAATTAGACACTGACCCCTTAGATGGGTCCCACTGTCCCAGCCACGTCCTCTGCATGCAGCTGATCCTCAGCTACCCTCACCTGGTACCGATCCTGAATCGACCCCGAATGCCACCATCTGTCCTGGTCCCTTCATGCTGGCTTCCCAAGAAGACTACCTACAGAACCTATCCAAATTTATGACTTATTCACATGCCTGGAACTCCTTTGAAGGCCTATTGCACAAAGTCCAGACATGCCTTGGCAGGCCAAACTAAAAGAAAACCTCTGATGAACTACCATGAGGTGGTCTAGCTGAGTCCTTGGCCTAATTGCCCTACTGGAACTCATCCCGGCCTTGCTTCCTTCTATCGAAACCATCACATGAATCCACCGATAGGCTCAAATGAGATTTTTATTTCATGTTTCCCTTGGCTATGAGAGCCTGACTCACCACCTCTGAGAATGAGGTCAACCTGAAGATATATATCTGCACTTTAATAGAGTTCGGTAAGCCATCCTCGAAATGCCTCACCCTCAAGGTGATATCACATACCATACTTGGTGCATAGAGAGATAGCTCAATGAAGGTAGCTGCATAGTCCATGATGAACATGTCACCCTGATGGAGGGTCAGGAACTCCTGAGCTCTATCCTCTCTCAGTGTCTCCATGAAAAAGTTCTCAAGAAACCTATCTTCAAAGTCCTTCCAAACAAGTCCTTCGTGTCTGCGAGCTTGAACCTGCACATCCCACCAACACTTCGCCGATCCTCTTAGCATGTACATCACTAGCTTGACCATTTTCCCTGGAGGTGTCTCTATCTACTTGAAAATCATCTACATGATATATATATATATATATAATTATCAGCTTCCTGTAGACCACGCTCACCTTAGAAAAGCATCCAGTGATGCAAATGGAATTATGGCTTCAGATATTCCATAGAGGGATATGTACCCTGCGTGCCTCTGTTGATCCCCTGTAAGACATGTACCATACAAGATCAGAGCTGCTCATCGAGACACAACCTAAAAACTGTCTAACCAGGATGATCTACCTGTATTGGATCCTAAACCTAATCCTATACCCGAGCCTATACTTGTGGCTCATGCTCTTCCTGCCCCTCAGGTGTCTAAACCTGATCTTGTTCCCAGGGCACTGTACCATCGCCCGCCTGATGTTTTATCTAGCCATCTATGATGAACCTGCAGAATACCATAACTAGTCAGACATCCCACACATATAACAATATATATATATATATATATATATAATGTACATAAGGAAAGTAGTAAAGAGGCATCACATAACAAATAACCTTACTCTCCCCCACCCCAACCATGCCCCCTAGAATCCTGGCCTCGTTACCCTCGTAACAGAGCCAGGTATAAAAAGTAACTCATGTCATGCCCATCAAGAAAACTATTGTTGCCTCAAACTGACAAACTAGTCACCCAATCCTGATAGCCACACTGCCTTAAACCGACATCCAGGACTCCCAATCTTGGTGATGAACATCACCTCAATCGTAGTACCTGCCTACTCATATACAATCCTGTACCAAATCTCAAGCCACATGAAACTTTACCTAATTAAAATCATGGTATATTACATTGAAATAAATAATCTATTCTATCAGGATTTTCACCTTTCACATTTCAAAAGCATCTATATCTTGAAAATTGATATTATTCACATGGTATCATCACTTCACAAAGCATACATGTAGTTATGAAATTGAAATACCCTAAAAATGTTCCCATAAAAAGCCAATCAATCATGCCTTTACATACTAGGCCAAGTTCCAATTTCTCCCATACCTCACCAGGTCAATGGTCACATATCACAATCAATAACATCAAATACCAAGTGAGCCTCCAAGGTGGAAATCATACAAACCGTAATCTAAGAAAAATCATAATAGAAATTCCCACCCAAGGAAACTTGGTTCATCCCTCGTACCTGGGGCTGCAGGCACCCAAGAACAAGTTATAAAACCAGTTAAAATAATATCATATATCTAGTATACCATATCCCAAATTGTAAAACCATCAGAACTAAAAAAGGAATTCTTTATCTCATTAGTAGACACCCAAAATCTGCTACTAAATCCTAGTTAAGAAAACCCCTCGTATACCAATTTGTAATGTCCTGGACCCAAACAACCCCCCAAAAAGTGATAACAGGTCGAGTTTTACCACCTTTAGTGCACCTCTCAAAAGGGTAAAGGCTGTTGACTAGTATTGAGGGAGTAAAAAGATATAGTGGGGGGGCTATACCCTCTTGGAGGAAAATAACGTACTAGTCTGAGCATAATAATAAAACAAGCAGTGAAAATAAAGACTGACTAGACTCGAACAAAACCCATATAGCAGAATCACATCCAATATCAAGAAACCAGCAGAAGAAATATAGAAAAAACCACAACAAAAGGTAAAAAAACATGCTAAACACCACTTATAACAACTATTGAAACAATAATGCATGCATTCACATCAGGTCTTACATGTTAATAAAAATGGCTCCCTTGGACAACCAATAGTAGCTACAAAATAAATTAAACATGTTGATACGGGAAAAAAATAAAAAAAAGCAACTCCAACTAGGCATGACCTCAGGGTCCACGCAAAATCTCCAAACAACAGCTAATATGATCCAGCTCCGGAGGCTGATCTCTTTCCTTTTTGTTAATACATAAAGTCTACACGTGTTTTGAAGTGCCTGTGTAGGGTGTCAGATGATTCTCAGTAGGATACCACCTAATGGTGAGTATCTAGTATAGGTGTTTATGAAGACATAAATCTATAAGAAAAGTAAATAGTAGGATGAACAATGTAATCACAACCTCCACTGAGGCTCAACAGCCACCAGGGAGCGTCACCTACTTTGACCAGTGCCAGAATCTCAGTCACGTAACTGGGCAGCATGTGCCTCCTAACACCGTGTGTGTCAAGTACCGATGTCCCATAGAAACACCCAAGAAAGAGTAATCCGGAACCTTGTGCCTCTTGAAACCTCATGTCTGAAGTATCGACGTCCTGTAGGCACACCCAAATAGTATTAACCTGACACCTTGTGCCTCCAGACACATCGTGTCTCAAGTACTGACATCCCATAGGCACGCCCAAGCTATAGAAACCCAACACCTTCTACCTTCTGAAACCTCATGTCTCAAGTACTGACGTCCCATAGGCACACCTTAACAATATTAAGGCACCTCACCTTACAAATGGATTCCACAACAATCACCCCCAAACCATAATCTCTTAACTATAACTATGGAGGCCCTTACCCACATGAGTGGTAAAACCACCTCATCATGGAGTCCACTATGTGCACATGACCCAAATCATGGTGAAAGGTAATAAAAAAATATAAAACCCAATACAAAACCACTCTCGAACCTCATGCCCCTATGACCATCTTCCTCAGAATATGATGGCCTTGCCATCAAAGTAACCTGGGCTGTGCCCTACCTGACAGTCCAAATGCATCAAACTGACATCCATGATGCCCAATCCCATGATCAAACCTCCAAAATAATCTGGGCCAATCCCAAACAATGTTCATCATCACTCAAGAATATATGGGCCACATCTGACACAACCCAAAGGTTCCAGTATATGAAATTCAACAATTATATATTTATCACATTTAAACAAATCACATAAACCGGAAAAAAATCTAAACGGTTGAATTGCACAAGCCCAATGGCTATTTCATAAAAACAATAAGGTCTTGAATGCATCTAACAATCCTAATAATGATTTACCAAATTAAACATACTAATTTTAAAAAAACCATACCAATTATAACCATTTTGGCACCCCGGGCCAAAATGTACCAATGAGCGTCGACCTCTCACCCGACCTATCTCAAGTAATTTAGGCAATAGGGAATTCCCAAAGGCATTCCATCGGTCTAAAAATTAATTCAAAATTAATTAGAAGATATAACGGGTCCAGCTAAAAAATAACTGAAGATGCACCAAAGGCCACACCATCCAAATGTCCACGAAAACACAAAACAAGGTATGCACCACCTAACTCATACTAGTACAATGATCCTCCTATGGTATCAACCTCTAATTCAGTCTAAAACACGGTAGATCTACAAAAATATAATAAAATCTCAAACCCCTATAACCCGGTTTAGAAAAGAAATCAAGAAAAAGGGATTAAGAGGAATCAAGGCCTCACAAAGGGGGTTATAATGGATCAAATTGTGTGCGAAACAGGGTTTGGATGGACAGTCGAGAGAAAAAACAAGATCTGGTGAAATATGTTTGTGAACCTAGACGAAACCATCTTCCCTTTTCCTCAAAAGAGGATACTGCCCATTTTAATGAAAAATAGAAAACACACGACATGTATATAAAATTACACAGAATGTGGATTATTTAACTCTTCATTTTGCGGATGAATTTTCCCTCTGGACTTGCCAACATGACAACACAACAAGTACTAGGAAGTATACAATATGTACATGGTCAATTTCTTATACACTCGCCGAAACCCCTACCCGCCATGTATAACCGCTACACGATCAAGACCTACACGACATGTTCTAGGAAGAAATAGCGTGTACATGGTAAAATATCTCCCTCACATACTGCCCCAATATTCCATGTATGGACATCACACATGACTTAGGGTACACAGCGTGTACTTGGGAGTACGCAATGTGTAACCGAAAAATTTCCATAACCTACCCAGATTTTCATGTTTCCTCCAAAACTATTTAGAAAAAACTCAAAGGCAAAAAAAATACCCATACCCTGAAGGAAGAACCGTGTTTTTACATCCTTAAAACCTTTCTTCATAACTTGGGAAAAGGAATCATAATAAAGGGTGATATCTAATTATTGGTTAGGGTAATCAAGTGTGATACATAAAAATCATGATCATAATGTTATGATAACATGATATTAACATTGTAAAACTGAACCCTTCATATCAATTATGTTAATATTGAGGCATGACATATATTTTGGTAGATTATAAGACATTAATCATGAAGGAATCAAAGAACATGATCTATGATATAAAAACATTGGCATATAATAAATATTTGTGGAATACACATATGCATAGAAAATCTTAGGTTAAGGACACCGACCAAGTTATTCATTACATATTAATATTTCAAAAACCACATACGTACCTACAGATGACCTGTAATAAAATCCCATTTACCATATTTTTTTTTGTAATAACCTATCATGTATTATTTTTTGGTCTTGGGATAACCACCCCAATACCCTTTTTTGGGATTAGGGTAACCTTTATTGTACTATTTGATCTAATAGAACATAAATCACAACCAATACATTAGAGGACTATATAATTCTAGGGACACCTGTAATATAATGAAAATCATTACTATATGTTCCCTAAGATTATAAACCATTTTCATAGTAAAAACCAAATTATTTAAATGTGTTTTAAAATCATTTCACCACAAAATAATTTTTGGAAAAGAAACTAGTTTTATAAACATTTCATTATGGCATAAATCATGGAAATTAAATGGGTTTCAAAATAATCTTTTCATTATAATCATAAACCATCTATATAAATAATAGGGATGGTATCAAGGGATTATATCCACAATAGATCATATTTATAATCTAGGGTTTTTTTAACTGATGAATAGAAATACCATTAAATTATAATTAAAAATATTCAGGAGGAAAATACCCTTTCCACTTTTAAAATGACATTTTAATATCCAAAAATTTCTAAAATATTAAATAAAAAAATTTCTTCTAAAAAATAGTAACATTAAATTCATTCCTTAAAAAATTTAGAGTTCATGATGAAGGAAAATACCATTCATGAGGTATAAATTAAAACAAAAAATTCTTTGACATTTTTAGTAGAAAGTGAAAAGTAACTCCTCCTAAAAAAGAAAAGAAAATTCCATTTAAACCATTTTGTAAAAAGTAAAACATTAGTAAAAAATACATTAAACAGACATATATAAGTATTTAAAATATTCTTTAAATTATTTTTTGAAGACATGGATATGAAAGAAAAATCTTTTTCTACCAAAGAGTGGAAAAAATTAGTTATTTCATTAAAAAAAATTCTTTTGGGCTCTTTAGTATGTAAAGAGAGGAAAATGTATGGAAATAATTTAATTTTTAGAAAATAAAATATTATAAGAAAATTTATGAGTTTCCTGAGATATATATCATTATATTTCATCATCTAAAACATAACCATAAATAATCCTTATCAACAATGAGATTGTAATATAAAAATCGTACTACTTTGGTAACTGTTAAATTTTACGCCATAAGAAAGAAAGAAAATTAAAACTATATATATCACCTAATTTTCATGGTAATAATAATGAAATATATTCCTAGTAAGTACATATACCACCCAAAATAAAAAAATGTTGAATATGAAATGTGTCCCAAAAAAGTAAATGTGAGACGAAAATCCCTTACCTTATGTCCCAACATCCTTCAAATATGTCATAAACTCTTGTATAATAATTAAATGTTTATTAATAATATATTATGAAACCAATAATAATATATATAATAACTTATATCATATATTTATAACCTTTTATCTCTTATTAATTAAAAATTCTTTATTAAAATCACTGTTTTGGTTGATAACTGCTTCCCATTTCATGTTTTTTTGGGTTCGTAGTTTGGGTCTGTATATTTTGATTACGGTTCCATCATATCTAGAATTTTAATAATTATTTAAATATAATATAAATTCATTATATATATGTATATATATTTATGTATTTAGAGTCTTCCATAATACTTATATATAGAAAAATGAGTTACACCGTTCATAGAGATGTTAGGTCGTACGTATGCAGGAACTCTGTTTCCATTTTTAAAATATGCAATAAATAAAAGATATATAATATTTTAACAATAAATATGAATTATAATACCATATATATCATATAAATAAATTAAATCTATCCTTATTATAATCCATGAGAAACAAATATTAAAAAAATGAGTCACAAAGCTTCATGGAGGCGGTAGTCCACATGTTCGCACGAGTGACGTTATTGTTTTCCAACAGATTGGATGATAAGAAGTTAGATGTGGTATTATAATTATAAAAGCATAATTATGTCATAAATATCATATAAATACATATAATCCATCATATATCAACCCTTGTGGGGTGTTTATTGAAAATATTATATTGGTTCACAAGGAAGTAGTCCACCCTACACACGATTGACGATTTCAATTATCAGTTTTTGAAGATGAGATAGATATAGGTTATTAAATAAACATAATAAAATTTAATAATATGTTATATACTAGTGAAATTATATTGGAATTATTAATACATGAATGAATGTGTAAGGAGACATAGTAAAAATATTGAGTTTAGGGATGATAATTACATTCTCTTAGAAAAATATCCATTAGATCTCTTATTAAAGACTCTAGGGTTGGTCTATTGGGAAGAAACATAAATCCATCATGTTGATATATATTTTAGTTATAAAATTTGGTAGGTTTTTGATGAGTAAAATGGGTTTACATGGTGTCAATAAGTGAGGGGAGGATGTTCTCTTTTGTAAGTGATCAAAGGTAGGATTTTTATAAATACCCAAAACTATTCAATAATGAGAATTAACTCCCAAAAAATGTGTCTAAAAAATTTATAAATAATGTATTTTAGGGAGTTTATCATCTTTAAAAACTTCCACTATAAAAAATTCCAAAATTTTTAATGTGTTATTCCCTTAACCTCTACGTTTACTTACTTTTACCTTTTTAATTTTCACCATGGTGACAACCATATTTTATTTATTTTATAATGTAATTAATAATTTAAGCCTAAAAAATAAAATTAGAATTATTAGATATTTTTTACACATATTATAAATTTTAAATCTAATATTTTGAATAATGTTTGTAGAAATTATTTTAACAGATGGACATGTAATGCACAAAACACCGTTTTAACCTTAACTATGGTAAATATTTTTTTACTATTAATTATAACAAAACATTAAGTAATTTTTTTTAAATAATATTAATTATTATTATCCCAAATATTCAAACCATTTAACCAATTTAATTCACATAAGTGGTAGAATTTAATTCAAAATTAAACACACATACATGAAGAAAAATAGCTTTCCACAAGAAAACAATTCTATAACTATAGAACATTTTAATATCAAAATTAAAAATAAAATAGATTCAAATGAACTAAATTGTATTAATAATAATAATATTTAATTAATTTTCCTTTTAAATCCTTTTTAATCTTCTTTATCTTTTTATATGAATTTAATGAAAATGCAGTGTTCAATAAAACTCAAAATTTTCAACAATCATCGAAAAAATAATCCCATCAAAAAATAATAAAATATTAAATCTGTGCCAATTTTTATATATTGATTCCAAAAATGACATTAATTATGCTAATATTTTTCCTAATATAATAAAAAATTAATTTTATTATTTATTCATAAAATATAAATAACAATCATTTTTTAGAGAAAATATATTTTTAAAACTTATACAGACTTCACAAAAAAATATGTATCAATATATTTTATATATCAAAAAATTCATATGTTATTTCAAATTTTTATCCTATTCATGGCACCAAATTTAATATCATTATTATAATGGACCTATTTATATAATATTTTTTTAATATTATGTTGTGTTTTTTCACATCTTGGTGTTGTGTGTAATGCAAGATATCAATGAAATTAATTTTATTTAAAAAATTATTAAATATTAGGGTGATACAATAAGAATGATTTTTGTAATATTTTTATTTTGATAAAAATATCTATGTGTATGAAACCAACCTTATGATATGCACCTATATATGGAGAAAGTGAGATGTAGTTCTTATTAAATTATGATTATTTGTTACTTCTCCTATGATTCAAAATGTGAATATGGAACATCCATGGGATAATGAATATATGGTTTTTCTATATAAAATACTACTTATTCATTTCTTTAATGGATTTTTTGAAGGTATATATCTTGATATCCTATTATGATTAACAGTAATGGTAGGTACATGGAATTAATTGGCGTTGTTATGGGAATTTAAAAATTCAATAGTAGTGGTATATATCGATGTCATGAGGATGTGTATAGATCATAGAATTATGTATTATTAGAAATTCATGAATAGTATTTTTATGATGATAAAAAATAAATTCATTATTTATCAGTATGTGATGCTTGAGCATTAGGAATTGTGATGTTTGAGTTGGTTATTTGGAATTATATAGTGGAAAGGTAATGATATATTCATAAATTTTTTGAGAGTATATATATGGTCTCTAAATTTCAAAAATACAATCTGGGTAAGAATTGATAACATAATGATTTATTTTCATGTATATTCTATTTGGGATTGAAAATAAATATAATTAATATGGTTTTTTTATATTGGATGGATTTTTAACTGGGCGAGGTATCATTTACTATTTCCTCACATCAAGATAATAAATTAAATTTTTGGATATGAAAGAAATCTCAAGAGAATTTTGTTACAAAATTATGTTATATTACAAAATCCCATTCATGTATTTACGATATATGATAGAAAAATGGTTAGGATTTCAATGATATATTATGTGTTAATGATATTTCCTAAGGCATAGAATCGTAAGATACTATTCATTTATGACATATTATATGATATAATATATATTTCATGCCTTGGTATTGTAAATATAATGTCGTATATGTGGATAACATTTGTTAAGATTTATTTATTCACAATTTATGATATCCACGGTAGTAAGTTGCGAGATATAAAAGTCTTGATCACTTCTTCTATTAATAGTGTTCTAAGTGGATTGAAAATTATTTTATATAAATATTAAACAATATATATTTTGTTAAGCAATTAGTTTCAAATAATTTTTAATTTTATCCATTATTTCGTTATTTTAGAATAATTAAATTTTCATCAATAAGTGGATATGTTCAACTTAATATGGAAAATATATTGATTTTCCGCAGGGTTTATATATACTTCAAATAACATAGTGATAATAATTTTAGTTTTAGATACTATGTATACTCTAAATTTAACCTATCAATTTACACCAAGCTTTAACCAAATGATATAGAAATCCATATATTTGATAAAGATTCTATATTATAGTGTTATTATCTATTTACCTTATATCATAAATTTCAACATAAGAAGGATACTTTTTTCTTAATGTGATCTTCATCAAAATTATTTGAAGGATGAGGATTAGCTTCAAGAAAATAATTATGTATTGTTCTATTATGTTTAGGTTTTTTATTTTAAATTCTTGAATGATATTATATGTTTTGGTATTTTTACTCTCTTACATTAATTTAGATAAGTTTTATTTATTCCCTTAAAAAACCAACAGTGGAATTAGAGCGATTCCATTATTGCTTGATTTTAAAATAATTTTTTTAATAAAGAGAAATAATGTCATATTATATGACATACTAAATCATATGATATGATATAACATGGATATATTTGAGTCATTATATTACCATTTAACACTACATTATGAGTTATAACATATTATATTATAAACAATGATTCGATCATTCAATAGAACATGTCATATCATAACCGATTGGATAGTTATAATCGATATATTTTCAATGATTCATATCATATGAAATGAGGCATCATATAATACCATATCAAGTTTACACTATTCTAAGGTTTCATCGAAATAAACTATCATTTCACGTTGAGGATAGAACTCAGATTTAATCGGAGATTTTGATTAGTCATAACCACTTATTTTGAGGTATTTTGAATAATAATTTATTATTCAATTGATAATTTTTTAGTATCTTTATATTAATTTATAAAAAGAGTTTATAATTTTAAAATATTTATAATTTCTAAAAAATATTGTTTGTAAACAATTAAATATTTTATAAAATGATTATAAATGATTTATTATATAAAAATGTCTATATTTAATTATTAAATGGTTATAAAACATTTAATATATAAATATATTTCATATTAACTAGTAATAATAAAAGTATTATTTTAGATTTAGTATATTTATAGTTTTATCATAATGTGTTTATGTTAAAATTAGATAACAATTTATAAATACTATAATTTAAAAAATATGGATATATGAAAATAGATTTATATTAATTTATTAATGTTTATAAATAATATTATGAAATGTTTATCTTAAATGGTCTTATTGAAAAAAAAATTCTAAATATTGCTTTTATGGATTTGATGAATGGTTAAATATAATAAAATATTTGATCTATATATTGGGTACATTTATTTTCAAAATTATAAAATCAAAATCAATGGTTTAAATTTCCATAAAATTTTATCTACTTAAAGTATAAAATCATTCATATTAAGTAAAATACAAATTTATAATATGAAAGAGTTTATATTATTGAAATGTAATTTGTTATGTCTATTTTTTTCGTGAAATGAACACTAAGCTCCTATATTTATAAATTGATAATTAATTTTTCATTTTTATATACTCATAATTAAATTTTATATGTATAAAATTATGAATTATTTACCAATTTTGGTTACTCCATTATTTATTAAATTGATTAAATTATTTAAAATATATTTTATTAATGTTATTTCTTTCATATAAGAGCTACATTTTATTTTAAAAATTATATTCAGCTATGTTTAATTGTGATTATGATGTATTTTCAAGGTTTGAGTTCAATAATAATTATTATATATGATTCAATCATATTTGTTGTTATAATTGTGTTGTAATTAATGTCTATATTAAGCACAGATCTATTGATATTTGGAAATTCAGTGAGCTTAAGATCTATTTAGTATTGTACGAACTATCTACATTTTTTTACTATACTTTAGTTTGAAAGGAATTTTGTTTTATATAATTATAAAAAACTACATGAAAGTGTTTCACATACTTTATACATGATATATTATAAGATATGTGTGAATATATTTAAATTTTATTTTTTTGGTAATCTATAGAAATAGTGAGTTTTTAATTTTCTTATTAATTAATTTAGTTAGAACCTAAATTTTTTAATGAAGGTATAAAAAAACTACAAAACATTAATATGTATAGCATATAACGAATAATTGAGATAATATGTTTCAAATGAAATAACCACCTTAAAATTATAATGTGTTTTATTTTCTTTGAAACATATAATTTTTCAAATATTGATCAACAAAATGGAAGTTTCCTTCAAAATATTAGTGTTCATGGATTATCTTATATAAGGAAAGTAGCATATGAATAATTATAATGGGATTATATACTAGTATTTGATATAATACATGGGGTACACATATTTGGGTGACCATAATATGATTAGGATCCTAGAATAATATAGTTGATATTATATATATTGTAAAACCCCAACCTAAATTACCAGATCCGTGTCGGGGGTTGCACCCAACGACATGCACACCACCGAGTACATAAGAGGTTTCTGATTAGAGGTTTGGGCCTAATGATAGTACGAGGAGACTATAACCTCAACCCTAGGTGAACAACATAGTATAAAAAAATAATGATAACCAATAAATCAAAAGAAAATAAATAAACCAATAACTTTCAAAGTAGTAACAAATAAAAATAAAACCAATCACATGTAGTAGTAGTATGAAATTTATGATAAATAAAGAAAAATTAAAATAAATTATTGAAGTACCATAAAGATAATAAATAATAGAAAAAATATCCATAAAAATTTCATCTGAAAATATTTATTTCCTTCTGTAGCTTTGTCAACTATACATCATAGGGATCTTTCCCTTCACTTTACCCCTGAGCATCCAAAATGTCTGAGTAGGGTGTGAGTACAAGACATAGTTGTGAACCAATAACATCTCTTAACAACATTGAATATGATATAAATGTTCATGATATAAATGAAAACATGGTACATATATGGAAAAAATATATCATATAAGCACCCAAATATAATGGGTCCTTAGAGACCCGGTCTACCTACTTCAGAAAAATGTGGGAAGAAACAATGATAAGACACCTGACACGTCACCCTTTATGGATATTCCAAAAACATGACTGACATATAAAACTTTAATGGATAGTTCAATGAATTCTGACAAGGAATCAAATTCATCCCCCTTTTGTAATATTCCATGAGGGGTAACCTATAAACTCAACTGCAGGACAAAAGAACAACAAAATATGATACAAGATACAATGATATATATAACATCAAAAAAATAATCATTTATCATAACTATATCAATACAAATATAATAAATTTAAGAATAAATCCCCACTTCTAAACACACCAAAACAAACACTCCATATATGATTGAACATCAAACCTATATCTTTAGAGGCTACACACACACAATAAAAAACATTCCCGAACCCTTATAAAACAAGTGATACAGTCTATGTCATCCCACCTTAGGTGAAATGATGATTGATAGAAATGGATAGTGTTGAAGTCAAAAATAATCTATAGATCCTAGAAAAATTACAAAATTTACATGTTCAAAACTTTCTGATTTAGGTAACTGAATAAAAATATCATAAAAGGTAGGACATGATCAACTCAACAAGGAAAATCCACTATCAACAATAGGCTTGGTTCAAGAATTGGGTACAATCCAAATAATTGAATTTCGATGTACATTCTATCAATGATCATCCCAAAACTTATTAGATCATGAAAAAACCATTGTATATGACTAGGATATCATAGATCTACCTAATTTTTATTTTGAGGAGGAATACATAATTGATCAAAATCAAAGAAGAACATACAAGATTTGATATGAAGGATTAGATGAGTGTTTTGTAATTTAAGAGAGGAATTGGAATGATAGAGGAGAGAACAAAGTAACTATAGAGTAGAGACTAGGGAATTGGTAGTCATATGGGCCCCGATGGAATTAAAGAGGGGTAAAAAGTTGAATTTTTTAAAATTCCTATAAAACTAGCATTCCTGATAGTCTTTCCCTGATCCCACAAGCTAGATGGTGAATTCTACCAACTACCCAATGGCTTAAAGGTGCATCTACGTATTTAAATGAGAACCAACTACTAAAAGATGGATATTATGAAGTATTTATTCTACCCAAGAGCCTCACTGAATGGATGGTGGGACTTCTAAAACATTAAAAGAGACAACACATCCACTAGAGTATACCTAACTCAGGTAAAAATTCTAAAACATCTCTATATCACCTATAAACACATAATGAAAATACCAAAGGTATGCAAATGTTGAAAAGTGGAATACTTGAAATATAGACATCAGAATTATCCCCTCTTATGACATATCATTGTTGAGAAGTTTACCTAGTGATTTGGCCAAAAAATTGTCAATTAATCTTGAATTTATATCTCCCTCTCCCAAGAGACACCCTTATAACATCCATTTAATCATTAAAACCAAACTTGAGGAACAATCATTCTTTATAGAACCATATCACTTCATTCCACTATCCAAACAGGTCCACTAAAGATGTATATTTATCCAACTCAATATTCTCAAAGTTGAGCACATGGACATGATCTGGCTCATACTTATGAAGTTAATATCCATGGAATAAACAATTCATAACATGATATCATGGAGGTATCTCTATCTGATAAGACACTATCCTGATGTGTTTGAAAATATCACATGGTATGACATACCGTAGTCCAATCTTGTTGTGCCTCTTTAAAGGCTGGTTATCTAACTTAATGGATGCCCACATGAACAATCCCCCCCATAAAAAACTCCAAGGGTTATCTCCATTGTTTAACATAAAAATTCTTCTTGTTTTGATCTATACTATGATTACAGGTGTCTATAATATGATTTCATCATCTTGGAATATATATGGATGTCATCATTGAAAAACAATATTGAAAGAATCGAATTATGGTAATACGATCTTCTTTATAAGGGCCATAAACACTACTAGAACATTTATTATCCTGAAAGGCATAATGAGAAACTCATACAACTCATTCCTACTCATAAATTTTGTCCTTGAGATGTCATCCTCTCTAAACCAAGGATGATGGTAGACATAATGTAGATCTATCTAATAAAACCAATGGGGTCCCCTCAAATGATAAAACAACTCATAAATTCTTGGTTATAGTAACCTGTTTTTCATCGTGATTTGATTCTACTTTAGGTAGTCCACACAAATACAATGTATTTAGTCCATATTATTGGTGTAAAAAACTAGATAAACCCATGGGATTATGCTCATTCCTATGAATCCTTTAGCCTCATGATCATATAGCTACACCTAGGGATCTTTTAACAATACTAATTCCAAAAAATATAGTGGAATCAATATTGTGTAAAAACTAGGAACAATTTTGACCTCTAATAAACTCCCATGTTTATAGGAAACCATGATAAATCCATTGAAAATACACATCAACACTTTTGTACCACTGGAAGAATAGAAGAGGTTGATTATTCTTACTTAAACTTAAGAAATAATCCCACCACCTATGCTTAAAATTATTCTCTATGATGAGGAACTGGTCCAAATCATTTTTCTTCAATATCCCATTCACCATTAAACATGAATATATTCCATATGGTTGATTTTTATTTACTCTTCTTGAATAAAAAATGATGTGTGAAAAGAAACTGGTAAATTATTCTAGGACAAGGATCACTTTAAAACCTTTCATATCTAGTTTTTTGTTGCTCCAAACATTATCAAAGCTATGAACCACCATCAGAAAATATATATAAACATGGAGATGATGAACATTCCTTCGAAATGGTGTATCAATAGACTAATCAACAAAAGGTAATTTTACCGATAAGTATGAACCAATAAAAATTTGAGTAGATATGAATGAATGAGATGCTCATTTTTAAAAAAAATAAATAGAGAAGAAGAGATAAATAATGTTCCTAAAACTGTGGAGGTTTGATCTCTACAATTTGCTAATAATTGATCAATTACATATTCCCAAACAACTACCACTCCATAGTGACCTAAATGACCATGAGTCACATTGTTTACTAACTCTTATAGGTTATACACCTATAGAAAATGTTATATACTCACACTAATCCATGACTTAGCTACGTGGAAGTGAAAATCCTTAGAATTGAACCAATTATGATAACCATTATTGTTACAATATTGAAAATTCTTAAGAAAAATAGAGAATTAATTGAGAAATTTTCTTTTATTACCAACGTTATAGATCGTAGAAGATTCCCTCCCCATAGAAGGAGTCAAATATGATTAGATCATCTTTCACTACTGACCACAACCTTGGTGTTAGTCCTTAAGATTCCTCTTCTCATTCCTAGAATGATCAGTTTGGATTGCACATACGAAGGCACCTATAGGTCCATTTATAGTAGGAAGAATACCAATATCTATATCATTATGGATACCATTCTCTATCATGAGTTTCTTATAAATAAATGAAACAATGATCATCAGATAGAAGTTCCTGACTTATCTTTTCATCTCTAGGTGAAGAAAAATATCAAACATTAATGCATTTAACAACTCATATCATAGAATCAACTTTGTGAAGAATTCTAATTAGGAAGACACCATCATCAATCCTTTTCAGAGCTCTATAAAAACCCTAGCATGATTCATCTTGAATTATTTAGTGTAGAGCTCATCCAAGATGAGACACCATAAAAGTTTCCCATTTCATACCATTTTTTATACCATCCTATATCATGAAATACCATCATCTTATAGCTAAATTTTGAAGAATAATGTTTGTAAGAATAAACCTCTAATCATTAGGGGACTCCAATAATTCGATAATCCTCTATGACTCATATCAATTCCTCTATCTTCTATGGGCCTCTGATGCATTGATAATAAAGGTGGATCAAGAGTGATAATTCATACACATATTTTACCAACACCATCAGAACCACGTGGGATCATAATCCCTAAAATTATAGTAGTATATAGAATCCAAGATAGGTGGTTTCTATAGTCTGACCCATAAGAGAAACCAAGAGAATATTCTTGGTTGCATAATCATAGACAACATGGGGTGGTTATAGATACTCTATATGTCCATGAGTTGACATTTCATGATATTCCAATCTAATATCAGAAAAATATAACAACCTAAAATAAATTATTAAATAATAAGAACATTAAAAGTTTTCAGGAACACACAATTTCTTAAAACATGATTAATCCTATAAGTCTATGCACAAGAATAAGGAATAACCCCTAAGTACTAATCAAAACTAACTTCAAACCTCCGGTATCTTTAGTTTAGTCATAACCACATATATACAATTAATCATAAAATTTTCAATCTCAAATAAATAATTTGAGCAATAATTCCCCCAAATTACATATCATAACATCAATAAGAATTAAATTATTTGGGAATAATTCAACATAAAAGACATGTATATGGAAATTGATCCTATGTTCCTTTAAATGATACATGAATACACAAAAAATCTAATAAATATGTCTACTAACATCATGTTTTTCATTAAAGGTGAATTTAATCAATAACAACATGAAACAACATTAACATAATTTCCCATATTATTGAAACTCATAGTTCCACACTATAGTGCTAGATAGACACTAACATAATTCTCATATGAGATTCCTAATCATTTTATATCCTATTTAACCTATCCCAAATAAAGGCATATAGAAGAATCAAGTTAGTGATCATAGTTCCTTGATACCATATTATAACTTCCCAACCCAAACAATTGTGTCAATGATGGGGGTTCTACATGAGCTCATGCATGGATCCAAATACACTATAGGATAGAGATTGGTAGTAAGGGACAATGTAACAACATGGGTATACCATTCCCTTAGTACCCAGTGAACATCAGAGTATAAAAAAATAATTGTAACCAATAAATCATAAAGTAATAAATTAATGAATAACCATAAAAGTAACATCAAATATAAATAAACCCATCCAATGTAGTAGAAAAATGTATTTCACTTAATTAATCCAAAATTAATGTAAAGGATCCATGTAGGGGTATGGAAATAAATAGGAACAACAACATTGATCCAAATTCCATCTTGTAATGTCTCTGTCCTGCTACTAACCTACTTAACCACCCATCACTAGGATCAATACCTTCACAAGATCCCTGATCATGAAATTTATTAAGTTCACTGATATTCGTATTTAGAGTGTGAGTAAAAGACTAATGCTGACACCCCATAACATCAATTTTCAGAAATTAAATATGATATATATAACAAAAAAGAATCAAACAAGTAAAAAACATGTGTTTGGTCCTTAGAGAGAAGCTCTACCATCTTCGACACCACTTCAAAAGGAATAATAATCACAAAACTGAAACATCCACAATGATGGGATAAAATAAAAATTGGTTTGATGTATCCCCATTTAATGGATAGTACAAATCATACCGACTAGGTATCTGACAAGTCCCCCTCAAGGGAATAGTCCACAAGGCTCAACTTGTACACTCAAATACAAGATAGAATAGTATCATAACATGATACAAGATACTATAACAGATCAAACATCACATTAATTAAAAAATCATCATAACATATAGAATCCAAAAGTTTAAAAAAAAATCATAGGTCTTATAGGTATTTGAACACACACTAAATATGATCAAGAATTCATAATAGGTTTCTAGTGGCTACACACACACACACACTAATAATAATTCCATGAGCTCATATAAAATATGTTCTAATGTCAAGGGCTACCTACCATAGGTGAAATTATAATTTTTGGTAATAGAAATTGTCCAAGTCCAAAAGTACTACTAGATCCAAGAACTATTTCTAGTTTGAATCATTCAAAAATCTAGGATTTAGGTAGAAAATTAAGCACAACTGAAAAGGTTAGTGTAATACCATGATTTTTACAATGATAATAAAAACAATCTAATGATAAATTATTAATATCTTAAGTGGAATAAAATTATTTATTAGTGAAATAAATTAATAATGTGTTAAAGGTTGTACATGAGTGAAAAATCTCAGTAAACACTTTGGATTATTCAATAAAATATTTTCAGAGTCATACACTGAGTTAGTGTGAGATTCTGAAGCCCATAAAGTGTTAGAAAAGGATGTATAAAATTTTTAAATATATTATATTAAGTGTGGATAATTTATTCAAAATAATTAAATAACATAAAAAGGGTGCATCATATGAGAAATCTAAGACCACTGTTAGGTCTAAAACATGGTGTTTACCCTTGGTGGGGTATACAATTTGCATGTGTTGGATGTTTGGAAGGATTTCTATCAGTAAGAACATTTTTTAAATTTATGTATTTATTTATTTGGTTTTCTAATTAACAAATAATTTAGATCTTTCAAATGGCACAACATATGAAAAATATGAGACCACCATCGGGTTTAGAATGTTTAACCCAAGAGAATCATAACACTCATGTGTAATAGGAATTTGGTCAAGTATCTCACAAATTAAAAGTTATTTAATTAATATATTAAATGAGTAATTTTCTTATATTCATTTAATTAATAATTTAATTTATATAAATCATATTCTACTAATTATTTATCTCCCCTAATTCATAACCCACTTTTTTGGGGATCTAAGGTTTCTAGGACTCCATTTTCAACCATTTTCACCCAATTAATTTATCAAACATCATAAATGAGTGAATTAATTTACTTAAATTAAATTTTATATTGAATCAAACATTTAAACTGGTTTTTGATGGAGGGTTTTAGGTGGATGAAACCTATGCATTTTGGGGTTATAAAATAACAAAATCAATATGTTATTCCAGTGTTTTTAATCTAGATGCTTCTTACTGACCTCATATCTAATATGCATGTGTTTGCTGAAGAAGGTTGTGGTTATGATTTTCATATGTGCATGTGGTCCATGTTCACCCTCCTTTGGTTATGTGTTGTTTTTGAGGTAATGTGTTTCTTTTTTATTTTATTTTTATTTATTACTCTTCAAATTATCTAAATTCAATATCTTCTATGTTGTTGACTAAATATATGCCCCATCAATATTTTTGGTTTCATATTGATTAGTATAACTTAAATATATATATTTTTTAATTTAATGGAAAAAATGTATTGTTTAATATCCATTTTTCCTAATATAAATGGGTTTTTAAAAAAAATTAATTATTAAAGCTTTAATTACATGATGTTCTTGAACAATAATAATGTGTGTGTTATCCAAAGAAAGTCACACTGGTTTATATAAGGTAAAAATTATATTAAATTATCAAAAGTTTTTTTTGGTGATAAATTTTTCATCAATATTGAAAATAATTTTCTGATAATAATTACATTGAATTATTAAAACATAATTATTGAAATAATAAAACCTATATTTATCAAGGGACAATCCTTAATCATTAAATGAAAAATCATTTAAGTTTTCAAAGGATAATTTGATATATAATATCAAAACATAATTATTAATTTTATTCATATGATAATTACACGTTTTTCCTAAAGTATGATTATTATAATTTTAAAATGACAATTGCATGATTATTAGTGTGTTAAATATTTTTAAAATCAAAAAATTGGAAATTATTCAAGAAAGAGAAAGTAACATCTTATTTAATATTTTATTTCATTTGTAAATAAAATAAATGTTTTCATTCTATGAAACCCTTGAAAAACCTAGACCATCGTTGTGACAATAACTCAAGACATTGACATGTCACCTTTAATGATAATAAAACCATGAAGAGGTATTCCTATATTTTTAGGTAGGATGTTCCTTACCACTTGGGATCTCATTTTCACATGTTTCTATAATTATTTATTTTGTTAGTAATTTTGTACACCAGGAATGATTATAGTCACATGTGGGTGTGAATGTGTAGTTGTGATATCTGTTGGGATATACGATTTCCATGAGAGATGTTGGTGTATCTTTTTCCAAATTTGAATGTTATCTCATATTGTTATGTTGCTGCAATATACTTATCATCATATATTTTGTTATTATTGATTTTTTGATCACCCTATATGTATGTTATCATGCTTTGGTGGGTTTTAGTGGTATTTGAGACACTTGGAACACCATTATATGTTTACCACTAATATGGGGAGTGCACTATTTTATGTAAATGATGAAGAAGGTCCTTGGACAAGGTGGGGGTACGAGGTAGCCATGGTGTCATGCTATGGATGCATTCGAGGTAGCCTTGATTCCTAGTACCATTTAGGCCAAGGTATCCTGGTTGAGACTAGAGGATGTTACATGATATATTTGACTTAATGGATAGATGAACCCAGATTCATGTTCATGTGACATAGTGAGGATGCCGTATTGGGCCAAGTTTGGTTAATACCAACTTTTATGGGAGATGGATTCTGAGCGCCCTCTCATCCATTCGTATATGGATTTCAAGAACTATGCGATGCTCCATTCAGAGATGGATTTAGAGTGCCATGTAGTGTACTATACTCCTTTAGACATTCAACTATATTGAAACATAGAGTCGAAGAAGGTACAACTGATGGTTGTAGTAGTTTGGTTATCACACTACTGCTCATTTTTGGATTGTCTGTTTATAAGCTTACATAATTTATTATTTTTATATCATTCACTTGTATACATGAGAACATCATGTCAAGGATGCATTGGGGGTGTCCTATTGATTATCATACTGACACCATACTTTGGAATTTCAACATGCTTTTAGATTTCATGAGAGAATCGAGGAAGGGAAAGGGCCCTACGGTGGATGGATGAGTAGGTGGAACATGGATTTGGGGTAACTAGGGAAGACATTGGAGGTCCCTGAATTTCAATTATTTATCATTTATTTTATTCATTCTAGATAGTTTTTACACATTGGGAGTTACTTTTATTTTCATGAAATGCATGTCTTTTACTTTCCGCATGATTACTCTGTTTATTTATTATATTGTCATTATTTATTATTGATCCTATGAAATGATATTAAGGGTATAGTATCCCTAGTGTTGGAATTATACCCTTAATAATAGTCAGAAACCACCTTCATATGGGGTGTCACACATGAGATTATGTGGAATTTCAGCTTGGAACCGATGTTTTGGGTTGGGATGTTATAGTTAGGACATAACCAACTGAAATAATAAGATCTTATGTTGAAAATAATCTTTGTCCAAGATTTGTGTATAAGTAAAATACTTGAATCAAAATATTAATTCTATCAATTATCATAAAAAATAATTATACATTTATAAAACCCTTATATATGTCTGGGATATAAATGATCTAATTCATTTCGGTCAAGGGGAAGAGGAGGGAATTGATCACGATAAAAAAATAACTTATCATATCAGAATCATATGACATAATGCACGTTGGGTGTGGGATAAAGGGTTTTTAAGGGGAGAAGAAAGACCAAAATCATATGATAGGAGATACTCAGTTATTGGGGGTCGAATGATGCCTTAGAGAATTGGGGGGGGGGTGGGTGAAATGTTGTGTTTATAGAAATATTCCTATAAAATTGGTTTTTCCATAGGGAGATATTCGGTTCCACTAGTAATCTAATGGTTTTTGGGTAGATACAGATTTTTAGTGAATCAACACTGATTGTACATTGGATTTTGGGTAGAATTACATCTTCTCAGAAACCTCACCAGCTCACTAGTTGGACTTCGGTAACTTGGAATGTTATACCACGTCCACTGGCCTAGCCTCAACTCAGTTCCAACATCTGAAACACCTCTATATCACATATAAAAACATAAATATAAGATTAATGTTATGAATATGTTTAAAATAGGCATAACTAAAATTGATATGTCACATATATGATTTATTTTAATAAGTATTTTTCTAATCTATTTTAATAAATTTTTATATGATATTAGTCACATGAATGTCTTATTAAATAAAATTTTAATGGGAGAAACTCCAATGAAACTCATGGTATTACAAAATATATATCTTGGTAAACTAAAATATATGATAAATTTTAAAAATGTTTAAAATTTCAATGATATCTAGTTTAATATAACCAATTATAAATGATTTAAAAACATAATAATATTTTGATAACTTAATTTAAGATTAATTTTTTTCATCATAAATATGACTTTTGGGTTTCTTCTCCCTTCTTGTGGGTTGGGATGAATGTTATGTTCTATTACATACCACTTTTTTAATGAATGTGTCTTATTGGGTAAGTATATACTCATACTAGAATGGTATTTTCCCACACATTTTGTGTATTATAAAGTAAATTTGTTTTTCTATAGTGATCCTTGAAGGCTTTTTGTTACTTAAAATTATCAGTATATAATGATAATGATTATAGTTGGTGGTCAGATTTAGTGATCATGAGTAATACTTTCCCCCATCATCACCTGTTAGGTTGTTAATCCTCTATTTCTATTGGGAATATATTTTTCCCCTTCATACATGATATATTTATATTACATTATTATGACTTTACATAGTGGTTATTACATGAATTGCTTCCTATTAGGTTATTAAAGATTAATTTACCTAAAATTTTGTGAGATGCTTAGGGGATTACATGTGTAAATATTCATTAGGACAATGACTTCCATTTGTGATATATTCATACTTTGTGCAAGTTTAAAAAAACTATCCTATTGGAGGTAGTATTGGGATGATACACTCATCTTATTTTCATTCAATGAGGATCCCTAGTGGGCCGAGTCATTAAATTGTAATCCATGGATAATGGAATGCATCATATATCCTACCCACTATGGTAACATGATATTTCATGGTATTTTTTTTCTAGTAGATAAATTTATATGTTCCAAAAAATATTGGTGTAAAATGGTACATGGAATGTTTGTAAAACGTGAATAGTCCATGTAAATCCTTATTAACATTGGTGAATTATAGGGTATGATGTGAATTTACCTACTAGATCCTATATGTGGTCATGTAAGTTTTATAATTTCCAAACATATCTCAACCTTTTTTCCTTATAGTTCCAACCATTCTTATTCATAGTTTCATAATTTATACCACTTCTATACTTGTACATGCATTATAATTAATTAATTCATGATTGATTCTCCATAAAAATTTTCTCATTCATGCTTATGGATTTATCCATGTTATATACATTTTGAAAATTTTTCCTTATTGTTGACTCTTAATTTTTTTTCATTATTTCTTACTACGGTTTATAAATTAGCTTCTTATGACTTTATTTTATCATATCGAGTGTTTTTTAGTTGGATTTGTTATTTTTCTTTCTCAATTTTGTTCATTAATTCTCATATGAGATCACCCTGATACCCACACCTATTGATAGTATTGTTTTAATTGTAGACTATGTAACTTGGTTTAAGAATTTAGTTTTATTTTGGGGTTTATTTACTTTCTAGTTTTTTCTTTTCACATTTTATTTTAAAATTGGGTTTGAATTAAAATAAATATTTGGTTTTTAGAAATGATTTTTCATTCGTAAACTAGGTGTACAAAATATAATGTTTTGAAAATAGTTATGTTAGGAAATTATCACTATTTATATATTTTGATAGTAAAAATATTTATTTAAAAGGTGTCTCCGATTGTTATTAGATTTCATCATACAACCACCTATGAAAGTAGTTATTTTCTACCTGTATTTCAAACAAGTTAACAAAATATATTATAAAATGACTTTCATAAACTATTTGTTGAAATCCTACTAGGCATGTTTATATCACACTCAATAAACACTCCAATGAGTAGTATGAAATTCTTATATATTCTATAGATATAAAGGTTACATTGTTATCTATATACTATTCAATTTTTGACCAATTTTTAGATTTCTTTTGAATATATATGTGACCTTGGGTCACATGGTGATGATTATGAGATGGCTCAAATTTAGTTGTTCTTCTTGGATTGTTGAAATAATTACCACTTCATTATTTTCTTTACATTTAGTCTGTTATGTACTTATACTCATTTTGTATTTCATTGATATTTTTTCCAGTGGGTATGTATATTTAATCAAATCATGACTTATTTGGTTTTTATGTATATTTTCAAATTCATTCTTATTTTTCATTTAATTCTAACATATGAATGAGACATTAAATAATATTGACAATTTCCCAAAACTAATATATTAATATTTAGAGGATGAAATCATTCTCACATGTTTATATTTGGTACCCTTGGTTCCCATTGACAGCTTGTTATAATCAAGAATCCACTTTTTGTCCTATTATAGGCTATCCCAGGTAACATGTAATATTTAAAAGGGTGTTTATAAAATTACGGTATAAGATTACTCTTTTTATTCAGATTTTTTGTACACTGGAATATGAATTTTCAGAACAAAAGAGGTAGATCTTGAGTTAGAGCATGACCACAACCTTTTGGGATGATACTTGAGTTACCATGGGTATTTGTGATCAAAATATTATAATTTAGGTTGGTTTTTATTAAATTTGATATATTTTTATTTGTATTGATTGGTTTTTAATCAGAAATAAATTTATAT
The DNA here is from genome assembly GCA_963277665.1 of Viscum album. Classification (NCBI taxonomy): domain Eukaryota; kingdom Viridiplantae; phylum Streptophyta; class Magnoliopsida; order Santalales; family Viscaceae; genus Viscum; species Viscum album. The sequence goes on along the minus strand of OY728120.1, from coordinate 451,297,502 downwards.
CGAATATTTTAATGTTTTACTAGACTTAGGGAGGCAATAGAAGACTATTCATCTTTGATTAGGAATGCAGTCACAATATAAGATCATAAAGGTTTCCCTCATCTAAATATGGTACGTGAAGTCACTAAATCTCAAAAACATTAACTACAAGTGCAACAATACCAAAAGTGATCTATCCACAAAACTCGGAATGAGGACCCAGGAATGTTGGAATAAGGGTATAGCTCAATTCCCAAAAACCTCTCCAAGAAAGTGAATTCCTCTTAAAAATAATTCAGTGGATCTTATCCTAAGTAATTCACTACCAAAAATACCACCATCAATATGACTAAGGATGAGTGTGGTATATTTTATAAAGAGATATTTCCTCATGGAATTGATGAAAAATGTGAGAAGTGTTTTGATTTGTAGCATAATTACATTTTTCCTTAATGTTGATCATGACTAGTTCCCTATGCCCGAATACTTAATAGTTGGGAATATTATAACCACTTGCATTAATTTTGGTATATAGATTCATCCTCAAAATGATTCAAGAGACCAATTATTTAAATATACCAATGACCCATCTAGATCGAAGAGTGATGAGGAACATTTATTTCCATAAACTTCATCTAGAGAATGAGATCTATGAACTTTCCTAGATGTATCCACTTGACTATTGGCCATATTATTTTCTTCTTTTTTCCGTCACCTGCGGGTCTTAGATTGAGGTATCTTCTACCCTTTATCATGCATGAAATTGAATTTTCATAGTGATTGTTCATTGTTTTTGATATGTTTTTTGGTAGTTTTATATGGATTTGTATTCATGCCTTTTATATTTCTTATATGATTTATTATTTTGGGTGTGTTTGAGATGTTTCCCACTAAAGCCCCAAAAATTTGAGCTTAGGAAAAAAATAATGATTTGGTGGATATTAGTTGGTACTATAAAATTCATTTTTCTCTATGAAACTAAGTGTTTATTATATTTTTTTTGAAATTTCAATTATTTTTTAATAGAGTTTTATATAATTCCTATGATATGAGAATGCATTTTTTTAATAAAAATTAATTTTAAGGATAAAATTTCCAGGGATTCATTATCTAAATTATATTCTATGTTCAAGAAGAATTAATAATATTATTTTAAAATACTTTTTTTTATTTTGATTTTTCATAAACCTAAAATTGGATTATCTAGGAGAAATTTAGATATTATAAGATATTTTTAGAATTGTTACATTCGTATAATTAATTTTATCATTACTTACTTGGACAAAAAGTGAACCATATTTTATTAATTCAAAAAGTGTTATTGATTTGAAACTAAAATTAATGTCTTAAAATTAATGTTTTTTCATAGAAATTTTTGAACTGTATAATATTAAATAATGGTAAATAGTTTTTATCTTATAATGGAATAATACATTTTATTTTACTTAATTTTAAATTACTATATTGTATTATTAATGTATTTATCCTTTAATAACATGAACCTAGTTTTTATTGACAAATGTTTTTTTACTAAAAGGAGGTTTCCATGTATTGTGTCTATACGTACATGGTACTTATGAGTTCCTTAATTTTAATTTTGTGGGTTTATATCTTGATTATGTAATTTGAATCATTAAGTGTGTTTTTGATAAGTTTAATATTTAATGTTTTTATGGTAATCTTTCAAAAAGGTTTAAATTAGTCCCTCTCATTGATTCATTTGGTATTTTTGATTACTGACTCTACCCAGGCACCAGAATAGTTGTGCAAACATTTCATTCTTTATTTTTTAGTCATATTTAATAATTCAAATGTGTCTACTTTCTAACCTAATATTTTTTGTATTAGTAATCTATGAGGATGTGATTTTGGAATAGTTATTAAAATTAAATCTTCTTTTTGTTAAATATTTTGTTTCATTTAGCATGAGTCTGGGTACTATATATTGTGAAGGGACAAATAAATACAAGATAACAAAGAAGGTGGAAAGGGTATGGAGTAGTTTTCTCAAAATAATTACTTATTATCCTCTATATAATATCCTTCCCATGTGTTCTAATCATAGTAAACATGGGTAATTCATGTCCTTATATGTGAAAAATCTGAAGGCATATAATTGATGTAGTAATTTTTATAATCTTTAAAATCTTTAGAAGTAGAATTATGAATTCATGTGTCTAAAAGTTTTTCATGTAATTGTAAAGACCTGAAATTTCCGTGGAATTTTTTTTCTTAAATACATGGTAATTTTACGAGTCCGCAAAAATTGACGGCACGGGATTCCAAGGCCTGGTGTGCCTGGAATCAATTTCTGAAGTTTGTCTGGGTACATTCAGTAAACATACGAGCGAGTTTTTATAACTTTTGAACCAGTGCTCGGAATTGAAATCCGAGGGCACCATTGAACCCGCAGCGCCAATATTCTCTTAAGAATACTTTCATGTCGATGACAGTTGGTCGAGAATAAAAGATAGTTTTGGGGTTTTTAGAGAATGTTTTAAATAAAAACCATGTGTGTGGATTTATTTTTATTTGTTGGTTAAAACCTTCACATGGAAGTTGGAGATGGGACCACCACACCTTAACCTCCCATGAGAGGTTATGGTGGTGGGGCCCACCTAAACCTAACCTCCTCTTCATATTTAATATGGTGGGGACCACCTGAGGTTAAAACCTCTTGAAATCCCCTTTAAGTGGGGAGAAACCTCTTGAGCTCTCCACTTTATGTTGTCAAATCCTCCCAATTTATTAATTGAGCACATCAATTAGTTAATTTAAATCTTTTTGAATTGTGTGAAAATTATTAAATAATAGGTAAGGATAATCTATTTTTTTGGTTGGAATTTGGTCTTTTGGTGGAACTTGGGAGAGGGGAGAACTTGGGATAAGGCTCCCAGCGAAGAACGTGTTCCACCGACGAAGAATTCTTCAACTGAAGAAGAACGTCGACCTCGATCCCGACTTCGACTTCCTTCCTCGGACCCTCCTCGACGTAGGATGCGTTTGTCTACAATGAATCAACTTCCACCTTTCCACGACTTCATCAATGATCAATGAACAAAGTTAGGGGTACAATATTAGTTAATTGTTGCATGTTATTCATTTTCCATCAAGGATTATAATTCTAAGCCGCATGGTATCACCCTAAAGTGGAGGGTGTGGGCCGAACAAACATGGCCAAAACCCTCCACCTTCTTTGTGGAATTTGACGCTAAACACAACATGAGACCAGGATGAGAAATTCTCATCAACAATGATTGTTAATTGAAGGAGACATCCCGAGGAATGTGCGGCTACTTACAGAACAAGAATCTGGCCACCAGAACTCATTCGGTGACCTAGAGAAAGTTCACCGACGGATGGAGCGACAATCATCACCACATGGATGGAGGCGGCACAACCGCGCCTTCGGAGGAGTAACCCACGGACGACAGGCCATGACGGTGCAACAGCGGCCGGCGCAAGCCTGGCCGTGAAGAAAACTGGTGGGCTGAGCCGCCGGGTCCCTAGAGAAGGCGCGAAACAACTACGCCGCACGGTGGAGCAAAAATGGGGCCCCTGAGGAGGACCAGTGGCCTGAGCAACCGAGTCGCCAGAGGAGGCGCAGTGAAACTGCACCACGTGGGAGGCGTCTGGCCACTCGGACAGCCGGGAGGAGCGGGACCCATCACTGGGTCCCACGTGATGCGGACCAACACCATGTGGCGTTGGTTTGACTTCCAACCGAATGGATAAGCCATTCAGGATTTCTAAGGGGCACGTCATCCCCCCTGGATGCAGTTCGCGCGTACCCAATGGGCCGCTAGCCGCACGGGCTGGACCCAGCGGGGGTCAGGCCGCCCCTATGGACTGGGTCGGACACGCGGATAGGTTTGGACGTCCAGACTTGGTTGGACCCCAGTACGGACCCAGGTCGGGCTGGGTCCGACTGGGTCGATTTGACTGGGTCGGACCAGACCCAGACCCATTTGACATGTTTCCACTCTTTCGCCTGTACCTTGTGCTACGAGCATTCGATTGATGAACCATATATGGAGACTAAATTCTTGAAAGGAGATGGTTCTTTTGGTATACCCCACTCATGGTTTGGACACAGTTGGGGTATGGCCTGGTTGGATCAAACGTAAATCCAACCGGGCCCTCAGAACGGAAATGCCAATAACTCTCAGTCCGGGCATCTGATTGACGTACCATCTATCACGTTGAGATTCTTATGGAAAGATGGATCTTTTGGATTCATAAAATTGTGATTCCATGTCAGTTTATGTTTCAAAACTTTTCATGAGGAGTGAACCCTCCTGGAATCAAGCATGCTTTGTGTGGAACCCTGTGGATGGATGTGCACTGACGACTGTTCTTGGATCCTGTGTGGGTTCGACAACACTGACGACTGTTCCTGGATCCTATGTGGGTTCGACAGCACTGTAGACTACTCCTGGATCCTATGTGGTTTTGAAAGCACTGACGACTATTGCTGGATCCTATGTGGGTTTGGCAGCTTTAACGACTATTCTTGGATCCTGTGTGCGTTCGACAACTCCGTTTACTGTTCTTGGATCCTATGTGGGATCGACAGTTCTTATTTCTGTTCCTAGATCCTATGTGGGTTCGGCAGAATAGATGATTCAGTGGCTACATCTGATCATCTCTATTTCTCTACAAAAGTTGTATACCTATGTGAGCTGAGTCAGTAACTTTGTGTTTTCCACATGATTGAGATGGACTACTTGATAACTTAGGTATATGTATGGGTATATACCTAAGTGGGGTTATCTATTGATTTAATAACTTTTGGTTTATAATTTTTGGTTTTTGTGAGACCTTGAGGGTCTCAGGGTCCCCAATGAGTATCTTTATACTCACCCCTGAATGGGCTATGCCCAAACTTCGTTTTCTTAGATGCAGATGACGGACAACGCTGACCAAGGCTGAGTGTACTAGGACTAAGTTGTACCCAGAGGTGGACCTCATGACGAGTATGTACCCAGAGGATACTAATGGAAATGGAGTGCTGAGGAGGCTATATGTACCCACCCTTTAGGTAGGATCCGTGGTGGACGATCCAGGAGCTGCTATTAATCTTTTATCTATTTTGTCTCTTTTCAGTTGTACATGTACCTTACAGTTGGTCTTGTATTTCCAAACCCATTACTTTTTAGCACTCTCTTTTTATACAGTTTTTCTTAGTGTTTTGTATCTAGTTGTCTGATCTGTTGTGTGTGTTTATAGTTATGAAGGAAATGTCTTCCTAGATTTAGGGAATTACACCTTTGGTGATAGTCGCCTGTAGCTGGCCTATGGAAGGCGGGCTTGGGGTAGTCACAGAACGGGCCCCGGGGGATGGGTCATGACAAATTTATATTAGAGGATTCTGTTCTACCATAGAACATAGGGCTCTGATCTTTTCTATGAATAAATAGTGTTAAGGGTACTAAGTGTGGTTTTCAGTTCCGGGAGTCCAATGTTGTTGTGGCGACCGACGTATCCATACATGAAGACCCGGACTTTTTATTTCCAACTTAGTGAATGAAAACACTGATTGTGGGTGGGTGTAGGGGAGTTTCTTTGTGATCCCTTTGAGTCAGCTCACCAGGTATAACTTTTTGACTGTGGCACAACAATTTCTTTTCAGGATGCCTCCACACAGCCAACCAGCTAGGGTTCCAGGCTTTGTATGAGATGGAAGCCCACCGAGCGACGAGGTCTTGGTGCGGGGCCCTATCACAGCGGAGGCACCAGCGGTACCACTACCCGTTGGGCCACTGATTCCACCAGCCCCAACAGCAGAGAGTGAACGTCACCTAAGAACATTGAACGTGTTCCATCACTAGAGGCCGCCTAGGTACATGGGTGAGAGAGACCTGCCGACAGGTGAGGAATAGCTGGAGGCTGTGGTGAGAGTCTTCGGACTGGTAGGGACACCAGCATACCTTATGGTGATCCTTACAGTGAGTCACCTTCAGGAAGCAACAGACAGATGGTGGGGCCTGATGCTCCAGGTACATGACGAGGAGACACTACTCTATGCAGACATTGAGAGCTTGTTTCGGGTGGAGTTTGTCCCAGCTACCCTTTGGGCAGTGCAGATACAGGAGCTACATCATCTAAAATAGGGTATCATGATAGTGGTACATTACTCAGCGAGGTTCACCGACCTCTCATGCTACACCACAGATATGGTGCAAGAACCATTCTTCAGGGCCCATATCTTCGACCAGGGGCTTAGGCGAGAGATCAGGGCTTCTATGATCTCCCTCAGCATCCCGACATAGGAGGGGGTGTTGGAGAAAGCCCTCTAAGTGGAGAGTTTCCTTACTGAGTAGTCAACAGCAGCGAGACCCGCCACCGGGAATCACATAGCGGAGTCTTCTGTAGCTGATAGGAGACAGATTTCACAGAGGTCCATGTGGACTTGACCATTCGGTGGACGACCTCAGGACATGGGTTTGGTTGTACAAGGCAAACGAGACAGATCCAATCATTCAAGGAACATACAATGTTTCTCATGCATTGGGTAGGGTCACATGGATCATGACTGTCCGAACCGCCATTTGGATGGTCAGCAGACAGTTGAAAAACCTCCCAGGAAGAGACAGAGGTTCGATCGAGGTGATCCGTAGGGCACAAGCGGACGTGGCAGAGGAGCTAGTCATGTAGCTGGCAGTGGGAGACATTTCGAGGTGTTACCACCACCACCACCACCAGGAGGTCCTCCCCGACCGTAGGGAGTAGGTGGATAGGCGAGAGCTCAACTCCAGGTAGATGAGGATTACGATCACGGTGCTTCGGAGATGATTAGAGGTACGATATGTGTCTACTCCACCACATCTGTAGTTCTTATATACATAGGTGCGAGTCACTCTTTCATTTCCACTTCCCTCGTTCGGAGCTCAGAGATTCCGACAGAGCCGTTGGCTCATTCCTTATGGCTATAGACTCCTACAGAAGAAGACATGATGATCACACACTAGTTATGGTAGTGTGGGATTACTCTAGGAAGCGAGAGCTTCGGCTGAGATCTCCTCATAGCGGCATCGAGGCCTTACGACGTCATCTTGGGTATGGACTGGTTATCTACATTCAATGCTCATATCGACTGTATTAGGTGAAAAGTGCGGTGTGTCTGCCCGGATGGGACCAGGTTCACCTTCACCGGCGAGAAGGGAGCCTTTGCACCACAGGACAGACTAACTTGGAGGAGGGAGCAACCAATCACTCATTAGTTGGCTTGCCTTACCCTTGGATCAGTTGATGGGGATAGTCCGAGCTATCCTGTAGTGGTGGACCAGTATGCAGATGTTTTCCGCGATTATGTTCCAGGTCTACCTCCTCATAGAGTGGTGGACTTTTACATTGTCCTATACCCTAGGACGGACCCGATATCTACACCAGCATATCGGATGTATTCTGCTGAGCTTCGTGAGCTGTGGGTATAGCTAGGGGACTTGCTGGGGAAGGGATTCATCCGACCTAGTGTTTCTCCCAGGGAAGCCCCGATTTTGTTCGTCAAGAAGGTGGATGGGAGCTTGAGGATTTGTGTATACTAACTTCACCTGAACCTGGTGACTGTGAAGAATAAGTACCCATTTCTGAGGATTAACGACATCTTTGATCAGCTGAAGGGAGCATGGCGGTTCTCAAAGATAGACCTCAGATTTGGATATCACCAGCTCAGAGTTTGAGATGAGGATGTGTAGAAGACGACCTTCAGATGTCGGTACATACACTACGAGTTCTTGGTTATGCCTTTCCGCATAACCAATTCTCCAGTAGTGTTCGTGGGACTCATGAACATGATTTTCCAGCCATACCTCGATCGCTTTGTCGTAGTCTTCATCAACGACATTCTGATCTACTTGACTACTGAGGAAGAGCATGCCTACCATTTGTATGTAGTACTAGACACACTTCGAGAGAACCATATTTATGGTAAGCTCTCGAAGTACCAGTTTTGGATTCGAGAGGTTCACATTTTAGGACATGTCATCATGGAGGCTGTAGTTGCAGTGGATCTAGTGGAGATTGAAGCGGTACTTTCTTGGGAGCCACCTAGGAGTGTGACAGAGGTGTGGACTTTCCCAAGTTTGGATGGTTATTACCGAAGGTTCATACCAGACTTTTCCATAGTTTAAGCCCCACTATCAGCCTTGAAAACGAAAGGAAAACCCCTCATGTGGTTGGAGATATGCCGGTAGAGATTTCAGGAGCTAAGGCAGAGGCTGAATAGTGCCCCCATATTGAGGCTTCCAGAGGAAGGCATAGGGTACGTAGTTTACTGCGACGCATCAGGGACCATACTCGAATGTTTCAGGATGCAGGAGTGAATAGTGATCTCTTATGGTTATCATCAGTTGAGACAACATGATAAGAACTACGCCACCCATGACCTAGATTTATCAGTAGTGGTCTTCGCCTTGAAGATGTGGTGGAACTATCTGATGGGCGAGCATTTCACAGTCTACTCTGACCACCAGAGTTTCAGGTATATCTTCTGTTAGAAGGACCTAAACCTGAGACAACAACATTAGCTTGAGTTCCTCCAGGACTATGACTTTGAGATAGTCTATACTCCCGGGAAGGGGAACATTGTTGCTGATGCACTCAAAAGAAGATCTGGTATACAACTACTAGGTGAGGTGACAGAGTAGTTGGCCACTTTGCAGATATCCTTTGTGGATAAAGATGGAGTAGATTTACTTCAGTTCATTACAGTCACTCCCCCACTTCTTCCGCGAGTCAGTGAGGTGCAACATGGGGAAGCTGATTGCGAGACACGACATGTTTAAATATCCACAGGGCAGGCACCTAATGTATTTTCTGAAGTTGGGGAGCACGTCATCCTCTTTAGATGATGTACTATGGTACCCGTGTCACTTCAGGAGTAAGTGTTGAGGGAGTTCCACACATCCCCTTTAACGGTACATCTAGGAGTGGAAAAGATGTTCCAAGACTTTAAACGACAGCACTAGTGTCCAGGTATGAAGAAGGAAATAGAAAAGGTTGTCTCTCGATGCCTCACTTTTCAGCAAGTGAAGGCGGATCATTAGGTACCAGCAGGCTTGGTACAACCTTTAGAGGACCCAGAGTGTGTGTGGGATGGGATATCCATGGACTTCGTGAAAGGACTTCCACATACATCTAGGGGTCACAACTCGATTTGGGTGATTTTTGACCGACTCACCAAGTCGGCCAACTTCCTACCAATTAGAGAGAAGGGTTCTGTAGAGTGATTGGGATGCCTCTACGTGTAGGAGATTGTGCGGCTACATATATTACCTTCTTCCATTTTCTCCGATCGTGACATACATTTTACTTCCCGGCTATGGAAGGGGTTGCAGGAGGCTTTCGGGACGCAGCTTTGTCTGAGCACTGCCTTCCATCCTCAGACGGATGGCCAGACTAAGCAGAGCATTCAGACCCTCGAGGACATGCTGTGTGATTCTATCCTTGCACTTGGTCACAACTGGGCTTATCGCATAACTTTGGTGGAGTTTTCATACAACAACAACTATCACTCCACTATAGGGATGACACCTTTTGAGGCGTTATATGGGAGACCTTGCAGATCACCCTTGTGCTGGACTGACCCTGGGGAGTTAGTACTAGTGGGACCAGAGACGGTATGAGCTACCACAAAGAAGGTTCATATCATTTAGGAGCAGATAAAGAATGCACATAGCAGAAAAAAGTCGTATGCTGATAGGATAAGAAGACCTCTAGAGTTCGAGGATGGTGAATTGTATTTGTTGATGGATTATCATCTTATATCATACTCCATAAATTTATATTGATGTTAATGACTCTCATGTGTTTTACTTATATACCTTTGATGTTAGTCACCGTTCCATGACCAATAATTATTGGGAATCTAGGGTAATTATCACACATTCTTTATTGTCGAACCAATAGGTTTACCTTTTTTGGGATGTTTTCATAATATTGGAATTTCTTACAAACATCCCTATTTCTACATACCCTCTCTATGAATTTAGAATTATTAAAAAAATCAATCTTCTGATTGAATTGTAAAATTTAATAAAAGCTATAGTTCTCATCACTTAACATCTTAATATAAAAATAAATATATTTTATTATTACACTTCATCATGGGAAGCAATAGAATAAACACTATAAAAATTTGCATCTATGAAAATCCAAAACTAGTCTATCTTTTTAAAATTACAACTTATAATAACAATCAATTTATAACAAACCATGCAATTCATATCCAAAAATATACACCACAATTCTAATGGGTGACTCCCAAAAGAAAAATAAATCACTAAATATAATAATATTATAACACAAAAATAAATTCTAACATATTTATATTTTTAAAAAATAATAATTAACAATCATTCTTAATATTATAGTACATATACCATAAAAATCATATTATATATACAAATTCCTGTCATGAAAGATAAGTTTCAATTAATTAAATACTTTTCAATATAGTTTTATAGAAAGTTAAATTCCATTTCATAAATAAAATATTAATTAATTTTATAGAACTATATATTTCCCAATAATTTGTTATTTCGAAAACCCCATTTATGAAAACACTTCCCAAGTATACATTATAAAAACAAAAATTTCAAAAACATCATTACTTCTAAAAACCATTATCAATTTAAAACAAAATGTAATAAAATATTTTTCACTAAAATTAATATACAACCCATGTTTTCAAGTAATTGAACATTTATTTATGGGTTTTAGTTATATATATTCATGAGGTTATGTTTTATGAGGTTTAAAGGATTTTTGGATTGATTTAGAGTCTTTCATGGAGGTTCACATTTTTATTAGGATTAATGCATACCTTACACCCTATCCTAGAAACCTTGTGGATTGTGGAAGGCTTTTTTGTAGATCTACACAATTAGTACATGGTTTGACCAAACTATATGGATTACTAAGGGAAACTATGAATGTTTTAAAAAATGGGAAAAACATAATTAGTGCATGATTTTACGAAGCGTGTGAGAAAACCATACAAGTGGTTGGATTAAGGTAGTTTCACTACACGATTAGAACATGTGATTCAAAACAGTGCAACCTAACCATTGGATGTACAATTGAAGATCAATTGTTTTGGATAAAAATCATATTATGTCCTAGGACCCCTATAAATTTTCTAATGTTTCATAATCCTAAACTTATTTCCCCCCAAGGATTAAGATATTATTCCCTTCAATCCAAGAGAATGTTTTAAGAGATTCAATGTTCATGGATCTGGGAACTCTATCCCTATTAGTGAGGGGTGGGGGGGGGTGGATTCACCCTCCACCATCTTATAGCTATAGAAATCATCCAACCCTTCCATTCTATAACCCTAATTCTTTTTCTCGTTTTCCTAGTGATTTATCTCATCCCTAAGGTTCCAAATCTAAACATCGGACCGCCTTAGTTGGATATTTTTCCTAAGGAGATTTAAGAGGCTTCATATATTGTAAATATAACATTTCTGTCTCACTTTAGAAAAAAACCTTCAGTAGACATATTTGATAGGTTCATTTTCAAATCTTAGGGTATACCAAAATGAGTTTTGGTTGGTCTTATTAACAATCAACCTATGATGATAAAATTTTCTTAGGAGGAAGATCTGAATCTCACTTGGTCTAGAGTGACTCGATCCTTCAACATGTGAATCTTTTAAATCTTCTGATAGACATACGAGTTCCAATAGAATCATTATGTTCCTTTTATGATTGGGTGGGTAAGGTTTCCAGAACTTCCATTACCTTTCCAAAACATCTCTATTCTTCATATGCTAGGATATATGGTTGGTCTCCATTTATATTTCGATGGTCAACAGAATGTAGTTTTCACTTAATTACCCCTCAAATCTATATTAAGGTGGATGTTTCAAGTCATTTGGTGTAATAGGTATGGATTTCAGTTAGGGAATAATTTTGATAGAAGAAAGAATTTGTTTTTGAACCCTTTACTAATTATTTCTAGTAAAGTAAATTTTTGGGGAATATAAAATCTAAAGTCCATTGATACTACAAGGTTTGAAAAATGAATTTCTATATTCCAAGTTAATATTTTCATAATAAGGTTATTGATTCCCCCATAGTGATCCATATTGGGTCTGCACATAAGGTACCTGATCAGAGTGAGGAAAGATCAATGATCTTTGTTCTAAAGGTGGTGTATAATTTAAAACTTCTGAGATAGGATTTGGCTGAATTTAGGATGATTGTACAAGACTCATATAGTATAGGAGAAGAAGTGGAGGTGTGTGAATTTGTTTATTTGAAACATGCTTTTCACATGCCACAACCCTTACCTCATGTGGAGGTTGTTAGTAATGATACCAGACCCATTCATGAGGCGTTGATATTGGAATTTTTTGAATAATATTTATTAGGTTTTAAGGACAAGAAGAAAACATTTCAGATAACACATGTTTTATAAGGGGAAATTGGAGGCTTGTGAGCATGATTAGTCCAATACATAGTAGCTTTCATATAAATATGAGAAACAAATTTTGAAGGGATAGATGGGGAAGGGTCAGGGGAGGATCACAGGGGATCTGGTAATGAAATGTATTAATGCCCAATTCTAGAACATCTGTATCATGCAGTGTTTCTCATACATACAACATAAAAAGAAGAAAACTCCATAGGTGTTCATTTAGAGGTAGATGGTGATAAAGAGACATCTAACATATTTTTAGTTAATAGTGTTTAGGGTACATGTGTTAGAGGAATTCATCACTAATGTAAATAAAGTGATGGAAGGGGAATTTTGATGTTGGGGGATGAATTATAGATGAAGGAAATAAGGATAAAGGTTTAAATAATTATTCTAAGCTATATATGCTAATGGAAACATTGTCTTATATCCAAACTATAGTGAATGAAGAAGAAAAATGATCCAAGATCAAAAAATAAAGAAGAGATCAGCCCATAAAAATGGAAAGAAAATGGCCAAGAGCGGTAAAAATAAGAAAAAATGGTAGGGTGGTATGAATAGAAAGGTGTATGGGAATGAGGAAGAATAAAGAGAAAAGGGAAATGAAATAACCTAGATAGTATTCTACACTATAATGAAAATTGTATATGGAGTTATTCTAGAATAATGATACAAAGGAAAATATGGAAAGAGTCTTATAAAAATCACTACAAGTCAATTTCAATGAGGACTAAAGGGCTTGGATTAATAGACAAGAAACAATTATAGCACCTGGCTTCAATGAAAGGGTGATTAATGTAGAGTAATACATAAAAATGTGGGAGATGATGGCCAATAATTTTTAATACCTAGTCATTAATGTCTTGTAAATGATGGTATATGTCATTAATTGGGGGTTATATTAGGTAATCAATTGCATTAGTCTTAGTATCATTTTTAATGATTTTCTTGTTTTGTAGTGTGTTTAATGAATCACCAAGTAGAAAATGTTTGGTTTCCCACATTTTCCATTTTTTTAAATAAAAATTTATTTTTAGTGAAAAAGATCAGTTAATAATAGATCCATTTTCTTTATGGGATTTTAATGATATATAGACAAATCCTTATTATATTTAGAGAAGGAAAGGTGGATAATGATCAGATCTAGACAATCATTATTCCATTATTTATTTTTACCAACCATTTTTAGGTATGAAGATTCTCTGTTAACTCCACATGATTATAACTTGTAGGATTATATTGAATTTTTTTTTCATTAAATGATTGTAAAATAATTGTGTGATCATTATTGAAAACATTTTAGTGACTGCTTTATGAAATTGTTGAAATTGGATGATTTTGTGTAAAACCCTATTTTTTTTTGATAAAATTGGAATGGTTATTTTAAAATTATGGGTTTGATATGATACATGTAAAATGTTTATTAAATTGTTTTAAAGAAATAATTTTTTATATGAAATGTCTTGGAATTGATTTTGGAATACATGGTCAATGTGGGTTCATTTTCATTATAGGAGCCCCTATAGAAAAGTCGTGTTCTATTTCAACACCTGGTACTGGTTACCTTGTGACAACTTGGCAGATAGATGACATACCACTCATGAGTATGAAACTGTCACCCAGGGATGCATTTATAGATGTATGTATATGGTGATTTATGGAATCAGAGAATGGGTATTCCAAATGGATTGTGGAAAGTTTTTAAATAACGGTTTTCAGATGATTTCTTGATTTTTTTTTATTTGATATAAAATGTTTTATTAGATTTATATTTTTTTTATAAGTTTTGATGAATTGATCTTGGTCTAATAATATGAGTTAAGAAGTCATTATGGGGAATCCAACTAAGTTTAGAATCACCACCTTATTAGGATGCATCACCCTAATATTATGTGAAATATATATATTTTAGAACTAATTTAATATTTTCTATAATTTTATTTAAATTAATCACTAAAATTAGATTTAGTTACGTGGAACATGATAGTTTAAATGAAACATGACATATTTTAAAAATTTTATTATTTAATATGATAGTTTTCTCCTATCTGTTGAAATGGATATTATTAATAAGGTTAATTAAACTATGAAAAATAGTATACACTTTAAATCTTTGGATACCAATTAATTATAAATGAATGTAAATCCAATTTTAAAAATAAAAGGAAATATTTATCATAAAACCCATTTTTATGTGCACATGTGTGGTTTGTATCAACAAATTAACAAAATAACTTTTTTATAAATTTAATGAAATTTATATATTATATATTAAATTAAACATTTAAAATTCACCTTATATGTTTTCTAGAAAATATATAAGAATAAATAAAACTTTATACTTAAAAACTCCATTTTCTAAAAAATAGTTTTATTACCTTTTTATGAAAAAAATATTTTAATACAAAATTTTGACACTTTTTAAAATTATATTTGAAAATATAAAGATAATTTTTATGTAATAACATAAAAATTATCTTAGGGTGAATTTTTTTAATCTTTTGGAAAAGATTCATCTTTTATGTGTTGTGAAAAATATTGAGTTTTAATTAAAAACGTCCATTTTATTGGAATTATTAATATAGTTAAATTATATTTTAAAACTTTTAACTATTATTAGATAAATTATACATATATTAGTGCAATTTGGGAAATTTTAATCACTTTCATATTGAAATTGGACATAAAAACATTATAAACTTTTCAACATTTTCACTTTTAAGACCCACAATCACACAACATCTATATAATTTGTTAATAATTAAATAATTCCAATTATATGAATGGAATTTGGAAAAATGGATTCCATATGTTTAATCTAAATAATTAATATTATATATTATTTTTAATATAATTTTTTTCATAATTCATTGTTAAATAAACTATAATTAATTAACGCGATTAATGTTAAAACAGGGTTTTAAGTATAACATATGTTTGTTTTAAAATTAATTTTACCCACACAAAGAATTTTTATTTAATGAATTTTGAATTAATATTGAGATTAATTTGGTCTCATTTATGTAATAAATCACTTTTTAATTATAAACTTAATGGATATAATACATTGGTAAATAAATATATACAAGTTACACTGGTAAAAACTATAAAGATAAAATTGAGAAAATCTATTGACAGAGTAATACCTCAAAAAGACGATATGTTTTTGTATGGTGAAATTATTTCATGACAGATTGATAACTTAGTTGCATTATTTTTCTATTTTTGAGTCATATTAATTAAGGGATACCTCTTAATAGTGAATACTATTGAGTATTTACAATAATTACACTCCTCATCCATTATAAAAGAATAGTCTATCTCCCACATTGTTTGCACCACTCAAGAAATTTGGATAAAAAATTGGCCAAAATTATCTCTAAAATTACCTAATCTCATCCTATATTCCATAAATTTTGGGTAAAACCAAGAAATGATGTGCTTTGATTCAAACCAAAAAGAGATACCTGAAGAAGATGTAACGTTCATCATCTGACTTTTTTGTTTTATTTCTTCCTCAAACCACTTCAATTATTTTTACATCATGATATTATAATAACTTAATTATCTTTAATATAATTATGTGTTTTTAGGTTAAGGATTTTAACTAAAACCACACACACTTCCATAAAATTGGTTATGAAATCATCATTCGTTTGTATGGCGGACTACCGCTATGTGAACTAATGTCGTTTGTTTGGAATTTACCACCTTTCCAAGTATTGAATAATGATAAAAATAATATTTATATATTATATATATGATATTTATTTTTTAATTATTATTATCTAATTTTAATACCATACATTCATTCTAGATTTATATTTTGTGGGAATATGATAACATCATTCATGTGTATGATATACTACCATTTTAAGAAGCGATATGATTCATTCATGATTTACATGGAATGTATTAAGTATGTATTTAAAATAAATATGTGATATATATAACATAAAAATTATAATGGAATGATAATTTATATAAACAATTTTATCATTTAACTTTCTTTCTTTCAATATAACATGAAAATGGAAACAACTTTCATGCGTACAGACGACCTGCTATCTCTCTAAATGGTGTACTTCATTTATTATCACTAAATATTATAGATTAATATAATTTCATATATAATGAATATATATTATATATATATCATGGTTATAATTTTTGGGATGACTAAATCAATTTCTATATAATAATATCAAGAATAACAATTTAAAACATGCATGAAAAACAAAGCAGTTATTACCTAAAAATTAACATTAACATGGATTTGATATAAAATGGGTAATATAAAGTCATAATAAAATAATATTTTGTTTAATATATAGAAATATGTAAATTAATATATTTAAAATAAAATTATATTTATTATAAAGGAGGTTTTAATGAGTATGACAGAATCCATGACTTATTGTAAGTGATTTTCATCTGATTTTTTACTTTTGTGAGAAACTGACTATATACAACAGCTATTTCTTGTATGTGGTGAATATATATCCCATTAATGTATTTTTTTTCTTATAATAAAATTTATTATTATTTGAATATCCATTTTAGTATCTCTCTTTGTGGGGTTTTATGATTTAAATGTTACCAAATTGGTAAGGTAAGTTTGTCTCAATTTGACTTCTTTAAGACACGTGTAATGTTATGCACCTATATTATTTTATGCAGTGTATATACTTCCAAATTGGAATTTTATTCAATTAATATCCTTATTTTCATGATATTTTAATCTTCAGGGAATGTTGTTCATTCCTGGGGAATACAATACAAATTTACCAAAGTGGTAAGATTTTATTACTATATTCTCTTTATCTATCAAAATTATTGAAGTTTATGATTCAATTGATGAAATTTTATTATTCATAACTCAATAATATTTATTAAGTTTATTATAATTTTGTTATTAATGATATTTTCAACTAATTTTACCATTTTCCCACTATTTTTTAATTAATATCATTTAAAAAATGTTTTTTGATAAATCAAATTTTTTTCTCTCTTTGGTCAGAAATCTGTTTTCTTCAAAAACTATATCTTATAAAAATGTTTTCAATAATGATTTTAATTAATATTTTAATATAATTAAATATTAAATATGGATTTAATTTTTTATATGTTTTAAAAAGTTTTAAAATCATTTTAAAATCTTCCTTTGTTAGTGTTAAATGTTATATTCAAAGAAAAAGGTTTGGAAATCATTTTATATTTTAAAAAGTGTTTTTTCATATAGAAAGTGATTTTTTATTCACGAAATGTGGTAAATTATTTTAAATTATTACATTACAAGTTTTAAATGTTTTTTTAAAGGATTTTTTTGGAAAATATTTTATCTATTAAAAAGTGATTTTCAAAGAAATGAATTTTCTTTAAGAAATGCCCAAATTTTTCTTTCAAAATTATTCTCAATATAAGATCAAATAATTTGATATAGTTTATAATTTTTTATGGATATGGTCAGTGTAAAAAAAATTTATTCATTATTTTAATTGTTTTTTTAATACAATTTTTTATGAAACCCATTTCTCTATTAGTAGTTATACCATGATAAGATTCTTATGAAACCAGATTATTTTCAAAGTTTATGGAATTATGAAATTATTTTGAATCATGTATCTTTTTATTGTATTATTTTATGATGAATTTTTTTGATACCTATTCCATTTCATTGGTTATGATATGATAATTTTTTTTATCCTATAGAAAAAATATGTGCGATCTAATTATGTGGTGGGTGGGAACTATATCTACCTACAATGAATTGGGTAAAGATATATATATATCTCATGAGATAGACATGGATGGAATGGGGAGTGAACATGATACAATAAGATATGGCTACCACTGGGGATGGTGGCGTGTCCCACCTAGGAGGTGTAGCCACGTATGTGTGAACTTGATTACATGTCCATAATGTTATGTATGAGACTATTTATATGATCACAGTGTTATGCATAAACATTATTACATATTCACAATGTTATGCATGAACATAATTACATGTTAAAAATGTTATGCGTGAACCTAGATTCATGTTCATAAGTTTATTCAAGGACCTAATTTCACTTCATTAACATAATGAAAAAACCTATTTCTATTTACACATGTTCAAAATTCTATAAACTAATGTGTAGGCCACACATCTATGAATTATTCTAGTGTTATTCTCCCACAAATAATGTATTTTTTTATTTCATTATGATTCATGTCTTATGAACTGCCAATTTATATTACACAATTCATGTTCATTATACATTATTTGCAGGGTATAGTTTTCCAATATTATTCTCATGTTATCACACCCTTCTTCTTTTTTCATGAAAAAGTATAATCCGTGTTTAACCTTACTAAGAATTTGAGCACATCCTTTCTTATGTTTCCTTTCCCCAGGTTATGAATAAAGGTTTTTAGTAGGGTATGATTTTGAAGAGTACTAAAGGGGAAGATCATTATGGGATATGTTGAAGATAATTCATCAAGTTAGATGATTATGTTTCCTTATTTCCAAAGGAACTAAACTATTACGGTCCTCTGACATTTGTTTGTGTAATAAATTGAATATTTATCTAAAAAGATGAAATATAGATTTATATTAGGACTAGGTTATTATAGTTGGTATGAAAGGAAAGGTTAAATCAAAATTTTGAAACTACGATGAGAAAAAATTTAGTGAGATCCCAAGGGAAATATATATGGATATGTATATGAATGTCTCCATGGATATGTATATGAATGAGTTAAAGTATATGAAAATGTTCTAGACATTCTTTAAAGGGAAGAGTGAGTGGTTTCCTATAAAAAATCCCTATATGGATACTATATGTTCATTTAGAGTCTGAAAAGATATATCTATGGGTAACAATCCTAAAAAAACATAGTAAACTAGATTCGATTGGGAGTTGTATCACAACAATGGGCCTTGCTACACACTTGGTTTGACACTACCGAGGGATATTCTTTGTAAATTCAAAATTTCTTTATTATAAAACATAAAGGAATTAAATAATATACCATCATGAATATATTAGTATAAACCTAAGGTGTCATAGATTAAAGAATAATGTGTCATTATTTAGACATTGTATAAGGGTTTTTTATGAGTATGCGGTCACATAATGATTAGTGTAGCTTATATTATATTTTTTGTTTTATTAAATGGATGGAACCTGAATTGACCATGTTAATGATGTATGTAATGGAAAATGAAATGATTTTACTTATAAGTAGTTGAATTTTATAGGATATGGAATACGAATCCTCACTTCTATGTTCAAATAAATTTCTTAAGCTACGAATCATATTAGGAATCCAAATGATAAAGGGTGGGAAAAAATTTAGGTTGTGTCTTTCATGAGGAAATAAACAACTTATTTTTATGGTTCCACTGACCCGTTAGTTGTTAGTAAATGGTTAAGTACTACTTAACTGATATTTTCCATTCACTAGTGTTGAGAGCTTGAAAAAGACACTCTATCTTTCTACTATTTGTAAGGTGAGGCAGATCAATGATGGAATATTATTAAAAATATAAGGAAATTAGAATCGATTAACTTTATGACGTATTATGATTTTAACATATATTTTTCAATAACTAATTCAATAAAAATCATTATACAAAAAATATAGAAGGAATTATTAGATATTAAGAAGAAGGATGATGAATATATTGCTACCTATGAATAAAATTTTACAAAACATTCATGGTAGTCTTATGGTTTTATAATTCATCCTAAAATTATGGTTGGCCAATTATTTATTGTATTGAAACAAAAAATTTGAAGGAAGTTAGCTATAAGGGACTTTTAATGGTACAAATAAATGATTCTATGTGCACTAAAAGTGGAAATAGAATCTGGAAACCATATTGGATATGATGATAATATTAGTAAAATGAGGTTTTATGGAAAATCCAATGAAATTGAACATAGAGGGAAGAAAAAGTTTCAAACAAATACATGCTAAAAACTATGGTAAGGATCACATAGGTGAGTTCTAGAAAGGAACATGAAGGGGTTTCAGGTGTAGGAAGCATAACCATTGGGAAAAATAATATTTAACTAATGAAATAACCTAATATAGAGAGATAAAAAAACTAAAACACCTAAAATTCACTCTTTCTTATACCTATAATTTGGGAATTATGAAAATCAAAACCTCAATCGAAGGGACAATATGGATGATAAGCCACAAAAACTCCCAAAGACAAAGGAAAAAAGGGAAATATTATGAGATCTCAATAGATGAATTGAATAATGATAATTGTGGAACAATTATCCTCTACATATTACTTAGGAATTTCATGTTTTATACGATATGAATAATCCATATAAAAATCTTTTTTTCTTCCTTTAATGAAATTTAATGAGATTATGTACTCAAATTCCAAAATAATTGAATCACATATTCTTTTGGCATAAGGATGAACCCAAGATACCAATGAGAATGATTTTTTATATGATAAGAGCATATATTAGGAATAAAGAATCATATATACTTTCAATATGGTTTTATAGTAATTCAGGTTATTACCATGTTTTAAAATAATACATGATAAACTTATTTTCATGTTTTTAATTTGAAAATAAATATGTACTTTATGATATATAGGGGATAAATGTTACGATTATTTTGATAAATTTACTAACCTTCTTTCTAATGGTTAGAATTTTCTTCTTTCTAAAGGGTTAAGAGGTTGACTATTTATCAAAAGGTTTACTTTGAACATTGACTGAGGTTTTAGAGATTAATGTATTATTTATTACGATGAATATTTATGAGTATTTGAAAACCTATTCTATCTATTATATTGTGAAGATAATTAAAGATAAATAAAATGAAAAATAATTTTATTTATGGATCTTATAATACATTAGTGCATCAGAAGAAATAGATTCACCATCATTTCTTTGAGTAAGAGTTGAAGTCGAAATTAGTTACGGCACAACCACAATGTGAGATTGTTCTAATAAAAAGAAATGAAATCAAGTAAGTATATCTTGTAATAAAAATCTTTCAACATTAGTAAAATGATATTGTAATAAAAAATTAATTTCAGTACCTTCATTTCGGATGAATAAAATGGTCCTATAGATAATCATAGATTTATTATTTTTTTATTGTTAAATTTTATTGGATCACCCACTTTATTGTGAAAAGTGTTCACTATCACTCTCTATAATTATTTACTCTTTTATTCCATTTAAAAATTTTCATTTCCCACCTATGTTTCCGAATATGGAAGCCCGATTATGAGTAACATTGGTTTACCATTATGTTTCCAAAATTTATTTTTTAAAATATGTTTTAGTATTCATTTAAATAATTTGGTTTTCTATGAAATGAACATTCAAGTATTAAAACATTTATTACCTATATAATTTCAAGAGTGAAATTCATTTTAAGTGGGGTAGAATGTAACATCATGAGATCTTGTGAAATATTTTTTCCAAAAAACATTTAATGTTTTTTATGTTTTTGTTCACACAGAACCATAATCTTATCTATAATTATAGGAATATTTTATTTTGTCTTTCATTACACACAACCCCGATCACTGTTTTCATTACACACAACAGTTAGTTTCAATGAAACATGAAGTATTTTTAAATTATTTATATTTAATATCATATATTTCACCAATTCATTAGAATAGATGTATGAAAAATATTAAATAAATTAATAAAATTTGTTTTACACCTGAACTCTATGGTGACCAATTAATTATAAATGAATGTAAAACACCTTTTAAAAATAAAAGGATATCTTTTTCTAAAAACTATTTTTATAAAAAAGTGTGTTTTTTAATAATAAACTAATAAAATAAAATTTGGTTAATTATTTTGATTAAATTTATATATAATATATTCAATGAAATTTACATTCATCTTATATTTTTTCTTCATAATCGATAATAATAGATCCAATTTTACACATAAAAAACTGTATTGTTCTAAAAAGTAGTTCTAACGCCTTTTAATGAATCAAATATTTTAAAACTAAATTTTAAAAATTTTGTAATTAATCTTTGAAAAAACATCTTTTTTGAAGACTTAATATAAAAATTATCTTACCTTGATTTTTTAGAATTTTTAGAAAAGATTAAGTTTATAATAATAGTGAAAAATACTAAATCTAAATTAAAAACTACCTTTTGTTTGAATTTTTTATACAGTTAAAATATATTTTAAAATGGATTTTAATTTTAATTAGATAAATTATACATATATTAGTCCAATTAATTTCATTATAAACAATTAATATTGAAATTAGAGATTAAAACATTATAAACTTTCGAAAAATTTCACTTTAAAACCCCACTTTATCATGGCCTCTATAATGTTAATGTAATAAGGAAAAAGTATTACTTATTTTGAATCAGAATACTTTATATAATATAATAATTTAAAATTAATTTTTTACCATAATTATTATTGGTAACTATTAAAATTAATTTACATGATCAACATTGAAACATGGTTTTTCACATAAGATGAATTTGTATTAAAATTATTTTTACACACAAATAGAATTTTTAGTTAATCAATTAGAATTAATATTTATAATAATTGGGTATAAATTATCTAATAAATTTATTTTTAATTACAACATTAATGAATATAATACCCTGGTAAATAAAAGGATACAAGTTACATCTCTAAAAACTATAAATATAAAATTGAATTAATATAATGAGTATGAAATAACTAAAAGAAATTTATTTATTTTATGTGGTGGATGTTTGTATCAACTAATTTATTACTCCACTAACTTATTTTTCTATTTGGGAGGAATAATAAGTAAATGATACCTACCAATAGTGAGTACTTTTGGGTATTTAAAAGAATATTACTCCTCCTCTAATATAAAAGATTATTCACTCTCCACTATTATACACACATCTAAATCCCTTTTTCTTGAAAAAAAGTAAACAAAATAATATATAAAATTCCCTCCCCTCATTATTTGAGACATAATTTTTGAAAAAATCAACCAACTAATTTCTTTTTTGTAAACCAAATAGGGATGCTCGAAGAAGATGCAATGTTCATCAATGAATGTTTTTGATTTATTTCTTCTTTAAACTGATTAAATTATTTTTATATAATGATTGTATAAAAAATTAATTATATTGAATATAATAAATTTTTTATTTTATTTTTAAAACCATTAAACATCGATAGTTCCATATAATGGGTTAGGAAATCATCGTTCATCTGTATGACAGACTGGCACTTCGCGAACCAATGTCATTCATTTTTCTATTACCACCTTTCAAGGTCGGAAATAATGGAAGAAATTATGTTCATATATTATATATATGATATTTATGGTGTTATTTTGATTATTTATTTTTTATCAAATATTCCTTCAAACTTTCCATTTTGTTGGTAATATGATAACGTCACTTGTATGTACAATAGACTACCGTCTCGTGAAGTGATGTGATTCATTCACGCTTTACATGGAATGTGTTAAGGATGGGTTTAATAGAAAAATAATATATATATATATATATATATATTTAAATAAAAGTATTATATAATGACAATATATGTAAATGTAAATATCATTTACCTTTCATTATTTCAATGCAAAAAGAAAATGGAAATAACGTTCATGCGTATCGATGACCTACCATCTCTATAAATGTTGTAATTAATTTAATATCACTAAATTTTATGTATTACACTAAATAAAAATATAATGAATATATATTATATTTATATCATGCTTAATTTTTTGGGATGATGAAATCATGATATAGGTAAGAGAATGAAGAATAACAAATAAAAACATATATGAAAAACAAAGCGGTTGTTACTCGAAAAATAACATTAACATGGAATTTTTAATAAACGAGTAATATAATGTCATAATAAAATCATATATGGTATGATATATATGAATATGTATATGTGAATGATTTATAATACACATATATTTATTATAAAATAGTGTTTAATGATTACAATGAATGTTAAGAGTCAATGTAAAGGGTTTTCATCTCACTTTTTACTTTTGTGAGACTCATGTTATATTCACCATTTATTTATTCTATGTGGTGTATATAGTTACCATGAATGTACTATATTTATTATTATAATAATTTTTATTTTTATTTAAATATCCATTTTATTATCTCTCTTTTATGGGGTTAACGGTTCAAATGTTACAAAATCGGTGCGGGAATTTTGCCTCAATTTTCCATCTTTGAGACACATATTATGTTATGCACCTATATTATTTTATGAGGTGTATGTACTAACCATTTTAAATTTTATTTCATAAATCTAATTATTTTCATGATACTTTAATAGTAATTTAATTTTATTCTTTTATGGTGTTTACGATTCAATGTTACCAAGTTTTTAAGAGTTTATTGCTACAATCTCATCATATTTGGGAATTATTTATGATTATGATTCAGTTGATGATATTTTATGATCAATATCTCAATAATTTTCATGATTTTTATTTTTCTATAGTTATTCCTAACATCTTCATGTAATGGTATAATTTTACACTACATGGTACTTAAGATAATTATGAAAATATTTTAAAGATAATCCGACTTTATTTTACTCTTTAGTCGAAAATAAGTTCTCTTCCAAAAACATGTTTCATAATTTTTTTTCATTTTTTTGAAATGATATTTTAATATAATTTTCATGTAAAATGGTTTTAAAAATTTATTACATTTTAATAAGTTTTTGGAATGGTCTTCAAATATTACATTATATGTATTAATAGTTACTTTTAAATAAAATGTTTCAAAAAAGGTTTTATCTTTTAAAAAGTTTTTTTCAAAGAGAAAAGGTTATTTTACTCATGAAATGATTTAAATAATTTTTAATCATACTTCATATGTTTTTATTGTGGGTTTCAAAAAAATTATTTTGAAAATTGTTATGTCTTAAAAATTTTATTTTCAAAGAAATGTTATTTTACTTAAAAAATGCTCCAAGTGACATTTCAAAATACTTCTCTAGCTAAGACGACATTCTTTTATATTGTTTATATTTTACTGGGGATATGGTCTAAAAAACCATTGTTATTCTTTCTCTGAATAGTTTATGCTTAAGAATATTTTGTTTATGAATCCCATTTCTATTTCTTTGGTTATACCATTATAAGACACTTATGAAACCCACTTCTATTAATAGGTTACTATATGAAGAAATAATTATGAATATTATATCTTTTCCCCAAGTTATGATACAATGACTAGTTTTTGATATCCATTTAATTTCATGCGTTATTATATGATGAATTCTTATGATCTTGTGGAACCTATATGTTTGATTTAATTTTTTATACGTGGGACCTATATCTACCTCCAATCCACTCAGAAAATACATATTTATATCATGACATAGAAAAGGTTGGAATATAGAGTAAACCTGATATAATAATACTGGGCCACCACATGGGATTATGGTGTGTCCCTCCCAAGAGCTGTATGCACCTATGTGTGAGCTTGATTGGATGTTCAATATGTTATTTGTGAATTTGATTACATGTTCACAATTTTATGTGTGGACCTGATTTCATGATCACAATGTTATGCGTGAAACTAATTTCATGTTGAAAATGTTATGCATGTACCTGGTTACATATCCATCAGTTAATGAGAGGGCATAATATCATGTACTAAACTTAATGACTAAACCTATTTCTATTTAAACTTTTCTACAATGTTATAAGATGATGTGTATGCCAAAAGTCTATGTTTTATTCCAGTGTTATGCTCTTATAACTCTTGTTTTTTTATTTCCTTATGATTCGTGTCTTTATTCCATGATTATATTTATGATTATTGATATGCGTGGTATGGTTTTTGAATTTTATTATTATGTTATCATACCCTTATACTTATGTAATCCTTATGTATCTTCCTTTTTTCCCTTAATAAGAATTTGAGCCCACCATTTATTATGTTTCATTTCATCAAGATATGAGGAAATACATTTATTATGGTATAAATGTTATTATTACTAAATGGGAAGAACATTAACGGAGATGTGGAGGATCTTTCACCATGTTAGATGATTATGTTTCCAAATTTATGAAGGCACTAATCAATTACAGTCCTCAGAAATGTGTTTGTGTATTGTATTTAATATTCATCTAAAATGAATAAATATCTATGTATGTTAACCCTAGGTCATTATATGGGAACTATTGTGTGTTTTTAGATTTCATCTGTCGAGACATAGGTAAAAAATGGTATCTCATATCTTTAGTGATTCTTATTGATATAGTGGGAATGACTTGTTGATATAGATCAATGAGAAAGTTTTGAGATACTGTTTTGATGTATTTGGTGTCTATGGGTTTTGTTGTATATTGTTTCCTTGGGTTATGTCACTATATTTCCTCTTTTAATATGATATGGTTGTTTTCTTATTTATTTTTTGTGTTTTAATTTTTTGTACTCATGAATCATATTGAGGGTTATTTATGGTACACTTGTGGGTTGGATGTTTATATTTTAAATGGAAAATTGTCCCCCACATTTTATTGAGGGCCTTATAATTTATTTCAATCCTTTAGTGTATTGGGGATATCAACTAAGGTTAGAAACTACCACCACCTCTTCCCAATCCAATGGATGTGGGGTAGGATGATTCAAATGGTATATACTTTTTTGATCCTTGGTTGTCAGTATTTTTCAATTCAAATATAGGAAGTTTTATTAGTGTTGATATATTATCCTATTTCCTAGGATGGTAGTAAAAATATAGGATTTTGGGAACATGAAATATATATCATAAAAATGTATAGATAACTGGTTTATTTTGAAAATCATGTTACCTTGGAGATGGGTACATGAGTGTTTTAGGAGACTTCTAGGGGATTTTCCTCCACATCTTCATGGGCTTTGATAATGAGAATTTGATGATATCCATTGGTATTATGACTCCAAATTTGGATTTCATTTTTCATTTTTGAGTGAATGATTTATGGAAATGGTTAAAATTAATTTTTTTTATGGAAATCATTGACTTTTTTTTTCAAATGAAGATATTTTGAAAAAGCTTCATGGTGGAATTTTGAAAATGGTTAAAATGGTTAATTATGGATAAACATGGTTGTGGAACTTGATGAAATGTTAATTGAAAAGAAATAAGCCATTACTTGTTACAGAGTGAGACTAAAGTGACCTTTTTTGTTGTAAAGAGTGTCATTAGGTAGGCATTATAAGATCTAACCTGATGAGCCTACTATTAATGTGGTCGCATCTAATCAACTTGTGAACCAACAATTAGTCCAATGTATTGTCTATGATTTGCAGGTCATGGATATAGGGACCATAAAGGATGAATTTATGCAAGTGGTTTATTCAGTTTAGATTAAAAAGATAAATCCACCCATATTTAGAGGTGTTTTGGCATTGGAAAAACCAAAATTCTAGTTGAATAAGATGAATCAAATCTTCAATTTTCTTTGGACACCAGTATAGATAAAATTGAAGTTGGTGACACTTATACTACCAGATTCGGAACCCGAATTGTTGGATTTAGAAATTCATGATAAATTGGAACAATTCACAACATTGGAGAATTTTGAATAATTATTCAATAAAAAACTCTCTCAAAAAATTTTAAGAATTTATAAAACTCTGTAATTCTTCATTTTGAAGTAAGAAAATCCATCTATAATAGAGTATGAAACAAAATTTCTGAATTTAGCCCAATTTACAGTAGATGTTTCTGCAAGTTCATCCTTTAAGGCACACATTTTTGTGTCAGGGTTGAAACAAAGAATTCAATCATGAAAGTTTGTTCTATGTATAATGGACTGTAAAGAGATGGTCAATAAAGAAATTGTATTTGAAAGAGACATCTCATGAAATATAGATGGAAAAAGAATGTTTATTCCTATTAGAGTAGGTGTGATCTTTACTATTGGAAAAAAGAGGAGGATGGACACCCATTCTCAAGGGGGTTATATAACTCAAAATCAGACCATGGGATCATTCAACGTTCCTCCTTCACTGAATTTTAATCCTGGATTTTTTAGTGCTGTTTTTTTTTATAATATTAAGAAAGATTGTATGGAACCACCTAGATCATGTCACAATTTAAACCATATTGGACATATTTAGTGCTATTGTCACCATTCTCCAAGGATGGGTTCTGGGGAAACATCTCTTGTTTCTCGTAAATAACATGTTTCGATGGGATGAGTATAGTTAAATAACTCTAATTAGTAGAACTATGAAATCTACTGTGATTCTAGGAACACAAGGACTTGTTTTCCTATGCAATATTAATAAGGTAAATAGATAGATGTGCATTTAGTAATAAATTATATGGAGTTGATAAAGTGATCATGGATGTTCAATTAGTACCTTTATGGGTGTGATGCATGATAATTTTGAATTATACCATCATTATATATTTTAATGTGACCCGGTATAATTTTTTATTTCTTATCATGTCATTTATCTAAAGTGATTACATATTGATATGATGACTTATTTTATTGAAACTCCTAACAACTTTAAAAAAAAGACTATAAATACTTAAAATTTGAATCACGTATAATAAAAATAGATGGGACTAATTTGGTATAGGAATTCTCTATAATAGAGATGGATGTATATGACTTGAATTTGGGAATGAATTAGTATAAAAACATTGAGGACCATATAAATTGTTATGATTGGTAGGTGAGTTTCAAATCTTCTAATGATGCAATAATTGTACTTAACGTATTTTGGGTAGTGAATTAAAGAATATTAGTTCCCCTAGTAGTTGTGGTTGGATCAATCTATTATCAGTTTATATAACTGGATTTGGAATTGGTAGATGAGATTTGGAATAAATATTTTCCAACCATAGTGGAAAATTTCCTTGATGTTTTTCCCAAAAATTTATTTGGGTTTCCATGCTAAAGAGAAGTGGATTTTAATATTGATCTTATATAAGGGAATAATTATATTTCCTATCTATATTATTATATGCAACAAATTGAATTGATTGAATTAAAGGATCATTTGGAAGACTTGGAAATTAGATGGTTCATCCGACCGAGTGTTCCTCTATGGGTAACATGTTTTCTTTTTTTTGATGAAGGTGTATGGAACTATTAGGCTTTATGTATATTATCATTATATTAACCAATTTATTATAAATAATAAATATTATATTATTATCATTAATGAACTATTTGATAAATTTATTGTATCCTAGTGGTTCTTAGAAATTCATGATCATTTGCGATATCACAAACATAGATTTCAAAAAGAGGATATTTCAATGATTAATTTTATAAGAAGATATGGCTGTTATGAGTTCATTTTTATTCCATTTTGTCTTTTTAATGACCCATACATATTTATAGAATTTATGAGTTTTATATTTAAATGGTATTTTGATACCATTGTGGTATTGTTTGTGAAAGTTATACGATTGTATTCTATGAAAATGGTGGATCCTGCGAAATAACTAGATATAGTGTTTGGTATGTTATGGGAGTATCATATCCATTCCAGTTTTTCATACTGTTCTTTATATATAAAATAAATATGTATCCTTAGACAAATAATTTATGAAAAACTAGTTTCTATAGATTCTAAAATGATATAAGTTGTGATGTCATGGAAATAATGTTATAATATCTTTTTGTTATATATATTACTTGGATTAACGAGATACTACAGACGTTATGTATATGAATTTTCATGTCTGAAATCAAAAATGAAATATTTCATGAGGAAAGGACTTCCTTTATAGTTTTATAGGGAATGTTATAAATCATTTAGATAAATAAAGATAAAATTACAATATCACATATCCTTAGGTTTCCTAATTATGGATAGGGATGTGGAGTCTATTATGATGCATTAGGATTTGTTTTAGGATATTTTATTAAGTAGGGAGATCATATTTTTATATTTATCTCATTACAATTTTATTTTCATGAGAAATATTATATAACACATGACCTAGAATTAGATATTCTAATCCATGCTTTGAAAACCAGACATCATTGTCTTTTTAGTGATAAATCCATAATCTTTATTGATCATAATCATTTAGAACACATTTTATCTTGTGGATATTTGAATTTATGGAGTCTAATATGGATGTAAGACCTTTGAAAGATAAAATTATTCTTGATTTAGAAACTAGTTAATGGGAATTGAATTTTTAATGCATTATGTACGTAGTCAACTAATTATTTGGATAAAAAAGCTATGGCTTAGTGGCAGTTGATGTTGGTCATAAAAGTCATGCACCTAGATTATACTAACTAGGGTTATGTTGTATTATTATTATTATTTTTTGTTCCTAATGTGATTGAGAATGTTATGAAGGATCATATTTCCAATTATGATTGATTCTCAATAATGTAAAAAATCAATGGTAGATAGACCATTGATGAATAAAAGACATATTGGAGTTTATTTTTTATTTATTTAGAGATCAGATCATGGTACCTTTTTATTTTTTGAACAAATTTTAATTTATCACCACCATACAAATTGGGCTATTCATCCAGGAATGAAAAATATATATAGAGTGATGAAATTATAGTTTTGGTGGTTTGTAATGAAAATGGTAGTGGAATAATTTGTTTTGATATGCCTCACCTATCAATATGTCAAGGAAAAACACCAACAACCAGTTGGCATGTTGTAATATTTATTAATTCCCTTATGAATATCGGAGAATATTGATATATATTTTGAGAAAATATTATAAAGATGATTCCATATGGGTGATAGTGTGTCATCTCACAAATTTAGCTCATTTCATCCCTATTCATGAAACTAATTAAGTGGAGGACATGTCAAAAATCTATATCTAATAATTTGTAAAGTGGAATGAAATTCTAGTATTGATTTTATTTGAAAGATACCCATGGTTTTAATATCATTTTTTGTAAATACTAATGTAATTTCCTTTGTAATAGGTTTACAATGAGTATGGTGTATGATACTTAAACAGATGGACACTATAAAAGGTTAATCTAAATATTAGAGGAAATGTATAGGGCTTGTGTAATTGATTTTGGCGGCTCATTAGAGGACCCAATACTATTAGTCAAGTTCTCATACAACTAAAATTATCAGGCCTTGAAACATATGGAAACTTTTGAATCATTATATGGGAATCCATTTCATTTTTCACATAGTTGGGCAGAATAGGTGAGACATCATTATTCTGACATAAAATTGTGAATGAAATAATAAAAAATATTTAGTTGATCTAAAAGAGGATATAGACTACTCCAAAGTCACCATAAATCATATGATAACCATTATTAGTGCCCATTTTCATTTGTGGGTATTTATCATGTGTTTTTTAGAATATATCCATGGATTGGCCATCAGTGTTCTAGTAAGAAGGTGATGTTTTATCCTTGATAGATAGTCTCTTTTGGGATACTTGAATGATTTGGTGAGGTGTATTATTGGTTATATTTTCTACCAATGTTTAGTTTAGTGTGTAATGTTTTTCATGTATCTCAATAGAAGAAGTACTATCCTGGTCCTATCTTGTTATTCAATGGGACCACATTTATCTAGATCCATATTCTATGATGATTCATGTGATGGTACAAATTGTGAATCAGAAGGAGAGTGAATTTCATGTGAAAAACATTAATTTAGTTATTTTTTATGAATAAATGGCCAAATTATTGAAGAAACATTGGAGCGTGGAAAGAAAATTTTGGATAAGTAACATTATATCTTCTTGGGAAACTCAATATTTCTACATTACAGGGATGTAATGACCAATGGTGGGGAGAATTTAGCACCCCTAGTTTCAAATACATGATTCTTTATTTATTTATTTTAAGTATATATATATTGGTTTATGTTTAGGGAGGTTTAAAGGAGCTTTGAAATGATTTTGGGGATTTTATATAGGTGTAAGATTTGTGCATGCTTA
This sequence comes from Viscum album, assembly GCA_963277665.1. NCBI lineage: Eukaryota > Viridiplantae > Streptophyta > Magnoliopsida > Santalales > Viscaceae > Viscum > Viscum album. The sequence goes on along the minus strand of OY728120.1, from coordinate 451,265,181 downwards.
GTTCAAATAGAACACCCCATCCTGGAAACCATGTGTCTTGTGTAAGGAGGGACATTATCTTCACATGGTTGGAATATGGTTTAGAAAGAATGTAAAGATCCCCATGGGAATCCATTCATTTTTGGAATTTTGGGAAAAATAGAGATGATGCATGGTATGTCCAATTTTCTAAGACAACCATTTGAGGGGTTATCATAATGTAGCAACACCACATGGTTGGCATAAATTCTTCCAAACCATGGGGCCAAACCATACGGTGTATAGTTACAAATATGATGTTTTTTTATCTAACTCAGATTAAGTCCCGAGACCCATTTTAATTACCTAATATTTCATTATCCAGAACTCATTTTCCTCCCAATATTTGAGAGGTGACTTCCATTGATTTGAGAGATATTTTTAAAAGATTAAAATACCTTTAGAGATATAGATTCATCGATATCTCTCCGTTCTCATTGAATATTATTATATTTATTCTATTATGATCTCTTGGAACCATGGATCTAATCCAATACAGATAGATCCATGCTCATTGATGGAATCTTGGTGAGATATTTTCAAATCCAAACTAGATCTAGTGAATGAAATGTGGTTTGTAATCAGATATTAAGAATCATTATATCTTTCTTATTTTTCAAAAATCGATGTGAGATAGGTGTATTAACTTTAGAATCCACTTGATTAGAACATTAATTAATAGATTGAAACAAACATGTTTTTTGAAATGTTTATGGAATTATTTTGTGATCCTTGATGGAAACTACATAAGTGATTTTTTGAGAAATTCTGGGAATTGGATTGTTTTTGTTTTGAAAATACTAATTGATGATTATTTTAAAATGGTGATTTAAAAACTCTATTTTTGATTTGTTAAATAAAAAATGGTTGTTGAAATTTTTAAAGGAAACAATGGTTTTATGTGAAACTTCATGCCACAAATTTTGGAATAGATGGAAATTCTAGGTTTATTTGCATTAGATGTTACCTTGGGGATGGGGTGAATTCAATTGAAGAAATTATTATTGGTTACAAAATGATGACATGGTAGATCGACTAGAGACCACTCATGATTACAGAACTATCATCTGGGCATGCATGTGTAGATGTGTGGATGTGTGGATGTTTGGAATCATGGAATGGGTATTGAAAATGGAATTGATAAAGGTTTAAAATGATTGTTTTTATGAATCTCTATGTAAAACTATTTTTTATTTTACATTAAAATTTTTAACTATATTAAAAAATTTCTCTAAATTTCTCTTACATGATCTTGTTCTAGTGGCATGAGTTAGGAATTCATTAGGGAAATCCTACTGAGTTTAAAATCACCCCATACTTGCGCACAGTTGTGTGATTTCATATTTTATCTATTGAGACACAAGTAAAGGAAAGGCATCTCAATACATTAGTTACAATACTTGATATCATGGGAATGGAATTACGAGTTGGATCTTGGAGAATGTTTGGATTTTTTTGGTTTGATGTGTTTGGTGTCTTTGATTTTTTTTCATTTGATTCCTTTGGTTTTATCATTGGGTTTCTACTTTTATATTGACATGGTTTTTGGATTTGTTTTTTTAAGCAGTAATTTTTTTATCATGCATCATAAAGAGGTTAATTTTAGTGACCATAATTTTTCATACAAGACTATTATATCATTTTAAAAGAAAACAACATAATAGTTATAAATTAAAGGATCAAATAGTATAATATCATGGGAAAATTTGGACAGTATGTCCCATACACCAAATAAATAATAATAAAAATATTAAAATACTTAGTCCGTATCCACTTAAGATATATCATGTTATCTTTACTACTTGTAGTTACCTATTGATATACATCAATGAAATGGGTGAGATAAAATCCTAATAAGGGGAAGGATAACATCACAAAAATAAGATATATGAATCAATAGCATATGGGGAAGAAAAATCATCACCATATCATAATCATAAGATCATAATAAACATCATAATAGAAACATTTGATAATGTCATGAAATTTTTCAATGCATAAAAATGAAACAACATGTCATTGTGGTCAAATACAATAGATAATTGTCAATAAAGATGGAATCATGTTCACACATAACAAATGTGAATAATAATAACATCATAATTGTGTAAACATGTAGCAATATGTTTACACATAATACACATTATTTCATGAGATATATCACATTACCAAATATAATAAAGGGATATCTAATTTCAGGACCGCCCGTCACATTATAATATTTATATAATCAAGGAAGGAGTATAGAATTTATAACAATCACATTCATGAAATAACCAATGTAAAGGAATGGGTTTTATACAGATTTTATAAAGAATAATTTCCTGAATAAAATTATGGGTTCCCAAATGAATATAGGAAAACAAATTTTGTATAAAATTCATCATTATTGAGTGAAGAAAAACAACTCAATATGAGAAAAAGATGAGTTTTTAGAAAAAAGTATTTTTATAAAATACTTTTTTGGATTATAAATCATAGTGGAAAAATATATATATCCAAAAATAAAGGATAATAATATTGAAATTATATTTATGTTACATTAATGAAATATCCATATAGAAGAATTCGTGAAATAAGGATAACCCAAAGAAAAGGAGTTGGCTTCAAGAATCCCCTAACCTTAAATCTCTCTTTATTTTATCATATTTCATCTCCTAAATAATAGAAATAGGGTTTTTAAACCATAATAACATTAATGAATTATGTTAATATGTTATACTATTTATCAATGATAAGTATTGGATTATAATTTACAACACTCTTTTCTAAATGTGAATTATTTGGATATCATGTTTTCCTTAAAGTTTCTTATTTTGTTTCAGTTTCTCTATTTTTGTTTAAGGTCATTTATACAATAGTATAATTAGTTATAGATGATTAAAAGAAATACTTATACATTTATATAAAATTAATAAAATATTTTAACCATCTATAGGTTTATGATATGAAATGTATTGACAAGTTTCTTATTGGCGATTAACCGACCATTGATGAGACATTGTCGAAAGAGTAGGAAAGGGTTTTTTAAAATTTATATATATCATAAATGTGATCCTTATAATAGTACAAAATCATTAATATAATTTTAAAATACTTCCTAATAAATTTTTTAATATTTTATTTTTTAATGGAATTGGGAAAAAAGAAAGAGAAGTATAAAAATAGAGAAGAGTTGATAGAAATTTACTCCTTTCATTAGCGTAACTTCTCTTATGTGACACAAATATTCCATTAATGTTTCGATTTTATTTACTCTAGAACATAACTGTGTATTATAATGGAAATTATAGGGAGTATTTGGGTAGATATGTAGCTCTATGAAGGGTGATTAGAGTGGTTTTCCAACAGGAGGGAGATGGGTTATTTATAATTGAGGAGAGGGGTATTTTTAGAATAAAATATTAATTAAAATAGTATATCAATGGTAAAATTTTTAACAGTTATTTTTAAAAAATAAATCATATTTAAATCTACTATAATGTTTTTATGACTTTAAAACCCTTTAAAATTTTAATTAACTTTTTCTATAAAAAAGGAATGTTGAATAAAAGAAAAAATTGTTATTTTAAGGGATCACTTTTTTTCGTCAAATTTTAGAAAATGTTATTTCGGTTTAAATGAAAATATTATTGTATTTTAATGAATAATTTATGAAAGAAAATATTTTTTTAAAAACCCTCAAGTTATAGAAAATATTATTCAATAGTTACATTATTAATGATGTAATTTAAGATACAGCAGTTACAAGAAAAACTGTATTTTTACTATTCACCTAAAATTGATGTATTTATGAAAATTACAAAAAAATCACCCCTGAAAAAATGTAACATGCTACTTTAAAAAATGATAATAATTTTATCCAAATAATTTTATAATATATTTATTTTTTATATTTAATATAAAAATTATTATTGTTATGAAATACATTAAAATATATTATATTAATAATTTGCCTTATTTTCATTGAGTTTTCTAATCATGATCTATATTTTTGGAATTATAGTATTTATATTTAATTTTGTAAATCATGATGAGTATTATTATATTACATTTTATTATTTTTATGTCAAATTAATATTCCAACGTTCGGGTTACTACTCCTAACAACCGGGTTACTATTCCCAATATTCTGTTTACCTTTTATAAATACTACATCATTATTTCACTAAATATTAATTAAACTTACACCCATGATTATGTATTTTCATTATATATGACTTTTATTGGTTTATTAAAATCTTTTTCTTTTCCAAAATATTTTTTCATGGGAGGGATTATTCAATATGATTGGGGTGATCTATATTTTCCCATTTTATTTTTATTTTATATCCCCTTATAATAATTAGCATTTAAAAGGGTATATTAATTGAATAATTTGAGTATTTTTATTAATTAAATATTTTTTTTCTCTATGTGTTGTATGTGTATAATAATTTTATAATATAATAGAAGACCATCTTATTTCAAGATAAAAATTTCAATTATAAAATGTAGGTTGTTCCATTCTCCCCCTATAGAAATTTCATTATGGAAATTTCAACTCATATTTTCAATTGATAATAGGTGAGGGTCCTTCAATTTAATTATTTCTTTTGGTTCCCTTGTTTCCTCTTCATACTTATGATTCCTTTATAATACTTTTAAAAGGTGAGTTGCCTTGTTGCGCAGAACTATGTCTCTATGATCCATGACGTTCATTGGCTGTTGCTCATATGAGAGGTCATTTTCCAGTTTTACCACCTTTGGATTCAGTACATATGAGGGACTGGGTATGTAATTCCACATGATAGACACATTGAACTCATTTGGAACCTGATTCATATTTTATGGATGTTCAAGTTGATAAGCCACTACTCTTATACAATCTAAAATTTAAAAGGGGAAAATGTAATTAGGGATAAGCTTTACCTTATTTATAAACAACATGAATCTCTTACCTAGTGATATTCAAAGGATAATATTTTCTCTAACTTCATTATCCAAGTCCCTTAGGTGGTTATTAGCACTCTTATTTTTCCTACTTTGAGTAGCTATTATATATTGTTAGATGGATTGAACCTTTTCTATCATATCTTAGACAAGGTTAGGTCCAATTTCATTCATTCACCAACCTCAACAAAACAAGTTAGAGTTCTACATAACTTCAAATACTATACTTTATATGGATCCATTTGAATAAATGAGTTGAATATTTTTTTATAGTAACTCAACTAATGGGAGTTATTGATCTCATACACATTTCAATTTCATTGAGCATTCTATTATCATGTCCCCGAGCATCTGAATATTCCTTTTAGATTGGAAATTTGTTTGTGGATGATATTCTATAGTAAAATGCAATTTTGAATTCAAATCATGTTGAATACTTCTACAAAATTTAGAGTTGTACATTAGATAATGATCAGATATGATCCAATTTCAAACCCCATATAACCTGACCACATCCTTTAGATATATCTGGTAATTTTATTCCAGTGGGAATTCTTCATAAATAGTGATGTGGGGTGAAATATTGGTGAGTTAATCCACTAGAACACATATTTTTTTTTGATTTATTTTGGTGACCCGTGACATAGTCCACAATGACATTCTTCCATTTCCACATGGGTTTAAGTAGAGGTCTCATTATCCATTTTGACTTCTTTCACTCTGTTTTAAGATGATGACATACCAAAAACTATGAGATATACTCCCCAAAATTGTTTTGTAGGTTGTCCCACCAGATGTTCTGTTGAAGATTATGATACATCATGGATCTTCCTGGATGAAAAGAGAAATATGAGCTATATGAACTATTCAATATATCCTTTGTTATCTAATGTGATGAAGGTTCAAAAATAATAGTTTCAAACTGAATCACACCATCATATTTGATATGGAATCCATGTATCTTCCATTCTTTTTCTACTTTCACCTACTTTTAAAGATCCAGATCATCCCTTTGTGGCTCCTTAATCTTCTATTGGATATATGGTTAGGAAATCATTTGGGAAATGTAAAATTTATTCCCTAACATTATGATTTGTAGATCTATCATTCATATATCTTTGCAAATAAGGTTTTTCTCATTCTGTGTCATGGATAAAGTATCTTTTTATTTTCATTTAAGAGAATAATCAACCATGTTCTCCTTTACGGAAATGAAATGAATTGGTAAATTATTGTCTTTGATTAGATCTAACAATCTTCTTTGACACATGATGAGCTCCTTCTATGTGAATATGTATATTATAATCTTATGATCAATATATATGTCACACTTATCAATATATATATTGGGTCACCAAATATTCATGGTGAAGATCAAAAATTCGAACTCCAGATCATACATCCAGTAATTTTTCTCATTTATCTTCAACTATTGTGTGGCATAAGATATGAATTTATCATTCTTCAATAGAAAAAAACCCAATCCTTTATTTGAAGAATCCCAATATATAACAAAACCTTCTCCACTTTTTGTGGGTATAGGAATAATGATTAGACTCTTATTTAGCTCCTTAAACCATTCCTCACATTCTTATATCCATACATATGTTACAACGTTCCATTTTAACATAGTCATTAGGATATAAAATCATGAGATGTTTTTTGAAAAACGTCATAATTACCCTACTAACCCAAGAAAATTTAAAATTTCAATAACACTAGTTGGTATGGTACATTCCTCAATTACTTTTATCTTTGAAGGGTCCATAAAAAATCATTCACATGTGATCACGTGACCCAATAATGTTACTTGATGTATCCAAAAGTGACACTTTTTCAACAGAGAATACATTTTGTACTTCTTTAATATATCTAGTAAAATACTTAAATTCTCATCATGTTACCCCTTACTCTGTATGTAAATGTGAATATCATTGAGAAACACTATAATTTTTGTATGGTAGTTTCTAAAGACCTTATCTATTAAATAAATGATGATTTTAGGAGAATGAGTATGTTCCAAGGGAATCAATATGAACTCATAGTTCCCATACCTTGTACAAAAGGAAATCTTATGAATAATTTTTTTTCACCTCTAGTTGATGATATTGGGAATGAAGATCCACCTTTGAAATGTTTTTAGATCCTCATAGTAGAATGAATAAGTATTTAATACTTGGTTGGGGATACATTCTATTTATGGTGATCTTTTTATGATCCTTGTAATCGATGTATAGACACATCTATCCATCATGTTTTCTTTACAAAGGGAACTAGTACATCCCAAGGTGATTCCATATAGGGTATACATCTTATGATCAAATTATATTACTACAACATATTTTACTCTCGCAGTTTGATTAGGGTCATCATATAAGTGTATTTTGAGATTTGAGTGGCTCTAGTTACAAATTTTATTAAGAACTCATCCTCAAGATTTAGGGGGAAGTATGAGTAACTCTTTAATAAATACAATTGGGTATCCACACAGAAATATAATTACATCTGGTTGATACCTTCATTTGAATCAACCATTTGGGAAAGGTATTCTTCCTTAGAGGTTATTAACACCCACATATTTTAGGGATTTTCAAAAGGTGATTCATGATATTCTTGAATTTATAGAGGATCATGAGATGGTTTAGAATATGAAATGATATTTCCTTTTCTTGATAGTTGATGTGTGATCAATATAATGAGATCCAATCCATGCCTTGTATTTAATTGAATTCTTCTAGGGGGAGTATTATGAGAATCTCTTAAAGAATCTTCTTACAGAATCTTATTGGAGAAGAGTCCAACACTTGGGTTGGAATGAAAAAAAACTAGGTGTTTTTATATACATATCTACATCAAGGTATTATGGATTCAATTCAATAGTTTTAGAAAACTTATATGATATTTAGTAAATTATAGAACCCATATAAAATAAAACTTTTCCCATTATTGATTGAATTGGAAGTACACCTTATATGACTTCATTTTTATACTCCACATCAGTGATAGTAATGGAATAATATTTATCTTGATCCTTTTTCTTTGGTGGTTACTGATGCTAATTACACTCAAGGACACACTGTTTATTGAATTGTTTGGAATAGTTCCCCTACTCTATATAGTTTGCACATTGAACCATTGGAGGTAGATTAGTAGGTTCCATTATTTTTCCCATAATGTAAGAAATATTATTCATGTCTCTTTGACATTCATTATCTTAGTTGCTTTATATCCCACTCATAATGTACTCCGTATCCCCCCTGAGGAAATACCTATGATTTTTCTTCCAATTTTTCTAACATGGGGTTATTTCATCCTCTTTACACATTTTTTACCCACTATTTGGAAACAACATTATTTTCTTCTTATCTTTTAAACCATGAGACCATTCTCCAATATCTATCTCTAATTTGAGGGCACATCGATCTACTTTTTTATAACATTCAATGTCTCAGATAGAAAAATAATATTTATGTTCTGTTTTTAAAAAATGAAATATTATATCTATTTTTATAACATTGTTGATAAAAAAACTGATTCATATCATGCAATCTTTATGGTATTTTTCTAATAATTTGTGATTAATTCACAATTAATTTTATTCATCTCTTTGTATTATCTCCCTATCTTGGTTCAACTACTTTTAGGGATGTTCTTATTTAGAAACATTTTCTTAAAGTATTACCACTCTATACCATACATTTCATTCTTTTTCTTGGTGGTCACTATCAATTCATATCATTGATCATCCTATCCTTCAAAAAACTATATTTCCAAAGTCACTTTATGCTTCCAAAAATAGCGGAGAATACAAAATAAATCTTCCACCAAGTTAACCCACTATTATATGAAAAGTTTATTAGAATATCTACTAATCATTGATGGTCATTGTTTCATAAAATAATCAATGTTGATTCAATACATGTTTCAGCTTTTCCATCCATCATTTGTTTTGGAAATCACAAATCCCACATATCATAAACACATATATTTTTTATCATATATATTGTTTTAACAATCGTAATCACACAATTTGTTTTTCAAGTGTGATTTATCCTTATAAAAGTCACGTTTTTTGTTTATACACATTGTTTTATATACTGTTTCAGAATCAATACTAGATTATGCATTGAATCATAGTTTGGAATTCTAACCTAACTGTTTATTGAATTATAATCAGAAATTGTAACCAGGTTAAGTAACACATCAAAAATATGCATCATAACTAGGTTAAGTACCACATCATAATCATGTATCGTAATCCAGATAAGTATAGAATCGATCATGCATCGTAAATAGGTTATGTACTGCATCATATTTATACATCATAACCTTGTTATGTAATGAATCATAATCGTGTATCATAATCACAATATCATAACTAGGTTATGAATCATCACCAGGTTATGCATCATAATCTTATTATGTTTTGTATCTAAGCATCGTAACTATTGTAAATATCATGCATCGTATCCAATTTAAGAATCATAACCAGGTTATAATTTGTAATCAATATTCATTTGTATCATGATAATCCTAGCAAACAAGTTACATTTTTCACTTATGAAATGCATAACAATCTTATCATAACTTCAATTCCATTTGAATGTATATTGTACTAATTATTTTATACTCTTGTACTTACTACATTCTAACTAAAAAGATGTCATTGATTTTTTTATTTTCCAATCAAAATAATTTTGTGTATTCTGTTTTGTTTTAACATTTTTAATGCCAGGTGTCCAAGTCCCTCTGAGTTTTTCGGAGAAATATGACCTTTGAAAAAAATATAACCATTAGAACCTGATTCCTATAAATAAGAGGTCATCCAACCATAATACATAACTTTTTCTTCTATAATGTTCTATTAAGATATGTTGTGACTTTCTCTTGCTTCATGCAAAATCATTGAAGATACAAAAAGTAGAAATATTGTTCCATGTTCTTGTATTTATATATGTGCTTTTTTTACGCTTTGTGAGACCAATCATTATGATAATGATCAAGCGGTTCACGGGAAAGGAAGAAGTGTTGTTGATCATCATATCAAGGGCCTTAAATTTCATTAAGGATATAGGTGTTTATTAACTTCTTAATCGAGGACTTATGGGGATAGGAAGACAGTCATGCCGATCATCGTATCGAGGGCTTACTAAGGTGGTGGTAAGACAACCTTCTATCCTATGTGAAAGGATACCCCTCTATTTGGGTTAAAATAATTGTAATTATTTTACATTTCTGATGCTATTTGTATTAGAAAGGGAATTTTATTTATTCCTCTTTCTTTTCATATACATTTCAATTGTAATTATTTCAATTACCATTATTTCATTACATATTGTATTAGTTGATTCTATATACTGTATAGTAGAACCATTTATGTTTGTATTACCTGGATAATTATATTCATTTAAAATACAATGGTTATTAAATTACTTATAGTATTACATCATATCTTATCCATTGGATCCAAGTCTTGAATGATCAATTATATTGTTTGTAAATTTTATTAGTTTAAGATCACTTAAACTAAGTGTTTTTATATAATGTTTTTAAACCTAAAATTCACCCCCTCTTGTATTGTGCCATCTAATAAACATATTCATCTATATTACGATCCAAAATTGGTATCATAGGGGTTTTCCATTGTTTTTTATTACTTTGTTCATTTCTTTTGGTAATACAATTGTATTTATTTTACAAATATTTTGTTTATAACTACTTACTACACTAAAAGGTGGAGTGGAAAGGTAATTTTTTATAAGATTGCATGAATGAGTATTGGATCAATTGAAAATATAAATCCAAATAGACCACCTATATTTTATGGTAATGATTATGAGTATTAAAGAGATCAAATAAAGACTTTTGTTATTAATACCAGAGTAGGAAACATTATCATGTTTACTGGAGGTTATAAAATCCCAGACAAGGAGGTCAATATCATCTCCAATCAAGAGAAACAAGAATATCAATTAAACTAAAATGTACACAATAATTTGTTGTATTCCATGTCTAGGTATATATATAGTCAGATATCATCTTGTGAAGCAGGAAATTGTATCTTGGAGAAATTTGAAGTCACACATTTTGGTACATCCAACGTCATAGAAACTAGAAGAGCAATGCCTTGAGAAGAATATCATGCATTTATTTTTTCCTTATGGAGAACCAATATTCAAGGTGAAACAACGGTTTATGAAAATTGTCAACAATTTACAATCTATGGTTAAAAAGGGTCTTGATGTTGAAGAACTTATAGACAAGATTAATGATATTATACCTAATGAGTAGGAATAAAAAAGAACAAGTATTGATGAAAACATAAAAGTTACTCAAATCACTCTTTATGAGTTATTTGGAACACTTCTTCAAAATGAGAAAATAATGAAAATAGATGATACTTTCAATAATAATAAGAATGGAAATGAGAGTGTATCTTTTACCAATACTAAAGACAATACACCAAAAAGTATAACAAGATCAAAAGCTAATAAAGTTGTTGTTATATCAGAATCAGGTGATAATGATCACTCAGATAACAAGTTATCCAGACTTGCTCAAAGGAGGAACAAGATTGTTGTAAAGAAATAATTTTAATACATATTGAAAAATAAAGATAGAAATGAAAATATAGATTATGGGGTCCCATTATATGAATGCAAAAGAGAAGGTCATATTAGACCAAATTATCATTTACTAAAAAGAAAAGACAGAAAGGATAATCATTTTTAACGAAATAAGAAAAGGTATTTCAAGTCAATGACAAAGAATTTTTTGAAGGAAAATGATACTTGGAGTAAAAGTGGTGGTGGTTCATCATATTAATCCTCAGGTAATGAATCTTCTGGTTAGAGAAACATAGGACTCATAACCATACTACCAATTGAAAATAATTGCTACATGGCTAAGGTACACAATGCTGAATCCCTTAAAAATGTATCTTTAAATGAAAATTATCCTAATGGGAAACATTATTACTCCTCAAATGAAGAATCTTCCTCAGTAGGGGAGAATTTACCTTCTTTTAAAGAAGTATCCAGATTTTCTAAATAACATGAAAATAAAAAATTTAAAACTCAAGAAATAGCTCGATAAGGTGAATTTTAGAAAATCTATTTTTACAAAAGAATTATCAGATCTGTCAAAAGATCTTGATCATAACACTCTTGATTTTTGAAAATAATTCAAAGTATCTTAAGGAAGTATGTTTAGAAAAGGATAAAATTTCTAAAGACTTTGAACAACTTGTTTTAAAGAATTTTTTTTGAAACAAAAAATAATTCCAAAAATATTTCATGTGAGAATGATAATTTAGTCATTAGACTAAAATATGAAATCTTTTATCTGAAGAAACCTTTATCAAACATTACATGTGGTAACAAAAACATTGATAAGATATACACTCAAATTCATCCTTTACAGAATAATTAGGGATTTGGATACACTCACTCAAAACCTATTTCTTGTAATAACTATTTTGTTCCTCAAAGTGCCCCCGTTTGTACGAAATGTCAATGTGGTGGACATTGGGAAAGTTTTTATTCTCTTAATAAAACTCAATCTTTAGGATATAAAAAATCCCATTTTTCAAAACAAATGTGGATTCACCAAATTCTTTTATCTAACATTTCTAGATCCAAACATTTTTGGGTTTGAAAAAACTAATTTTTTCTTTTTTAGGAAAATAAGAAGTGTACCAAAAAAAAGAACATTTGGTACATGGATAGTGGTATTTCTTGACACAAGATAGGTAAAAAATATTTCTTTGAAAATATTATTGAAATGAAAGGTGGAAGAGTGACCTTTGGAGACAATTCTCAGGGAACGATCATTGGTATAGGTAATATTGTTCTTTTAGAAAAATTTTTAATTTCAAATGTTTTTTTGTCAAAGGTCTTCATCACAAACTTATATGAATAATTAAATTAAGTGATGAAGGTTACCATGTGAATTTTAGGAATGATAAATGTTTAGTTCACAATTCCAAGGATGAATTCATTCTTTCTACCCATAGGCATGAGAATGTATACACAATCAACATAGGAGACCTTCAGCGCGAAGACTTACCATGATTAAGTGAAATGGAAGATCAATATTTTCTATGGAATAGAAGGTTAGAACATTAGAACCTAAGAATTTTTTAAAATTTTTTAAATAAAGTACTTGTTAAGGATCTATCAGATCTTATGTTTTATTTTCAAAGGTTTGTGACCCTTGTCAATATGGAAAGAAACATAGAACTAGATTTAAATCAATCAATGAAGTTTCAAATTCTAATTAATTACAGTTAATGCACATGGATATCTTTGGTTCTACACAACTAGAAGCATATGAGGGAAGTACTATGTATTTGTTTTAGTTGATGACTATAATAGATTTACATGGGTTTATTTTCTAAAAAATAAATCTCAAGCCTTTTGCTATTTCAAAACATTTTGAGCCCAAGTAAAATATTAGAAAAACATACCATTAATAACTATACTCAATGATCATGGTGGAGAATTTCAAAATTATGATTTTGAAACCTTTTGTAGTAAGAAGGGTATTACTCACAACTTTTCATCTCTAAGAACCCCTCATCAAAATGGTGTTGTTGAGAGAAGGAATTGTATTCTTTAGGAAATGAAAAGAACCATGTTGAGTGAATACTCAAATTCTAAGTATTTCTAGGTTGAAGATGTTAGTAAATAATGTTATACAATAAATCATTTTTTAACTAGTCCTTTTCATAATAAAATAACTTATGAATTGTGGACTGGTCAAAAACATAAAGTTTCATACTTCAGAGTGTTTGGATGCAAAGTATTCATATTGAATACAAAATAAAATTTACATAAGTATTCACCTGAATATGATGAAGGAATATTTCAAGTTTATTCCACAACTTCTAAGTCTTATAGGGGTTTTCAATAAAAACTCTTGTAATTTTGGAGAAACAGTGCATGTTAAATTTGACGAAGCTGCCCCCTTTGTTTTTAAACAATCCTTACCTATATAAACTGATGTATTTACACTAACTGATTATCAAATTTTTATTGAAAACACTTCTAAAATGGGAAATTCTCAATAACATTTTTCTAAAACATTTACCCAAGAATAATTTTTATCATATGTTTATGAACATGTATTACAAAACCCATATCAGTTGTTTCTCAAGAATCATCCTAGTGATAATTTCATTGCAGATTTAAATCAACCTGTAAAGATAAGAAATTCCTTGAGAAATGAAATAAAACATATTTCCTTTATTTCTCAATTAAAACCTAAAATGTTTAATAAATCCTTAGGAGATTGATATTGGATTAAGGAAATTTAAGATAAACTAAATGAATTTGAGAGGAATCATGTCTTGAAAATGGTTGAAAGGCCTAAAGAAACAACTATAATTTGTGTGAAATGAGTTTTTAGAAACAAATGTGATGAAAATTGAGTTATAGTTAGAAATAAAGAAAATATTGTTGCTAAATGCTATAATAAATAAGAGGGAATAGACGATGAAGAATCCTATACCCCGGTAGATAGATTTGAATCAATTCAAATTCTATTAGCCTTTGTAGCATAATTAAATTTAAAACATTTTTAAATGGATGTAAAATGTGATTTCCTCGATAATTTTGTTCAAGAAGATGTTTTTAATGATCAAACCAAAGTTTTTTAGATCCAAAACATTCTAATAATGTTTTTAAAGTTACCAAATCATTGTTTGTCCTTAAATAATTCCCAAGAGCTTGGTGTTATAGACTCACATGAATTATTTGAAAAAACAATTATGAAAAAGGTACTACTAACCAAACTATTTTAATAGAAATAGAAAATAAAAATGTTTTTATTGTCCAAATATATGTTAATGAAATTATATTTGGCTAAACCCACCAATCCTTAACTAATTTTTTTGAGAATCTATTGAAATATGAGTTTGAAATTAGTATGATGGGTGAGTTAACATTCTGGTTAGGTTTTCAAATATCTCAAAATCCAGAATGAACCTATGTATCCCAACATAATTATATCAAATAATTTCGAAATTTTTTTTGGATATGACAATGCTAAATGTATTAGTACACCAAATGGTACCTCAAATACACTTGATCATGATGAATCAGGGAAACCACTAGATCAAACTATTTTTAGCAGTATACTAGGATGTTTGTTATACTTAACAGTAGTCATCCAGACTTAATGTTATAGGTATTCTTATGTGAAAGATACCAATCTAATCCAAAAGAATCTCATTTAAATGATTTGAAAATAATTGTTTTCTAATTAAAGGGAACTATGGATTTTTGACCTTCTATTATTCTGGAAATGAGTTTGTTTTGAATTTTTTTTCAGATGCTGAATTTGGTGGATGTAGAATGGATACAAAGAGTACATCTACAAAATTTCATTTCATAGGAGATTATCTAGTTTCTTGGTCTTGTAAGAAACAACCCATAGTAGAACTTTCCACTATTGAAGCTGAATATGTAGAAGCTAGAAGTTGTTGTGCTTAGGTGTTGGGGATGAATCACACACTCATTGACTATGGCATGAGTTTCTCAAAAACTCAAATACTATGTGACAATAATAGTGCCATTTTTCTTAGTAAAAACTATGCACATCACTCACATGAAAAACACATAGATATTAGGAATCACATTCTTAGGGGTCACACACAAAAAGGAGATATTGTTTTTCAATTCATCGAAATGAAAGAACGACATACTGATATTTTTACAAAACCATTATCTTCTAATAGATTTGAATACATTAAATAGAAACTAAGAATGATAACCATAATATAATCATTCACATATAGTTCTTGTTTAATCCATCTACTTACATTGAGTTACTCCTTTTGAAATGGGGAGTATACAATTCATTTAACTTTTTTGTTTTATAGTTTTTTGGTTTCACATTTAGTTTTACATTTTATTGGTTTCACATTTTGTTTTATAGTTTATTAGTTTCACCTTTTGTTTTATAGTTAATTTGTTTTTCACTTTCGGTTTCCATTATAGGTGTTTGAATTTTATTGGTTTTATGTTTATGTATTGGATTTCCTTATTGGTACTAGACTATCGTTGTGGATTATTATATCAGTTCAAAATGAACAGTACCATACTATTTGATTTTATCGACATTATATTCTTTATCGGTTCTCGTTTTTTGTTTTCATAAGAATAATATACTAAAACCATAACATCTTTCCTGTTACATTGATAGGTACAATTTCTAAAACCTTAATTTGGTTATTATTATTATTATTTCTCATTTATTTCTTTTACTTCTAAATCAGTTTCACTTTTAACACATTTTTATTTTAAATATAACCTCAGGAGTTTTAAATCATTTTTGACCTCCGGATCTCTTAGATCTAATCTAGACTGTAAATTTCTTTGTTTTAAAAAAATATATCGCACATCAATTTCATCTGTGTTATCTTCCAATAAAAGATACTCTACAAATATTCAACAATGTTCTATTTGTTCTTACCTCAGTTTTTGTAATCAGATATCTTCTCAACTTTCGTAATCAGTAGGTTCTTTAGGGTGCGAGTTAGTCTTTCATGACTGAGTCTACAACTTAATCTCTAAAAGAAATTCCTCCAAAGGATTTCTCTTCAATGACTTTCTCTGGTGAATGGATGGTCTCTCAATATTTTTATGAGTATCTTTATTCTTCTTTTAAAAGAATTATAATTTTTCAAGGTTGTTAATCAATTTGTGTGGAAAGACCAGGTTCTAATCAGGATCATGTCTATCATGATGAGGTGTTACAATTTTACAAATTAGTATAGATAGACAAGGATCTTATGATTTATTTTAAAATGTATAACAAGACTTATACAACCACTTCAAAATAGGCAAAAATGTTTCTAGATGTTCCATTTGAGGGAGATGCATTATTTCCTTTTCACAAGTTACCAGAAGATAATGGAACTTTTGATAGGTCTAAAGACGAAGAAACCATTTTTGAAATTCATGAGGACAAAAGACAAGTGAGCCATTTATCAAGAGATAATAGACTCATATCCCGTTGGATGAAAGGGATTTTGGTATTGTGAAAAGTTGATAAGGAATCAATGAAAGTTTTAGATGTGTATGTGCTTGACAATTTGGTAAACATGAGAAAGTTTAACCTTATGCGATTTATTTTCCAAAAAATTATGAATCTCAAATATGAGGTTATAAAATATCTGCTGATCATGTTTCCCACCATTATTATTAAGTTTCTAAAAGAGTTCCTGGGTTTTTTTAATATTACAATAAATTCAGATATGACTTTCTTAAAGAGACATTCATTAGTAAGGATATGATAAAGAGGTTCAAATTACATTTTTCAATTCTGAATTGACAATGTTTGAGAAAGATCTGGATGTTGAGAAAGAAAAAGAATTTACTAATGGAAGTAAGAAAACTTCTAATCCATCCTAGTCATCTTCGAAAAAAAGAAAGGAAGTTACAACTACAACTCCAAAACCCTCAAAGAAACAAAAGGCTGTATTCGATGAGGGTTTTACTAAATGGAGGAAGAAAATCAATAAAGGAAAGAAGGGTATCCATAGTTTGGATTAGATCTAGCTGGATATTTGGCTTTAAAATTAAGGTCTCAAGAGACTTTGAATGAAGAAGAGAGAAATAAGAGATTGAAGAAAAGAAAGGAAAATGCTATTGACATTGATAGTCATTTAAGAATATATCAGCAACTAAAATCCAGAATTGAAATTAGGGATCCAACTGAAAAAACTCAATCAGTTCTATCAGAGAAAGGTAAAGAGGAACCAGTTTGGAACAATCGGCTACATAGTATATTTCTAAAGAATATGAAGAAAATCGAGACTAAGAAGAAGAAAAAATGTCCAAGAGGAACATGATCAAGAAGAACATGGACATGATGAAATAAAATATTAAGAAAAAGAAGATACCAATAAGAAAATTCATACTAAAGAGTCATCATATGTACCATATTTGGTTTATCCTTCTCCAGATCCTCATCCATCCAAGGGAGTATCTGAAAAGGTTTCCTCCAAGGGAGTCATTCAGATTTCTGATAAACAAGAAGAGGAAGAGGAAGAATCTGGTAAGAATCGGAATCAGCCATCTCAATTAATCAGCACTAAGACACATTTTGGTGATCTCCTATAATTCACTGAGGAAATATATTCTAAATGTACAATCACTATGAAAGGGTTCCAGTACATTGAATGGTACTTGAATAGATTGGAGTAGTTGTTACCTTTTCTTCCAAAAGTTTAAGCCAGGTTGGTAATTTATTCTAATTCCAATAATGATATAACAGATTCTATAAAGGTATTGATGGAAAAGTTTCTATGTCTTGAATATGATTTCAATATTTTCAAGGAATATTATTTTGAGCACACTAAGGCTTTCAATAAAGTTGTGAAGTGGACTTATAACGTGGATGAAAGCCTAAAGAGTCATTTGGACAATCAGGAAGATTTGGTACAATGGGTAAACAAACTCAACTCACTCTATCTAAAGCTGATTTATTATTTAAATGAAATGTTTGAAGAATTTCAATGACCCGATACCTCAAAAGAAGTATCCTCAAAAGAGTTTGAGAGTTTTAAAGAAAAGTTTGAAGAAAAGAGTAATGAGATTGTTTTACTCTAAAATAGAGTTATTATCTTAGAAAAATCATGTCAACTCAGGATGGATGATTTCAATAACCAGGAAGCAATACTTAAAGCTTAAGAATCTATTAATCGGCTTCATAAATATCAGATCTGGAAGCATGAAAAGTTTATTTTTTAACATGATGAGAAACTGAAGGTGCAGTGAGAAGCTCTTGAAAAGATCATGGAGGATAGAAAAGTGTTCAAGAATATTAAACTCTTGTCGTTTAATATTTTGGAAAAATAAAAGGGCAAAGAATGATGGTTGAACTCTTGTTGTTATAGAATTTTTATTAAAGTAACATTTATTGTTTCGTACTCTGTTTCTCTAATATTTGGC
This sequence comes from Viscum album, assembly GCA_963277665.1. Taxonomy (NCBI): domain Eukaryota; kingdom Viridiplantae; phylum Streptophyta; class Magnoliopsida; order Santalales; family Viscaceae; genus Viscum; species Viscum album. Next base: position 451,246,273 of record OY728120.1, on the reverse strand, counting down.
AGGAAATAAATTCTATCACTTATTCTTTTTAAAAATCACAATGTGGGAGAATGGATTTGAAACGAATATTTTTTTATATGAACGTATGATTAAGGGAGAGATGGCACAAGAAAAATTAAAAAGAATACAATCCGTTGTGAGTTAATTAAACAAAGGGTAAAATTAGTCATATTCACTAGAGTTATTAAAATCATGGGGAGATAAGTCTTTATTAATTTTTATCCTATTTATTTCATTTAGTTTTTTGATTTCCAAAAAAGGGGGAGATTGTAGAGTCCAAACATGTTTCGAATATTCCAAAAATCATTTGTTTTGGAAATCAAAAATCACACATATCATAATAACATATATTTTTTATCATATATGTTGTTCTAAGAATCATAATCAGTCACTTTGTTTTTCATGTTTGATGTATCCTTATGAAAGTTGTGTTTGTTTTTCATACACATTGTTTTATATAATGTATCTAAATAGTAACCAGATTATGCATTGCATCATATTTAGGAATCGTAATCTGATTTTGTATTTCATTATAATCAAAAATCATAACCAAGTTAATTACCACAACCTAAATATGCATCGTAACTAGGTTAAGTACCACATCGTAATCATGCATCGTAATCAAGATAAGTATAGCATCAATCTTTCTTCGTAACTAGGTTAAGTATTGCATCGTATTTATACATCGTAAACATGTTAAGTACTGAATCGTAATCATGTATCGTAATCAAAATATCATTACCAGGTTATGTATCATCCCCAAGTTATGCATCAAACTCTTATTATTTATTGTATCCATGCATCGTAACAAGACTAAATATCCTGTATCGTAACCTTGTTAAGAATCGTAATAAATATACATTGGTATCATGATAAGCCTAGCAAGCAAGTTACATTTTTCACTTATGAAATGCATTACACTATCATCATAACTACAATACCGTTTTCATGTATCTCATACTCATTATTTTATACTTTGGTATTTAATACTTTATAACTAAAACATTATTTTTGAGTTGTTTATTTACCAATCAAAATGATGTCATGTATTCTATTTTGTTTTGATTGTTGTAATGCCAGGTGTCCAAGTCCCTCTAAGTTTTTTGGTGCACTATGATCATTGGAGAAAATATGACCATTGGAACCTAATTCCTATAAATAAAGTGTAGCGACTCGGATTTTGGCCCTGTCAAACTTTGGATTATTTCTATGAATAATTCCAGTGCTAGGCGTGAAGACGACATGCGATTCCGAGTCCCGGTGTGCCCAGAATTAATTTTATAAAAATATTAAATTTTTTTTATACTATGCACATGGCGGGGGTGTGATATCTCCTAAACGGTAGCTCAGAACGGGAATTCAAGTGCACGGTTGCGTTCGGAACGTGCCGTTTACCCTAAGCGTGCTGTAAACTTTGTGGGCGCGGGTCTGCGGTGGAAAGCGCCACCAGGGGCATTTTCATAAATAAGTGGAAAAGTCCATTTATGAGCGTCAACTTGAATAAATTCTGAACCAAGTGTCGAATCGCAAATCTGAGTCCGCCGTTGCGTTCAGAACGACGCGTTTACCCTAGGGGTGACTTTACCGTTGTCTGCATCGGGTTCCAGGACGGAGGTGACTTGGTGGGAGTGAAATGAGTTGTTTTATTAAAAAAACAAATGGAAAAACATTTAAACTCTCCCCTCCCACCTCCTACGTGTGGCACCGGATGAACCCACCCCACCTCCTCTGTTTCTTCTCAAGATAGAGCCAGAATCGTCCGTTTTCTGCGACGTTCGTCAGCGGATCTAGCTTCAGGGCGTCGCCGGCGTCGATCTGCACCCGAAGCTTCAGCGTTTCACCCGTGAGGTAGGCAGTTTGCGTTTTAATTCTCCGATCCCATTTTTATGAGAATTTCTTCGTTTTGAGGTCATTTCAGGGAAGATCGCGTCCCGAGGGTCTCACCGGTGCCTTCAGATCGCAAAACAGACCACCGGGGTGCCCCAGCGGTCTGCAGAAGGTCCACCGGCGCGACACCGGCTCGGCAGCACCGATGCCGGCGGAGTGTGGGGGCCCGTGGCAAAGCCACATTAGACCATGGCGGCCGGTCAGCCAGCGCAGCGGAGGGCTGCCGGATGGGGCGGGCCGGCAGCAGCTGCCGGTCCTGCCACTTTTTGTCAAACAAGGGTCTTTAAACCCCCGTTCCTTGCAATCCGCGAGTCGGATTCACATGCCGTCTGTGGTGGCGTGACCCTGGGAATGAGGCGAATCATCTGGTGGGGGTTCGAGGATTTAAAGGTACGAGATATTTTCTTGTTAGTTAAAAACTCCGTAGAAAATAATAATATTTTATTATTTTACGACTTCAGGCCCTTGTATATTCTACCCGGAGCGTCCGAATGATGTGTCATCAGTGGTGTTGAAACCCTGATGGTACGACTGACTTTTTGAGAGGGTTTCCAGGTGTTGGGTTTGAGAACGGGGTCTGGGCCCCATGAGGCTGGGTTTTTGGCGTTTTTGGTGAAACACAACTTTTGCACCAGGAGTCTGATTTTAGTGGACGAGTAGTCGATTCCGCTTGTTTTTAAGAGGGGATCGCTATGGTATGATCCACTAGATGTGGTTCAGGATCGTTGTGTGAGCCCCGTATGAGCTAGCTATGGTGAATAGTTCTTTTTTCATCGGTGCTCCATTTCGGGCAAGTAAGCAGGTTATCCTGCGTGTTTTCCGCGTAGATCGCGATGGTGGCATCAGTATTGGCCTTGGAGGTGCGCAGTGTGGCGTTGTTGCAGGTCGCTCAGGTCAGCGATGTTTTGGACTAGCAGTGGTTGAGGGTACTCTCTTGGTTCATTTCCATGAGGGTTCGTGTGGCATCAAAATCTTCGTATAGGTTTGTTTTCCTCTCGACGGGATGTTTACACTATTAGAGTTGTGTCATCCCTCTGGTGGGCCTGGAGTGGGATCCTCTAGCATATTTTCCCTAGATCGGGTTCTTGGTATCGCTGTGACTGCTTATTCACGCGCGGCGATCCCTTATCTACCAGGTTAACCCCGTAGGGTTTGTGGCATCATTGAGAATATGATCCCCTATGCAGTGGGTTGTGCTCAGTAGGGTTGTCGCATCGTCGGGTATACGATCCCCAGCTCAGCATCATGTTTATAGTAGGGTTTTAGTATTGTTGTTTATGCACCCCCCTACTCAGCCCGTGGTTTCTGTAGGGTTGCGGCATCATCAGTTCGATCCCCTACATCGCAAGTTATACCAGATAGGGTTCCAGTGTCATCGGGACCACCTTTATATGGGCGACAATCCTCTATCTGAGATGTGATTCTGTCGAGCGCCAGATTGGGTTGTGGTATCCCCCAGTGGATCTTGGGAGTGATCCTCTATCTGATAGATCTATGAATGCCAGATCAGGTCGTGGTATCCCCTAGCGGACCCTGGGAGTGATCCCCTATCTGTGAGATCTTCGTATACCAGTGTGGGTTTTGGTATCCACTAGCGGAACCTAAGAGCGGAACCTAAGAGCGAAACCCTATCCGAGGAGTTTGTTGTTCTTGCTGTTTCCGTGTGGTTTTCCTCAGTGACACTATCCGACGAGCGGGGTATCTTAGGTGATTGTTTGAGATGTTTGTATGAAACCCGATGGTGTGTATCTCTCGGACGAGTGTCATATGGGATGACAGTGATCATGGAGGGTGCTCTACTGCTGTGGACAGTTGCTGGTGATGAGGTCAGTACCACTTGTGGCATGGTGGGTGAGCTAGGTATATCTGGATTGTTCAAGGTGTATGTATGGGCATACACCTGAGATGAGTTGACTAGTTGTGTTTAGATGAGGATGGTCATGAGATGGAGTTTCTCTCTCATCTTGGTTCCCTCTGGCTAGGATGAGCAGATTGTTGCCTTTTAGTTGCTCTCTTTGCTTTTTAGTTTTTGGGGTGCCTACTGAGTATGTTTATACTCACCCATACACGGGCTTTGCCCGCACATGTTTGTGTCTTGTGCAGACCACATGCCTTTTGACGAAGTCCCAGGAGGACCCGGAGCAGGAGGAGCTTAGTGAGCGAGTTTGACCAGGGTGTTTACCGGAACTGTGCCGAGGAGCTTAACGACGGGTGTTGTGTGGCAGCATTCCCCTTCTTCAGAGCAGGTTGGATGCACTTTGCAGTTTTCTTTTGGTGGGCCCTGTTTTGCCCTTTTTGTACTTCTGTTGTACTCTGGTTTGTGATAGAATTTATGCATGCATTTACTTTTCAGTTTTCTATATCTCTGCACTGTTGGATGGAGGTGTTTGTGGGTCCGTGTGTATAGGTACCTTAGGAAAATGCCTCCCAAGTGTGTGATAGCCTACTCGGTGCTGGTCGCCTGCCCCTGGCCTATATGAGGAGGGACTGGGGAGTCGCGGCTCGAGCCCCGTTAGGTTGGGTCATGACATAGTGGTATCAGAGGAGGTTCCACCTTTGGGATCTCAGAGCGTAGTTGGTATAGCTGTGAGTTTGGTTTGGGTTGCATAGTGTTAGTGTTAGGATGTTTTGAGTTCGGCTATCAGGCAAGGGACTCCAGTGTTTGTGCGGCGGCCGACGTATGCATACACCAGGACTCTGATAAACTACCTTTCGACTCAGGACATTCGTACATTGGTCACAGGGACATAATGGTACATGCATTATATAGGACTGGGTTTTGGGTTTTCCTTGTCCTTCTTGAGTTAGCTCTCAAGATATACTCTTTGACATTGGTGCGTCTTGAATGTATTTTAGGATGCCTCCATGAAGACAGCCAACGAGGGTTCCACAACAGGATTTTGCTGACGACCCGCCTCATGTAGATGCTGTGGAGCAGGGTGTGGGTTTTGAGGATTCACCCCCAGGTGGTTTGCTAGTTGATCCACCACCTATCAAGCAGCTGGTTGTGCCTGCAGTGAAGGATGATGTTGTGCGCAGGATGAGTGCGCTACACGAGTTCTAGAGGAAGCATCCTCTGAGGTTCCAGGGTGATCCAGACCCCCAGTCAGCTGATGACTGGCTTGAGGCAGTCACCTGAGTTTTCCACCTGGTGAGGACACACCCAGATCAGATGGTGGTCCTAGAGGCTGGCCTTCAGCATGGTTCGGCCGGGTGATGGTGGAGCCTAGTGACGTAGTCCCATGATGAGGAGACACTCAAGTGGGAAGAGTTTTAGAGGCTCTTCAGGGAGGAGTTCTATCCGGTGATGCTGAGGTCTGTGTGGATCCAGGAGCTTCTGCAGCTGCAACAGGAGGGCATGACCGTGTCGGAGTACTCAACGAGGTTTACGGACTTGGCGCGCTACTCCCTGTTTATGGTTTGAGACCCGTTCATTAGGGCTCAGACCTTCGAGCAAGGCTTACACAGGGACATCCGACCTGGTGTGGTTTCCATGTGCCTTCCCACCTATGCTGGAGTGCTAAAGCGAGCATTAGTGGTGGAGATCTTTTTGGCTGAGCAGATTCCCCCTGTTAGTGTTGGGCACGTGAGAGCTAAGACGTCGGAATCTGGTAGCCGACGACAGACTCAGGGGTCTGGACGTGGTCGATGTTTCAGGAGGCGACCCCAGGATGGAGGATCTGAGGCCTAGGGCTCATAGGCCAGTTTTGGTCAGCCACATGAGAGGTAGTGCTATGGTTGCGATGGGTGAGGACATATTTCTAGAGATAGTCCAACTCCTCGTGCTGCTGAGAGGGAGCCGGTCGATGGATCACCTTGGCAGAGGAAGTGTCTTGAGAAAGGAGTTCCGTAGGGTGGCAGACGTGGAAACGGAGCGGGTACAGGAGGAGGAGGTGGTAGGCGGTACTAGTTTCCACCACCCCACCCCCTGGTGGTCCACGCCAAGCTCATGGAGCTAGTGGACAAGGGAAAAGACAGCTGCATGCCCTAGAGGCTGTTGACCCAGAGGCTTCGCGGATGGATAGAGGTACGCCTTATGTCTTTTCTACTTTTTGCAGTAGTTTGATAGAAATTGTTCAGCGGTACTCTTTCCTTTCTGTTTCTTGCTCATGTTTTCTTCAGGGCATTGGTAAGACCTAGAGTGTGGGTTTTGTTCGGTGTGCTTCGAATGCATAAGGAAAAGGGATCCTTCCCCCACCGAGACATGTTTTTGTGGTGCGATTAAAACTGTGTAGGTGAGTCAGTGCCGCCCAAAGCTGATAGTGTTTAGGTGTGGTGGATGATTCCCTCTGACTTATGTGTTCGAGCATGGGTTTTTGTTGGTGAACCTGATGGTGTGGGAGACCTAGTTGAGAGTCCAGTCGCTTTCCTTGAGCTTAGGGATTTTCGGGGATGAAAATTTATAGGGGGGAGGGGGAAGATGTAGCGACTCATATTTTGGCCCTTTCAAACTTTGGATTATTTCTACAAATAATTATAGATCTTGGCGCGATGACGGTGTGCGATTCCGAGGCTCGGTGTGCCCGATATTAATTTTATTAAAATATTAATTTTTTTATACTATGCACATGGCGGGTGTGTGATATCTCCTAAAAGGTAGCTCAGAATGGGAATCTGAGGGTACGGTTGTGTCTGGAATGTGCCGTTTACCCTAGGTGAGGTGTAAACTTTGCGGGCACGGACCTGCGTTGGAAAGCGCCACCAGGGGCATTTTCGTAAATAAGTGGAAAAGTCCATTTACTAGCATCGGCTCAAATAACTTCTGAACGGAGTGTCAGATCTCAAATACGAGTCTTCCATTGTGTTTAGAACAGATCGTTTAACTTAGGGGTGACCTTACCGTTGTCTTCATCGGTGGCCGGGACAGTGGCGACTTGGTGGGGAGTGAAATGAGTTGTTTTATTTAAAAAAACAAAGGTAAAACCATTTCATATCTCCCCTCCCACATCCTACGTGCGGCGTCGGAAAAAAACACCCCACCTCCTCCATTTCTTTGCCAAATCTAGCTAGAATCGTCTGTTTTCTACGTCGTTCGTCAGCAGATCTAGCTTCAGGGCGTCGCCGGCGTCGATCTGCACCTGAAGCTTCGGCGTTTCGCCCGTGAGGTAGGCGGTTTGCGTTTTAATTCCCCGATCCCATTTTTTCTGAGAATTGTTTCGTTTTGAGGTATTTTTAGGGAATATCGCGTCCTGAGGGTCGCATCGGTGCCTTTGTATCGCAAAACGGACCACCGGGATGCCCCAGCGGTCCGCCGGCGCGGCGGCGTGCCGGCGGAGGCCACTATTTGTCAAACAGGGGTCTTCAAACCCCCGTTCCTTGCAATACGAGAGTCAGATTTGCATGCCGTCTATGGCGATACGACCCTGGGAATGAGAATAACGCTATGGTGTGGGTTCTAGGGTTTAAAGGTTCGGGATAGTTGCTCGGGAGTTAAAAATTTCATAGAAAATAATAATATTTTATTATTTTACGACTTCAGGCCCTTGTAACTTCTACCCAGAGCATCCGAATGATGTGCCATCATTGGCATTGATACCTTGATGGTATGGCAGAATTTTTGAGTTGTTTTATTGGTTTTGGGTCTGAGAACGGGGTACGGGCCCCACGAGGCTGGGTTTTTGGCATTTTCGGTGAAACACAACTTTTGCACCAGGAGTCCAATTTTGGAAGATGAGTAGTTCATTCCGCTTGTTTTTCTAAGGGGATCGCCATGGTGTGATCTGCACGATGGGTATTGGGATCGTTGGGTGGGCCCTACACCAGCTAGCTACGGTGAATAGTGCCTTTTTCACCGGTGCTCCATTTTGGGTGAGTAAGCAGCCTATCCTGCGTGTTTTTCCACGTAGATCGTGATGGTAGCATCGATATTGGCTTTAGAGGTGTGCAGTGTGGTAATGTTGTGGGTCGCTTAGGTTAGCGACGTTTTGGACCAGTAGTGGTTGAGGGTACTCCCGTGGTTTGTTTCCACGAGGGTTAATGTTGCCTCACAACCTTTGTATAGGTTTGTGATCTTCTCGATGGGATGTTTAAACTGTTAGAGTAGTGGAATCCCTTTGGTGGGCCTGAAGCAGGATCCTCTAGCATCTTTTCCCTAGATCGGGTTCTTGTAATTGCTGTGACCGCTTATTCACGGGCGATGATCCCCTATCTAGCAGGTTAACCCCCTAGGGTTTGTGGAATCATTGGGAATATGATCTCCTACGCATTGGGTTGTGCTCAGTAGGGTTGTGGAATTGTCTGGTATATGATCCCCTACTCAGCATCATGTTTATAGTAGGGTTGCAGTATCATTGGTTATGCGATCCCCTACTCAGTGTGTGGTTTCTATAGGGTTGTGGCATCGTCAGTTCGATCCCCTACATCACAAGTTATACCAGATAGGGTTTCGGTATCGTCGGGACCACCTTTATATGGGCGATGATCCTATATCAAATATGTTCTTTTGTTGAGCGCCAGATCGGGTTGTGGTATCCCCCAGTGGATCCTGGGAGTGATCCCCTATCTGATAGATCTATGAATGTCAGATCGGGTTGTGGTATCCCCCAGCGTACCCTAGGAGTGATCCCCTATCTGTGAGATCTTCATATACCGGTGTGGGTTCTGGTATCGCCTAGAAGACCCTAGGAGAGATCCCCTATCTGAGGAGTTTGTTGTTCTTGCTGTTTCGGTGTGGTTTTCCTCAGTGACGCTATCCGACGAGAGGGGTCTCTCGGGTGAGTGTCTGAGATGTTTTTATGAAACCTGATGGAGTGATTCTCTCGGAGGAGTGTCATGTGGGATGATGTTGATCATGGAGGGATCTCTCCTAGTTGTGGACAATTACTGGTGATGAGGTCGGTACCTCTTGTGTCTTGGTGTGTGAGCTGGGTATATCTGGATTGTTCAAGGTGTATATATGGGCATACACCTGATTTGAGTTGACTAGTTGTGTTTAGGCGAGTATGGTCATGAGATGGAATTTCTCTCTCGTCTGGGTTCCCTCTATCTAGGATGAGCGGACTGTTGCCTTTTAGTTTCTCTCTTTGGTTTTGGGTTTTTCGGGTGCCTACTGAGTATGTTTATACTCACCCCTGCACGGGATTTACCTGCACATGTTTGTGTCTTATGCAGACCACATGCCTTTCGACGGAGTCCCAAGAGGACCTGGAGCAGGCGGAACTTAGTGATCGAGTTTGACCGGGGTGTTTACCGAAGCTTTACCGAGGAGCTTACCGGCGGGTGTTGTGGCAACATTCCCCTTCTTCAGTGTAGGTTGGACGCACTTTGTAGTTTTCTTTTGGGGGGCCCTATTTTCCCCTTTTTGTACTTCTGTTTTACTCTAGTTTGGGATAGAATGTAAGCATGCATTTAGTTTTCAGTTTTTTGTATCTCTGCACCGTTTCATGTAGGTTTTTGTGGGTGCGTGTGTACAGGTACCTTAGGCTAATGCCTCCCATGTGTGTGATAGCCTACTCGGCACTAGTCGCCAGCCCCTGGCCTATTGGAGGCGGGCTTGGGGAGTCGCGGCTCGAGCCCCATTGGGTTGGGTCGTGACATAAAAGGTCATTGAAACCAAAATACATAACTTTTTCTTCTATTAAGTTCAAGTGAGATATTTTGTGACTTCTCTCTTTCTTCATGTAAAAGCCTTGATTATATGAGAAATGAACAACTTGTTCCATGTTCTTATATTTCAATAAGTGATTTGTTTCTGTTTTGTGTGACCAATCATTGTGATAATGATCAAGGGATTTGAGGATAGGAAGATATGCCGATCATCATCATATCGAGGGCCTTCAATTGCCTGAAGGATAGAGGTACTGATTACCATCTTAATCGAGGACTTATAGGGATAGGAACACAACTATGCCAATCATCGTATTGAGGGACCTCAATTTCTTGAAGGATAGACAGCCATGTCGATCATCATATCGAGGGATTTCAAAGGTGGTAGTAAGATGTACCTTCTATCCTAAGTGAAAGGATAACCTTCCCTTTGGGTTAAAATAATTGTAATACTTTTTACATTTTCACTGCTATTTGTATTAGAAAGGTATTTTTATTGATTCCTCTTTATTTTTATATTCATTTCGATTGTAATTGTTTCAATTACGATTCTTTCATTACATATTGCATTAGTTGATTCTATACGCTGTATGGTAGAATCATTTACATTTTTATTACCTTGATAATTATATTCATTTTAAATACAATTGTTTTTACATTACTTATAGTATCACATCACATCTTATCCATCAGATAAAATTCTTGTATGAGCAATTATATTGGTTTGAAATTGTCTTAGTTGAGGATCTCATAAACTAAGTGTTTACATACAAGGTTTTTAAACCTACAATTCACCCCTCTTATATTGTTCCATCTAATATACACATACATCTATATTATGATCCTATAATCAATGGTTTTTTTATTTGGTGAAAGAGGATTTTCTATATAGTATAGTTTATTATTCTTATCCAATGGAAAATTAGTAAGCATAACCACAATGTTTTGAACTCGACCTCCAATGGAATTGTGGATATCATTCGATTGATCATTTTATTGTCCCTTACAATAGTGGTTGGCCTAGTTTCTCCCAGATCCCACAATATTATAAAATATAAAATACTAAAACAAAACATAATTAAAAAAAGTGTGAATAATTTATTCTTTTACATAATTAAATCTAAAGTATTATCTTATAGTATGCCTAAGTTTATGCTTTTTATGAAACATATATTCTTTGATGTTTACATTTACATAGACATATCCAAAGAGTTGCCACATATGTTTTCAAATACAAATTGTTGAATTAACTAAACCATACCTTTGATACCAACATTTGAAACCCTAATTTTTCTTACATGCATATTATATCATTTTAAAAGAAAACAACATAATAATTATACATTCAAGGATCAAAAGGTTTAGAGTAGTGGGAAAATCATGACCATACATAAATTATACATAATATGAAATAAAAAATATAAAAATACCTATCATTTATCCACTTAAATTCTCTCACATTATCCTTAGTACATGTATTCTTTTTAGGATATACATCAATTTATTTGGTGTGCTAAAATCCCAATAACGGGAAGGATAACATAATATAAATAAGAAACATGAATCAATATAACATGGGACAACATCAACCTCATCATAATATCTAAATAATAGGATCAACATAAACATAATCAGTCAAACATTTTATAAATGGATGGAACATGGTGATGCATAAAAAAACATCATGTCATAGTGGTCAAATACCACATATATTTGTGAACAAATATATCATCAATTTTACACATAACATATGTTTATAATCATAAAATCATCATTGTGAACTAATACAGATTCATAATTATACATTATACATATTATATCACGAGATAAATCACAAAAACTAATGCATTGGATGAATATATAATTCTAGTCCCACCCATTGTATCATAACATTTTTATAAAAATAAATGCCACATAGATTTTATAACAATCATAGTCATGAGATAACTCATGCAAAGGAATGAGTTTCACAAAGATTTAATAAATCATGATTCTATGAACAAACATTAGAGATCCAAAATGTATAAGGTAAAATATAATTTTTAGATTTAATCATTATCTAGTGAAGAAGGAACAAATCAAGAGGAGTGAAATATAAGTTTTGGAATGAAATGTATTTTTTGGAAATCAATGCATTTGGATTAAAAATCAAGGTGAAAACATGCATATCATTTAAAATATAAGGGAAGAATAATGAAATTATATTTAAGGAAAGTTAGAATAATTTCCATACAAAATATTTCTTGAAATAGGGGTAAAAAAATAAAATGATTTGGGTTCCAAAATCCCTTACCAAAAATCATACTTTTATTTGTCGCTTTTTTTCCTCCCGAATAAAAAAATAGGATTATTAAAACAAATATCTTGAAGAAAAGTATTTCAATTATTTCTAATATTTATCCATTATAATTATATTATTCTAATTTATATGAGTGTTTGATAATTTCAGAAAATTTAGATATCATGTTTTCAAAAAAAATATCATTTTGTTTTGATGTCGTTATTTTAATTTGAGGTCATTTATACGTTAGTAAAATTAATTATAGAAGCATAAAAAAATATATTTTTACCTTTATATATTATAAATAATATATTTTAACCATCAATAGGTTTGTTAATAAGAAAAGTATTAGTAATGTCCCTAATTGAAATTAACCATCCATTTATAAGACATTACTGAATGTGCATGAAAGGGATATTGGAAATTTATATATTTTATAAATATATCACATAAAATAGGATAAAATAGTTAATATGATTATAATATAATTAATCATTAATAATATAATATTTTTTTGGAAGTATTTTTGGAAAAAATATAGAGATGTAGAAAAGGAAATAAGAGTTGATAGAAACCCACTCTTTCCTTAGGTTAGATTATCTTGTATGACACTAAAACTCCCTTGATGTTTTGAGTTTGTCTACACAATAACATACCAAATTATTATAAGGGTCTTGAGAGGGATTTATTAGGAATATATTTATATTTTTAAAGTGTGATATGATTAGTTTTCAATGAGGAGGGATAGAGGTTATTTATACTTGATGAGAGTGGTATTTTTAAAATTAAATATTGAATAAAATATTATATCAATGGTAAAACTTGTAATAGTGAATTTTTGAAAATATAAACCACATAAAAATATGATATAATTTTTTAATTCATTAAAATTAATTATAATTATAATTATAATTTACTTAGTTTATTGAAAAGAAACGTGGAAATATGAAAAAAATATTATTTTATTAGATCACGGTTGAGAATAGGTTTGGGAAAATGGTTTTTATGTTTGAAAATTAAATTTTTCGTATTATAATGAATCAATTATGAAACTAAATATTTTTTGTCTAATCCTAAATTTCTAGAAATTATTAATGAATTATTACATCATGAATGATGTTATGTATGATATCAGAGTTATGAGAAAAACTATATTTTTACTATTCAACTAAATCTTGATGTATTTCAAAAAATTATTAAACAACTCCCCCAAGGAATAATTTGAATTTTTGATTTAAAAAATGATATTCATTTTATCAAGATAAATTTATAATATAAGTAATTTTAAATTTCAATATGAGAATTAATATTTGTAAGATGTTCGTTAACATTTAGTTTAATAAAAATGCACCTATTTTTTCTTTAAGTTTTTTATCCACTGTATATATATTTTTGACAATGTAAGATTTATATGTATTTATATTAATCAGGATAAATTTTATTTATATTACATTTTCTTATTATTTTCTAAAATTATTCTTCCAATAGTCAGGTTACTATTCACAATAGTCACATTACCTTTTATAAATACCACTTCATTATTTAACTCAATATTCACTAATTTTTTTCCAAAGGTGATTTATTTTCATTATATACTATGTTTATTGGTTTAATTTTTTATATAGTGTTATTCATGGGAGGGATGATTCAAGAAGATTGGTGTGTTCCATATTCCCCCATTATAGATTTTCTATTTTCATTTTTTCACTTTATAATAATCATCATTTTGGAAGGTTTATATATTATCTAATGTAATGGTTTCAATTGATGATATAATATATTGGTTTATTCTCTAGGTTTTCTAGAAATATATTCCTTATATCATATAATATAAGACACATTTATTTTAAGTGATAATTATCGATTATAATCTATGGGTTGTTACATTTATTTTTTATACTGTTATAGCTTGGATGTTTTTCTATTAAATAGAAAATCATTCGCCAAATGTTCTTGATGTCTTTGGAATTTATTACTAGTATTTGTGTCTTGGGAATGTCACCTAATTCTAGTAACACCCACCACCACTTCCCAATCCAATGGGAAAGGTTTGGGATTTTACATCAAATTATTCTCATAAATTCCAATATAAATTCCCCATCTAACTACATTGATATTTCATAAACATAGTTGATAAAAAAACTGAACAATATTAATAAAAAAACCATACTATAATTCATTATATACTATTAAACTAAAATCTATTTTTCTGAGGAAACAAAAGAATACAATAAATTTAATTTTTCATTACTATATATGAAATAGATAATCCATCATAACATAACATATATGTGAGTGACCCAAATTAATTAAATGGAACAAAATATGGTACTCATGAAAATTATAACTATTTTGAGTTTCATCATTATTGGTCAAATCCACTCATGTATACTGATAATAAATTATAGGAAAATTTAATTGTATTAATATTATACTATATCGATGATATGTTAAAGAATTAACTAAGTAGAACATGGCTATGTCCTATGAATCTCTCTATGTTTCCACATTAAAATACATGAGATACTTCATTAATGAACTCACACATAACTATGGTTCCAATAATGAACACTCAAAAAACCCAAATAACATATATATATATATCAATATCTATGATGTCTAACCATTCAAATTAATAATCTCAATATATAAAATTAATAGTCATTTTGATTAATACATCACTATCTCAAACAACCACATGCTCCAAAAAAGAATCATATATGTTCATATATATAAAAAAATTCAATCATATTATAATGATGTAAATAAATGCTTCATATAAAAATGACATAATAAATAATCTAATCATTTTACAAATTTAGTTATTAGAAAGAACCAAGAATTAAATAATCAATCCAAATAAAGAAAATTTCATGGAATAGTGATTACATAAAAAACATTAATTTAAATCCTAAAAAATCATTAGATGTGGCCAAAGTTAAAATATAAGTCCCTCTATTTTAAATCAAAATAATATACTATATAAGGAAAAAATAGTTTATGATTATATTAAATTAAGTAATGTATTATGTATGTCATTTTATATAACCAAATTATACATATTGAAATATAAATATTATTTAAAATTTAATATAAATGACATTAAACCATAATAATGGAAGAGTGAAAGTTCATTAAATAAATAATTTATCTATATCTATAAGTTACCATATGAAAAAAATTACATGGAAATATAATATTCAAGGATATTTTATTCAACCACATTTGAATGAATGATTTTTTTATACTTACACATTTATTTCATTAAACAAAAAATTCCATTCTTAGAGGAAAATTGTGTTATAAAAAATATTTTTTAAAATAAAAATTCACATGGTTATTATTTCACTAAGATCAAGATTTAAATTAAATTATTAAAAAAATAATTTACAATCCTTTAATAAATCAAGTACACTTTGGTATTATTAATTTTAATTTTAATTATTTAAAAATATAATTTTATGGAATAAAATAAGTTTAAGAACAAATTGATTTTTTTGTACTTAATAAAAAAATTCATTATATTTTCACTATTTACTTAATTATATAAGTATATTTATTTTTCCTCAAATTAAAAATTATTTTTTTGTTAGAGTTGAAATTAATCATTTAATTTGATGAAAATATAAAGAGACAATACTTAATTATTTTATAAAATTTTAAACAATTATTATATATTTTCATTAATAACTCATTTATTATTTACTTAAGGTAGTAAATGTTTTATAACAATAACTTCTCACATAAAAATTTATTCTTAAATTAATTAAAATTTTAAATTTATATTTTTAAACCTCATCAAAACATAATCATGTCACACAAAACAAATATAAACCCAAAACATTACATTGTATGTATTACTATCCTTATACTATTTTGAAAGCATTTATAGATATGATTCATTATAATTAAAGTCATATCAAAATCTAAGGATAAAAAATTCCTCTTTCATATTTGGTATGTTTTCATATTATGATGAAACAAGCCACATGAGTATGATAAAAAATTTAAAAAGTATTATATTAGTGAGTAAACAAAATAAGAAATAATTTCTTAACATCTATATTCAACAAAAAATGAAATTATGAAAATTGTAACAAACAAAAATACATAATTAGATTTGATTAAATAAACTTATGCATACAAAATATTAACATAAGAATTATGGAGTTTCAAAATATCAACTTTATAATATATTATAAATAATACTTTTAATGAAAAAATATTCAATAAAAACTATTAGATAGATTTTTGGAAAATATCCCTAAAAGTCCTTAACATGACATATCAAAATATTTCTGAAAGTTGAACCTTTGAGAATTCCAAAAAAATATATTTTATTTTATTAATTTTAAAAATATGTGTAATATATTTCTCATGAATTTATTGAATATCACATGGACGGTCTAGATCACAAACCATAACAAATAATTTGGGTTATAATTAAATTTTAACAACCAAGAAAACATATTGTATTTTTTCAATAAATATTTATAACCATATAATATATATGAATCATTTAATATAAATAAATATGTACTAATACTTGTTGGAACCCATTCAACAAACACCTAAACTGAAACTAATTCTATAAAAATAAAAAACATCCAATATACTCACATATAATATAATTTAATTTGATCCCATGATTAAGAAACACCTATAAAAAATAACACCACACCACCTATTTATAAAAATGATATGAATGATAAAAAACTACCACTATATTCTTAATTTGATCAAGAAATAAAGAAAACCCATGTAATGATGTTATTTTACTATGTAATGTTGTAATAAGCAATCAAAATATCTAATAACAAGTATATGATTTAGATTAGAGATATGGGAAAAAATACAGATTAGGTATAAAGGTGGGTATGTTAGTTTTTTTGGAACATATATATGAAATTAAATTATGGAAAAGGGATAAGGAGATGAGAAGAAGAGATCAAATAGTGGTATTTAATATAGCATGAATACAATAGGTTCAAAGGAACTGACAATTGGGGTTAAAAAATATTGTATAAGGGTTTAAACAAACCTCCTCTTTAAAAAAATTAAAACCAACCACGACGATACCATCTAGAGTCCATTAACTACATGGTGAAATACCACTATGTAAACTCTTATTGGTTGGTAGATTGGGTACCATATTGGAAGATACTTGGTATATAATGGAAAACTTCTTTCACTAAGAATAAAATTAAAATTAACAACCTATAAAAATGATAACTATTTTCTTTCCTAAGAGCCTAACTATATCAAAATACTCACTCTATGATTTTTAAAATATCAATAACCACATTTATGATCAAATTACAAAAAGTCATAGAAGAAACATCATCATGACATTAAAATCCAAAATTAAACAAAAAATTTGAACACTATTTGTTCAACTGGGACACTAGTCACTGCATATACAAACACAACAATAATTCGTAATAAGGATTTTAAATTTTATTTGTCTAAGTTACCCAATATTTATTATCCAAGTAGTTCATTTTAATTAAATATATTTATTATGTAAAAGAAATATTAGAAGGATTTATGGATGTATCTACTCAGATCTTTTTATCTATAGAAGCTATGTTTAAATAGTGTCCGGATAATGTGGATTCATTCAAGAATATAGATACCATAAAAATTATAAATCAAGAATAAGTATGACATGATAGAAATAATGTTTCAAACATGTATTTTATAAGTTAAATAATAAATAGAAATTCAACACACACTCATGAAAAAATGATAAGGAATATAAATGAAATGGAGAGTATGGAATCTGCCTTAATGATAGATTTAGATTCAAACAAAAATTTAAATGAATTTTGAAAATGGTTTTAAAGATTAATTATGAATTACAATTTAAATCAGTTGAATAATTGTATACATAATTTCATGAAAATTTTGAGGAAAACAATTCATGAAAATAGAGGTCAAGGGTCTAGGACTATAATTGTATTACATTAGGGAAAATGTGAAATAAAAAATAAGAAAAAAATGTATTAAATAGTTTAATAGTAATCAAAGGATATTTAATCATAAAAGGGGTTTTATAAAGGTGGGGACATTTTTCTCTTATGGAAATCATATAAAATTGAGAGAAAATTTCCTAATATACTTAATATAGTGTAAGTAGATACATATGTAAAGACCTTGAAATTTCAAGGGATTTTTTTTAAATTATTTGGAATTTTACGAGTCCCCAGTTTCTAATGGCGTCTGATTGCGAGGCCCGGTGTGCCTGGAATAATTTTCTGAAGTTTTGTTATGCATAAATTAACATGAATAAGTAGTTTTACGAAAAATTGGAATAAATCTAAAATGGTTACTCGGATCATAAATCTGAGGGCACAGTTGCGCTTAGGATGAGGGGATTAGCCCAGGCACGACTTAAGTTTAGTCGGTGCGGGCCTCCAGTGAGAAATTTCAAAAATGGCATAACCGTAAATAAAATAATAAAATAAATTATTTTATTTTTCAAATGCTTTTAACTCAGAAATGGTAGATCGGATTAAAAATCTAAGACCACCGCTAAACTCATGAGGTCATGCTTTATTTATATAGATACTAACTTTGGCCGGTGCGGGCCACCAGAAAAAGTTAGTTTTTGGCCGCAAATAAAATAATTAAGTGTCAATTATTTTATTGTAAAATTAATAAATTCTAAAAGGTAACTCGGATTGAAAATCTGAGAGTACCGTTGGATTCGTTAGAGAGTTTTTCACATAGGCAGAGCCTAAACTCAACCGGCGCGGGTCAAGGGTGACTGATAATATTTTTTTGAACATTTGTTTAGGTATGTTCAGTAAACGTACATGTGGGGTTTTCTATCTTCTGAACCGGTGCTCGAAATCGAAATACAAGGACAACGATGAACTCACAACACTGATATTCTCTTAAGGGGACCTTTACCGCTGTTTCATTAGGTCGAAAGTTGAGGTTATAAATTTTGGTTTCTAATTAAAAATTAAAGTTTGAATAAAAATGTCTGTGTAACACATTTTTATTTGGTGGTGGTTATTTTCTCCAAAGAGGAGTTGGAGGTGGCGTCCACACCCCACATAACCTCTCATGAGAGGATAATGTGTGGTGGGGCCCACACTAACACAAAAACTCTCAACTCCCCTTGAAACCCCCTTTTTACTCTTAAAACTCTCCACCTCCTCTCTTTTAATTTTAACCATCTATCTTCTCTAATTTAAGATGCTAACACTATCTCAATTAATTGTCTAGCATGCAATTAATTAGTTGGATCATCTATTTTGAATTAATTTGAATTCATTAAGTGATCCTAATAATAGGGGTTATATTATTTTGTTTGGGTTGACATAATGTTTTTGGTTGGGTGAATTGGTGGAGCCTCGGTGAAATAGGAAGAGCCATCCTCCAACGAAGAATGCCGATTCCACCAAAGATTGACAACACGTCTTCTTCTACCTTCTTCAAATAGGGAAAGAAAGTGAGGTGATCCCACGAAGAACGCCATCTACTTTCCTCTTCCTTCGTGTCAAGGGAGAAGACGCTGACGTCGCCAATGAAAACGTCTTTCCCTCCAACATTGATGGAACGACGTCCGTCTTTCGTGACGTCCATCTTCCGTGATTCCTGACTTCCTCAACCCCGTCTTTCATGACACTGACAACGTACCTTGAATCGAGGTATGGGGTTTTGTATAATTTTAAATAAATAAAATTAAACCCTCATTCTTGATTTATGCTTCGTTTCGACTTTGACCTTTTGTTATCACCTGACGCGGAGTGCGCGGGCCGAACAAAAACGGCCAAACGACCCTCCATTGATTCTTGTTAGTTAGTTTGTTTTGGAAATGGAGGCTAAGCCGGAAGGGTGCGGTGTCGTCGCACCATGCCAAAGGAAGTGGCCACGACCATGAGGAGACAACATACAAAGGAGGAGGCGACTGAAGGCCATGACCAGGCTAGGCCACGGCGGTTGAGGACAGGCGCTATCGCGCCGACCACGTGGAGAAAACTGCGACCCCCTTTAATGGCCGCTTTGCAGGGCGAATCAGTCGACCACCTGCTGGCCGGGCTTGGAAGACCGTGAAACCTTTTGGCACCGCGTGCGGAGGAACCTCGGACCGCAACTGCGGGGTGCTCAAGCCGGGCAAAACCGGCCTGCTTCAGCCTGCCGGGCAGCAAGGAGGGGCGGCGCCGGTCAGCGCTGCTGGGCGAGCCGAACCAGCCCGCAACCGTGGGCCAGGACGGCGGGCGGGCCACGCCCCACCTTGGCGGGACGACTCCCCAAACGGGTCAGACCCACCGGGCCGGGTCCCAGGGTGGGCCGTGCTCCACCGGGCCAGGCCGACCCCCAACCGGGTCGGACCCGCCAAAACAAGTTGGACCGACCCACCAGCCCACTCGGCTTGACGGGCCGGGCCCGTTTCGCTTAAACGCATATAACTTCTAGACCACGCGTCCAATAGACGTTCCATCTATAGAAATGGGATCCCCACAATGAGGAGGTACTTTTTCAATACTCTAAGTGAGTTTTTGGCAACTTTAGAAAATGGCCAGGTTTGGAACGAGTGTAATTCCAACCGGGCCCTTGGAACAGAATTGCTAATAACACCCAGACCGGGCGTCCTATTGACGTGCCGTCTGTCGCGTTGGGTTCCTTTTGATGAGACAGAACTACGGGAAATATCAACTCATGAATTAGTGGTAGTTGATGTATCGACACTTGGATTGAGGAGCGGACCCTCCCAGAATCGAGCGTGATGTGTGCTGGAACCCTAGAGCTGGCTGCAACAGGGATGACTTCTGTACTTGGATCCTACTTGGGTTCGACAGTGATGACTTCTACAATTGGATCTTACGTGGGTTCGACGGCGATGACTTCTATACTTGGATTCTACGTGGGTTCAACAGTGAGGACTTCTGTACTTGGATCCTACATGGGTTCAACAGTGACAACTTCTGTACTAGGATCCTACGTGGGTTCGATAGTGATGACTTCTGTACTCGGATCCTATGTGGGTTCGATAGCTTAGATGAATCAGTGACTAAAACTGATCATCTCTGTCGCTATATGAATGGTGTATACCTGTGTGAGCTGATTCATGACTTTAGGTAATTATCATCAATGTGATTGACATAACTTTCTTGTGTGGACTGGGTTGTACTTGGGCTCGAGATTTGGAGTTGAACTGTGATTGGTAACTTAGGTATATGTATGGGAATATACCTATGTAGATTTGGTTGATACATCATGATTGTATCTTTCTTATATGGTTTATCCTTTGTGGATTCTGGGATACCTTCAGGGGTCTCGGGGTCCCTACTGAGTATCGTTATACTCACCCCTGCACGAGCAACGACTGCACTTCGTTGTGTTAATTACAAACGACTGATAGCACTGATCGAGGCCGAGTGTTGTGGAGCTGGACAATAAATGGAGGTGGACTACTTGGCGAGACGTACCCGGAGTGGACAGACGGACCTGTGGTGCTGAGGAGGCCATCTGTACCCACCCTTCAGGTGGGATTTCTGGAAGACGACTCAGTAATTGCTGTTTAATTTTCTACAGTTGTACATTACTATTGATCATGTATTTCCAGCACCTTTCCTTTCAGCACTTACTTTTGTATTCAGTTCTACTTAGTGTTTATTTTAAGCTGTCACCTCTACCGCCTGTGTTCAGATTGTGTTTGTATTATAGGTTAAAAAGGAAATGCCTTACCTTTTGTTCAAGATTATGCCTTTAGTGCTAGTCGCCAGCCCCTATCCTATGGAAGGCGGGCTTGGTGTAGTCACGACACGGGCCCTGAGGACGGGTCGTGACGACATAAATATGCTATATAAAGTGTTAACAATATAAAATGAATTCTTCAATATTAAAATTTATACTATACAATCAATATGTTAAATGACTTGTGAATATATAAATGAGATTTTAATTAAATTAATGAATAATGAATATTGATATTTTTTTATAAAAATGTGGTAACAATGTATTATATAGAAGTATTTAAGGTAAATAATTAATTAAAATCGTTTTTAATTTGATGTTAGAAAAGATGTTTATTTACAATTTTATTATTCTTTACTGATATAATATAATTCTATTTTTAAACAATATGTTGTTATTAATGAATAATATGAAAATATTTTACAAATGAATTAGAATTTAATTTGTTAAAAAAATATTTTCTCATTTTATTACATTAATATTGTGGAATTTATTTATTATTTAGTTTTAATGTTAAATAATGTGAAAATAAAATGATATTTTTATATTCTATTTTCTAGGTATCATGTTTTAATAATTGTAATTTGTTTAATATCTTATCTTAATAATAAGTATATAAAATTCATAATTTTAAATTAAGAAATATATTTATTTATGTTTGATCGTAAGTCTCGTTATTATAAGAAATTAATTATATTCCCAATGTGGATAAATTCTGGTCATCTAGATATATCCAAATACTTCATGATTATACGTGGCATTATGAGACCCTAATAGAATGTATTCATGTTCATGAAAGGATTTTGAAGGTGTTCAGATTACAATAAGAATATAGAAAAATATCCTTGTATGTTTTGAGACATTATTAGAAATAACTATCAGAATTATAATTAAAATGGAAAAATCATTTACATTTAATGGTTTATTTCTCAAAACAGAGTTGGAAAGAGTAAAAAATTAATGATTCTAGGTTAGTTTGGATTTAAATTTTATGAAGATAAGTTAATAATCATAAAAATCATGCGGAGGGAGAATTTAAATATAAAAAAACCCAAAATCATTAATTTTTTACTTTTTCCAGAAATCTTGTGGTGGGAAAATTTGAACTAATATTAGATGGTCGGTGTTTCCTTATGTGATGAGAGCTATAAATATTCACTATGATAACCAAGAATAATTATAGTGTGAAATATATGAGGTTATGGTAATGTTTTAGATACAATTTTCATTATAATATGAAGTACTCTATATATATAATAATGAAATATACTATTATACATCATTATAGTGTGGAAGAGAGAGATGTCACTTATTTGGGATCAATTATTTGTTACTTTCAAACTATTTAATCATGTAATGGAGTAAAATCAATTTTTTAATGATCAAAGGGTATGAGCCTATCATATATTAACATGTGATAACTTAGATAGATTTTTTATGCTGGGGAT
Source organism: Viscum album (assembly GCA_963277665.1). Lineage (NCBI taxonomy): Eukaryota > Viridiplantae > Streptophyta > Magnoliopsida > Santalales > Viscaceae > Viscum > Viscum album. The sequence goes on along the minus strand of OY728120.1, from coordinate 451,223,401 downwards.
CTTGAAAAATATTTTTGAGCGATAATAGTGGAACAAATTTTAATCTTAATAGATGTGTTATGAGAATTAAAATATTCTCCAATAGTGTTATATTTAGTGTTATTTGGATTTATATGGATCAACAGACAATTTATCTAGAAAAGTAATAATGATAAATTTCATTAATATTATTGATAAATTTATTATTTGAAGGAATATTATGTTCAAGAATCCACTCTCCTAAGCTTTGAGTTAGTTTTTGTGAATCTAATATTTGATGGGTAACCATATAACAAATGAATTATTGATAGTATAATCATGTGATCTTAAGTGAAACAATATTATTTTTGTGAAATTTTAAATGAAAATAATATTTTTAAATTTAATTATATATATGAATCATTTATATGTTTAATTTTTAATGTATTTCAATATTTATTAGATAAATAAACTTCATGGGGTTATCATTAATTATTTAATTAGATATATATGATGATTTCAAATTTTTTATAGAAAAATTTTTAGTGGGAGTTTGGGAATCGATAGTTTTAGATTTAGAAATTACTTCCATATGCTGATCGATAAAATTGAAAGATATTTATAAAATTTGATGATATTATTTGTTAAGGAGATATTTGATAATCTGAGGAATCATAAGGAATTATTCAATTATATTATATGGTACCACATAAGAAATAATATTTACATTGGGTTTGAACATATCGTGTTTAATGATATATAGATATAATATTCCATATTTTATATAATAAAAATATATAATTTTTAGGGTAGTATGTAATTAAATAATTCATAGATTTATCATCTATTAAATTAATAAATATAAAATGGTCTGAAAATTAGATTATATCACTTTAAATGATATATGAATTATCAATCAATATTTTATGAAGTTTTTATAACAGTAAATATTATTTGAATATTTTAGAAACTTTTATTTTGAATTGTCATGTTTAAAAGAATAAATTAATGTTATAATATTTAGGGATATTCCCCATGGATTATAAAAAAATAAAATACCATAGTTAACGTAATGTTAACAATTGATATTTTAAAAATGCTAAACAAATGTTATATAATCCTTATATCCATGAATAAAATTTTCTTTTTGGTACATGAAAACAAAGGATATCCTATATTGATGTGTCTAATTTGAATCATATAAGATAATATATATATTTTAAGGAGGGATACTTTTTTATTTAAAATATTTATAAGAAGTGTTGAATGAAGGAGACTTGGCTTCAACCAAATAAATATCTAAAAATAATTATGATTAAGATATTTTATTTAAAAAACATGGATGATCCATGATATTTTTAGCATTATATATCATTATACTTCATTTTATAAGTGTTTTAAATCCTCTTATAAACCAAAAAATGGTATTCTATTATGTCCATTATTGTTTGATTTTAAAATCATCACTTAATGGAAGAACAAACATTCAATATTGTTTGAAATATTATATTCTAATCTATAATATATTGTGGACTAATATGGGCCAATGAATTTTTGTTGAGAACCACATTTCAATCTATGATATATGATGTCATAAACTATTATAGAATTAGTATATAACAGTTGTAATATCATTACTAATGGTAAATTTATAATCCTTATATTTTCCATGAGTCAAATCATATGGAAAATGATATCAGAACATATGTTATCTTATTAAACTATTTAAGGTTTACTAAAAATAGTGTATATTCTTGTACTGCAGAAAATTATTAATCATAATCAGTAATTTGTGATTAGACTCAATTAGTTATTATGATATCCGGTGAATAATTATTTTTTATTCAATTCAAAATAAATGATTTTTCAATTTTTTAATTAAAAAATTAATGTATAATTTGTATTTATTACAAAATTATATAAAATGGAATGTCAAGGAATTAATTTAATTTATTATATTTATATAAATAAATAAATTAATAAAGATATAGAAAATTAATTATTAAAAGATTATTAAACATTTGAAAAATATGACTTTAACATTAAATGTTAAAATTAAATTTCAATTTTAAATAGATTATAATTATAGTATAAACATAATGCCACTATGTTAAAATTATCAATTAATTTTTAAAGAGTTTATAAACTACAATATAGGGGAAAATAAAAATGATTTAAGATTAATATTTGATATACTCATAAATAATATTATCAAATTTTCATATTAAGATAAAATATTTGAATTTTTTTTAAAAACATGCTAGAAGTATTTTTTTTGGGTTTGATCAAGGATATAATAAAATAAAATATGTGACCTATAAATTATATAAAATTTTTATATAAGATATTAAATCATTACTAAAAGTATATATTTTAATAAATATAATATTTATAAAATATGAAAGAGTTTAGGTTTAACACCTTAAAATTATAAAATATAAGAGAGTTCATATTAATTTAAATTGGAAATAACCACATTTATTAATTAATATAATTTCCTTTAAGCATGTAAAATTTTATAATTTTTATGTTTATTTATTTTGTGAATACTTTATAAATTTATATATAATATCTATGTTTATGAGGTATTTATTTACTTAGTACATTCATATATTTTTTTATTAATTGAATTATTTAAACACCTTAATATAAGTCTTGAATTAACTATATAAGATTTAAACACTATTTTAAACATTTTATTTAGTTATGATTTACTATGATTTCATTTTTATTTATAAATTTAGTAATAAATTATTTTCATTATTAATATATTCTACATGTTATGATTTCATATCATTTAAGGTTTATCGTATGAATTAATCAATAGATAGAGGGTCTTGGGTTCATATTTCTCATTAATCTTATATCATAGAGTATATCATGATATTGATTGTTTGATACCTGCTGCACAATATATTATTTTCATGGGATTTTTGGTTCATAAGTCATGAAACCATTACATGAAAGGATTTCCTGTACTTATAGATGAGATATAGTTTGATATGTGTATATATATATTAATTTTACCTTTTTTAGTGTCACTAAAATCATTATTTTCATTATGATTTGAAAATTAATATTATTAGAACATACTAGTATAATTGAAGTTATATGATATAAAAATAAAACATTGTAAGAAAGTTCAATTGATGTAAATGCATGGGATAAGATGGTGGTAAAAAAATACTTTTAAAAATACTAATTCATAGTTTAAATTCAATGTAAAAAAATTATTAAATCATCGATCATCCAAATTATTAAATCTTGAAAAAGCTAGGTACTTGTGGATTATCATGTATAGGTAATTTAGAATATCGGTAACAATAAAATCATTTGAAGCCTCAATATCTTATTTGATCTTATGGATACATATAAATTGGTAACCCTATTAATATTATGAATCTATTAGAGGAAATTTGAAAAAAAATTAATATGGTACAATTGGGGATGCTATTATCTACTAAACCATATAATTGTCCAATATGATCTGATTAACATGATGGTATACACAAATAAATATATAAGGATATAAAATAAAAAGTGAATAAATGAAATTTAAACTATAGATAAAAAATCCACTAAGAAATATGATGTTTACTAAATTGTGAAATTATTCTATTTAGATCACTTAGATACATTATCTTGTTATAATAATGTTAAAGTTCAATTAATTTTCTAAAAATTTTAGTTACACATAAAATATAATCTTCGTTAATTTTAAATTTGAGATAAATTTAGAAAAATTACATATTCCATTGAAGTAACTTCTTGAACTGTTATTGAAATATAAAAATTATCCTTATGAAAGATTAAAAGTTTTATATACTAAAGAAACCCAATCCCTATTAACTACTATGTGAATTTGTTTAACAAATGCTTATACAAGTTTATGAGAAACAATATAAATATTCTCTTGATGTATCTACTATAGTGTTTATATCATAGATTTTATACTATTTGAAAATTTTCAGGAGTTAATCAATTAATTGATATTTATAGATATGCTGAAAAGCTTATTTTTAAAACAAGTTATAAATTAAGGCTATGGGGTTTGAATGGAATAATTTAGTTGCAAAATTTTCAAAGGAAAATAATTTTAAATAAAATATAGAAGGGGATGGTATGAGTAGACAAACCATATAAGGATTATGATGTTTTCATTTTTGATTATATATTTCATAATTATTCTATTTTCAAAACCCCTCAAAATATGTTAAGTCTAGAATATAAATATTTAATTATTGATTATTTTTTTATTCAACTAATTTGGGTAATATTGATTAATTGGTTGTATTTTATTATTAAAACATATCTATTTTAATATGTTTTATTCATAGGCTATTAATTAAATAATGTTTAGATATCTAATTTTAAATTAATTTTTTATATTTTTGTTATATTTTTGAATTTAATGAAAAACACATGTAGAAATGAACCATTTTATAATATAAAATTACATTAAAACTACCTAAATGTGTTTGATGAATTAAAGTTGATGTTATGAATTGGAAATTAGTAATATGATGATGGGTTAGATTTGATAAGCCAAATAGACACATGTTGTGCAGTGATCCACTTTGATTACCCCCACTCATCCATCCATATAAGTCCTCAAACATTAAACTTTTTATGTTGTCATGTATAGAGATTATGTTGAGAAGGAATCCATTTCATTATCTCGTATATCTCTTTATGATGTTTCTATCAACCCCTAGAAAATGATAATATATTGATATTAAGGTTTAAGAAATGATATTTCTTTTTATTTAACATAAATCCTAGGTGTTACTACGTGGATCATGTGATTGAGGGTCTTTTGCATGTCTGGAGTCTCATTCTGTTCAATATTCCATGCTAGAGTTCCTCATTGTTTAAAGGAGTTCAATTGATTTTCATATGTGTTCAGTGTTTCATGTGAGATATTGGATATATTTTCTGAAATATTTGAATGATTACATGATCAATTTTATTCCTATTATTATTGTATTTAGTGAGATAAGAAATTATAAATTTATATTCTCTCTTATTGTCACCTTACCTCCCACTAGAAAATGAGTTACGTATATCGACTCATTATTATTTAGATGACATCAATCTTGTAACGTCCCGGTTCCGGAAGCCACCCAGAGGCGCCCCGTTCCCGGTTGGTCACATAGCCTCAAGCGCATTTCCCCAAATTCCAGAGGCTACCGACTAGCAGTGAGGGAATTCAGTGTGATAGTGGGGAAACTATGCCCTCATTGGAATAGTACACAACAAAAGTAAATAAACATGCAAGAGTAGAAGTAGTATATAACCAAAAATAATAAACAGCGGAATGACTAAATCAACAAACAACTGGAGCTCATATGTATATATATGAAATGCTGCGTGATACATATCTAGGAAAGCAGCCAAACAAGTCACGATGCTTAAAAACACAATAGTACCAAAACAATTACAAAATAAAGTAAACAGATCCTCAGCATCGCAAGCCAAAACTTAGTCCCATGCTCTCCTACTCCAAAACATTCTGGTACTAGAAGTCGAAAGGTGCTTTCCCTTGTCTATACCTGTAACAACATAGTCTGTTTGGGCCCAAAAACATGACCCAAATAGGGTGTGAGACTAAATCCTAGTAGGCGACCACCCAAAGATTTGTGCCTAACAGTCAGTGAGTATATGGCAGGTAATAGTACAAAAAGCAGTAAACAGTAGAATCAATAACAGGAAGTATTCAATAAGAAGTAAATAGGATGATATACAATAGTGATCAATCCACAGAACAACAAGTAGAGGTGAAGCAACAGATAACAAAAACAGGAAACCCTCTGGGATGTACTCACATCCATCCTCTCAGGTCCTATCCATGATGTACCACAACCCTTTGGGCAGTGCACTTAGCCTAACCCCTCTGGTTTGGTCATACGAAATTATAAGACTCTCTGGGGAAGCTCACTCGGTCAATTCCCCTTATAGTCTAGGGTTTTCAGGTACTATCTGAGGGAGATCACGTGGTCTAACCCTCTTGTCCCCAAGGTCTAGAGACTCTCTGAGGAAGCTCACTCATTCAATCCTCCTATAGCTTCAGGTATACCACAAAATCTCCAAGGAAGCTCAGTCAGTCAATTCCTCCTCTAGTCTGGGAAGGGTTTAAAGACATTCAAACAAGGTAGAGACTCTCTAAGGAATCTCACTAGGTCTACCCTCCTGTATTATATAATAACTAAGACACTATGGGAAGCTCACTCAGTCTATCCCTTATGGTCTATGATGTCCAAGACTCTCTGAGGAAGCTCTCTCGGTTTATCCCCATATAGTTTATAATATCCAAGACTCTCTGGGAAGCTCACATAGTCTATCCATTATAGTCTATAGCACCAGTTTCTCACGGTCCTATGCCTGTCAGTGCATAATAATTCTATAAAGCCTGAGTACACCTATAGAGATACTTGGTTAACCAAAGTACACCTATGGAGCTACTTGGCTAAACAGTCTACAGGGAAACAATTATGTTAACAACATCATTCTGTCTAACAATCACAAGGCATGGAAACTGGTACAACGTCCAAAGGATATGATACCCAAGGGTTGAAACAAGAAAAAAGCATGGGAAAAACATCCCATCACAACAATTATCCACAAACATGATTAATTTTCCTCTACAGAAGCATGCAAGCAAGGCAAGAATAACCAGAAGGGAAAAAAGGTAAACACGCAATACCCCGTCCACAGGTATTGGAGGAATTTGCACATAAAACTCAAAGACATCGAAAGTAAGGCACAAACCACCTACCTAGATCCTAATAGATCGATATACTAGAACCACGAGGCTTGAATCTCCTAAGAACGGTGTAGATCTATGAAAACGCACAAAAAGTTCAACCCACGATAACTTAAGAAATAGGAGGAATTCGAAATCAAAGCTCTAGGAGAAGGAAGAACTCACCGCTGCGGTTCCGACGCAATCGACTACGATCGATTCAGAAAACGGGTGGAGGCTCGGGGGCTCGGAGAAGATCTGTGGCCATACGGGTCGCTCTCGGTCGAAGGCGCTGGAGAAGAAGACAGATTTGTCTCTTAGGCGCGACCCTGGTCCGTTTAATGAAAAAAAGAAAATACACGATGTGTACATCTTGATTACACAATATTTACTCTACTTTTCCTTACTCCGCTTTAAGAGGCCTCCACATCACCCATACACACTGTGTGTGTGGCCCAGATACGGCCATCACACGACCTGGTGTGGCAAGGGAGTACACGACGTGTACTGATAAAGTACACGATGTGTACTTAAAAAATTTCCAGAAACTCCCATTTTCTCAAAAACTCCATGAAAAAGAAATATATACCTGAAAATGAAGATCCGGGTTCTTACAAACTTCCCCCTTAAATAAATTTGTCCCCATATTTCCCTAGTGAGGCGTAGAAGAAGAAACCCCGAACAGCTCCAGCCACTATGATCGTACATTGGTCTCCCTCTCCCAAGTCTCGTCCTGCTATTGCCAGTGCTGCCATAGCACCCGTACTAGAGGAACAAACTAGCCATGGGGAACCTTCGTACTGCGATCAAAAATCCGGATGGGATGCTCCTCAAATGACGCATCTGCTTCAAGATCAACCTGATCGGGTTGAAAGACAAGAGATGGGTTTGAAAAGTAACGTCGGAGCTGAGAAACGTGGAAGACTTCGTGCATAGACTGGTACGTCTACGGTAACTGCAACCGATAGGCAACCGGCCCAACACTCTCCAACACCTAAAACGGCCCGACGTACCATGGTGAAAGCTTACCCTATCTCTGAATCCTCTTATGTACCAACCTCGGTGCGACATGCAGAAAAAAATGATCCCCAACCATGAACTCCAGAGGTCGTCTCCACTGATCAGCATAAGACTTCTGCCGAGACTGTGTTGTAGCCATCCTCTTCTGAATCAACTTTATCAGCTATGAGGTATCCTAAACAAGATGAGGTCCCAGCAAAGCTACCTCTCCTACCTCCAGCAAGCATAAGGGTGATCGACATGGCCTACCATACAAAGCCTCATATGTCCATACAAAGCCTCATATGGCACCATATGAATTGTCACCTGGAAACTGTTGTTATAGGCAAACTGCACCAGAGGAATATGCTTCTCCCAAGAATGGCCAAAGACTAGAATTCAAGCTCGGAGCATATCCTCAAGAACCTGGATCGTATGCTCAGACCGGAAATCAGTCTGGGGATGATATGCTATACTCAAAAGTACCTGTGTACCCAAATCCTTCTGAAGTCCCTACTAGAGCCGAGAAGTAAAGCACACATCCCTGTCTGAAACAATAGAGTGTGGAACTCCACGTAGATGTACAATCTCTTAGATGTACAACCATCTCAGCTCATCAACACTGAAGGTATCCTTAATCGGCAAGAAGTGATCATCCTTCATAATCCTGTCGACAACAACCCAAACAACATGACTCCCTCGAGGTGACCTCAGTAACCCGGTCACAAAGTCTATTGCGACATCGTTCCACATCCACTCGGGAATGGGTAACTGCTATAAAAGCCCTGCTGGTCACTGATGCTCTTCTTTCACCTACTGTCAAGTAGAGCGTCTCATGACAAAACTAGCAACATCACTCTTCATACCTGGCCACCAGTACTGGCGGTGTAGATCACGATACATCTTGGTGACTCCAAGATGACCTACCGAAACCGAGGAATAAAAATCATGCATCAGCTCCTCGTGTATGTCAACTGGCACCCATACGCATCCCTGGAAATGAAATATCTTATCCTTGCCCACTGTCTATATAGGAAGAGGATCCTCTCCTAAAACACTCTCCTGTAAGACTATGCCTTCTGAGTCTGATAGCTGCCTAATCTGTACCCGATCAAGAAGAGAAGAGGTAACATCTATAGAATATTGGTAATTCTATCCCTGTCTATTGTGCACCTGCAGATGCATCTCAAAAAATATAGCCATAAGATGCCACTCACTGCTAGCCTCATGAATTGCCTGAATCCGAGATCTCCTTCTCAATGCATCATCCACTTTGTTGCCCTTTCCCAGTGTATAGGTGAGCTCAAAGTCGAAAGACTAAAGATACTCGACCCACCTGTGCTGTCTCAGATTCATATCACACTAAGTGAAGATATACTTGAGACTCTTGTGGTTGGGGAAAACACAATGTTCACTCCTAGAAGGTAGTGTCTCTAACAACGTAAGGCATGAACAACAGCTGCAAACCCCAGTTCGTGCGTCGGGTAGTTCCTATCATGTGACCTCAACTGCCGAGACCCGTAAGGAATGACCCCATCTCCCTGCATAAGCACAGCTCCCAGCCCAATAATTGAAGCATCACAACAAATAGTATAGCCCTTGTCCAACTCTGGAAAGAAATGTATCCGTGCTGACATCAACCTCACCTTCTTCTCCTGAAAGGCTGACTCACATGAATCTGACCATAAAAACATCACCCACTTCTTATTCAGACCTGTCAGAGGTGCTACTAGGCGTGAAAATTCTTGTATGAAATGCATGTAGTATCCAACCAGCCCTTGAAAACTATGCACCTCACAGAAATTCTTCGACTGCTCCCTGGAAGCTATAGCTCTGACTTTCTCTAGGTCCACTGTTACTCCTGTCTCTGAGATAACATGACCTAGAAAGTGAATCTGATCCATCCAAAAGTGGCATTTTGAGATCTTAGCATATAACTTATGATCTATCAGTGTACTCAGAATGATCTCAAGATGCCTGGCATGGTCGTGTCAAGTGTGAGAGTACACCAAGATTTCGTCCATGAAAACCACAACAAAGGAATGTAAGTACGGATGGAACACTCGGTTCATCTGTTCCATAAAAACTGCTGCCACGTTATTGAGACCGAACGACATGACTGTATACTCGTATAGACCATAACTGCTCCTGAAGGCTGTAAGAGGTATATCTGATAGTCTAATTCACAACTGATGATAACCAGACCTCAAATCGATTTTTGAGAACACCCGGCCTCCTCAAAGATGATCAAAGAGGTTATCGATCATCGGCAACGAATATCGGTTCTTGACCGTCAATTTGTTCGGTTTTTGATAATCCACACAAATCCGAAGGGTTCCATCTGCTTTCTTCACAAATAGGACATGAAAACCCCAATGAGAAGTACGAGGTCGGATGATACCTTTTTCCTGTAACTCATCCAACTGCTTCTTGAGATCCTGAAACTCAGGTGTAGCCATCCTATAAGGAAAAATGGACACCGGTGCCACTCTTGGAACGAGCTCAATTGTGAAGCCTACCCCACGCTCTGGAGGCAAACCTGAAGAGTCCTTTGTAAAGACATCCCTGAAGCAATCAACAATTGGAGGAGAGTCTAACTGTGAAGTCCCCTGGTCATCCAGATAAAGACTAGAAATCTGGGCTATAAATCCTCCAAGCACATGATGCTCTAGTCCATCTCTACCCGCCTGGACATCCCACTCGCCTCTATGAAGGAAAGATCCGCCCTCTAGTGATACGAAACTCACCCTGCGATGATAGAAATCAACGATTGCTTGGAAGGGAACCAACCAGTCCATCCCGAGAATGACATCATAGCCCGTCATCTCTAGGACATAGAGGTCCCATAAGAAATGACACCCTGAAACCTCAAGAGGGAACTCTCTGCACTAACATAAGCTAGATTTCCTCATCCCCAACGGTATGTCAAGAGTCAATAAGTCGGCAGACGAAAAGATATAGATCCCAAGGCTCTCCACAATAGAAACAGAGATAAAACTGTGTGAAGAACTAGTATCAAAAAGTGATTAAGATAAAATTGAGGCTACTAAGGTCGTACCTCGAACTGTAGAAGGGCCGGGATCCTACTCCTGATAGGTCTGCTCCACAGCGAACATTTGGCCTGTACCGTGGCCCTACACCCCTAGGTGACCACTCTGAGCTGAGCCACTCTGCTGTCACTAGTAACCTGGTGACTGACCACCATAGCCGCAACCTCCACCACGACCCGAACGACCAAAAGAACTCCAGTTCCCATACTGGTGAGAAATTGGTGACACATCTCTTGAACGCAGGGTCGTAGAAGAACCCCTACCACCAGCTAAAGGTGAGAAAATCTGACAGAAGTACTGAAGATGGCCCATCTTGATGCAAGATAGACACTCCATTGGGTCTCTCAGGAACTGAGGCCTAGTATTCCCACTCCTACCACACAGGTAACATATAACCTGGCTACGAGAAGATACATTCTACCTTGCCGGATCACCTCGAGAAGACTCTATGCGGCACTTACTACTATCTATATGAGGAACACTAGCTCTGGATGTCGAATATCCCTGGCTCACAGCTCCATAATCCCTCAGGTTTCGCTCAGTGATCAGTGCATGGTTGACGATAGAGGATATCGAAGTCAACATGAAGATATTCACCTGGGAAAAAATATCCCACCTGAGACTATCCTCAAACTTCCTAGAAAGGAACAACTCATCACATGCTAGGATCAGTGTGAAGTGTTGCAGCTCGGTAAAGAGGGACGAGTACTCCATAACAGAAAGAGTACCCTACTGAAGACTTATAAACTACTGGGCTCGGTCAGCCGTCAAGGTCTTTGGGTAAAAGTAGTCCTAGAAGATGCTGTGAAACTCGTCCCAAGACATACTCTGCTGGTACCTTGACTCCGAGATCACCTCCCACCACATCTTGGCGGTGTCATGAATCATATAAGTGGAGAGCTTTACCCTTCTCTCTAGGGTATCTCTAGATGCTCAAAGATCGTCAGCGTGGCCTCTAACCACGACTCTCCAGCCTGGGGTCATCCATCCCCTGAGAAAGTAGGAGGATGCTGCTGCTGAAAGACCCACGTCAATTCGGACATCGACAGGGAAGGAGGTGGCGCTTCCTGAAAAGTCTGCATCATCCTCATGAAGTCCTCCTTGAACTGCGTATCGGCACTTGCAATGGTTATGACTGCTGGTTCAAAGGCTGGCATAGCAGGAGGATCTGTAGAGGGTCCTTGATCGGCCATAGCTGGTGTCTGATCACCGTCTGACAACTGACATACAACCGGAGGATGTCTCAGAGGCATGGATATGAAAAGATCCAAAGCACACCTCAGATCAGGATTATCAAAGACTTATAAAACAAGAGTAAAAAACAGAAATAGGGAAAGAAAACATTTGAGTTTACAAAACACAACTACACAGAATGCATAAAAATTACACGGCGTGTTCACTTAATCCCAAGACATGGGCATCTACTCCTACCACCTCTGGTCGTGTAACACCCCAACTACACAACGTGTTGTCCCCACACACGACGTGTACTTGAACTATATTCCACTACCTAAGTCTCTTTAAACAGCTAACCCACATAGTCCTCTTAACCCTAGACTACACAGCATGTTCACTAAGGACATGACGTGTACTAGACAAGGTTTCAAAAACCTATGTTGTTATTTACACGGCTGGCTACACGACTGACCCTTACACGGTGTGTTCCGAACAAACATGGACTGTATAAGAGAAGATAACAACGAACCGTGTTGTTTGTGACATGGTTGGGTACCTGGAACAAGACTATACAGAATATTCTTTACCAACACAACATTTTCTACTCAAACTCCCCTGACCTGTGTTGTTAGTGACATGCCCGGGTACATGGCTCTATACTACACAGTGTGCACCTACCATACACGGCGTGTTCCTAAAGACATTTCTTCAACATCATGTCCCTGTACACCTAGTTAGTGAAACGGTCTAAAACTACACGGCGTGTAGTCATAAAGTACACACCGTGTATTCTGGGGTTTTTCGGGCAGTAGCTTAGACACTGCACGGAAGCCCAGAAACACAGAGAACAAGGCATGAAGGTGCCAAATTCCAATCTGTGAGGTCCCATACTCCCCATGAACTAATGGTTGGCATCCAAGAATGTCATATATAAGAAAAAACAAGTCAATGATTCACCAATTTACTATTGAAGAGGGCCCATAACACCTCATGAACCAAAATTTGGTGTTCATTTAAGCAAGGTACAATTCAAACAGTCATCCATCAAACATCAGAGATTCTATCAAAACATCTATCATAACATCATGCATAATCTATAGAAAGTCTATCACCACGACATTAAATCGCCAATTCATCCTATATGGCATGACAAGAATGCAAGGCATGTTATTTCTAACAAGTGCTTATATGATGCACGATATGGAATACCCTCATCTCATCGGGTTGCAATATGAATAGAACCATAATAGCAACAAAAAAACAACACAAGTCATGTGAATCAGTCTAGGTGAAATCATATCAATTGTAAAATATCAAAACTAGAAAACTGCAATAAACAAGTTAGTATGGCTTTTCCCTATACACGGGTTAGCTACTCCCAGGCATAACTTATTACAAAGTATCGAATCCATCCCAACCCTATCTAAAGGCTCCAAATAGTAAATCAAGAGAAAATAATTCCTCTAATACCACTTTTTAATGTCCTGGTTCCGGAAGCCACCCATAGGTGCCCCGTACCTGGTTGGTCACATGGCCTCAAGCACATTTCCCCAAACGCCAGAGGCTGCCGAGTAACAGTGAGGGCCTTGGGTGTGATAGTGGGGAAACTATGCCCTCATTGGCAGAGTACACAGTGGAAGTAAATAAACATGCAAGAGCGGAAGCGGTATATAACCAACAATAATAAATAGTGGAATGACTAAATCAGCAAACAACTAGAGCTCATATGTATATATATGAAATGATGCGTGATACATATCTAGGAAAGCAGCCAAACAAGTCACAATGTTGAAAAACACAATAGTACCAAAACAAGTACAATATAAAGTAAACACCTCCTCAGTAATTCAAAAGGCAATGCTTGGTCCCATGCTCTCCTGATCCAAAGCAATAAAGTACCAGAAGTTGAAGGGCTCTTTCCCTTGTCTATACCTGCATCAACATAGTTTTTCTGGGCCAAAAGACATGACCCAAACAGGGTGTGAGACTAAATACCAGTAGGCAACCACCCAAAGATCTGTGCCTAACAGTCAGTGAGTATATGGTAGGTAATAGTACAAAAACCAGAAAACAATAGCAGCAATAGAAGGCAGTAACCAGTAAGCAGTAAATAGGATGATATAAAATAGTGATCAATCCACAGAACAATAAGTAGAGGTGATGAAACAGCTAACAGAAATAGGAAACCCTCTGGGATGTACTCGCAGCCATCCCCTTTGGTCCTATCCAAGAAGCAGCACAACCCTCTGGGTAGTGCACTCAGCTTAACCCCTATGGTTTGGTCATACAAAATTATAAGACTGTCTGGGGAAGCTCACTCTTTAAATTCCCTTTATAGTCTAGGGTAGTTAAGGAAATTCTAAGGGAGATCACGCTATCTAACCCTCTTGGCCCTAAGATCTAAAGACTCTATGAGGAAGCACACTCGTTCAATCCTCCTATAGCCTCAGGTATACCATAGACTCTCTGAGAAATCTCACTCGGTCAATTCCTCCTCTAGATTGGGAAGGTTTTAAAGATATTCAGACAAGTTAGAGACTCTCTAAGGAAGCTCACTCGGTCTACCCTCCTGTATTCTATAATAACTAAGACTCTCTGGGAAGCTCACTCAGTCTATCCCTTGTAGTCTATGATGTCCAATAATCTCTAAGGAATCTTACTCGGTCTATCCCCATATAGTCTATAATATCCAAGAATCTCTAGGAAGCTCACTCATTCTACCCCTTATAGTCTATAGCACCAGGTTCTCATGGTCCCATGCCAGTCAGTGCATAATAATGCTATAAAGCTAGATTACACCTATAGAGCTATTTGGCTAACCAAAGTACACCTATTGAGCTACTTGGCTAAATAGTCTATAGGGAAACAAGCTTGTTAACAACATATTTCCATCCTACGATCACAAGGCATGGAAACAGGTACAACAACCATAGGCTAAAGAGACACAAAGGCTAAAACAAGAACAAATCATGGAAAAAACATCCAAGAACAACAATTATCCACAAAAATGATCAATTTACCTCTAAAAAAGAATGCAAGCAATGCAGGAATAACCACAAGGGCAAAAAAGGTAAACACACAATACCCCATCCACGGGTATTGGTGGAATTTGCACATAAAACTCAAAGACATCAAAAGTTAAGGCACAAACCACCAACCTCGATCCTAGGAGATCAATATACTTGAACCAAGAGGCTTGATTATCCCCATAAGGATATAGATCTATGAAAACACACAAAATGTTCTACCCTCAATAACTTAATAATGAAGTGGAATTGGAAATCAAGGCTCTTGGAGAAGGAAGAACTCACCGTTGTGGTTCTGACGCAATCGATAACATTCGATTCGTAGAACAGATTGAGGGTCGGGGAATTGGAGAAGATCCGTGGTCGTATGGGTCGTTCTCGGTTGAAGGCTCTAGAGAAGAAGATAGTTCTAGCACTTAGGCACGACCCATATCAATTTAATGAAAAAAAAATCAAAATACACAGCATGTACTTCTTGAGTACATGGCGTGTACTTCTTGAGTACACAGCGTGTACTCTAATTTTCTATACTCCACTTTAAGTAGCCTCCACTTCAACCCTACACACCGTGTGTGTGGCATGAGAACAACCAACACACGTCCTGGCGCGACAAGGGAGTACATGGGGTATACTCATAATGTACACAACGTGTACTTCAAAAAATTCCAGAAACGTCTCTTTTCTCAAAAAATCCTGGAAAAAGAATGATATACATGAAAATGAAGATCCAGGTTCTTAAAAATCTGCTTTTGGTGCCTACTGTAGTTATTTAAAATTATATTAAAAATCATATATAATAGGGATCTATTAGTGAATTGATATTATTTCATTTAAATTTGATTTGATCAATATTATAACCACTACATTGGTTCTTTCCCTTCCTTCAAACCCATAAATTCGACATGAAAACAATGAGTTATAGGTTTTTTATGGTAATAAACATTTTATTAAGGGTATTGAGATTTATATCATAAGGGTTCTTGAGCTGGAATTTGTTGAAACAAACTCTCAAATCATCCATGATTCCTTTACAAACCATATTTCCAAACCTTGGGTGATTACTTACCACACCCAGCAGTGTAAGAACTAAATCTCATATAGGACCCAGGTTCTTCATATAAGGCCCCAACCTTAATACATTACATAATATTGAGATTATTAAATAATTTGACATTAATTCACATAGAATATCCTTTCATGTTTAGAGTTTTAAATAATTAGGAAATTATTAAAACTTGTCATCCCATAATCATAAAAGATGATACTATCAAGATAGTATCCATTTTTTACACTAAAGAAAATTGTTTTGAAAAACATGATTTCTTTTCTTGATAAAAATATTTTTGACTTCTTCCTTTATCTTACCCATCCCCATACCCTATAAAAACATTTAAAAAACATGGGATGAACATAAAAACACATTACAGGATAAAATAAGGAAAGAAAACATTAGTACATGAATATTTATAAACCCATGAATTAATAATAATCATGAAAACTTCATATCAATCATAAATAATAAAGGTAACTTTTAGAATCCATATCATACAAACATTTTACCTTTTATAGAAACATTGTGAGTAACCTTCACCGTTACATTTTGAATACCCATCATAGTATATTCTATAAATATCTTCGGAGAAACCATAATGTTTACCTCAGTCACGTTGTTCAATGCATTGGAGAGATATAATAGGATCACCCTCCCTCCATTTATCATAGAACATCCCATATACATAAGAAATTTCCCAGAACCATAACATAATCATAATAGATGAACAACCATAATAGAAAATTAACACTTACACATTTCAAACATAAGACATCATTTCATGATATTGATATAATAAATCCATTCTCAAAAAAAAATTTAATACCAAAATACGTAAAAAATTATGGTATTTACCTTTCTTTTTAAAAATATTATGACTTGTAGAGGAAGTCAAGTATCAAATATTGCTCACAGTGACAGAAAGGTCATTGTCACCGCGTACATTAAAAAGAAACATTAATTTTTTTTGGTTTTGATAAAACTCTTCATAAAAAAATATTCCTTTTGAAAACCTTTGAATGAAATTAAAAGTAAAAATATTTGATTATACACCATATAAAAGAAGGTTATATGAAAATCAAAATTTTCTTAAATAAATGGAGATTGAGAAGAAGTCACTTACCATGAGTCCAAATTGTCTCGTAAATTATTTAATTTCATGAATAATAAACATAGGTTAATTTATACATGCTTTAAAACCTTTTTAATGTTTTTATTCATTTAAAATCACTTATTACCATATTATAAAAAATAGTTAATTATTTGAGTTCATATTAGACAGTTCGCCGATGTTCGATAGTATAGTAAAAAATGAACTTGTGTTGATGAAAATTATCCATGTTTTCATAATTACACAATCTACAAAATGATATTGATGATTTAAATATCATATATAACCAGGATATATTTATTTATAGTTATCCATAACATTTGTAGATAAGAAATTAAATGCACCATTAATAGAGATGGTAAGTTGTATGTATGCATGAACGTTACTTTCATTTATTTTTCATATTAATCGAATGAAAAAATAAATGATACATTGGGATATTATAATAATAGAATAATATATATGTTATATAAGTTAAATATGTTCATTAACACCATCCTTTATATGTTCTATGTATGGAATGAATGAGTCATATCACTTTCAGGGGGCGGTCGTCTACACTTCCTCAAATGAAAATATCATATTGACACATTATGGATAACCTAAAAGTATGTTGTAAATAAACATTAAAAAATAATATAGAAAATATAAATATAATATATATCATATATAAATACAATTCCATAATAATTTCCACCATGATAGGTGGTAGGATAAAATCAAACATTCAACGTTTCATGCGGTAGTAGTTCACCATACACAAAAATAATATGTTCTATATCCATTATATAGAGGTGTGTGTAAGTATAGGTCAAAACCATATAATAAAAAAGTTATAATATATTTAGTATACTGGATTTGTTATAAAATAATGGAATAAGTAGAGGTTATGGGGTTAGAGAATGAAAATAAATGAAAGGAGCTTGAGAGAAGACGTTACCCCAAAATCAGGTAACTCCTTTTGATTTGAGTCAAAAGGATTTCTTGAATTTACTTAAGCCCCAGGTAAGTCCTATAAGATTGATAAAGGTATTTTGGGAGATTATTTTATCATAATTTTTATGATACAAGGGGATTGCGAGGTGTGACTAAGTTGGTTGAGCTGGTGGCCATTTATTAGAGGGAAGAGGGGCACTTTAGGAATGTCTTGAAATATTATTTCATTATAAAATGATTTTATAATTATAATAGTTCCAAAGTGATATATTTAGATGAAAATATGAGGATTGGTCGAAATAATCTCAACAAATTGGTTTTAGACAAGTTTAGGTTAATAAATTTAACCTTATATTTTTTTCTTTACCCCTTAGTTAAATAAATCAACTCTTACCATGTATTCTTATATTTTTACACTATATAGTTAATATATTTACTATAAAATTCCACAAGAACATCAAGAATATCTTTAATGTAAATTTTAAAATTATCTAAGTCAATTTAATGGATATTGTATTTTTAGGACTATTATATCATTTAATAAAATAGTATTGGTTTTAAAAACTTATTTATGTCAATTTTGACACTATTTAGTAATTTATTTTTGTTAAAGTAATAAAAACTTCATTAATTCAAGGAAAATAAATTAACTCATATATAATATGTCAAAATCCTCCATAAAATTATTTTGTGGCATCAAATATTTCCAATTAAATTAAATTTAACATTTATAATATCATTTATTTGATAATTGTTTTAATAAGGTAATCACTACATCATCATTGTGTCACAAATAAATTTATTTATTTAATGTATAAAAATTATATATAAAACACCATGATGTATGATATATTTTAATATTTATAATAATAATTTATATTCATATATATATTAGTTATATAACACTATATTCAAATTGATTTAGTAAAAATATACATGTTTTTGTTATATTTCTCCTTACATTAAATTAATTATTATAACATGTCATTAGCAAACCGAAGTGGCTCTATGGGGTCATAAAATCCATATAAGGATTCCTATGGGTGGCCATATCTCATATAATAGGACTAAGAAACATTTTTGGGTAGTTTTATATTATTATAATATTATTGTTTTTATACTTATTCAACTGATTTACACTTTAACCCTGGTAAATAAAAATAATTACTGAAGTTACTACTCTTAATGTACAAAAATAAAAGATACATATTTTCAAAATTTGGAACATATAATTCCAAATATTTAATCCATTTTTTCAGATTCAAAACATTGAAGTTTGATTAATTAATTTAAAATTCATTCCCATTGTCACAACTAAATAGCGAGTTTTTAATAAGTAAAAACTATAAAATGATTGACATGTCTTTATATCCAATTTAAAAGTTAAATTACTTCAAATGACCAAAATTTGATTAATTGGAAAAAACATAATCCAATTATACTTAAAAACCAATTAAAAGGATAACATAACTATATTAATAAATTAGATGAAAAATCATTTTGAATTAAAATGCAGTAATGTTCACTATTAATTAAAATATTAATTTTATCTAAAAAATAACAAAATTTAAAATATGGTAAATTTTGATGTCCTTATTCCAATTAATAAGTCAATTTTTTCAAATATAACATATAAAATAAAAAAAATATTTTTAAAAAGGGTTCTATAATAAAAGTTGATAAAATGAACTTTTAAAAACATTACAGTATTTTATGCTTAAAATTGGATTCATTATTTTTTTAATCCTATAAAATTCATTGGATAAATGTAAAAACATTAAATAAATATATAAAATCATAATATATTTAATTATATTCATTTTTCTAATACGACGACTATACGTTAACTAACATTTATAAAAATAATACCATTCTGGTATTATTTTTTAGTATAACTCAGCGTTATGTGAAACAAAAGATTACAGAGAAACTCGTTCTTGCGTGTCAGGTATGCTATCGTACATAGTGTCCCATTAAAACTAAAATAAATATTTAATTCAAAAAATAATAATATATATGAAAATGTATTATTCAATAAATACCTAGGATGATACACTTCACAAATGGTGAGAATGTAATGACACGTCATATATCCATTTATAGAAGATTTTAAATGGCCACACTTTTTATTCTTTTGAGATTATGGGATTCCTTCCCAGTGACTATGTCAATATCATATGTGGGTATCCCTTTGGATTCCATTACTTCAGATCCCATGTCTTTGTACATTCTCTCTTCACTTATGTTTCCCAAATTATAGTAAAAATCTCATTATTATAGTAATCCACATTTTACCAAGTTGATGGATGATTTTAAAATTCTTATGAAATGTCCCAGATATACCCTCATATCAAAATCTAGAGTTGATATTTCTTATCTAATGGTCTCTAAAATCTGTATAAACTTCTAGAATAAATATTCACTACCAGATATTTTATTGATTAATCATAGATTCTTTTAAATCCACATCATCTCTATTTTGGTTTTTTTCAGATGTGTGAGTGAAGTTAAAACATATGGATTACATTTCTTCCTTATGTATCATTGGTCAATGTAACTTCTTGTTGGATATGACCCCAATACTACATCTATAAATTTTTATCTTCCACAAATACCAATACCTTTACAAAGACTTATAGTGATAAAGGTTATCAATGATTCTTTTAGGATTACTATTTTTGAGCATGTAATTAACCAAATAATGAAGTATAATATGATGTCTAGGACTTGTGTTGAGATTAATTTATACTTTAATTTTCCCCAAAAAATTCATATTTGGGTGGGTTCTGTTAGGTTATAATAATACAATATAACATAAAAGGGGGTGAATTGGGCCTATTCAAAAATATTCCACAATTCTGGATTTTAACTCCCAATATAATTTATGCTGATAAGAAAAATTGACTTCTGTATGAAAATGAGGTATAGGTAAACAGAAATAATGAACACAAATTTTTATGTTGGTTCGACACACAAAGACCACCTGTTCCACTCCACCAATCACTCTCTGTACAATCTTTGTGAATTTCAGTAGAAAAATACTCTTGTAATAAGACCATCAATCCACTCTTGAGTGCAAGGATTTGAAACCCTTTTAAAATAAGGATAAAAAGAGATTTATGGTTCTTTAATAGGGAACTTTTAATCCACAACTTAGATTGAGAAGCTGATATTCCACCCCAACTGATTCCGACTAGTTTGAACTCTAAAAAAACAAAATAGATAGATTTGAAGATTTACCAGGTTGACCATCACAATTGTAGTAGTAAAAATTGATAGTAGATGGATCTTCTTATTTAGAAAATTAATTATTCAAGAAATAATTGATATGAAGTGATCTTGGTTGCAAAAATATCTTCAATAATAACAACAGAAAATTGAAACAATAATCTTACAATAGTAAAAGATGGAACATCTATGTCTCCAAAGTGTAGCATCATTCAAAATAGAACATTTGTTATAGAAGAACTGTAAAAGTTGTTTATAAGAATGAAATCATATGTAAAAATAGTGTCGTGTATATATTGTATTGAGAAATGATACACTGGAAAAATATATACAGTAGATATTTTGTTTCCAAAATTTCAGATCCACAAAAGTCGCCTGATAGATTGTGGAAATTCAAAAATCTAAATAGAGTTGGGGAGTCGTAACTTCCCTTGAGAATAAAATAGATTTTATATAGAATATTTTTCATTTAATCCTTTATATCATGATTTAAATCAGTATAAAATGAGCTTAGAAACCAATAATTCTATAAAGACCATTGCAGAAATCTCAGATAAATTTATGAAATTAAATCTCTAACATTGAAAATTCAAACATAGAGTTTCTTCACAAAAAAAAAATACCAAATTTGGGGTTCAACTACATAGAGTTCATCCTCCAAGCTTAAGGTTGATGAAGCATATGTTTGTGTCCTCAAACACCGGGTTCATTACTAACAAAGGGCTATTTAACCATACTTTATTCTCTTCTCAGATATAAGGTTCTATCCAAACATATGGTTTTGTATCCATAAGTTCCTTTAGACATAGGGTTTATGATCTATACACACAATGTCATGAACCGCCTTCACCAAGATGAGGGAAGGGACAACAAATTTCTAGACCATTCCTTCTTCAAGTTGAATGAGAGATAATGACCACTGAGACTCGCCTTCAATAGGTCCCGGAGTGGTGATTAGCACCAAGGGTATAGAATCACACACAAGATGGAAGGCATTACCCTTTTTATTTAATAGGATCAGGAGATAAGATGATAAAATCCAACAACACCATAAACTGGGGTAAAATTAAAGCCAGAGAAACAATTCCCATATGCATGTTACAAAAGTAAAAGCCACAAGATATAAGGAAACTACAAGGGTAAGGTACCAAAAGAAAAGAAAAATAGAAACTGCAACTGCCCCAACTCCTAAGCTAGTACGCCCCTGCACGATCTCTGATATCCTCCTGGAAACCTGAAAGCAGTTTATATACATAGGGTGAGCATACAAGTATACTCACTAGGGAAAACCAAAGGCTCTCGTGTACAAGTGGGGAGACATTCTAAATACCTGTGAGAAAGGAGACAACCAAAACACCTAGCAAGGAAAAATATTCTCCCAAGACACACCAAGGAACACTCCCCAAATAATGCAAGTCAAGTAATGTATAGTAATAGCACATCGATGTTTGGGTACCCCGAACCACATTCCCACTAGTTACTGAAGACATCCTACACATCGAACCAATCCCGCCATTCTCACCGTAGTCCCACTACCACACCCTGCCCGTACACACCTGGGCCACAACCACACATCCTGCCCACAAACACCTGGGCCACAACTGCCATCCTGCCCGCAAACACCTGGTCCACAACAACCATACGTAACCATGCCCGCAAACACCTAGGCCAGAACAACTACTACCACCGTCGAAAACACCTGGCTCAGAAGGCTACTGTCACGCCTGGAGACACCTGGGCCTCATCCCAAAGATACTTGGGAAACAACCTGCCTGCAAACACCTATGCCAACCACCACACTACTCTGTCAGAATAATCCTTGGCTAATAATGGACTTCAGGCCATCACAGCCTGCTCGAAGAGTCTTGGGCTATTCGGGAAAGGGAGCATAAAAGGATCTAATAACCATCCACTCATAGGAGTGTTGGAAAAAACAACCTCCCCCATGAAATGGGGGTTTTCGGCACTAAGTTCTCAACTTGGTTGGGGCGCGAATAAGAAATATAAAAACTACAATTTATATATATATAAGTAACAAGAACTCATACCAACATAGGGTTCCACACCCAACCTAAGCACAAACAGCCTAGTCACTATCCATAGTAAGCACACTACTCACAGCAGAGTCACAACTCATTCCTAGAACCGATTTCATGTTTAACTCATTCTTGTTTTCATGTTCAAGTGATCTTGTTTGAGTAAAGTTCTACACTATTGGGAAACTAGTCGGAAAACACAAGCCAAGTGGGATTATAGCCAAACAAAATTTTAACATTCACACCCGGTTCTCTTGTAAAATCTCATCAAAAGGGAAGAAATAGTGAGATCCCTCCATGTATTGGAACCAAAATAGGCTTCAGGATATAATCCCACATCCCTAAAACCATAACCAATGATTTTCCAAAAGTAGGGGATTTCACCCCAATTCGTGTCATAAGAAGAGAAATCCCACAACATCAGATTCACATCCGACAACCGTACCACAA
This sequence comes from Viscum album, assembly GCA_963277665.1. Taxonomy (NCBI): domain Eukaryota; kingdom Viridiplantae; phylum Streptophyta; class Magnoliopsida; order Santalales; family Viscaceae; genus Viscum; species Viscum album. The sequence goes on along the minus strand of OY728120.1, from coordinate 451,199,638 downwards.
TAGAGGATCCCATACTCACCCACATTCCCTCATAAGAATTTAGCAGGAAAAGAAACCCACTACTAAAACAGAGTAGGGAAACTTCCAAGTTCGAGCACATCATTCATTAGTTTATTCTTTCTGTTGGTTAACTGGGGTGACCACACAAGGATTTATGTTCACTGGGAATCCATTTAACTGGCCTAGTTTAATCAATTAACAAATTTTCTAGATTACAGTCATTAAATCATCACTGAAGGCAAAGGTTCATTAGTTCGTAAGGAAATTCCACCAATGGCCCTGATTTTCAGAAAGCATAAGCCCAAAAAGTTCACAATCACATAACAACATAAAAGAATACATCAGAAACGCCAAACTCACCCCATCATCGTTTAATAGTCAGTGTTTTATCTTTGTTAGGGTTTGGATTCATCCAACCCACAGAAACAGTAGCGTACCCACCCCACATTATACACATAAAGGAGAGACGAAGGAAAATCCCTACTTGGTTGATCAAGGATCTATGTTCTTCTCCACGCATCAAGAACAGGGGATGCAAAACATGTAGGGGAGGAATGTTGGGGACTCCAAGGACGAGCAGAAAACCTCCAGCACAGGTGCACCACAATCCACAGGAAGGAGGGACTCCAGGCGCACCAAGGGGAATAAAGAAATACAGACAAGGAGAAGAAGAGGAAACTCTAGAAGAATGTAATGCGATGAGATCCTATTGTTACAAGATATGGAATTTTGAACGACTTGAAATTCAGGTCGTGGTTTCGTGGGTAGTTACACACGATGGAATTAAGCTGTTATTTAATATCCCCCATCGGGGAGGTTTCTCAGTATTTTTAGGTATTAATTATGGGTTTATATGGATTTAAAAAGTGTATAAAATCTTTTAGTGTCAAAAAATTACATTGTGGGAGAAGAACTATAAAAAGAACGAAGGAAGGGTAAGGATACGGTACCACCATCACGGTGCCACTGTCACCAGTGCCACCATCACCAGTGCCACCGTCACAGTGCCACAGTGTCCAATGCCACCATGTCCGGTGCCACCATCACGGTGCCACCGTTACCAGTGCCACCGTCACAGTGCCACCGTCTTGGTGGAGCCATATTTTGGAAAAGTAACGGACCAGGAGGATCCGGGCCATTACATCAGATACCTCTCAAACTATTATCACCCTCGAGAATCAAAACTAGACCTGACGAAAGGAGAGGGGTTCGAACAACCCCTTGAAAAGATACCTCTCAAGATTGAGCCTCTTTGTTAACAAGGAACATCTCCTTCCTCATCTATCCCCTGAACAGTCACAAACATACCGCTCCTCTCCCCCGTGCAACCACACAAAAAAAAAGTTTAAACTGTCTAGTCATGTGGGTGAGGGGTTTCCATTCCTCCATGTTAAGATACTATCCGCTTTGGGTGGCACAGACTCACCCGCACGGGTTAAGGCGCATCCACTTTAATAAGTCTTAACTATTGATCAGGTCCTCCCCTCCCACAATTCAGGACACTTCACACACATCCATTGAAAAAGGAAAACCACATATTACATAGTTAACAAGGTAAAGCGTTCCATCACAGACAAATACAACAAAACAGAACAACTCAGAACAGCTCTGGGAACTCGGTGCACATATGTGTCTCCCGCTCCCAGGTACTTTCCTCAAGCCCACCATGTCTCCACAACACACGAACCAAAGGAATGGTTCGAACACGAAGCACCTTTTCTTCACAACCCATGATCATCACTGGTCACTCCACGAATGTTGCATTGTCCCCGATATCTAGCTCTCCCCAGTAGAGGACCTATGAATCGTCATGCAGATACCGACGGATCTAGGACAGATGGAAGACATCGTGCACTCTTTGTAGCTGTGGTGGCAACGCCAGATGATAAACCACTTCACCGACTCGCTGTAGCACTTATAACGGTCTGACAAACCTGGGAGAAAGCTTACTCCCCCTTCCGAACCTCCGATGCCCACACCGAGGGGAGACCTTCAAGAACACATGATCCCTGACCTCGAACTCCAAGGGTCTCCTCCTATTATCTGCATATGACTTCTGCCGGTACTGAGCTGCCTTCATTATCTCCAATAAACGAGGAACCTTCTCCGTCATGCTCTGCACCACCTCCGGGCCAAGAACACCTACCTCCTTGACTCCTATCCACCACACGGGTGAGCGACATGGCCTTCCATACAAAGCTTCGAATGGAGCCCTTCCAATGGTAGAGTGGTAGATATTGTTGTAAGAAAACTCTACCAGAGGCAAGTGTCGAACTCACGATCCCCCAAAATCCAAGATACATTCTTGCAACATATCTTCCATTAACTAGATGGTGCACTTCATCTGTCCATCTATCTAGGGGAGTAAAGTAGTGCTAAGATGTAGTTGGGTGTCAAAAGCATGCTGCAATACTCTCCAGATTTATGAGGTAAACCACGCATCCCTATATAATACTATGTACCTCATAACTCCATTCAACCGCACCACCTCATCTACAAACCTACGTGCTAGGGAATCCACCGCGCCCGACTCCTCGATCGCCAGAAAGTGAGACGATTTCACTAACCATCCCACCACTACCTAGATAGTGTCACAGCCTCCTTGAACCTTGGGTAGACCTGTGATGAAATCCATCAAGATGTCATCCCACTTCCACTTGGGAACATCTAAAGGATGCAAAAAAATACCCAGAACACGGTGTTCATCCTTAACATGCTGACACACTAGGCACTTTGCTATGAACTCTGCCACCACCCACTTTACCCCGGGCAACCAAAACTAACTCCTCAAACCCTAGTTCATCTTGGAAACTCCTGGGTGCACTGCTAGGGGTGAGTTGTGTAACTCAACAAGAACTCTATTTTCATGAACCGTCCTCAGGGCCTATGCCATGACAACCCCAATCCCACCTTCCACAGGCCAGGGGCTGGCGACTAGCACCAAAGGCGTAAATCCCGATAAAAGGGAAGGCATTGCCTTTATATAAGTAAAGAAACACAATAGAGTACGCAAGATAAAGTAAACACTAAGTAGAATTATTACAAAAGTAAGTGCTAGAAATTAAAAGGGCTAGAATACAAACCCAACTGAATGTATAGTACAACTTAGAAAGAAAGTACAACAGTAGTAAAGTAAATCAGAAACCACCGAGTCGTCCTCCGGCTATCCCAACTGAAGGGTGGGTACATATGGTCTCCTCAGCTCCTCAGGTCTAGCCATCCGCTCTGTGTACGTCCCGCCATGTGGTCCACCTCCTGGTACCATCCCTCTCCACAAGACTCCTCCTCGATCAGTGCTTCCCGTCATCTGTATCCAACACAACATAGTGCGGGCATAACACGTGCAGGGGTGAGTATACGATACTCAATAGGGACCTCGAGACCCCCGAAGGTCTCCATGAATCCACAAAGTATAAACCACAAAGTAATGATACAAACACGAAGTATCAACCAACTCTACTTAGGTATATGACCAAACATATACCTAAGTCATCAATACCAGTTCGGCTCCAACTAATGAGCCCAAGTACAACCCAATCCACAGAGGAAAGCACAACCCAGTCCACACAGGAAAGTAAGTCAATCATATCGATGATATTTATTGAAAGTCAAGACTCAGCTCACATAGGTATACTACTCATGAAGAGGGGTAAAGATGATATATGTAGCCTCTGAATCATCTCCCCTACTGAACCCACATAGGATCCACGTATAGAAGTCGTCGCTGCCGAAACCACGTAGGATCCAAGTACAGTAACCATCGTTTCCGAACCCACGTAAGATCCAAGTATAGTCATCATCACTGCCGAACCAATGGAGGATCCAAGTATAGTCATCCTCGCTGCCGAACCCACGTAGGATCCAAGTACAGTCATCATCGTCGTTGCAGTCACAGCCAGCTTTAGGGTTCCCGCACACAACACGCTCAATTCCGGGAGGGTCCGCTCCACAAGCCAAGAGGGTTGATACATCAACTATCACAAATTCTAGATTTGATGTATCACAATGTTTCGTCTCATCAATAGGAACTCAATGCGACAGACGGTGTGTCAATCGGACGCCCGGTCTGAGAGATATTGGCTTTTCCGTTACAAGGGCACGGTTGGTTTTTAAGCTAAAACCAACCCGACCGTACTCCAGCTATGTCCAAATCTCAAGTTGAGTAATCCAAACAAACTGTCTCACTAATAAGAATTCAATTTAATTTACGGAACGCCATTCATACATCCGGTCCTTATGTTATAAGCGTTTCCGCTCCAAGGGCCCAGTTGGTTTCAGGTTCAAACCAACCCGGCCGTACCCAAACATCACCAAAACCTCGAGTGTAATATACCGAAATGACTGCCTGATTCCATGGATTCCTACGAAACTTAAAGTGCATCTATCGGAGGTTCGTAGATAATGTTATGAGAAAAAGACCAAAAACGGTCCGACTTGGGGGGGTCTGGGCCCGGCCCGACCTGGCCCAACTCCCCTGGGTGGACCCAACCTGGGTCCTAGTCTAGCCCGGCAGAGCGCGGCCCGACCCACGTGGCCTACGTCTAGCCTGACTCGCGTGGCCTGCTGCTGGCCCAGCCAACGTGGCCAGCGGCCTGGCTTGGAAGCCAGCCGTGGCTCGGCTGCTGGCTGAGCGGGACGCCAAGGGGGCGCGGCCCCCTGTTTTCTGAAACATCGGACCCGGTGGGGTCCTCCCTAGAAATAGGTTGGGGGGGGGGGGGGTTACACACCCCCGGTTTTCCGGGTAATGGATGGACTTTATGGTTGGCCAGTTGTGATCCACCGTGGGACCGATATGGGGTCCCGCCTCCTATAGACACTGGCGGCCGGCTCAGTCGGCCGCCCCTGCTAGTCCGCTGCGGCTTAAGGGCACGACTCAGTAGACCGGCATGACGCGACGGGTCTGCGACCCTCTACCGCGGCATGCTCTTGGCCGCAGACTTCTTCAGCCTCACCGGCGCAGTGCGACAGCACCACACACCCCCTCCACAGCCCGCTCCGGCCGTGGTCCCCTTTGTCCCTGTGCGGTACAATAGCACCACGCCGCCTTCGCCTCAAACATCAACGATGGTCAACAAGGAAAAAGGGGAGGTGAATCAGCCATGTTTGTGTGGTCCGATCTCCTCCCGTTATGACGATATCAAGCGGCCAATACTTAAGCAACAAATAACAATGTTGAAAAATTGTTCAATAATAACCCCTACCTCATGATGTGATCTGCAGATAGGTGGCGTCGTTCATTGTCATCAAAAGGTGACGTTGAAGTGAGACCGAGGAGTAAGCGGAATCTCCTCTTTTTGTCATGGAGAGTAGAAGAGGATTTCACGCCGTTGATCTTCGTGGATTCAGCGCTCTATGTCAAAGAGGTGTCATTATTCACGGAGAGGATGATGTTCTTCAATGATGGAGGAGCATCCTTCTTCCTTCACACAAGGATCTCTTCCCAAATTCCCACACAACAAGCCATCAAAATTAAAATAAGGTCACCCCTTATTTTAATTTTCTATGCCATGCATTTCAAAAATTGAGAATTGAAAAAACTCATTAACTAATTGAAGTGGTTCAATTAATTGTTTAATGTGTGTTGGCAAGAGTTAAGAGGGAGAGAGAGAGAGGGTGGAAGGGTTACACATTTAATTCCAATGAGGTTAAGGGGTTATGGAAAGTGAGAAGGTTGGGGCTCATGTGGGCCCCACCTTACATTTATCCTCATATGGGTAGTTAGGATGCTAGTGGGTCCCACCCTAACTCCCCCATGTAGGATAAAACCACCTTAGAAAAAGAAATAAAATTTATACCACAAATTTAGTCACTTTTCATTTAATCCACATTTTTTAACATCTCCTCCTGAGAAAACACATATTCGGTAAAGGTCCTCTTAAGCAACTACCAGCATTGCAGTTTCATCGATGCCCTCAGATTTCAATATTGAGCACCGGTTCAAAAGATAGAAAAATCCGCTCGTTCATTCACTGAACGTACCCATGCTAAACTTCGGATATTGATTCCAGGCACACTGGGCCTCGGAATCAAGTGCTATCAAAAAATGCGTACTCGTAAAATCCCAATGAATTTAAGAAAAACTTTTCCTTGAAATTTACGGGTTTTTACATTACTCCCACCTTAGTGATTTACGTCTCTATAAAGCTACATCATAAACTAGGGAAACAAATGAGGGTACTATGCACACATCTGAGCCTCCCGCTCCCATGTGCTCTCCTGGAGGTTCCCGTGCTGCCACCTGATGCACATTAGAGGAATCATCCATCCACGAAGGACCCGCTCCTGTCGATCCCCGTTCTCCATCAGAACCTATGAAAATGTTTCCCCATCATCGATGTCCAGCTCCCTGTGGTCTATGATATGCGTCGGGTGGTGCACGTATCTCCTCAGCTGAGATACGTGGAAGACATCATGTATTTGGTGCAACTGTGGTGGAAGGGCCAGGCAATAAGACACCTCACCTATCCTATTAGGAACCTGGAATAGTCTGATGAAGTGCGGAGATAACTTGCCGCCCCAACGAAATATTCGTAATCCACGTCGAGGTGAGACCCATAAGAAAATGTGGTCGCAATCCTCGAACTCCCGTGGTCTCTGCCTCCTATCAGTATAGGATTTCTATCTGTTCTGTGCGGTCCTCATCTGCTCCTGGATGATCTGCACCTTATATGTCGTAGCTTGAACCATCTCAGGTCCTACAAGTGCTGACACCCCAGGGTCAGTCCAACACAAAGGTGATCTGCATGGTCGGTCATACAATGCCTCGTATGGTGCCATCATGATGGTGGAGTCATATCTATTGTTGTACGCAAACTTCACCAAGGGTAGGTGATCCTCCCAACTGTGACCAAAGTCAAGGACACATGCACGAAGCATGTTCTCAAGTGTCTGAATGGTCCTCTCCATCTGGCCATCCATCTGAGGATGAAAGGCGGTGCTCAGGCATAGCTGTGTCCCAAATGCCTCCTGCAACCCCTTCCAATGATGGAAAGTAAAGAGAGCATCTCGATCAGAGAAGATAGATGATGGCACACCATGAAGCCGTATGATCTCCTGAACGTAGAGGTGTCCCAATATCTCCTCTGAGCCCAGCTCTCTGATAGGTAGTAAGTGGGACGACTTGGTGGGTCAGTCGACAATCAACCATATGGAGTCTTGAACTCTAGAAGTATGAGGGAGAACCGTCACGAAATCCATGGATATCCCATCCCACTTCCACTCCGAGACCTCTAAGGGCTGCACCAAGCCTACCGGTACCAGGTGCTCTACCTTCACCTACTGGCAGGTGAGGCATCGTGAAACGAACTTTTCCACAACATTTTTCATACCCAGCCACATGTGCTGTCATTTGAGATCCTGGTACATCTTCGCTACTCCAGGATGTACCACCAAAGGGGATGTGTGAAACTCTCTCAGCACCTCCTCCTGTAATGAAACTGGTAACATGGTATATCCCATGAAGTGTATGACATGCTCTCCTCCTACAGAAAATCCATCAGGTGCCTGTCCTTTGGATATCTATGCACATCGCGTCTCACAGTCAACATCCCCACGATGTGCCTCACTGACCCGTTGAAGTAGTGGAGGAGTGACTGTGAGTGACTATAGAAAGGATGCTCCATCTCTATCCATGAAGGATATCTGCAATGCGGCTAGTTGCTCCGTCACTTCTCCAAGTATCTGAATGCCCAATCTTTTACTGAGAGCATCAACTACCATGTTCCCCTTCCCAGGAGTATAGACTATCTCAAAGTCATAGTCCTGGAGGAACTAAAGCCATCTCCATTGTCTCAGGTTCAGGTCCTTCTATGAGAAGATGAAACTGAGACTCTGGTGGTCATAGTAAACTGTAAAGCACTCTCCCAACAGATAGTGCTGCCATGTCTTCAAGGCGAAGACCATTGCAGCTAACTCTAGGTCATGGGTAGCATAGTTCTACTCATGCTGCCTCAACTATCATGAACCATAAGCGATCACCGCCCACTCCTACATCAAGAAACACCCGAGTCTGGTCCCTGATGCATCATAGTATACTACGTACCATACGCCCTCCTCTAGTAGCCTCATGATAGGTACACTGGTCAATCTCTGTCTCTACTCTTGAAAGATATGCTAACATATATCTGTCCATACGAAGGGTTTACCCTTCTTTGTCAAAACTGAAAGTGGTGCTGCAACTCTGGAGAAGTTTGTCACAAATCTCCGGTAATACCCAGCCAGACCTATGAAACTCCGCACCTCCGTCACACTACTGGGTGGTTCCCAAGGAATTACTGCCTCGATCATCTCAGGATCCATCGCAAATCCCACCTCTGAGATGATGTTCCCTAATAAGTGGAACTTTCAAATCTAGAACTGACAATTTGATAGCTTTCCATAAAGTTGGTGCTCTCAAGGTGTGTCCAGTACAACTCATAAGTGGTACGCATGCTCCTCCTCAGTAGTCGAGTAAATCAGTATGTCGTCGATGAAGACTATGACAAATTCATCGAGGTAAGGCTGGAAGTTCTTATTCATGAGACTCATGAACACTGATGAAGTGTTTGTTATGCCAAAAGGCATAACCAAGAACTCATAGTGGCCATACCGACACCTGAAGGCCATCTTATGTACATCCTCATCTCGAACTATGAGCTGATGGTAGCCTGACCTGAGGTCTATCTTCGAGAACCATCGTGCTCCCTTGAGCTGATCAAAGAGGTTTTCAATCCTCAAAAGTGGATAGTTGTTCTTCACGGTCACCTGGTTCAAGTGACGGTAGTCGACACACAGTTGTAATCTCCCATCCACCTTCTTGGAGAATAAAATTGAAGTAGCCTAGGGAGAAACACTAGGTAAGATGAATCCCATGCCCTGCAAGTCCTCCAGCTGTACCCGTAGCTCACAAAGCTCTGCGGGAGCCATCCTATATGATGGAGTAGATATCGGGGCTATCCCGGTGTACAGGTAAATATATAATTCTACCTCTCTGCGATGAGGTAGTCCTAGAATGTCATCAGGAAAACTATATGCATACAGATCCACCACAACAAGAAAACTCGGACTCCACACATCAACCGCTCTGAGGATGAGACTAGACAACTAATGTGTGATAGGCTACCCTCTCCTCTGCATAAGCCCATCCTGTGCTGCAAAAGCTCACTTATCATCGGTGAAGGTGAACCTGCTCCCATCTGTGCGGACACACTTCACTTTGCGCCTAATACAGTCGATCTGATAATGGACTGTAGACAACCGGTTCATACCCAAGATGACATCGCAAGGCCTCGACGACTCTTCAAGAAGATCCCAGCTGAAGCTCTCATCTCCTAGAGTAAGCTCGCACTGCCGAAACTAGTGTGTATTCATCCAGTCTGCTCCCGTAGGAGTCTCTAGCTGTAAGGATCGAGCCAACGGCTCTGTCATAATCTCTGAGCTCTGAACAAGGGAAGTAGTAATAAAAGAATGACTCACTCCTGTGTCTATAAGAACTACAACAAGGATGGAGTAGACACAGATAGTACAACGAATCATCTCAAGTGCATCGTGGTCGTAATCCTCCACAGCATGAAGCTGAGCCTTCCTCTGTCCACCAGCTCCCTTTGGTCGGGGTGGACCTCCTGGTGGTGGTGGTGGTAGAGACTCAAAGCGTCGCCCACCACCCGCTACTCAGCTAGCTCCTCTGCCTTGTCCGCCTGCTCCCTGCAGACCGCCATAGTGGAACCTCTACCTCTACCTGGGAGGTCCCCCAACCGTCTGCTGCTCCTCTGCATGGCAGGTCAGGCAGTCACGAACCATGTGGCCCTGCCCGCTGCATGCATATCATTGTCTTCATCTCGTATGACTGGATCTGCTGTGTGTGACCCACACATCCAAACCAATATCCTGAGGTCAACCACCTGATGGCATGGTCCGCGTGGACCTCTACAACATCTGTCTACTTCTGTCTGCAGAAGACTCCACTACATGTCTCCATGCGGTAGGCCTCGTTGTTGGTGTAGGCTCCACAAGGAAGCTCTCCACAAGAAGGGCTCGCTCCAGTACTCCTACCTGCATCGGAATGTCAATGGATATCATCGAAGCCCTGATCTCAGGACCCAGTCCTTGCTCGAAGGTCTGGGCCTAGAAGAATGGGTCTCATACCATGTCCGTGGAGTAGCACGAGAGGTCGGTAAATCTCTATGAGTACTAGGCTACTATCATGCTGCACTGCTGTAGCTGTAGTAACTCCTAGATGCGCACTGCATGGAGGGTGGCTGGAACGAACTCCAATCGGAAGAGGCTCTTGAATTCCGTCCAAAGTAGAGATGCCTCTTCGTGCACCTGGATCATCAGGCTCCACCATCTACCTACTGCTACGTGTAAGAGAATCGCGACAAGGATCACCATAAGATCTGCTGGTGTACCTACCAATCTGAAGACTCGAAAAATAGCCTACAACCAATCCTCAGCTGCCTGAGGGTCCATCTATCCACGGAACCTGGGCGGCCTTTGTCGCTGAAACTCGTGAAGCGCACTCAGGTGGCGTGCACTCTCCACTGCTGGGGCTGGTGGTATCGGTGGCCCAACGGGTAGAGGTACTGCTGGTGCCTCTGCTGTAATGGGGCCCTACATCGAGGCCTTGTCGCTCGGTGAGCTACCATCTCGCATGTAACTAGGAACCCAAGATGGCTGCCGTTGTGGGGCCATCCTGAAAAAAAAATAGTTGCTCCGTGGTTAATTCAATATACCTGGTGATCTTCCACAAAGTAATCACTAAGAAAACTTTTGAAACACACATGCAATCAATGTTTTTGTGCATTGAGTCGGAAATCAGAAGTCAGGGTCCTGATGTATGGATATGTCGGCCGCCACACCAACATTGGACTCTGTGGACTAATAACCACACTCAATATGCTTAACAATATTACTTCACAGAAAGAAATTATCAGAGTCCTAAGTTCTGTGGTAGAATCGACTCCTTTGAAACCAATTTTTCACGACCCGTCATCGGGGCCCATGTCGTGACTATCCCAAGCCCTCCTTCCATAGGCCAGGGGATAGCGACTAAAACCAAAGGCGTAAATCTCAATAAAAGGGAAGGAATTTCCTTTTTATAAGTAAAGAAACACAACAAAGTATATAAGATGAAGTAAACACTAAGTAAACTGAGTACAAAAGTAAGTGCTGGAAAGTAAATGGGCCAGAATACAAACCCAACTAAAAGTACAGAACAACTGAGAAAAGAAAGTACAATAGTAGTAAAGTAAATCAGAAACCACCGAGTCGTCCTCCGGCTATCCCACCTGAAGGGTGGGTACAAATGGTCTCCTCAGCTCATCGGGTCCAGCCATCCACTCCGTGAACAACCCACCAAGTGGTCCACCTCCAGGTACCTTACCGATCCACAAGACTCCTCCTCGATCAGTGCTATCTGTCGTCTGCGTCCAACACAATATAGTGCGGGCATAGCCCATGCAGGGGTGAGTATACTATACTCAGTAGGGACCCCGAGACCCCTGAAGGTCTCCCTTAATCCATAAATGATAAACCATAAAGGAAAGATACAAACACGAAGTATCAACCAACTCTACTTAATTATATGCCCATACATATACCTAAGTCATCAATACCAGTTCAGCTCCAACTCACAAGCCCAAGTGAAACCCATTCCACACAGGAAAGTACAAACCAGTCCATATAGAAAGGTAAGTCAATCATATTGATGATATTGATTGAAAGTCAAGACTCAACTCACACAAGTATACTACTCACGATAAGGGGTGGAGATGATAGATATAGCCTTTGAATCATCTCCCCTACCGAACCCACGTAGGATCCAAGTACAGAAGCCATCGCTGCCGAACCCACATAGGATCCATGTATAGTAACCATCACTGACGAACCCACGTAGGATCCATGTACATTCTTCATCGCTGCCAAACCCACGGAGGATCCAAGTACAATCGTCTTTGCTGCCGAACCCACGTAAGATCCTAGTACAGTCGTCATCGTCGTCGGAGTCGCAGCAAACTCTAGGGTTCCCGCACAAAGCACTCTCGATTCCAGGAGGGTCTACTCCATGAGCCAAGAGGCTCGATACATCAACTGTCACAAAGTCTAGAGTTGATATATCACAAAATTCCTTCTCATCAATAGGAACTTAACACGACAGACGACGCGTCAATCGGACGCCCGGTCTAAGAGATATTGGCTTTTCCATCCCAGGGGCCTGGTTGGTTTTTAAGATAAAACCAACCCAACCATACTCCGGCTGCTTCCAAACCTCAAGTAGATTAATCCAAAACAATCGTCTCACTAAGAGGAATTAAACATAATTGACGACACTTCATTCGTACGTTCGGTCCTTAAGTTATAATCGTCTCCGCTCCAAGGGCCCGGTTGGTTTCAGATTCGAACCAACCCGGACGTACCCAAACCTCTCCGAATCCTTGAGTGTAATACAACTTAACGACCATCTCGTTCCAAGGATTCCTATGCAACTAATTGTGCGTCGATCGGAGGACTGTAGATCATGTTATGAGCAAAAGACCGAAAACGGTCCGAAGTGGGGGGTCTGGGCCCGGACCGACCCGACCTAACCCCCCAGGGTCGGCCTGAACCAGGTCAACCCGACCTGGGTCCAGGTCTGGCCTGGCTGGGCATGGCTGGCCCGACTCGCGTGGCTAGCCCAGCCCACGTGGCCTACGGCTGGCCCAGCCTGCGTGGCCTGCGGCTGGTCCAACCCGCGTGGCCTGCAGCCCGGCTCGGAAGCCGGCCGTGGCTCAGCTGCTGGCCGAGCAGGACGCCAAGGGGGCGTGGCCCCCTATTTCTGGAAACGGCGAACCTAGTGGGGTCCTCCATAGCAACAGGTTAGGGGGGTTACCCCCCCTATTTTCTGGGTAACATCTAGCCTTTATGGCCAGCCGGTTGTGAGCCACTGCTGGACCCAGATGGGGTCCCGCATCCTAGAGACGCCGGCGAATGGCTCAGCCGGTTTCCCCTGCTGATCAGCCGTGGGCTTCGGCCACAACTAATCTCACCGGCGTGGTGCGACGGCGCCGCGCCCGTCTACCGCGGCCCACTCCTGGCAGTGCCCCTCTGCCACGACCCGCTCCTGGCCGCGGCCTTCTTCGGCCTCACCAGCGTAGTGTGACCACGCCACACACCACCGCCACAGCCCACCCCGGACGCGGTCCTCTTTTTCCCTACGCGGTGCAACGACATGGCGCCACATTCGCCTCAAACATCATAGATGGTCAACAAGGAAAAAGGGGAGGATAATCGGCCGTGTTTGTGCGTTCTTATCTCCTCCCGTTATGACGATATCAAGCGGGAAATACTTAAGAAACAAAGAATGATGATTAAAACATGTTCAATAATAACCCCTACCTTGTGACATGATCTACGGAGAGGTGGAGTAATTTGTTGTCGTCCGAAGGTGACGTCGAAGTGCGCCTGAGGAGGAAGCGACATCTCCTCTTTTTGTCACGGAGAGAAGATGAGGATTGTGCGTCGTTGATCTTTGTGGATTTGGTGCTCTATGTCGAAGAGGAGTCATTCTTCGTGGAGAGGATGGCGTTCTTGAACGATGGAGGAGCTTCCTCCTTCCTTCACACAAGGCTATCTTTCCAAATTCCCACACAACAAGCCATCAAAATTAAAATAAGGTCACCCCTAATTTTAATTGTTTATGCCATGCGTTTTAAAAATTAAGAATTCAAAAAACTCATTAACTAATTGAAGTGGTTTAAATAATTGTTTAATGTGTGTTGGCAAGACTTAAGAGGGAGAGAGAGAGAGGGTGGAAGGGTTACACATTTAATTCCAACGTGGTTAAGGGGTTATGGAAAGTGAAAAGGTTGGGGCTCATGTGGGCCCCACCTCACATTTATCCCCACATGGGTAGTTAGGATACAAGTGGGTCCCACCCTAACTCCCCCATGTAGGATAAAACCACCTTAGAAAAAGAAATAAAATTTGTACCACAAATTTATTCACTTTTCATTTAATCCACATTTTTTAAAATAACCTCCCGAGAAAGCGCATCTTTGTTAAAGGTCCTCTTAAGCAGTTACCGATGTTGCGGTTTCATCGGTGCCCTCAGATTTCAATTCTGTGCACCAGTTCAATATATAGAAAAACATGCTCGTTCATTCACTGAACGTACCCGATCTAAACTTCGGAAATTGATTCCAGACACACCGGGCAACAGAATCATGTTCCGTCATAAACTGCATACTCGTAAAATACCAAATAATTTAAGAAAAAAATTTCCTTGAAGTTTACGGGGTTTTACACCTCTTTCACATCGCCTCTAGAAAAAACAAATTCTCCAGGAAAAGCATCTGATTCTGACCATCCTTTGTCCACCCTTCCGGGGAATCACCTTGGTTAACTCGGTCACACATTACTTCACTCTATGAGTCTCCCCATTGAGACTCCTCTACCTGTCGTAACAGAGAAGACTATACTTTCATCTGATAAGGAAACCTCTACCACTATCCACCCTCGCATCCAGGAGCAGGGTAGCCAACTCTTCCATCGCCTTCCTGGCATCTTCCGACTCTCTAACCGCATCCTTCTAAGACTTCCTACTCCAGGAATCAACCACCACATTCCCTTTCCCCGTGGTGTAAGAAATATCAAAGTCTTAGTCCTGAAAGAACACCATAAAACTTCACTGCCGTAAGTTCAGGTCCCGCTGGGATAATATATTCTTCAAGATTTTGTGATCTGTGAAGACCACAAACTGCTCCCCGATGAGGTAATGTCGCCACAACTTTAGTGTGAACACGACCGCCGCAAGCTCCAGATCGTGGGTGGCATAATTACGCTCATGAGGACATAACAGTCTAGACCCATAAAAGATAACCCCTTGCTGTTACATCAACACACACCCGAGGCCTTGTCCTGAAGAATCTCAGAAAACCTCAAATGTTACTCCCTTTTCTGGTAATCTCAGAACTAGGGCACTAACCAACGTCTCCTTAAGATAGCTAAAGGCTTCCTCGCACTGTCCATTCCACATGAAAGCCTGGTCCATCTCAGTCAAAGCTATCAACGGTGCTGCAACTCAGGAGATGTTGGGTACAAACCTCCGGTAGTAACCTTCCATACCGATGAAACTATGAACCTCTTCCACATTCTAGTGTATTGCCAAAGAAACAACTGCCTCGAACTTTGATGGGTCCACCAGTATTCCTTTTTCAGACACCATGTGCCCTAAGAAGTGCACTTATCGAGTCTAGAACTTTCACTTGGACAACTTCCCATAGAGTTGGTGCTATTAGAGGACCTCTAAAACTGTTCTGAGGTGCTTAGCATGATCCTCCTCTGATATAGAGTAGATCAGGATGTCGTCAATAAACACAACCATGAACCGATCCAGGTATTCCCAGAAGATAGAGTTCATGATCCCCATGAACACAGCTGGAGCGTTCGTAACGCCGAAAAACATGACCACAAACTCAAAGGGCCCATATCTGCACCTAAAGGAAGTATTTGAGATGTCACCCTCCTTCACCCTAAACTGGTGACATCCAGACCACAGATCGATCTTAGGGAACCAACCCGTTCCCCTCAGCAGGTCAAAGAGATCGTCTATCCTTAGAAGAGGGTAGCGATTCTTGACCATCACCAGATTAAGTCTCATATAATCTATGCATAACCTGAGACCAACATCTTCCTATTTGCAAATAAGACTTGAGAACCCCATGGTGATGCAATTGGTCGAACAAAACCCTTCTTCATCAGACCGTCAATCTAAATCCGCAACTCCCATAACTCAGAAGGTGCCATCGAAGTCGGATGGGCACAAAGTTAGAAGTCTATCCCAAACTCGATATCACGTCGAGGGGTTAGAGTCATCACCTCATCAGGGAAGACATCCATAAACTCACTGACGACCCCTAGAACATCCACCATCTCTGCATCCACCGACCCCACTAATAGCTCAGCTAACAAGGAAAGGAGGGGCTCCTCTCACTTGCTGCTTTTCTGGCCACCCTACTCGCCGATTAAAGTTACACGTCGGCCGTCCAAGTATGAAAACATGACCCCTCCTCAAAAGCAGTCAATGATGGAACATACAGAGAACATATAGTCAATGACTAGGATGACATCGTATTGGTATCTGCAATAGTAGAAGATCCCTAACTGACTGATGTGGTCCTATCATCAGTCTGCACCCTCGACAAACAGAAAACAAGTCATTCTAACCTCCAACTGGTGTACTTAACACTAGGCGCACTGGAAGTCTCTCGACATCTAGACCCAGAGCACGTGCCAGACTGGGTGCAACAAAGGAGTGTGAAGCTCTTGTATCGAATAAGGTGTAGTCAGGAGTACTAAACAAGCTGATCGTACCTCGAACGACCTCTGGCCCTGAAGGCATTGCTACCTCCACGGTGTGCAACTGCCCACGCCCTGCTCTCTAGCCTCTCGGCTATCGACCACCTCCCCGACCAAACCCTGGTCAAGGTCCTTGAGGAGCGCCCTGAGGTCAGCCTCCTCCTATGACGCCTTCCCTCAGAGGAGAGGGAGCTTGCTACCCCTGTTGCTGATGCTGGAAGGGACTACCTAGAAACTGCTTCTGTTGAGATGGGTGCTGAACCTGCCCATGCTCGCCGTACTTTACTCTATCCGGGCACTGATTCTAAAGGTGACCATGGTTTGCACAGATGAAGAATCTCAGTCCTGGGCCGGAAAAGAAAGGGTGCGGTCCAGGAGATCAGAACTGGAACTGCTGAGGCCTGCTTCCTATTGGTCAAAACCTAGAGGGTCCTGATGCCAGAGGCCTGCTGCTGACAACTTTCCCCTTCGACGAACCCAACTAGATCCCCTCTCACGATACACCTCCCAATGTGTGCATCCTATCCACTACTTCAGCCTTCTTCGGGACCTACAAGTATGTCGGTAGTGTGAAGAGAGTAACAACATACTGTAGAGAAGGTCAAAGTGCCTCTTCCAAACGTCTCAACCGAGACTCCTCATCCGAAAAAAGGTCCGGAGCGATGCGAAGGAGATCCTTGAACATGATCCCCAACCCTCTCACTGACATGCTCCCCTACTCGAGGGAGAGTAGCTCCTGCCACTTCTCAACCTTCATCGTGGAGGAGAGGAATTATGCCCAGAATTACTTCTCGAAGTCAGTCCACATCACCTCAGCCTCCCTCTTCTCCCTAAGATAAAGCGTCCACCATTAACACACTGCTCCACACATCTGACCTACAGCCGGAGGAACCCAGTACTCCGTCGGAGCCCAGATCAAGCTGAAAGCTATCACCATCACCTCTAGACAGCTTTCTATCTCCACGTTTGAGATGCTTCCCTCGTATTTCCCAAGGGTATGTCACTGAAAAGAACGAAGCGTCCTCTACCACTAATCGTCCTCCTACTCTTGGTCCATCCTCTGATGACCGGCCAAGTCAACCTCTTGGGCCTCGATTTCCCACACTACTTGTGGTCGTCTCCCAGGTTCTAGATCTGCAAGGTAAATAAATAATTCCTAAGCCTGAGTAGTGTAGAATATTTTTCTTATATTTTCTCAGACTTCTTATTCATTTTAAATCCCCAAATACCCATGAAACATGAGAAAACAAGTGATTATGATTCATGTAACTTTCCTATGGTCTCTACCCTGGAATCAATGTAGCCTTACTTGGTCGTTAGGTTGGTCCAATGTCCTTGCATAAGATCATGGGGGCCCTAAAATCCAATGTATTAGCTGGTCTTCCATGGCCTATTTCATGATCCAAGATCACCCAACACTATTTCCCTAACATCCCATGAAATCCTCACTATGCCTAGCTCCAGACACCATCCTATCTCTCAACCTCACATCTGATACCATTCTGTCATGACCCATATTCACCAAGATGAGGGAAGGGACATCAGATTTCTAGAACCTTCCTTCTTCAGGTTGAAGGAGAGATAATGACCCCCAAGACCCGCCTTCAATAGGTCCCAGAGTAGTGACTAGAACTAATGGTATAGAATCACAAACAATATGTAAGGAATTACCCTTTTTCTTTAATAGGATCAGGAGATAAGATGTTAAAACCCAAAAAAACCAAAAAATGGGCTAAAAGTAAAGCCAAATAAACCATTCCCATATACATGTTGCAAAATTAAAATCCACAAGATAGAAGGAAACTACAAAGGTAAGGAACCAAAAGAAAAGAAAAGCAGCAACTGCAAATACCCCAACGGCTGATCATGTATGGCCCTACACGATTCCTAAAGTCCTCCTCGAAACCTAAAAGTAGTTTATATACGTAGGGTGAGCATACAAGTATACTCAGTAGGGAAAACCAAAGACTCTCTTGTACAAGTGGGGAGGCATTCTAATGCCCTTTGAGAAATGAGACAACCAAAACACCTAGAAAGGAAAACTATCCACCCAAGACTCACCAAGGCACACTCCCCAAATAATGCAAGTCAAGTAGTGTATAGTAATAGTACATCAATGTTAGGTTACCCCGCACCACTTTCCCACTGGTTATTGAAGACATTCTACGCATCGAACCAATCCCTCCATTCTCACCGTAGTCCCACTGCCACACCCTACCCTCACACACATGGGACACAACCACACATCTCGCCTAAAAAAACATGGGCCACAACTACCATCCCTCCCATAGACACCTGAGCCACAACAACCATACATAACCACACTCGCAAACACCTAGGCCAGAACAACTACTACCACGCCTGAAGACACATGGGCCATAAAGCTACTATCATGCCTGAAGACACCTGGGCCTCATCTCAAAGATACATGGGAAACAACCTGCCCAAAAACACCTAGGAAAACCCCCACACTACTCTGCCCGAAGAATCTTGGGCTAATAATGGACTTCAGGCCATCACAGCCAGCCGGAAGAGTATTGGGCTATTCGGGAAAGGGAGGAGAAAAGGAGATAATAACCAGACACCCATAAGAGTGTTGGGAAAACACCCTCCCCCATGAAATGGTGGTGTTCGACACTAAGTTCTCAAATTGGGTGGGGCATGAATAAGAAATATAAAAACTACAATTAATATATATAAGTAACAAGCACCCATCCCAACCTAGGGTCCCACACCCAACCAAAGCACGAACAGCCGATTCACTATCCATAGTAAGCACACTACTGACAGCTTAGTCAAAACTCATTGCCCGATTTCCCATTTAACACATTCTTGTTTTCATGTTCAATTGATCATATTTGAGTAAAGTTCTAAACTACTAGGCATCTAACATGAAAACACAAGCCAATGGGGATTATAGCCAAATATAATTTTAAACATTCACACCCGGTTATCTTGTAAAATCTCTTCAAAAAGGAAGAAAAAGTGAGATCCATCCAAGTATTGGAACCAAAAAAGGCTTCAGGATACAATCCCACAACCCCAAAACCATAACCAATGATTTTCCAATAGTAGGGGATTCCACCCCAATTCGTGTCACAAGAAGAGCAATACCACAAATTCAAATTCACATCCAACAACCGTACCAAAACAGAGGATCCCATCCTCACCCACATTCCCTCATAAGAATCTAGCAGGAAAACACACCCAATACCAAAACAGAGTAGGGAAACTTCCAAGTTCGAGCACATCATTCATTAGTTTATTATTTCTGTTGGTTAACTAGGGTGACCACACAAGGATTTATATTCACTAGGCATCCATTTAACCAGCCGAGTTTAAGTGATTAACCAATTTTCCAAATTACAGTCATTAAATCATCATTAAAGGAAAAGGATCATCAGTGCGCAAGGAAATACCACCAACGACCATGATTTTCAGCAAGCATAAGCCCAAAAAATTCACAATCACATAGAAACATAAAAGAATATAGCAGAAACGTCAAACACACCCCATAATCCTTTAATAGTATATTTATTATCTTTTTTATGGTTTGTTTTTGTCCAACCCACAGAAAAAGTAGTGTACCCACCCCACATGATACATAGAAAGGAGAGAAGAAGAAAAATCCCTACTTGGTTGATCAAGGATAGAAGTTCTTCTCCACGCGCCAAGAACATGGGATTCACGACTTGTAGGGGAGGAATATCGGGGACTCCAAGGACCGGCAGAAAAGCTCCAGCACGTGCACATAATAAGCCATGGGAAGGATGGACTCCAGGCACACCAGGGGAAGAAAGAAATCCAGCCAAGGAGAAGAAGAGGAAACTCTAGCGAAATATAGAGCGATGAGATCCTATTATTACAGGATATGGAATTTTGAATGACTTGAAAGTCGGATCGTGGTTTCGTGGGTAGTTACCCATGATGACATTAAGTTATTATTTAATATCCCCCATCGGGGAGGTTTCTTGGGATTTTTAGGTATTAATTATGGGATTTAAATGGATTTCTAAAGGGTATTAAAATCTTTTAGTGTCAAAAAATTACGTTGTGGGAGAAGAACTGGAAAAATAATGAAGGAAGGGTAAGGATACAGTACCACCATCATGGTGCCACCATTTTCAGTTCCACCGTGTTTAGTGCCACCATCACGGTGCCACCGTCATAGTGGAGTCGTGTTTTGTCAATGTAATAGTCCGGGAGGGTCCATGCCATTACACACAATCTTCTAACGTATGGTTGAATAAAAATATAATTTTCAAGATCCATACGTGCTTTAGAAGCATAAGGTTTGTTCCTTACATTATTTTATAAATGTATGGTATGAACAATGTTTCTAGAATATTGTTAAGAGAGTTCTGTTCACTTTAAAAAATATTATAAGTGAAATAAAATCATGGATAAAATTCCAGAATAAATGAGACAATTAATAATAATTTTCTAAAATACAATTAATGTAACATCATTAGTAAAAAAATGATATTGGGGAGAATACAAATAATTAATAAAATATAGATTATTGTTGGGATAATACATTCCCAATAATATCCTCCTTTTTATGATTAGAAAAACCCCCAAAGTAATCAATACATTATATAATTTTGCAAAAATACTTAAAGAAAATTTTTATTGTTATGTCTATTTCACAAAACTATTTCGTTTTAGAGAAAAATGTTGTGTTCATCCATTTTCTCCTCATTTTTTGTGATATCATAAAGGAAATTTAAAAAATATTAAAAGAATCTTAATTTTTCACAAAATAATAAATGAGTGTTCATAGTATATTTCATGGATAAATAAGACATTGATTCTAGAAATAGAGATAAACATATAAAAATAATGATAAATCATGGAAAATGAATACAATAAAAGGATTTTTTTTAAGAAAAACTATTAAAAGACATAAAGATAAGTTTTGGGGGAAGAGAATCAAGGTTGATAACTGGTGAGGAGTATGGTTAAAGGGTTTTTTGGGGGTGTTTAATGGTTCTGGTTATGTAGGACCCTACACCACTTTAAAAACAACTTTCATTTTTTCCAACTATGCATGTAACCATTCTAAAATATTATCTCCTAACTTCCTTATCAAAATTCTTGAATATTGAATGATTTTTATATTTTCAATAAAATTAACATTCAAAAATTAATACAAAATTTATATTGTTTTCAAAAACTGAGCGTATTTATCACTAAACTTATTTAGTAATAGCCCTACAATCTCCCATTTCGATGATAAGAAAACCAATAAGTAATTAACACCTTATATAATTTTTTAAACGTAAATAAAGAAAATATTTATTATTATTTCTATTTTATAGAACTATTTCAATTTAGAATAAAATGTTGTGTTCATTCAATTTTCTTCCCATTTTTTGTGATATAAAAAAATAAATTAAAAAATGATTAAAACACTCTTAATTTTTTATAGAATACTAAATGAGTTTTTATAGTATATTTCATGGACAAATAAGACATTGATTCTAGAAATAGGGATAAACATATAAAAATAAATATAAATCATGGAAAATGAAAAGAATAATGGAATTTTATTAATATAAACTATACAAATACATGAAGTTATGTTTTGGGCGAAGAGAAACAAGGTTGATTTCTATTCAGGTGAAATGATAAAGGGTTTTTTGAGGGTTAGTTACTGGTTTTTGGTTCTGTAGGAGCCTACTACACTTCAAAAACCATTTTCATTTCTTCCATCTAATCCTGTAACGATTATAAAAGATTATCTGCAAAATTCCATATCAAAATTCTTGAATCTTGACTAAATTTTATATCCTCAATCGAATTTAATTTCAAAAAATCATAAAAATTTACTTATGTTTGCAAAAACCGAGCAAACATATCACTGAACTTATATAGTAATAGCTTAATACCTAGTTTACATGAAGTTAATTGCTCAAAGAGAAACATTTTATTGTCCAACAATACTAAAAAAGGGGAACTATTGCACTGAATGTTTTGTAGTCTATCATTCATATCATTCATAACCAATGTGATAGCCGAAAATATTATTATGAGATTAGGTGAGGTTGAAGGGTTAGAGGTAGAAGCACTAACTTGAATAAAAATTCCCTTGATGGATTCAAACAGGCTTTCTAAATAAAATTTTAGGTTTGAAAAATTTATTTTATAAATAGATTCCAATTTGATCTTCCCAATCTCATCAAAAATTTCCCTTTTAAAAACATCAAAATATTTATTTGATATAGAATTACTTTTATGTTCTTGAAGATGATTCTTAGAAGATTCAAAATCCACCCATGGAGTAGATTAATTTTTCAAATAATCCAAATATTTTCTTACACCTTCCATATCCTAAATAAGATTCAAATTTTCTTCCCAAACTTTATAAAACATAATCCAAAGATCCTCAAACTGATTAGGGAGGGAATTAGATGTTCCTTCATCTGGATTATTTGACTATTCGATAACTTCAAAATTGATAAGGGATTAGTATAATATTTCTCAACTGAATTCTCAATCAAATAAGATATACCATCTAACACTTCTGTTATTTCTACAGAAAATGATACAGGTCTCCCTAACGATTGATAAATGGATGAAATAGTATGATGGTAAACAATATATGTGGCATCATTTACTGATCTCTGCACTTTTTTCTCCTTGAGATGATTCTGCATGAATAACTAGTTGATCAACAACCTAAATTTCTTAGGGTGGTCTCTCTTCCTATTGATCCTCAACATGATCTAATTCTTCCAAATTAATTGAGAGTGTGTCTTCTCGATAACATAACACTTGTTCTTAAATAAATTGTTCTTCTCTATTTTATGGTTTTAAAACAAGGTCCTCTTGAACTTCTTCTTCCTTTACCTCAGCAAGGTTTGTTTCATAATTAAATAATTATAATTTATTGGTTGATTTAAGAACACCTTCTGTCCTGGGTTCTCCAACTCCACCATTCCTTAAAGAAATTTTCTCCCCTTAATCAAAATATCGGGATTTATTTTGGTCATATACACCATATAGCATGGGATTTACCTTCACCATACTCTAATAGAAACCAGAAATTCATAAATACCTTGAATTCATCACATTTCGTTGATAATACTTCACACTTTTATCAAAAAGTTGAACATTGTTCTTTATTAAAATAATTTGACTAAGTATCCTTCCATAAGGATAAAATGACATTCCGGCTTCTTCTTGTAAATAATAATTTAGATAACTCAGCATGAATCTAGGAAAATTCATCTTTATATCACTGAGGAAAAAAATATGATATACATATCTGGGTACAAAATTTCCTACATCTAAGCTACTCTTAGGTAAATTACAGTTTGAATAAACGTAACTAAAAATTTCTGAATTTCCTCAAGATCCTTAAAAAAAATTACTTATATATGATGATCCAAATAGAGAGGATGCAATATCTTCAAAATTATGATCTTGATTGAATATAGATTGATGGTCAAAATGAAATACACCTTCATGAGGACATTTAATTGTTTGAGCTATTTCAATTGATGAAATTGAAAGTTACATACCTTATATTTTGGAAGATATATTATAATATGCTTCACTAAAACAACACTAAACACTACTATAGAAATACATCAGTTCTAATTTATAATGAAAATTTTCATTTTCCTCATTGAACATTAATTCCAAACTATGAAACACTACTCCATTTCTGAGGAGGTGTGTTGTCACATACAACCATTTTAAGTCTACAACCTTTCCTTGAAGAATTTTCTATAGGGAATACACATATTCATTGGGTCATTGTGTTCACATTCATCGGTTCAATTGTTCTTTTCCCTTTATGGGAATCTGATTGCTGATTTTTTTTGAATTATAGGGTTTGGGATAAGGGAAAGGGTCTTAGAAGGTGAAATGATTGAAAATATAAAGGTAGGATAAGTAAAAGGTTTTTCTAATAGTTAATGACATGATCTTGTTTCTTGTACTGATCATATAGGGGATTCAATGGTTTTTTTATTTTGAAAACACGTGATTTCTAATTAAAAATGATCAAATAATTTTTTAGTAAAATTAATAAAATACTAAATTCAATTGTGAAAATAATATAAATAACTATATAAAAACATCAAATCATTTTATTTAAAATAAATAAAAACAAAAAAATATTAATTGTAATAAATAAATAAATATTTATTTAAAATTAAACAAACCCAAATACCCTTTAAAAAAATAAAAACTTGGAATAGGAAGTGGTTTAGTAAAAATATCGTCTAATCGATATTCAGTATTAATAAATACTAAAGATATATCCTTTTTAGGAACATGATTTCTGAGAAAGTGATTCCTTATATCAATATACATATTCCTAAACAAACTTATAGGATTATTTGAAATATTTATAGCACTTGTGTTATCACATAAAATAGTTATACTATTAAAATTTATTCTAATGTCAAATACAATGTTTTTCTATAATAATACTTGTCCACAACAACTGCCTGTAGAAACTTATTATGACTTGTATGTTTATAGGGAAACTATGTTTGGTTTCTTACTCAACCATGACACTAATGAATTTTCTAATAAGTAATAGAGTCCTAGGTACTTATTATATCTAATTTACATCCTCTTAAAAGAGAATTTATATATGAAATTAACTTAAAATCAGATGTTTTGGGGGTAAAGACATATAGAAAAAATTTTATTTTAAATTTCTAAAAATTATTTTAACAATAATAATATGAGAATATTTTGTATTTTACTAAAATATTGCAAATAAACATACAAAAAATAATAATTGTATGGTTTGTTAGAAGTAAGATATTATAAACTACCAATCATACCTCTATATAACTTATTGTCCAATATTGTTTCATCTTCATCCAAATCATGTTTTATATTGGTACACATAGGAGTTTTGTACGTCTTTCAGTTCTCAAGTTTAAATTTTTTAATTAAATCTATAATATATATACATTTATTTAAAACATATCCATGATATTTTTGATATATTTGAAATCATAAAAATAAATTTAGTTCTCCCATCATACTCAGTTAATTTTTTTTGAAATATTTTTAAAAAATCATTACACAAATTTTTATTTGATGAACTGAAAATAACATTATCAATATAAATTTGAACAATTAAAATATTAGAACAAATTGTTTTCTTAAAAAGTGTTGGACAATCCAATCTAATAGTAAATCCATTTTTCAAAATAAAATAACTCATTCTTTCATTATAATCTCTAGGTTCTTATTTAAGTACATAAAGAGGTTTAGTAAGTTATAAAATAGAAATCTATTTTTGAGGATTTTCAAATCCAAGGGGTTGGTCAACATAATATTTTTCCATTAAATAACCATTTAAAAAGGAATATTTAAAATCCATCTGATATAATTTAAAATTCAAATAATATGAAAAAGTTATATGGATTCTAATGGATTTTAATCTAGTTATAGGGGAAAAGTTTCATCATAATATATCTCTGTTTCCTGATTATATCCTTTAGCTAATAATATGTAATTATTTCTAGTAATTATATCTTGATCATACTATTTGTTTCTAAAGATGCACTTAGTTCCTATAACTGGATAATTGGATGGACTTTATACTAAATCCCAAACCTCATTCCTTCTAAATTGGTTTAGTTATTCTTGATGTGATAACGTCCAACTCTCATATTCTAAGTCTTCTTTAATAAACATAGTTTATAACAACAATAGAATTTATGATAATTAAGACACGTTTTATACTTTTTTTATAGTTCTAATTCCTATGTCTAAGTCTCCTATAACAGTTTCTAAAGTATGGTTCTTTATGATTCTAGTTTGTCTAGGAAAGACAATTTCAAATTATTCAGTATCATTTTCTTATTAATTGGACTGAATTTTAATAATATCATTTTCGAAATCATTTTAGGGGTTTCAAGTCTCTTGTTGTCAAATGAATCTATAATTTCATCAGTTTGATCTATATTTTTGAGGAAACATTCAGTTTCATCAAACTTCACGTGAACCGATTATTCAAAAATCATTGAATTTTTATTAAACACTATATATGATTTAGAGGTAGTAGAATATCCTATAAATATTAATTCATTATATTTTAGATCAAACACACTGAGGTTTCCCAGAGTATTAAAAATATAAAACTTGAATCCAAAAACATTATAGTACTTTACATTTAGTATTCTGTTATTCCAATGTTCATAGGGTGTTATTTTGAAAATAGGAATTATTAAAACTCTATTCATGATATATCAGGCTATGTTTACATATTCTATTAAAAAGTATGTAGGAATAATATATTCATTTATTATAGTCCTAACTATTTCAGTAATTATTCTATTTCTTATTTCAATAATTCTATTTTGTTGAGGTGTTCCTTATGCATAAAAACGTGTTTAATAACAATATTAGAGAAAAAAAATTAAATTATTGATTGTTAAATTCTCCACCATCTAAATTATTAATGATTATATTTTAAAACCTTTTTTATTTTGAAAAATATTACTATTACATTCAAAAACAGTGAAAACATCACTTTTGAGTTTTAGAAAATAAATCCACGTAAATCTTGAATAATCATTTACTAAAAAATAGACATAAAATTTACAATCCAAGCTTTCTACAATGGATGGTCCAAATAGATCTATATGTATAAGTTATAAGGGTTTAGATGTAGAATTTTTTAAACAGATTTGAAATAATATTTGCACTATTTTCCAATTTGGAAAAGATTACAGAATCTATCAATATCAAATTTAAGACTAGGAAAATCAAAATCTAATTTCTCATTAGATAATTAATGTAAAGAATAAATATTAGAATAACTAAGTCTCATCTAATATATCCATGAATAATTTTTCTTAATAGTTAAACAATTCAATTTCTCTTTACACTAGTTATTTAAATCCAAAGTATAAACATTATCAGTTATAGTTTCACTAAACATAAGAATTTTATCTTTAAAAATCAAGCAAGAATTGTTATAAAAATCCATATAAAACCATAATCAAAATGATGAGAGATAATTATCAAATTGTGTATTATACCTTGCACATAAAATACTTTTTTTATTGATATATTTCTTTTTGATCTCTAATAGTTCCAACTCCAACCATCATTCCTATTACATTTTCACCAAAGGTAACTAAACCTACATTAATTTGAGTTAGTGTATGAAAATTTGTTGAGTCCCAACAATTTTTCCTAGAACAAACACTATCCATATACTATAAAACATTTTTTTTCTTATGTCATGTTTCCTGCAAAATTAGTTAAACATGTGTTTGTTTTGGTACCCATATCTTCTTGGGTCCTGTAGTATTAGCTACCTATGATCTGGGAATCCAGATCTATTTTATTTTAAAAAAATTCTTATTACTTTCTTTATAAAAACATTTATCAATAAAGTATCTTTTAATACCACTAAATTGTTTAATCTTTAAATAAAAGTAATTAGTGAAATGACCTTTTGATCCACAATAATAGCAGGTAGTCTTTTTCGTATTGGGATAAAAATAATTTTTATATAATTTTGATTTCTCATAGTTGTTTCCTATTCCAAATCATTCTATTTTAATGAAATTATTTACAAGAATTTCATTTAACACTTTTTCTCCACTCATAATAGTTATTTTAATACTTTTAAAGTATTCTACTTCATCATGTCATTATTTAATCCTTTTCTCATGATCAATGTAGTTTTTTAAAGATGTGTTGAATTCATCAACTAGTTCCTTATATTGTTTTATAAGATTTTTACTTTTACTTAAAACAATATTATGAATATTTTTAAATGGCTTGTGATTTTTAGCAGAGAATAATATTTTTCTTCTAATATAGAGCTGTAGGAAGCTAATTTTTCATTTGAGCAACTAGAAAAATCAGAGTCAAAAGAGTAATAATACTGTACCTTTTATTCTTCTTATTTATCCATAATGAACATATTATATTTGAGATTCTATTTACATTTTTCTAAATCATAATTTGAATAACAACTAGAGTCTTTAAATATAATCCACGTAGATTTCATTTCTCCTTATTTCCTTTCTGGTCATAATCTAAATTATTTTGATATTTATTTTCTAACCTTTTCTTTTCATATTTTTATTGAGGAGATTCAAATTTAATATGACCTAATTTATTTCATTTATAGTATAAAACTTCTCTTTGTTATTTATCATATATCTGGAAGAAATTTCTGAAAATTCATTTCTTCTAATATAATTTGATGATTTTTCTGGCTATTTGAGCTAGTTCAATTTTTTAATACAAGTAATTGGATTTTTTTTGACTTCTTACTCTTTTATTTGGCTGTGCTTATCATATATTAATTTTAGAGTAGTGTTTTCATTATTAAATATAATTTTATAATCTTTATATTCAAATTTCATCTCAACTCCGTACATCATCAGTGTCTCAACTATTTATTTCATTATAAGATCATTGACAGGTGATGATTGAAAAATATCAGCAGATATTCCATTCCATTTCTAAGGTAGAACTTTGAGTACTTTCAAGGATTGATTATATTTTTTTGATGGGTTTTCCTATGGTAGTTATATTTTTGAAAATTTCAAAAAACCTTTTATTCATCTATTTAATTATTTCCCTATAAAACATTATCAAGGTGTAAAATTTCAGTTTATCAGTTTCATAATTCATATAAATAACATTTTATGTTCCTTAAATGGAAAATGCAATTGTTTTCCACATCTCATAGGAAGTAAGAAATTATTAGTCATGATTGAACTCATCTGGTCCAAGACTGAAAATAATAGCATTCATTTCTTCTAAAATTATATCATATTCAGCTTCTATTTTAGCAGTACAAGCCAGTAGTTTCTCAGGAATATTATAAAGAGTGAAGATAATTGAGTAAACATTATATCCAAGATTCTTCATATAAATATTAATCATTGAATTTGAGCACCCATAATTTTCACCATTAAAATATAGAGCACGTACGATAGACATTCCTTCTCTCAGATTATCTTTTTCCATATTTTTATATACATTATACTTTTATACTGCTATAAATTTATCCAAAAGTCTCTCCTATGATACCAATTTTTAGGTCGAAACAATACAAAGTAACAAAAGAGGGGTTGAATTGAGTCTTTTCAAAAATCTTCCACAATTCATGATTTTAACACCCTCAATAATTTATGTCGACAAACAATATTCTCTTATGCATAAAAATGAGTAGTGGAAAAATTGAAATAGGCAACATAGTTTTTTATAGTGGTTTGGAAAACAAATATCCCCTATTAATCTCCCCCAATCACTCTCTCTACGATCTCTGTGAATTTCAATAGAAAATTAGTCTTCTCATAAGACCATAAATCCAACACTGAGTGGAATAAGATGAAATATTTAAAAAGTAAGGATAAATGGATCCTTCTAGTTCTTTCACATGGAACTAGTTATCTACATCATAGATCGAGAATCGGATACTCAACCAAAACTAAGTCTAAGTAGTTGAAAATCAAACAAATCAAAAGGGATTGATTGGAATATGGATTGAGTTGAACTACCGAATTGTAGTAGTATAAATTGATAGTATACATATATTATTCTTCATTAAAGAATATCTTCAAGAAAGTGTAGATATGATGTGATCTCAGTTGAAAAAGATATACAATAATAACAATAACAAATAGCAGTAGTAATCTTATAGTACTAAAAGATTGAACATGTATGTATTCAATATGTATATTATTTCAGAAGAGGCCATTCATTGAAGAATAAATATAAGAGATGTTTACGAGAATTAAATCATATATAAAAATAGTGACTTGTATATCCTATATTTAGAAATGATACACTGGTAGAATATATAGTGTAGATATTCTGTTTTCCAGAATTTCATATCCACAAAAGCTTCCTGATAGATCCTAGAAATTCAAATCTAAAATGAACAAGGGTATCAAAACTTCCCTTGAGAATATGTGACTTTTTTCCATTTAATATGATTATTTGGAACAATTTTATCAAGATTTTATTCAGTTGAAAATTATCTTAAAACATCATATAATTTTATAATTACCATTCCATAAATCTTGAATAAAATCGTAAAATTAAATCTTCAACATTGAAAAAAAATGTAGGGGTTTTTCACAAAAAAACATTCCAAACATAGGATTCAAGAACATAACACTCATTCATTGAGAATAAGGTTGAGAAGGTAAGGTTGATCATAAAATTAAGGTTGACGAACCAAACATTTATTTCCTTAAACGCAGGGTTCCTTACTAATGTAGTGTTCTTCAACCATACTTTGTTCTCTTCTCACACATATAGTTCCATCATAATATATTGTTATGTATCCATATATTCCTTCAAGCATAGGGTTTATGATAAATGCACACCTTATTCTAATTTAAGGTTGAATATGAATGTATGTTTCATGATCTATAAGTGTTATACGAGAGCATGGTTTATTCCCTTCATTACGTTCTGAATGTAGGGTGTGAACAGTGTTTCCGAAATACACTTATGTTCCTTTCAAATACATTAACAAATATTCCGAGTGAACTAAAATCCTGAATATAATTCTAGAATAAACAATTCAATTTATAATAATTTAATGAAATAATCATAATGAAATATAATTAGTAAAATAAAAAATCCTATTTGTGAGCATCAAAATCAATAATAAATTATAGATTATTATTGAGACAATACATGCCCAATAGGTTCTACAATTTCCTCTGGTAATATGGTATTATTTGTTTATAAAGTGGATGAATTCCATGATTTCCACCTCTATGATCATATGTTTTCCTCTTATAGAATATGGAACTCTAAAAAGGATGAGCC
Organism: Viscum album; assembly: GCA_963277665.1. Classification (NCBI taxonomy): domain Eukaryota; kingdom Viridiplantae; phylum Streptophyta; class Magnoliopsida; order Santalales; family Viscaceae; genus Viscum; species Viscum album. The sequence continues at coordinate 451,168,534 of OY728120.1, read as the reverse complement.
TTGATATAATGGGGGAAGTGCGTTGGAAAATGAATCTTTGTTGGGACAAACCCAAATTTCATTCTAGTGGTGTGCATCCATTTTTCCTCATTAATTATTGGTATGAGCATCCTATACCCTAGTTATAGAGGCCATCATATATTTATATACCAACACACATGAAGGAAATTGGTATGACCTAGCTCCACAAATGTGCAGGTGTTGTTTTCATGGAATCTTCCTAACCCGCTAAAGCTTGACTAGGTGTGTCCTTCATCAATAGTTGGGATACCATATAGGCACCTCCAATGTTATATGAACCATCTAGGGAACGTTTTTATAGGTTAAATATTAAATATCCACTATTCTAATGTTTTTAATTTGATGTATTATGTATTCATGGTCCTACTTTGGATGGCGGTGATATAGAGGAGGAAAATTAAATGAGTCCCTCTTCAGAGGTTCCTCTCCTAGAAGATTCCCCCATCCTTAGGATGAAGATGGTAAGTATTATATTTTTGGTTCCTCTAATTGAAGGTATTTTAGAAGAAAATTGGGTAGTCATGGTATTGATCCAAAAGGAGTTGGTGCAGAGGTATATAATTATAATATTTCTTCTTTAAAATTTAATCCCAACCTGACTTTTCTAGTTGTTTCTGCATCATGTGTGTGTGGGATCACCTTACAATTTTCTCCCGGTTTTTTTAGATATTAATATCTATTCAGTGGATATTTTCATATTTTATACCACACTAATGGTCATTTAGGAAGAAGTGAAATACTGTCACTTTCCCAGAAGGCATGGAGACCATGTCAAAATTGTAGTCATGTGCTAATAGAAAATAGTCACCCTAATAAGTCACATTTTAGAGGCTCTAAAGATTTTATTTTTCTTCCTCGTGATTTATATGATTATTTTGAATTTTAATGGTTTTAGTTTTTAGGATAAATGTGGTTTCCTTTACAATGAATCTAGATATAATCTTGTTTCTATAATTTTTTTGAAATAATTTATAGGAAAAAAATCCATTCACTGATTTTTGTTTATGATTTACATGGTGAATTAAATGCATTGCATTATGAGTAATAACCACATATGTATTTTTGGAAAAAAATAAAGGTATACCACATAAATTAATCCCCTCAACACATCACATTAAATTTTATTCATTTTTATTAATTTGTATAAGAAACTATCATATATGAAAAAATGTGATATCCTTGAAAGAGAGAACAACAAGAAAATGATATCATCCTTTATCTTGTGACCCCATGGATAGTTTATTGGAGGTCATCTTAACCTGATACCTAACTAATCTGAATAGAAAGGTGATAATAATAAATTAAGGAATCAATGAATGATTTTATATCATTTTATCATATAGGAAACTCAGTGATCTTAGTTATTTAGGTTATCATTTCACATACTGTAATAACAAATAAGTTTATCAGAAGACTTCACGTCATCTGGAATTATTTTTATTCAACCTTCAATGGATCACAAAATTTACCAACAATTTCATTTCTTATTTGGATAAGGATCTATCTGAACACCCCCTATTTTTACATAAACTAACAAACTCGAAAAATAGATATCAATGTTTCTTATTGATAACCTTTTGGACTCAGGATAAAAAATTAATTTTACATTGTACATAGTTCTTGGAGTGAAACCAGACATGGTAATTTGTGGACTTATATTAAAAATTATCCTAGGTGGTTGAATTATGATATTATAGAATGGGTGAATAGTTATCTTATGCACCACACAAGTCATAAAAGCATGAAAATTAAAAAAAAACATCCTGATGAAATACAATAAGATATTTTGGATTACAATCATTTGAGGATTCAATCTAATAAGTAAAGACTTTAATTAGAGAGATTATTAGTAGAATAGAGAATTCTTTTGGAATGATGAACACCATTGTGTCTCATAAAAGGAGAAAGGAACACTACTATATTGGATGGATGAATTAAATAATAAAATTTTCCTGTGAATATTAATGTGAATTTAATAAAAATATTATTATACCAATGATGTCATGGTTACTGGTCCTCTTGATGTTTTATATTTATCATTCTTATACATAGCTTTATGAATAGACATGATGGGTGGATACTATTAGGAGGTTGAGGATAGATCAGTCCGTAATAATATTCCATACTCTATTACTTTTCACTACATTTCATTATGGAAACTATTCTAATGGATGCAAAGACAAAGGAGGATATCTATTATTGGAACTCCGATAGTTCCCCAGGTGAAGATGATTTTGAATGTTAATTTTATATTTCAACATGGGAGATAATAAGTTCTTTGTAAGACTAATTCAAAGGGGGAACAATCCCTAGAGACACACATGTAATAGCTCAATTCTATATTTCCCTGATGCAACTTATGATCTCCTACAACTAGTATTGAACCATTAATAATTGTCACATATGTTAAAAAGTCCTCATCAAAATCCTTAATGACAGAATCTGTCATTTTATCCCAATACAGACCGTAGAATAACAACATAGATTTTTTTACTGAATAAGTTTTTAATTTTCTATCAGATAAGAATAAGTGCCTATAGAAGAACTTTATTTATACATTTTTTGTACAAACATCATGGTAAAATTGATATTATAATAGATTATGATAGATAATACTATAATATTATTTTCAAGGAAATGAGGGGATTTGGTTTCATGGAGTGGGTATGTGACTTATTCTTCCATAGATACTCAACTATGTTGTTCTTTATCACTTTTATAGGAAATAAATTATGTTTATTCATGTTGATGTGAATCCTCTACCAAAGGAAATATTCTCTCTCCCATGGTCTTTGTTCACATATAATACATGCTTAATTGGAATATTGAAAAAAATATTTATAATGGTGGAATTCTTCCTTTTAGTGGTATATATAGATTTATATCCACATAAATACTTTTGTTTATAAATAATATTCTATACCACTTAAATGGAATCCATCAATCTATTAAAATCTATAAATTTGTGTTCAACATATATAGTACATATAAGGGATAAAAAAATTAATACTAAAATTAGTGTCTTTATGTCTTATATGATTATGTTCAAACATTATCAACTCATTAAAATATGCATTTTTTTTTCAAAAATAAAATTCCCCATTATCTATCATGGATATTAGATATATATAAGAAGGATACATATCTATCAAATAAATGCTTTTGTGGAATTAATCTGAGGGTATATTACAATGTTGAATAATCAATTTCATTCTTTAAGGGATAACATAACCCAGGTTAACTATGTTATATCTTCGAGGGAAATTTTTTTATTAGTTATTAGGGTCCCCAAAGAAGTCACAATGAATATTAAAAATTTTCTCAAGGGAATATTTTAGGTCTCACACCATTATAGAAGATTACACTGGACTTTCTGGTCATGTATATAGAATCCATTTGAAGGAGAATGTATCATTAAAAAGAGTATTGATGAATGCATGTAATATATGCACGATAATCTAGTTTGGGATGCACTTTTGGGGCAGTAATTGTGGTCAAGATATATCAGGGATAAATATGAGGGGATTTTTAATTCTTTATGAAACATAACCTCTTCAACTTCCCATCTTTGGAAAAGTATTCATAGAACAACTTATACTTTTCTTGAGAATCCAAGTTTGATTAGGGGGTCCAATGAGATCTACATATTCGATGAGAACTAGATAGAACATTAAATTTTCCATCCACATTGGACATAGAATAATCTTCCATGTTGAAATATATCACCCATGGTTTATCAAAATTTTAATTAATAATCATAAAAATGAATTTATTTATAATATCAATCTCATAGATATTCCTGATCATTGTGTTTCTATCCCTATTATTCTTGGGTTTTTAAGTAGTATGGTCTATTGAAATTTTTTTTATATTTATGAATATTTAATCACCGATTCATAATATTTTTGGAAACAAATAAAACATAAAAAATATAGCTTCTTATTTTAGTGTGTTTGTCATAGAGATATCCCATTGGATAATGAAATTCAATTCAATAGAATCTATTTGGCCTCTAAATACTTATCTTTCATAAACTCTTAAATAGACATAAAGGCTCACCTTTTTATGGAAGTAAAATGAGTAAGATTCATATGCATTATCCTCATGATTTTTATGGGTATATCCATTCATGTTTATTATATTGAACAGTTATTGTCTACATGGTTTCACTATTTGAATGTCGCATCTATTGAATTTGGATATCATTGGGTAGTTTGTTTTATATTTTAGGTCTTATAAGTGGCATTTAATGAGGTTAAATACATATTTACTCATTATTTTACTTCTTAATTATAAATTAAAACCATTTAAATTATCAATAGAATGATTTTTATATCTACTAAAAGTAACATTTCTTACAAAAATTAGTGATTTCAAAATAAAGTTTATCCAAAATAAACATTATATTGATAGATTGTTTAAGAAGAAATACTGAACTAAGATGATTTATGAAATATTTTATATGAAAACTATAACATGTATAAATCCTATAATAGATAAAAATATATCTTGAAATTAGAAATTCATAAAAAATTATTAATAAAACATAGTGTTTTAAAATGTATTTTTTCAATAAAAAAGTTCTCCATTATTTGTTTTTTTATTTAAAATTCAAAATAGAAAATTATAAAATTTTATTTTAAAAAAATTAACAAAAGTTTGTAGTTAATCTAATAAATATTATATAATGACGATATATATATATATATATATAAAATAATTATGTTTTAAGTGAATAGTGAAACTGCTAATTTTTCTTACAATTTTTACTTTTATGACTTTATATTAACATAAGAATGGATTAAAATTTTTGGTAACATTATTATTATATAATAAAAATATTTAATTAATAATAAAAATATTTTAAAATTTTTAGGTTTTATTTTTTAAACACACATTTATCATTGTTGGAAACTCATGTAACATTTCAAATAAAAAAACATTTTATATATGGTTACATTAAAAATGAAATTTTATAAATTTCTAAATTAAATATAAAAAATGGATTTTATATGTTACATAAACCTTTTCATTTTATTTGATAATTTTAATTTCATTTTTTGCATAAAAATGAAAATGAAAATATTAATGTTAATAACCATGACAATTGTAAATGATTTATTTTCATTGATTTATTATTATTAATGTTGTGTAATTTTAATCTAAAAATTGAATTTATATATTTTAAATAATTAATTTAATTGGATGTTTAAACTAATATATAATTATAGTGACATATATTTAATTGGTATTCGAAGCTCAATATTATTATGAAAAAATATTGTTTATAACATCATTTTTCTACAAATGATAGTTTCTGTTACGTATAATTTTTTTATTTTAAATTTAAAGTTTCATATATTTATAATTTAAATTATATTAAATTAACAATCAATTTAGGAGAAAAAAACTGAATATTTTTAGGGGGGTTATTTTATATTTTTTTGTCAAATTATAGCTACATGGGTAAAAACTGGTTACTCTGGTAAAAAAGGTGGAAGTAATTATAATGGAGTAAATGGTTTCTAACATGTTTAAGAAATGTATAGAATAATTTTTTTGGGGATTTATTGAAATAATATCCCACCTAACTCAATTATTTAACACATTTGGTGTGATTTATCCTTAAATAGTTTAATGATATCATTGAATAGAAAAGGGTATTCACAAAAGTTCCCTTTTCATCACATATAAACGAGATCTCTTATATTCTTATATTCTCCATTTCCCATAGAAATTTCCATTTAAAACAGCATAATTCCACTATCATTTATGTATTTTTTGGGTATTAATTTTCCCAGTCACTCCAAGTTTTCGTCTACTCCTTCAATTCTATAGAGTTCATCAAGATGAAGTTCAATGAATCAGAATAATAATAGATAATACTTACCATTTATACTTAACATGTATCTTTGAAAACTACCCTACACATTTTAATGTAATGAAATAAGAATCATTAGTATAATAAAGTATTATTATATTAATGGAACAACACTTATTTTTTTTTCATACACATATAAAAATAATATTACATCAATGGTGTGTTTGTGGAGACTATCTCCTCCATAAAGCAACAACTTTCATTTTTCAGTACCGCCATCCTCAACTCGTAATAATAACTTAATTTATGAATAAATTAGAATTATTTATTATAATTATGATTACTCTTATTTCATCCCATTCATTGAGAAATTAAAATGCATACCATGGGTTGTATAGACTACTTCCTCTAAGAAGTATATGTTCTCATTTTTCTTATTTATATTCATACCTGATCTAAAACAATTTAAATATGATTCCAAAACATAAAAAATATAAATAATAAAATTATTATTATGTAATAATGATATTGTACACTTATTTTCTCAAACTCACCAATCGAGATATAGCATGTTCATGTTTGGGTCTGTTTGACCACCTACATGCACAATGTTGTAGAACTCTATCATGGAAGTCTGTGGGAAAATTAATAATAATTTTATTATAAGTTAAGAAGAAAATTATGAATTTAGTATATTTATGGAAATTTTATATTTCTTACTTTTTTATTATAAAAATGTCTCATTTAGTTTTAAATTTACCAAAATAATCCCACACCAATTCAAATTTCACTCAAACATAATTTAAAACTATATAAAAATTAAAAAGAATACAAAAAAATATATTACATATTAAAAGAGAAATTGATGAATAAAAATATTAATATGATATTTGGATATCTTAATTATATTATTAAGGAAGATGAGAATGAAGATATAGTGAATCATGACCACCAAAAGGGTTTTTTCTTACAAAATTTTCTTCTATTAACTTACAAATATTATTATTGAATTCTATTGTCCCAAGATTTATTTATTATACCTTTTAAATGATTTTTTCTTTTATAAACTCCTTTATTCATGGGTTTATATAAATATTACTTATAACCTCATTATAAAATGTGTTTTACCTCAAGGATTATGATTCTTGAATGGGTTTCTTAGGTTCAATTATTGTTTATGGAGATATACATATTATTTTACAACAATATATACTTATATGGTGTCTATACAACCAATTTGTTATATTATATCATAAATTATAATTTTTCTATTTTATTTTAAGTTCCATTTAAATATATTTCTCATTAAAGGTATTTTAATTAAAATTTTAATCAATCCATAATAGATTTTATGACTCACATTATTCATCCATGGTTAATAAATTTTCAACATAGTTATGATATTTTAAATACCCTTTTGTACTTATATTACTTTTTAAAAATTATAATTTATATTTTTATTATGAGAAGCTACTTCATTTCATTAATATCATCTTTTTTGATGAAATAAAATCCAAAATAATTGTTTTTATGTTGGATAAAAGTACTCCCATTCTATCCAAAATAACTTTCTCCTCCATATCTATGTTTTTTCCCACCAATGTTTTCTTCTCTTTTTAGAAAATAAAAAAATGGTTAATTCATGAGATCATATTAATTTTCATCACCAAGATTCAAATAAATATTTTATTATTTTATTTATGATATGGGTTTTTAGTAAAGGTGTTTCAAAATATTAATTATTCTTTATATCATAGATTTATTTCTTATTAAAAACTTCAAGGTTTATTTATAAAAAAATTATTTATTTTTCAAAGAAAAATTATTAGAGATGTCATAACATTTAATGTTGAAATTTTTCTCAAATTTATTCTTTCCAATCATTTTGAATATGTATTTTAAGAAGAACCATGTGACTTTATCATTTATATTTCCTTATAAATATTTGAAAAGGTATTTAATTTTTAATTCTTTTCATAAGAACATATTTATTATCCGTTTGAATCCTATCTCCATTGTCTCATAATTTTAAATAGTAAATTATTTGACTATTATAATATTAGTTTTGATTAACAAAATTTCTTTGAAAATGGTTATTTTCAACAAGATTTTCAAATTAAAATTCAATAATTGTTCATAAATTATAATTCATCTACCCATTGATTAATTACCAATGCTTCAAGAAGTAAGAAATATTAAATATCTATAAGAGAAACGATCTATCACTACATTTTGGTTGATAATGATCTTTAATTCATAACCATAATTCTTCTTATAGTTCCTTTCCAATATAAAAAAATATTTTGGATTACTTTGTTTAAAGCATGTTCACCTAGATTCCAAACATCGGCAGATTGGGGGAATTATTATCTAAACCATATACACATTATCTATATGGTTTAAATACCATATTATTAATTATCTTTATTGAAATTAATTTACATATAATGTTACTGAGTACCATTAGATACCCATTTGTAACCCCTATCTATATCCATTTATGATTATTAGTGGAATTATGAATAATTTATTAAAGTGATTCTATATGAAAAGGATATGCTTTCATTCAATTTTTTCTCTTTTTATGATAATTTATTAATTTCATGTGGAACATGTAAGTATTCCTGAATGATGGGTGGGGCCCTATATCTCCCTCCAATGCATTTGTTAAAATGTTATATCCCATTAGAAACCTTTATGTGAGAACAATTAAGTTATCTCGTAAGTGTTGGTGAACATTTGTGACTTAAGAAGGTTCCACATACCTTAATAAAGTTTGTTTAATAATTCTTGGTTATCAAGATATTAGACTCTAATAGACCATGTTAATTAACAAATGTCATCACACTCTTTAAATTCATTTATTTTTTAATATGGAATGAATAATGAATTATTATCTAGGTTCTATTAGGTACGTTTTTTATGTATCTTGATTATACCAATATGCTCATATTATTCTTATTTTAGATATTTAATTTTTCTCACTTATGTTTACCCATAGAAAGAGTTTTATATCACCTATTTTCTAATGTTTCCATTTTCTATGGTTTTGAATAAAATTAAATCAATAGATATGTCTAGAAGAGAATATTTTATAGTGAATTTGTGGGATATGGTGAGGAATTTTTATGAATTATTCAGTTTCATATAAAGTGGAAAAAATTTTCACTAGTTAAAAAATACACGGGTTTTATTATTTATAATATTGTAATAATTCTATTAAACAATTCAACTAAAAATTCATGGACATGTATTTTAATTATATATTTTCTTTATGTCATGTAATTGAGGTAGTATTAGACAAGGGGTATAAAAGTTCTCCTATATTTTGGAAAATTAACCTTTAGTTTTTTTGGAACTAGAAAAAAAAATATAGCATTAAACAAGGACATTTGGTGAAATGGAATGCTCAAAATAGTGTATTAAAATACAATTAAAATTGAACATGTACAATAAATGTCATGTATGGGTGAGGTATTACAAATGATACTTGGGGTTAAAATGTGTTAAAATAATGTTCCATCTATACGGAGGGAAACCCATTCATAAAAAATCCTCAAATATTATTTATATGATTATTCATGGTAGACTAAATGACATATCTATTTCTTCAATGGAATTATATTCAAACTTGCGTGAAAAAATATTTTTTGATTTCAATTTCATTAATTTTCCTAGTGATTACATTATTAAGTTTTACAAGAAAAAATTGTTTATAATGTGTTTATTCGACACACTTGGAATGAGGAAAAAATGATAATATATTTCTTATCATTTAAAGGTGATTTGTATGTCAATTTAGAACTATTTACTAGAATAAAATAACCCCCATTGTATTATAATGACATTATATATCTGGATATCCTTGGTCTCAAACACTTTAAGCCACCTTGATCTATCATTTATTATTCCTTCAATGTTAATAATATTTTACATGTGTGTCTTTGATGAGAGAAAATTAGTTGATTCTTGTGGTTCATATTCTTAATGATATGGTTAATAACTATAGTGATTCTTTCTTGATAAAAAATATCAATTGTTAAAATTCTTTGTAAGATAAAAGTTCATTATTTCTCAATAAACTAGATTCCAGGGCCAGATATTGAAATGGATTTCAATAATGTTTATGGTTCAGGGTCTTCATTTTGTTCAATTTTGGGCACCTTGGTTTGAATAACGTATTGTATTTTGGGTTTATTATCATGTATAGAACTAAATTAGTCATTTTATTATTTCTATATGATTTAATAAATGGTGTCTTGTTTTATTCTTCAAATAATATTTGAGACATTTTAAAGAATGATTTATGTTGTTGTTATTCACATATGTATATGATTGAGATAATATACTTATAAATATGCTAATTTTTAAGATTTTATTTCAAAGAAAACTGAATTAGTTTTTATAAGACCGTAGATGATGATAAATTAAATAATTATTGTTATCCATAAAATAAAATTTAATTATTTTGATGAATATTGATGATACATCTATATACTTGATGTTGCTGAGAAATATGTTCTTTTAAAATCATAGAATTAGTGTTGTATGAATTATATATGAGGGGAGTAGATTCTCAATTGAATGTCAACATCATCGTCGTAAGATATGTAAATAAATGTAAAATCCAAATTATATTATTCTTTTACATTTAATAGTTTTTAGAATTTAGTAAAAATGTATTACATTTATTAAGAAGTTTTCATATGTAGTGTTCACTTGGTTTCCTTTATCCTAACTAGCTTTTCATTCTGTTATAATAAATTGTATCATGAATTCAATTTACTATAATATTGTTAATATTATTTATACTATGTCTCTCTTTTTTTCCTTTCATATTGTAATTATTTTTATCCAATTTTTGTATTGATATCATAATTATCCTCTATGCATGTATAATTGATCTTTCAACATAACAAAGAGAGTTATAATATGTATAATTTATTAAATATACATATTAATTATCTTGATGATTTAGTTCTAATAATATTAAATTTAGTAAAAATGGTATTATTTTGTGACAGTCTTGAAGTTTCTTCTTATATTTCCTTCTTTCTTTGAGAATATATTTATACATCTATTGATTAACATGGTCATACATACAGTGCATTTGGTTTTTGGGTTTGTTTTTAGAAAAGATATTTAAATGAAGAATTTTGAAAAAAAATATCTTATTTGATGAAATTTAAGTAAATTATAATTATATGTTGAAAAATAAGGTGAATGGTGAATAATGATAAACCTTTCAACTAAAATGAGTAATTGTAAAAAAATTATTTTATTGAAAAATAATTAATATCAGTATTATTTACCAAAGACAATAGTGTTTAAATTAATTCTATTCTGTTTATTATCTTGTATTTATTTTGTGGTAGAATCCTCATGGGTATAAATACATATTATATTTCAAATTACTAAAAAACCGAAAATTATATATGATTAGTTCATTATTTAGAATATTTTGGGTAATAATAGTTTCAATATTAAAAAATTGTGAGAAACCACATTATTTTAAACTTATGGTGCATCATTATGGTTAATTAAAAACATTAAATTTTTTGATTAGTATCTATAAAATACATTGTTTTAATTTTTTAATATAATTTCTACAACCTATAATAATTAACAAGTAGTTTTTAAACAAATTCACATATTTTTTTGAAAACTAAAATAAAAAAAATAATCATTAAAAATCATATTCACATGAACAACATAGAGATATTGGTTTTAACTTGTTTTATAAAATTTATATCAGTGATAAGCTTATATTATTATGAAATATAATTTTTTAGTGTTCCTAATTGATGTGATCTATATTATATTATTTTATTATATATTTTCGAGTTAATTATTGTAAAATAAATAACCATATTTTACAGTTCTAATCATTTTTTTAAACACTGGATGGAAATGGATTCAATTTTATGATTCTATTAATGATATAATGGAAGCAATGAATGTAAATATCCTTATTCCATTATAAAATTAACACATTGAACTAACTATGAATTCCCTCAAAATCAACAAAAAATATTCATTAGTTAAAGTTACAAATAGTGAATTACATGGAAACTCTCACATATAAACATCCTAGGATCAATATTATTTTTTCTTCCCTCAAAAAAAATTAGTACCCATGGATGGAAAAAATGATAGTACCCATTATAAACATGAAATCGAAATATTAACTTCTAGAAATAGTTCCCTCACTGAGTATACAAACTTATTTACGAATAAAATAAATTTTTAAAATATTCAATGAAAATTTTGGTGTCTAGGTGAATAACAGTTCATCCTTATGAGATACCTTTTACCATAGTTGTTTTCATTAGTAAATACGTATTTGAAAAAAATATGAAATTTAGGGTATCACATTAAATTTAGTTATTATTCATTGAGATACATCTATTATCCATGAAATTTTTTTATATTTTATTTTCAGAATGGATCAATTTTTATGCTCAAAAGGGAAATATTTCCTGAAACTAAAATTAATTTGTGTTTTCTCATGACAATAAAAATCATTTTCTTTCCACCATGGTTTACTTTTGGAAATATCTTTCAATATTAACATTTTAAAAATAACATACTTTTTAATATTTATTCATTAACATAAAATGTTTGAATTATTTATATATTTTTTAAGAATTAAAATGACCAATTTATGATTTTTAGTCTTCAAATAGATTAAAATTCAAACCCACAATGGACTATTTGAGTTTTTTTTATTTTTTTCATCAATCTGATGATGGGATTATTTTATTTATTAAAATCAATTTCTTATTATGGAATTCAGATTAATTTATCTCAAAGTTATTTATTTATTTATAATGGATTAACATTTATTTTGTATTCAATAATGTAGGTGCAGAAAGAAATTTATAATGAAAATATAGAAATTTAATGAGTCAATATTAATTTAATTAATTTTAATTTTAATTTTATAATATTACAAAAAATATAATATATATTTTAACTAATCTGATTTCATTTTAGAGAGTGGCCCTTATTTTCGCATAGTTATCATAAAGGAAAATAAATATTCCTTATATTTTTAAATTTTTAGTGAAACATTATTCTAAACTAAAAATAGTATTATTTGTTTAGAATATAGATTATCTATTGAAAATTATATATTTATGTGTCCTTAATATCTGCAATTATCTAAAAGAAAAATGATAGTTTATGATATTAATGTATTAAGGTTTTATTATATATATTTTTAGAATTTCATTATAAATATCTTTCAGAATATATTAAATTTTATGCTTAAATATATATTCTTTTCTTATTATGTATTATGATGATTGGTGTAATCATTCTTTTCTTCAGGATTTTAATATTAAAAAAGGCCATTTTAAATGTATTATTTAAACCATGAAAAGTAATTGAATTATTATTGAATATAAACATTAAAATATATTTAGTTATTTTTTTAGAAATAAATATATTGTTCATTTATAAAAAGATATTTTGATAATATTAATTTACATTTCAAAAACCTCAATCTGCTTGATTCTTAATAAATATATGTGTACATGAGACATGGAAAATATGAATTTTTCCTATATTTGATATTCTAACTTAATATATGGGGTTATGCTGGGTCCATCAATGAAAACCACACAATTAGGAAAAGGAGTAATTATCCATTGATATATTGATACTATTGCGTGTTGTGATTTGCATGAGAAAGGATCCATTCAATTTCCCTTATCTATGAAATCTCTAGGTTATTCTTAAATCCTCTAAAGTATTTTGATACAGATTTAGATTATAATGGATATTAAATTTAGATGCAAGTTCTTATATTATATCTGTCAACACTTGGTACAAATGATGGAGTGTTTGATGGTTCATTACATATCTAGAATCACATTCTGTTTAAGTTGAAAAGCTAGAGCTTCCTAGTGTTTCAATGAGTTTGTGTAATTTTTATATGGGTTTGGGGAGTCCTAAAACATGTATTTATAATTTAATAATGGGTTGAATAATGTAGAATCATATTAATTTCATATAAATGTTTTCTCTAATTTCATAATAGATTTTATAATGAAATCTTAGTAAAGTGATTCATTGTTGTGGAGATTCTATCACAAGGAATACAATGCATATATTAGACATTATTTATTCGGTGTATGATGTTACTCAATGAAGCTTACTTTCAAGATGATATGTTGAACTAGTGTTATGTGATGTTTTATCATCATGTATTTATTTTGATTCAATGATTTTTCCACTATGTGAGGAACTCATGGTAGTTTCAATTTCTTTGCAAGTATATAACAAGGATAATTCATCTCATATTTCACAAATTATTTTATTTATGGTTTCAAGCTAGTTTTTTTTATTTTTTTTATTATTTTAAATATTTAATTCTGTTATATCTCACCTCATTTTTGAACTTGTAACAATCCAATATTAAGTCTAATTATTATTAGGTGTTTATTTTAATGTATAATATAATGGGTTTAATTGATATTTTAGGTACTAATAAATTAAATTATTAGAGTTTTTGTTTATTGATAGTTTTAATACATAGTTAAATAATAATGATACATCCAAATATATGTTATTATTGTGTTATTTATTCTACTATAAGGGTAGATTTGGAGTCAAAGGAAATGTAATGAGGTGATCATAAGGTCAAATAAGGATCTTCAACAATGATCTAAGCCATGCGAATCAAAGTAACATCCAAATTGAATTTTCCATCATGACTATATAGACTAAATAATTTTACATGAATCTATTATCATTTATTTGACTTTTATTCCAACTTTTTTCTCTTAGTTCACTTTATATATATATTTTTTATATTAATTTCTCAAGGAATGTATTACTCATTCACTATACTATGATGTTCTTCATCTTATTCACCTTTATACATTTATTTGTGATTCTATTTTTTCTTTAAGGGTTCTATTTTTCTAGTGTTCATAGAATAATTATCTTTATTTTCAATCCATGGATAACTGATCCTATTACTCAACCATGGGATGAAAAATAATTGACTTTGTTTTCAATATCAATGTTAAGGCTACAATTCTTCTAACTGTAAGAATCTAACATGAGGATTTGTTGACATTAATTTGTCTAATGGACATGATGTCACGTCAATTGTTTTCTTCTTCCTTTGTTTATATTTTCCTACCTATCTTCATCATCACATTCATATACTTTATAGGGTTTTTCTGTTGTGTTGCTATTTAGTGAAGAGATTATAAAGATGTCTTTTTAGGAGATTAATTTTTATATTAAGAACATATTGCATGATAATTATAGTTTTGAAAATTAAGTATATTGGTTAATGAAAATAAACATTTCAATTAATATAAATACAGATAAAAAACTTATATAAATAGAAAAATAATTAACATCCCTAAAATTTTCTATGGTAAAATTCCTTCTAATTTTAAACATGTTTGTAAATAGACTTGAATTTTTTGTTTTTTCATCATCTATCATCTAAAGACACATTATATTTTTATTTCACTAAAAATAGTGTTATATATGTTAATTTCCCTATTGATTATATTTTTGTTTATAATAGTAGTAATATAAAAATGGGTTTTGTAGGAAAGATTCTCCAAGTTTACCTATGATACAAATATATGGCGCATTACTTGGGTCCAAAAAACTGATTATGTTTTATGAAATACCTTTACTTTAATTTGGAATTTTATTTACCCTTAGAAATATTGAAGGTGTTGTAATTTTTGTTAAATTTTTTTGAGAATTATTTCGATTTATGAAAAGGTGTTGTATCTACTGATTCCATAAGTATGAGTTTTTAAGATATTTTGTGAATAGAAATTTTAGGTTTGATATGGGTGATTATCTTAAATGTTCTATGAATTTTTTTACATAACGAGACCACACATCAAGTAGATAAATCCTAAGAAATATTTATGTAAGTGAATACATTATTGAATGTACAGGTGGTTTGTTTGTTTCATATGTTACAAAAACCAAAATATTTCACAGTCAATATAATATGGAAACATATACATATGAGTTAACAATTTATTGTAGGATCGAAATAATGATGTAGATGCTCAATATACAAGAGGGGGGGGGGGGTGAATTGTATACTTTAAAAAATTACTTTGGAACCTTTAAAGTTAGTTACGATTAACTATGTTTTCCTTAAGTAAAGGAAAGGGCTATGTTTAACAAAGTTAAACTAAAGAAAATTCACAACACCTCTAACACCAAATGAAAACTTGGAAAGAGATTCCGAAAGTAGGTTTCAGAAATATGGTTTCGGAAATTGAAACTTAACAAAAGATTACAATATGAGATTCTACCTTAAATCTTATAGAATATGAATGAAACAGAGTACGAGTAAGGAAGTATTAGAAAGTTATACTTTCCTTATAATACAAAATGCAGCGGAAACAATCAAGTATTAAACACTACAAGTAACAAGATATAGGTATTTTAACCCAAAGAGAAGGGTATCCAACAACCTTGGATAAAGGTCCCTTGATTTATACATTCAAGAATGTCTGTCTTACCCACACTAGGGTAAGCCCTCGATACGAAGATCAGAGTCTCTGTCTTGCTATCCCCGCTAGCCCTCAACTTCAAGGTAGTTGGCAACCTCTGTCTTCCTCAGCAAGGAAGCCCTCAACTTCAAGGTATTCGACACCTCTATCTTCCTATCCCCAGAAGTCCTCGAATGTAATCACCAACATTCGGATTCTCACGAAGCTTTGAGAGTTAATAAGAGCCTCTCTCTCTAGAAATCACTTCAACAACATGTATGCACAATGTTGAAGAAGTTATCCATCAGTTGTGAGCTCTTTCAAATGAGCTCCTATTTATAGGCAAGGTCGGACTCCTTCCCAACGGTTATATTTTCCTTAAAAATTGGAGGGACCTGTACACGTGTCACTTAGCCAATGGTTAGTTTATAACAGAATAGATGCCATCGTTTTATAACAAAACAAGTGTAACAGAATGTACGACACCGTTTAAAATCTAACTCAAAAGTTCGGAATGAATGTTTGGAGTGTAAAAAAAATAATTTTTCGGAGTATAAACAAATACGGAGTGTATAAAACAAATATGATCAGATTCTGTTTAATAGGTGAATTCAGAATGAGAATTCGGAATGAGAATTCATCATCAGAATTCGTAATGAGAATTCATCATTAGGAATCGTAATGAGAATTCCTCATCATGATTCGTAATGAGAATTCCTCATCATAATTAGTAATTAGAATTCCTCATCATAATTTGTAATGAGAATTCGTCAATATAATTCTTAATGATAATTTTTTGTCGAACTTCATAAGGATTCGTATCCAGAATCTGGAGTAGAAATTAATCAGAGTTCGTATCCAGAGTTCGGAATGAAACTTTATCACAGTTCTCATCTGGATTTTGGAGTGAAACTTTATTACAGTTCTTATCCAGAATTCGGATCCTAAAACAGAATACTTTATTTCAAAGATTCAAACAAATCCGAGAAAACAGAAATGAATCTGAATATTATACTTAAGAAATATATGAATAAAAAATGTGATAAGGGTGATTTTTATTACAAAAGCAACATTCCTTATAAAAGAAAATTTTCCTTATAAAAGAAATTTTTCTTATAAAAGAAATTTTTCTAAAGATAAGTTGTTTGTGGTTTTCAAAACATGAAGGAATGGAAAAGTCATAAGGAAAACCTTATTGACTCAACAATCTCCCCCTTTTTGGAAAGCACAAACATCCTTACGAAAAAGAAATTCTAAGAAGAAAGAAAACATTGAGGCTTATCTCCCTTTGCTTATGGATGTAGATGAATACGACTAACTCCCCCTTAGGCTTTGAAACTATAAGGATTGTATTCTAGATTACCGGAATGAAATTTCATTACGAATAATAAAGTCTTCTTTAATGAAAAACTCCCCCTTAGATAAACTCTTATTAGAGTTTTTTTTTCATTCTCACCCTTTGTTAAGATTCTTTTTCCCTTTCATTAAAGTTCTTTTCCTTCTCCCCCTTTGTGCTTTTCAAAAAGAATTCAAGGGAATGGGAAATATAACAAAGTACGTGAAAAATTAGTAGTAACAAAAAAATGGACAAGCACAAATTCTATTATGTTTGAAAATTTCAACAACAAAAGAGTTAAGGTACAACAAAAAATCGGATCTGACTATTTGGGATCTGTCTCCTTCGCCATGAGACCTTTTAGAATAGTCTTTATCTTCTTTAATTATTTATGATCTTCTTCAGCTTGCTTCTCTAAGACCACTATTCTTGTATATTGAGCTTCAATCTTTTCTTCCTGGGCTTTAATCTTTTCTTCTGGAACCTTTAATTTTTCTTCTTGAGCCTTTAATTTCTCTTCAAACTCAATCTGATGATCCCTTTCAAACTTCCAGTTCTGAGAAATGGAATTGAGATTCCCATTCACTCTGACTTCATGAATCTGGAAGTTCTTTTCATCTGTCAGCTTCTCTTCAAAGTAAGAAGTCAGCTCATTTATCTTCCCATCCTCAGTCTCAAAAGCATATTTAACATTGTCTTGAAATTCATCAAATAGCCTCATCTCTTCTACAGTCTTCCTCGACCAACTGGTCATCCTCTTGCAAGATCGTTTGTGGGATTTATAGCCGACAAAGAAAGATTTGAATTGAGCATCTATCTAAACACACTTATCCATGACCATGGATACAGAGTCTGATTTCTGATTCAAGTCATGTTGGAGCATTTGAAATCTTGAATCAATGCTAGAGAAGGTCGGAATAGAACCTACCAACTTCTTTAAAGACTAAACAACAAAGTCATGCCTCAACGAAGATGACTCCGAATCCGAGACTCTGCTTGGAGAATTTTATTCTACAACTTGGTCAAGCTTTCTCTTTGAAGAACTACCAACTTCCTTTCTCTTCACCACTACTGAGCTCGGAGTATTAGCAAAAATTTTCTTTCCCATGTCTCTTTTTGCAATGGAATCCTGTTCCGGAGTTCTCTTTTCACTATCAGAAAATTTAACTATATTGTCTTCTTCATCAGGAACTTTCTGAGCACTAACCTCTACATTCTCCATTTGAGAAATATCTTGTAGAAGTTGTTCTTCCTCTACAATATAAGCTACTTCTTCTTCTCCTTTCTCTTCTTCCATTGCCGGAGTGACTAGCTTAGAAGACTCAGCTTATGAGGTTCGGAGTGACAAATGTTCGTAAGGAGTCCCCTTATAATCATCTACTTGTTTTAAAACATCTCCGGTTTCACCACTTCCTTCAACAATAACTTCTTCTTCTTCTACTTGCTCAATCTGCTCTATTTCCTCATCAGGCTTAGCAGCTGTCTCTTTCGGAGCGACAAAGTCTCTTCCTGGAGTCTCAGGTAGAGATTCCAATGAAAACGATCTCGGAAGAGGAATGTTTGCTGAAACCATCTCATTGAACTTCAACAATGCCTGAGGTACCTCTGCTTCAGTCATCTTCTTCTTGAGATTCTTTTCTTTCACTTGTTTTTCGAGCTCATCAATAGTTCTTTCCTTCAAGGCCTTAGCCTCCGCAGGATCCAAGACAAACTAAGGCTCCCCTTTCACTCTTTTTTCTTTGATCTCCCTCCATTTAGAAACTACATCATCTGGGTAAGCTTTCTTCTTCTTTGGTTTTGGAGGTGCGGAATGAACTTCCTTAAACTTGGGATTCTATGTTTCTACTTCAACTTCTTTCAACTTTCTCTTCCTTACTGGCTTAGAGGATTCCAGATCAGCAACTTTCAGAGCTGCTTCTTCTTGATCAGGTAAATCAATAAACTGACTAGTCTTCTTATCAAAGGCTACATCCATCCTTTTGAGACTTCCATCACTCACCAACATAATCTTGAAAACTCTTGGCTTAGATTTTCACGCCTCCTTGAAAGACTCAAGGCACCAAACTATCAACTTAGAGAGGATTGCTGGGTACATTATGATATAAGCTCTCAGATTCCTTTTCTTAACATTCTCAAGAGTAATGAGAATGTGCTTCATCAGGTTGAACTTCCTCAGATTTATCAGAAAATCTAGGATGTAGATCTCACTCTTCTTTAAGCTATCCTTGTCACCCTTCCCGGTACGATAAGGCCTTGTACCCATAACTCTAGGATCCAGAAATTTGTAGACAGAGAAGCAATCTTCGGAGCCTTATCATCTGACAATCCGAGAGTTTCTAATGCTTTTTCCTTGTCGAAGCTACCCTTTGAATCCGGCAACACATGAGATATGAATTCGGCTTTACCTTCATTATTCAACCCTACCAAGCTGGATGACTTGGCATATGAAAGCTTATAAGTCTTACCATAAGACTTAAAGGACAACTTCTCCCTTCCATCTTCCTTAATAAAGGAGACTGTTTCATAGAACTCTATAAGAAAATCTGAATACACTTCATCTTGATTCCCAGGTTTTGACACCGCAACATCTTCCCATCCATTAAGCTTAATATTTTTGGAAATAAGAGAGTCATACTTGTTGATGAAATCCAGATGAACCAGCCTTTCTCTATATACTAACCACTTCGAAATCGGCTTAGAGGAAGACATGTATTGAGAAGCTACTTCCACAGACATTCGGATCTGAAGACCTCTGAGAAGTTCGGAACGGAAACATCTGAGGTTTAGAACGGTCTTAAAACAGAGAGGCAGAGCTTCGCGACGCTGGAGATTGAAAACCGATGTGGGGCAACCGTTTGGGGTCCCCTTTATATAGGCAACGAGAAAACAGTTCATCTTCCACGATTGATTGAACGGTTGAGACAAGCTGAGAACAGATCTGACGGTCGAAAACCAATTCTCATGAAAACTTGAATCCAATCTTTTTGTGGTTTTATTAAAACACAAATTTAAGAAAATTATAATCTGAAAACAAAATATAAGAAAATACCAGCAAGTAAAGTATGACTACGAAAACTTGGGTAAGAAAATCATACCTTTCAGATTGTCTTAGGAAGATTATTCGTAATTGGTAACATTCTTAAGAAAATTACGAAAGAAAAAAAAACATTACTACGAAAAGAAAATTTTTGCAAAAATCATTATGAAAAACAAACTCAGTATGGAAAACTCAGTACGAAAATTACAAAATTTGAAAACAAAAAACTTATTATAAAAGATTCGGTACGAAAATCTCGTTATGAAAATACCAGTACGAAATTTTCTATTCCGGAAGTTTTCAATACGAAAATTTCCATTTCAGAAATTTTCTATATGAAAATATCTATTCTGGAAAATTTTAGTTCCGGAAATTCCCATTCGGGAAATTTGGTTCCGAAAAGTTTGAAAAACTATATTTGAAGAATTTAGTTACTCTAACAATCAGATGTACTCCCCCTATGAAAAGGAGTTTGTTGCTGTAAGGAGACTTTTTCAACGGAAAGTTAATTAAGAAGGATTACCTTATGGTTATCATTCCTAACTTCTGTTTAATGTATTCAAATCTACTAGAAGGCAAGGATTTTGTGAAAATATTAGCATGTTGATCTTGCGTTCCGATAAACTGAAGAATAATATCTCCTTTAGCATTGTCTCCGAAAGTTACCTTTCCTCCTTTCGTTTTGATAATCTTTTCAAAATAGCTTTTGTTACCAGTCATGTGTCCGGAACATCCACTATCCATGTACCACGTATTGTTGCTGGTAATCTCTTTATTTTCCTGAAATCAAGAAGAAAATTAGACTTTCGGAATCCAAACTTTCTTGGATCCGAGATTTCCGGATAATAAAATTTTAGGAACCCACATCTTCTTAGAAAAGTAAGATTTATGAAATCCTAAGGATTGGGTTTTGTTTAAGGAACAATTCATTGTCCAGTGACCACCACATTGACACTTGGTACAAAATGGGGTACTTTGAGGAACAAAATAATTGTTACTAAAAATTGGTTTTTCATGGGTATAACCAAATCTGGATTTAATTCTTAAAGGTCATATTTGGGAATACATTTTATCAAAATGTTCCTTACCATGGGTAAAGTTTGATAAACACATCTTTAAGGAAAAAATTTAGAACTTCAGTTTTATAACCATGTTTTTATCCTCAAAATCATTAGTTTTAGAACTAGAGCTAGGCTCGAAAATTTTTTTCATAGAAATTACTTTTTCTAATTCTTTAGAAAGTTTGTTCTTCTCAGAACTTGCTTCCTCAAGATTTTTTGAAATACTTTCAAAATCAGCATTTTTCTTATCAAGTTCTGTAGAAAGATCTGATATCACTTTTGTAAGAATAGAATTCCTAGAGTTTTCCTTATCAAGTTTTTTATTGAGTTTAGAATTCTCAATCTAAAGAAGTTCAGAAAACCTAGAGACTTATTCATAAGTAGGTAAAGTATTTTCTTCATCAGAAGAGGATTCTTCATCAGAAGAGTTATAATACTTAATATCATTAGAATTTAAAGAAACATTGGTCAATGATTCAGAATTTCGTACCTTATCCATAAAATAATGATTATCAATGGGTAATCTGGCTATAAGACCAAGATTCTTCTGTCCTGAAGATTCGTAATCAGAAGATTCATCTGAAGAGTAACCACCACTGGCACTCCAGGTGTCACTAGCTTTCAAAACATTCTTAGCTTTGGCATTATAATACTTCTTTCTGTTCCTGTCTGAATGCCTTTATTTCCTTTCTTTCTTTTTGAGCAGAGGGAAATCTTGTCTAATATGTCCAGATCTCTTGCATTCATAACAAGTAACTTCTCCATCTTTCTTATATTTCCTTTCCTTTTTTCTTATACATGGATTGGAAATTTCTCTGTCCAGTTATCTTGTTCATCCTTCAAGAAAGATTTGCTAATTCATTTTCTATTATTTCACCCTCACTAGAATCTGACTGAACTACCATCTTCTTAGACGTAAATCTGGTTACTCTCTCAGGAGTCTTACCTTTCACATGATTTGATGTTATTGTAAAAGAAACGGTACCATTTCCATTTTTCTTTTTGATGTTGTCAGCATCTCTATTCATTCTTGTTTCATGTTGGAGAAGAGTTCCAAATAACTCATCAAGAGAAATTTTAGTGACCTTCCTGTTCTAATCTATAACAGTTCTTTTGGATTCCCACTCTTTTGGCATAATATCAATTATCTTATCCACAAGTGCTTCATCATCTAACCCTTTTTCTCCCATAGTCTATAGGCTGTTGATGATAGTCATAAATCTCTGTTTAACATTACAAATTGGTTCTCCAAAAGTAAAATTGAAGCCATGATATTCAGCTCCAAGAATAGCTCTCCTAGTCTCAATCACCTTAGAATTTCCAAAGTGTGTAACCTCTAACTTCTTCCAAATACAATTAGCTGCTTCACAAGAAGAAATTTGGCTATATATATTTTTGGTCATTGAACAAAGTAATGTATTGAGTACCTTATAATTGAGTTGATACTCTTGCTTCTCCTGGTTAGTAAAATTTCTAACTTCCTTATTAAGAATTTTATAATCACTAGTAAGCATAACAAAATTGTCTACTACAATATTGATAACAAAAGTATTCATTCGATCTCTCCATTACTCATAATCATTACCATCAAAGATTGGTGGTCTTGTAGGATTTAGATTATCAATTGAACCAACATTTACTCCTTCCATACATAAAAACCTTCGGCACAGAAACTTGTAAGTAGAAAAGATTCGTAATAACAAAGTTAGGAATGAGAAAGTTCGGAATAGGAAAGTTCGGAATGGAAAAAATGAGCAAGAAAAACTTATACGTGAGTACAAGTATTTCAGAGACCTCCTCTGATACCAATTTTAGGATCGAAATAATGATGTAGATGCTCAATATACAAGAGGGGGGGGGGGTGAATTGTATACTTTAAAAAATTCCTTTGGAACCTTTGAATTTAGTTACAATTAACTATGTTTTCGTCAAGTAAAGGAAAGGGCTAAGTTTAACAAAGTTAAACTTAAGCAAATTCACAACACCTCTAACACCAAATGAAAACATGGAAAGAGATTCCGAAAGTAGGTTCCGGAAATATGGTTCCGGAAATTGAAACTTAACAAAAGATTACAATATGAGATTCTACCTTAAAGCGTATAGAATTTGAATGAAATAGAGTACGAGTAAGGAAGTATAATAAAGTTATACTTTCCTTATAATACAAAATGAAGCGGAAACAATCAAGTAGTAAACACTACAAGTAACAAGATATAAGTCTTTTAACCCAAAGAGAAGGGTATCCAAAAACCTTGGATAAAGGTCCCTTGATTTATACTTTCAAGCAAGTCTGTCTTACCCACACCAGGGTAAGCCCTCAACCTGATGATCGGAGTCTCTATCTTGCTATCCCCGCAAGCCCTCAACTTCAAGGTAGTTGGAAACCTCTGTCTTCCTCAGCAAGGAAGCCCTCAACTTCAAGGTATTCGGCACCTATGTCTTCCTATCCTAGGAAGTCCTCGAATGTAATCACCAACATTCGGAGTCGCACGAAGCTTTGAGAGTTAATAAGAGCCTCTCTCTCTAGAAATCACTTCAACAGCATGTATGCATAATGTTGAAGAAGTTATCCATCAGTTGTGAGCTCTTTCAAATGAGCTCCTATTTATAGGCAAGGTCGGCCTCCTTCCCAACTGTCATATTTTCCTTAAAAATTGGAGGGACCTGTACACGTGTCACTTATCCAATGGTTAGTTTATAACAAAATAGACGACATCATTTTATAACAAAACAAGTGTAACAGAATGTATGACACCGTTTAAAATCTAACTCAAAAGTTCGGAATAAATGTTCGGAGTGTAAACAAAAATAATTTTTCAGAGTCTAAACAAATACGGAGTGTATAAAACAAAGTTGATCAGATTTTTTTTAATTGGTGAATTCGAAATGATAATTCGGAATGAGAATTCTTCATCAGAATTCGTAATGAGAATTCATCATTAGGTTTCCTAATGAGAATTCGTCATTAGAATTCGTAATGAGAATTCCTCATCAGAATTCGTAATGAGAATTCGTCATTAGAATTCGTAATGAGAATTTGTTGTCGAACTTCATAAGGATACGTATCCTGAATCTGGAGGAGAACTTAATCAGAGTTCGTATCCAGAGTTCGGAATGAAACTTTATCACAGTTCTCATCTGGATTTCAGAGTGAAACTTTATTACAGTTCTTATCCAGAATTCGGATAATAAAATAGAATACTTTATATCAATGTTTCAAACAAATCTGAGAAAATAGAAATGAATCTGAATCTTATACTTAAGAAATATATGAATGAAAAATGTGGTAAGGGTGATTTTTCTTAAAAAAACAATCTTCCTTATAAAAGAAATTTTTCCTTATAAAAAGAAATTTTTCTTATAAAATCAATTTTTCTAAAGATAAGGTGTTTGTGATTTTCAAAACAAGAAGGAATGGAAAATACATAAGGAAAACCTTGTTGACTCAACATTGATATAAAAGGATATTTAATGTTTAAGCTGATACTTTCATAAAGAGTATTTTTGAAAAATTGAAGATATTCTAGTGATTTAAATTATGTGATGATTGGGTGATATTAATGTTATAGACGTCATAGTTACATAAATTAATTTTTAATCTATGTTGTGTATAATATATTAGAGATTCTGAAGATATTAACTAGTTTATTTAATTGTTAATAGAAACATAATAAACATTTTAATTGGAAAAAATGATTGTATATTTATAGAGTAATAAGAAGAAGTCTTGGAGATGATTCTAGAGCCAAATATCGGAAGAGAATAATCATCACATCCTATAGGTAAATATTTTATGTAATAGATTACAATATAAAAAACTTTTAATATGATTGGGGAATCTAACATCAAATGGTACAATAGATTCTATAAGATTAAAAGAGTTCCTAGATCAAATATCCTTGGCGTGGCAGTGTATTATCGGAGATTCGTTTCGGAATTCTCTTGAGTTGTAGCACAGTTGAAAACCATGAAAAATAATGACCTGGATTTCATATAGAATGAGTAGTGTCGGGAATCATTTAGTTATCTGAAGGAAAGGTTGATCAGTGCTCCAGTGCTCAGGCTTCCAGAGGAAGGGGAGTCTTTCAGGTGTTTTGTGATGCATCTAGTCTTGGATTGGGGTGTGTGTTGATTCAACAATAGGGAGTGATATCTTATGGGTCTAGGAAGTTATGTTCTCATGAGTGTGACTATGCATCCAATGACCTAGATCTTACAACAGTAGTGTTCACACTGATGTTGTAGCGACATTACTTCATCAGGGAGTACATTGTGGTCTTCACATATCACAGGAGTTTGAGTCATAACTTTACTCAGTAGGAACTGAACTTGTGACAATGAAGGTGGGTATAATTTTTTCTGGACTACGACTTCGAGATATCTTACACTAAAAGGATAGTGTAAAGTTGTGGCTGATGCCTTGAGCAGGAAGTTGCAGTGGGAAGCTGTTCGAGAATCTGTGGATGCTTGGAAGGTGATGGAGGAGTTGGCTGCCTTGCACCTGGATACAAGGGTGGATAGTGGTAGAGGCTGTCTATTTCAGATGATTGTGCAATCATCTCTATTGTGATAGGTGGAGGAGTCTTAGTGGGGAGACTCAGAGAGTGAAGTGATGCGTGACCAGGTTGAATAGGTAAATGCTATGGAAGGGTGGTCAAACGATGGTCATAATCAGATGCTTTTTCATGGGAAGATATTTTCCCTAGTTGAAATGTGTGAGAGAGTTCTCAGTGAATTCCATAAATCAACCATGTCCGTACACCCAGGTGTTTCCAAGATGTACTGAGGCTTGAGGGGTCATTTTTTTTGGTTCGGAGTGAAGCAGGTAGTGGAGGAGTTCATGGAAAATTGCCTCATGTGTCAACAGGTGAAGGCTGAACACCGTGTTCCCCATGGTTTGTTGCATACTTTAGGTGTAACCTAGTGGAAGTGAGACAACACCTCGATGGATTTTTTCATAGGAATACCTAGTTTTCAAGGATTATATGATGCTATCAGGGTAGTGGTATATCGACTGACAAAATCAGATCACTTCCTAGCGTTCAAGGAGCCATGTGTGGTGGATGCCTTATCACAGAGACACATAGATGAGGTGGTGTGGTTGAATGTATTTTTGAGTGAAATAGACACAGATTAGGATGAACGGTTTACCTCACAAATCTAGAGGGGATTGGAACCCAACTATAGTTTAGCACCTCTTTCCACCCCCATACAGATTGGAAGATGGAGAAGACCATCTAGACGTTGGAGGATATGCTGTGGGAATGTGTTTTGGACTTCAGGATATCATGGGTATGAAATTTTCCCTTAGTAGAGTTTGCTTAAAATAATATATATCACTCTACTATTGGTAAGTAATTTTTTGATGACTTTTATGGGAGACCATGTCGTTCACCCATGTGCTGGATAGAGGTTGGGTAGGCTGGTGTTCTTGTCTTGGAGGTGGTGCAGAGCATGAAGGATAATTTTCAGCTTGTTCGTGAGAGGATGAAGGCATCTCAGGATTCGAAGAAGTCGTATGCCAATCATAGGAGTAGACCCTTGGAGTTCTAGGATGGGAACCCCATGTTCTAAAAGGTATCCCCTGGGCGTGGGTGGCAGAGGTTAGACAAGGTGTGTAAGCTTTCTACTTGGTTCATCAGACCCTTAGAGGCGTTGAGATGGGTCAATAAGGTTGTGTATCAGATTGTGTTACCACCACCACTAGCATGGTTCCACAACATAATCCATGTATCTTAGCTCCATTGGAATCTATATGATTACTCCCACATGCTCGAATGGGAAGAGTTGTATATCAAGGAAGACACAACATTCATGGTGCAACTAGGGAGAATCGAGGATCATAAAGAGAAGGTGCTTCGTGGGTGGACCATTCCCTTGGTTTGTCTGTTGTGGAGGCATGGTTTCCTTTAAGAATGTACCTAAGAATGTGAGGCCCAAATGTGTGTGTAGTACCCAGAGCAGTTTTAGGTTTTGATCTATTGTTTCATGTGCTTTCTTGTGGTGTAATGATCGACTGGGTCTTCTATGAGATGGAATGTTTTCCTTATACATTGATTGTGTGTGAAAATTCATGGATACAGGGAGGGGAGGACCTGATCCCTAATCAAGATGCATTAAGGTGGATATGATTAAACCCGTGCAGGTGATTCAGTTCCACCCAAAGAGAATAGTATTTTGACATGGGAAAATAGACTTCCTAATTTGCGGGTCTAGAAAGTGTGAGCATTATATGTCTATTTGGTTACTTGGGGGAGAGGGATGGTAGTGTGTCCATAGTTTTTTAGGAGATAGATGAGGGAGATGTAATGTTGGGGTATATTTTGAGCAAAGGAACAACATAATGCGGTTTTTCCTTGAGAGGTATCTTACGAGGTGGTTGTTTGGACCCCTCTATTTTTTAGGTTTACTTTTAATTCTCTAAGATGAGAATTGTCTAATAGGTATATGGTGTGATGGCCCATACATTCCTGGTCCATTACTTTGTTTAATTCTAGTACTTGGGGTTTCTTGAACGCTATGGGTGATTCAGGAGGGCATTACTATCAGTGGTGGGGTGTCCTCGTGGTGTCACTGATTGGTGCTGCACCCGAACAGTGTTATAGAGGGTTGTCAGGGTTTCTTTTTCCAGTCTTCCCGTAACCTCCCTTTTATGTCTTAATACCTCTTTTCAGTAAGTTTAAACTAATTATTATGCCCATAAATAATATTTAAATCCCCCAAGAGTTGGGTGACCCTTGACATACCAAACCATGTACCCTTTTTTCTACTAGTGTTACACCTTTGTCTCATTTCTAGTTTAGCCCCTATTATGTGTTTTCTCAGTTTAAAGGATATTTATCAACTCACCATCGTCCGCTTGTCTATCTTCATCGTCTTTGAGGAGAAATATTAAATTTAAATGAATCCCATCATGTGAAACTGACCAACCGCGTGATTAATCAATAATCCTCCATTTAAGCACTTTTATATTTCACATCTTCTAACTTTGGGATTGGGCCTTTTATCACTCCAAGATCTTTTTCTTCCAGGGTCTCTTTGGGTTTCTATTAGTGCACCTGAAGACTTTATTATTAGACAAATCATGCACCCAGGATGGAGCCCTCCCCACTCAGCTTTCAATTCCGTAGAGTTCTTCCTCTACAAGTCACACATCCCTAGTTCTTAGGGCCATGAGAAAACATTGATCCTTGATTATCCAGGTAGGGATTTTTCCTTTGTCTCTCATTATTGTGCATCATGCAGGGTGGGTATGATGATGTTCCCTTAGGACATAGATGAAACCAGCTCTATAAAAGATAATTAATATACTCTTAAAGAATTAAGGGGTGGGAATGATTATGTTAATGTTTCTTCATTTTACCTTATTTTTATATTGTGAATTGTATGGACTCATGTGCACTGAAAATCATAGCTGTTGGTGGTCTCTTATTGCACACTAATGAAGCTCTAGTTTTCTGGATAGTTTACTGATTCAATGGACAATAAAACTAGTTAACTGTGTAAACATGGTTGATTAAATAGATTCAAGATGAATAAGAACCCCTATGTGATTACCCCAGTTAACCAAGCCGAAGGAAATTATAGAATGGTGTGGCTAAATCTAAATATAACTTGCACTGTTCAAGTAATCCACATAGTTGTTCTATTTAATATTTGTGGGGTGACTCAAAAAGGGGGAGGGAATGTCCATATTGAGATGTTGTTTGCCATAAAATATGAGGCCAGGAGGAGATGGTGTGTTGGGGCTTGGTTTGGTTCTAGTACTTTGAGGGATCTAACATATCCCTTTTGTTATTGTGACTTTACCAGATAACCGGTTCTAAATTCTTAAAATCATATTTGACTATTTTTCCTTCAGTTGTTATTTTGGATTGTGGTTATGCCTGTTAGTATCCTGATAGTGGGGGAAAAAATCAAAATAAATCACTTGAACATGATAACAAGAATGCGTACACTGCATGATTTGTTTTTCCAGAAATGGGCTGTGTTCTGGTTATGGTTGTTTCATATTTGGGATTGTAGGGATAATAATGAGAGTGTTAGTGTATGGTATGGTTACCTATTTTGGAATCCTTAGGTTGGAATGTGTTCGTTTTTATGAATATTTATAAGATTTTGTTTTTGGGTTTATTATACACAGACCACCCGTGTTGAGCACTTCATGCCAAACACCCCCGTTTCTTGAGCAACAGTGTTTTCCCCAACATCCTTATGAGGGGTTGGTTATTTGATCCTTTCTACTCCCTGTCCTAGGGAGACCAATATTCATTGGGTAGGCTATAACAACCCAAGGTTTACTATGGTCCAAGACATTTCGGGCATGGTGTGTTGTGGTGGTTGGCCTAGGTGTGTGTGGCAAGGTTTTTTCCCAAGTGCCTTCGAGACGAGGACCAGGTGTCTTTAGGCATGGAAGTGGTCATTTTAGCCCACGTTTCTGTAGGCGTGGTGGTTTTTGTAGTGTCCTGGGTGTCTATGGGTGTGGTTAGGTATGGTTGTGGTGGCCTATGTGTCTTTGAGTAGGATGAGTGGCGGTGGACCATAAGGTTGTTGTAGGGGTGGTAGTGGGACAACTCTGAGACTTGTGGGGGAGTTCTGACTCGTATGATGTCCTAAATAACCAGTGGGAAAGTGGTGCGGGGTACCCAAATACTGATGTGTTATTATTATTACTTTACCTGACATGCGTTATTTGGGGAGTGTGCCTTGGTGGGGTTGGGAGGATAGTTTTCCTTACTAGGTGTTTTGGTTAACTCTACTTTCTCATGGGGAATTAGAATGCCTCCTCAATTGTTCACGAGAGCCTCTAATTTCCATACATAGTATACCTGTATACTCACCCTACGTATATAATCCTTTTTCTAGGTTTCCAGGAGGACTTTGAGGGCCGTGTCAAACCTTACTAGCTTAGAAATCGGGACATTTATTGTTGCTGCATTCCTTTCTTTGGTACTTTCCTTTGGAGTTTTCCTTGTATGTGTATCAGTTTTTTTCGAACATGAATATGAGAATGGGTTTTTGGCTTTACTTTCGTTTTCAATATTTGGGGTTGTTTGGGATATTCTATCTTATCTCCCATTCTTTTTCTATAAAAGGGTAATTCCTTCTATATTATGTGAGATTCCATACCCTTAGTGCTAGTCGC
The DNA here is from genome assembly GCA_963277665.1 of Viscum album. Taxonomy (NCBI): domain Eukaryota; kingdom Viridiplantae; phylum Streptophyta; class Magnoliopsida; order Santalales; family Viscaceae; genus Viscum; species Viscum album. The sequence continues at coordinate 451,137,623 of OY728120.1, read as the reverse complement.
CACTCTGGGGCCTATTGAAGGTGGGAATTGGGGGGTCATTATATCTCCGTCAACTTGAAGAAGGAAGGGTCCGAATGTTTTCTGTCCCTTCTTTCACATTGGTGGAGTTGGGTCATGACATGTTCCCTCTACTTATGAAATTAAAAAATCACATCTCTAATACCCTAAATATAACCCTAAAAACGTCTTATGTCATTTATTAAAAAACTCATAATGATATTAAATATAAAATAAAATCATCATGTGTCAATCAAATTATTATTCACTTCATGAACATAGACTATACTTCTCTTTTCAACTCCAAATATCATAATAAAAAGAATACACATTTCACCATCCCCATGTATCGATACTTTATCCAACTAGACCAACTTATAAAATAATAAAAAATAATAAACCTTAAAAAATTGAAGAAAATAGAATAATGAATATTGATCTTTTTTATTAAGATCAAAATTCATTTTTTATAATCATTCCATTATTATTAACCCAAGAATATTGATTATTGTAACACACAAAATTCATAAAATAACCTTTACCATTACCCAATTTAGTGATTGTCTAAAAAGAAAATATAGAACTAACTAGACATAACCCCCCTATTTGGATTTTTTTTTGAAAAAAACTCCAAAAAACTATGGAACCATTTTGATAGAAAGAATATATCCCCCTTCCTCATTCAATATATTATCATATCCATATCCACTAAAATGTTCTATTTTTTACGGACTTATCGACCCCCCATGTTAATAAATTGAAGATATTCAATCTTAACTTAATGTTTAATTTTTTCATCTTTAATATCAATTATTAAATATGATATATATGATCCCTATCTTTATAATTACTTCATATATTTATATGATGCCATATGAAAGACCCTCAAACTCACTTTACCACTGGAAAATAAATTATTAATTTATAGTGTTAGAACATTACTCATTGATATAAATATTAATCTTTTATTAACCTGTTTAAAATTTCCTAACATAAGTTTCTTCCAACCATTTATTGAATTTTATTAGAAACATGAGCTTTTTTCAAACATTATTCATTATTACTTGTTCTAACTTACTTTCACCTATAAATGCATTTTTATAAACATATTTTTCAATGTGAATTTACTAATTATTAATAATAAACAGAAAAATACTCTAAGACTATTGATCTGAATATTGGTTTTGGAAACATGATTTCTTTAATTACATCAATGTTTTCAATATCAATGATTAGTTTTCATTAAACATGTACTGCTTGGAAAATTTAATTTTTACAAAATAGTATTTCTTGAGATCTCAATAGCAACAAATAAATACTATTATTATATAAGTAGAAAAGCATAAATGTGGGAGATATATACCATATTTAATGATTTGATACCACATGTTCCTGATAAGGTAGTGATATAACATGATGTTCATTATCATTCATTTATTTATAGGACTTTCTCTGTCTCCTATAAGAATAAAAAACATTAAATTTTTATTATAGACTCTAAATAAATTAGTATTCATATTAAATATCATCTCAAATGATTTTATATATCATGAAAAATAATTTGATAATATGTCATCCCATGTTTATAAACATATAGAATAGTTATTCCTTAAAAATAAAACTACTTAACTAACAAGCTATCCTTCTCCTTCCTTAGGGTTATCCACCATATCTCAAATCTTGATATAATTTTTATAATTCAAAAAAATTATTGATACAATTTAGAAATACAATGTTTCATATTTTAAACATGTCTTTCCCAAATTACACTTTTAAAAAAATGTTTTTCTTCATCAAATCTTATAAAACTAGATTAAAATTATAGTCTTGAGGATGATAGTTTAATATCCCATAATTATATTTTTTGTCTTTATAACCATAAGATGTTGATATCCCAATATATATCTATATATTTATCAATGTTATTATTTCCATCACTCAACCCAATTAATATCTTAATCTTTGAGTCTTATTCAACTTTTTATTCCTCACATTATAATATATTCATACATTTATATCTGTAGTGTCCACTTCCTACAATACTTTTTATAGTTATATCTATCCCCAATTCAATATTATTATATAAATTCACACATATTGGATATCCACCATGGATTATATCTAACCCTAAACACATTATACAAAAATATATTTACACCTTAGGGAGAGAGGTATCCTCTGACATCCTTATGCTGATGAATGTGGTTGGACATTCTGAACTAACCTCTAACTTCCGTTCTTCTTCTATGGTTTTATTTGGATAACAGTAATAGTGAAAATTTATTTTGTAGTATTGTATTGAAAATAATCTATTTTTTTAGTTTTGTTATAACAGACCTAACCTTTTACACATATTATTACATGATTTTAAACATAATTATCCATCAAATAAAAACTAAGGAATGTAATTTCTAGTGTCATTTTAATATTTGATACATAATTAGAAATCGTAAAACAAAAATAAAAACATATTTTATTAAATATTAATAATGAAAGCCTAACACCATATAATATGTTACAACTATATAAGATAAACTGTGGAATAAATGAAAAAGGGGTATGATAAAAATCCGAGTAAGGGAATAATGATAATAAAAAAACATAGCTAATGGGTTACAAGACATAACCAGATGACATAAAAATGCATGTAACATGAAAAAACATATGGAAGAATGAAATATAGAACATGTGATTATGTAATAGTGGAATAATAATAATATGGAATAAACCTAAAACATAAAATATTCATGAGTTAAGGCCTATTTAACAATGAGTATAATGAGTCAAGGATTACTACCAAGATCGTTGCACATGGAGAACATGTCAAGGCTAACCACCAAGACTGGTACACATGGAATCTAATGAGACAAAATATTACCCAATTAATTGGAATGATATTTGGTCACATTTTTCATAAAATGGTCATGAATATGTGTTTCACATAGATAATCATACATATTTAATCAAACATAAACATAAGGGTTACCAGTGGAAGGAATTGGTTATCATAATCATCTCAAAAGGTATATCAGAAGGGAATATCATATTGATGACCATAAAATAATGAAATTAAATCCTAAATGGACATTAATAAGGTAAAATGGGAATAGATAATGATATTTTAGGTCATTATTAATTTAAAATATGTAAAAATAATGTTTATCGACTTTAGAAATTAAACTTTTTTGTGTGGTTTAAGTGAAAATTTTCAAGACTAATTAAAACAAAAAATGAATAATTGTTCGTATAAAACCAAAAATAAGAAAAAATAGATATTAATGTTAAAATATTTATTATATAAAAACATTGGTGTCTTAAAATATATTATGTAGTGAAATTGAAAATGGGTAATAAATTGAGAAGTTTCAATTAATTTGGGTTGCTTCTCTTGAGAAGGGAAATTTTTAAAACATGTATTTACCTATCAAAAAGGATGATATGTTCTTGATACATGATTTTGGAACATAAACACATAATTTATAATAATTATATAAAATTAAAAAATAGATACATTTTAGTAGAGAAGGAGAGAAAGCATAACCTGATGGAAAAATGGTGGTCAGAAAGAATCCCTTACCTTATGTCTGAAAATGTTCTACAATTTTATATAATGTACTAGATAATAAAATAAAATTCATTAATTAATAAATTAATTTTTTTCTCCATTAATTTTATTTTATATAATTTTATGAAGTTAATTTATGTTCTTTTTGAAGAGCTATAAGATACAATCTCATCATTTTGGATTGTTCATTTCCTTGGTTTTCATGATCAGTACACTTAAATACATGTATGAAAGATCATGTAGAATGGGAACAATTGTCCAGAATTGAAATTAAATTTTAATAATGAACAATAGTGGCTTATTTTTTTGTAATATATCATTTTTATTTGGTATAAAGATAAATTATTATATAAAACATTAATGATAATTGATTTGATTAATTTGGAAATTTCTCAATCATCAAGAACTATTTTAATTTTTTTATTTAATATTAAGTATATACAATGGTTATAAAAATTTAAATAAGTTGTAATAAATATATTAGTATTTCTTTTTAACCATAAAATAAGTTTTATGATCAGACATGAAGGTGGAAAAAGAAATTGAAAACTTGTTGCCCTGAATGTGATATATTAACACATCATGTATAATGTTTTCATTTATGTAAAAAAATGGATGGGAATGAATTTTTAGTTTATCATTATATTAAAATAATTAAATTTCATTAAGTGTTACATATTAGAGTTAAGATGTCACTTGGATAAGAGGATGATAGGAGGTAATAAGAAAATAAAATAAATTGGAATGAAATTTAATGAAAAGGAAATAAGATTTTACCTATTGTATTATTCTCCTTGAGAACCTCCTTGAGGCACCTAAATTTGGTATTTTGTTTTGGGAAAAGGACCCTAGACATAGTTTAGATACTTTGGAAGAGGGCTGGGAAGAATTTTGACAAAATTAAATTCTTTATAGATCTGAGGAAAATAGTTGGTGAGGGGTGGTATTTATAGTGAATGATAGGGGTTATTTTTGATTATTTTATTCATTACTTTATTATTTAGGCTCAATACTATGTGTTCAGATTATTATAATGAAACAATAAATAATATAATGCATGTGATTTCCAAATAGTTTCCAGTTAAATCATCCATGATGCAAGAATGAATTAAAAATTTATGCATTTACCTTATACTGTAAATTTCTATATTTCACTATTCACTAAAAATTCAACTACTTTTGAAAAATACAAAAAAAATTAACCCTAAACATTTTTTGATATGTATAATTCAAAAATAGACACCATTTTATGAAATTATTTTTCTCAATATGATAAATTTAATTTTTTAATTAAAATTATCAATTACTAAAAAAATAACGATTTTAAAATTACAACTAATTTCATTACACTTTAAAAAAAATACTCAAGGATTCATAAAATTCAGGTAAAATCATAAAGAAACAAAATATCAATTTATGAATATATTTTATGAAAACATATTTTCTTTTAAACCATTATATTAATTATAAAATTATAAATAAACTTTTATTTCTTTTAAAAAATACCAAGACTTAATTTATTATTTTCGGATGATTTATTTACTTATGCATGGATATTGTTATATCATGTTTTAATTTATAAAAAGTATAAGTTTTATTTTCAAATTCTTAGTTGAGGTTACTATTCTTTTGGCCACCTTACTATTCTTAATTGTCACATTACTATTCCATATGTCAGGTTTCTATTCAATTGGTGTAGGTTCCTTTGTTTCATTAAATAATTTTTATTTCATTAATTCTTCATTTATAATGTTTTTATTGTTTTATATATTTGTTTTTATATGATTTTTTCTATATAAAATAATTATAAGAAGATAATTTTCATTGATAAAATATTGGGTTGTAACATTCTTCCCCGATATGAAATTTCTCCCTCAAAATTACATTTTCCAAATTATGGTTAATATAGGTGAGGGTAGTTCTCCTTCATCACTTCCTCTAGTTCCAATGTTGCATATTCAAACACATGGATCACCCATAATTCTTTGATTGGGTTAGTGGTATTGTAATATAGAAGGTTATCTCTATAATATGACATCTTCACTATATTCTCCCCATATGATAGACCATTCTCAAACTGTATCACCAAAAAATTTAGTTTGTTTGACGAATCCAATATTTACATTATTTTGAGGGATGCGTGGAATATGTTATGTACTTGAGACATCGTTGGAAGACTTTCCAATCGATAGGCCACAACTCCAATGAGATCATGAATCTCAACGGGGCTGATATACTAGGGACATATCATTCCCTTTTTCTCAAATCCATTTACCATATTCGATGGAGATATGTGAAAGAATACCATGTATCCAACCTTAAGATATATGTCCCACTAATCATTTTCCACATTACTCTTTTATTGAATTTGGGATTCCCAGATATGTTACTAAATGTTTTTCACCTTTTTTACCATATCTTCGACCATTTAAGGTTCTCACAGGTTACATTCACTGACTTCATCCCAACATACTATTGTTTTTCTTCTTTTACAACAATGTACATTATATAGAGAGATTTAGATGCTCAAGTGGAAACAATTACTATAGTAGAACTCCACTAGAGGCATATGTTTGTCCCATAGTCACTCAAAATTCAAATACCACACTCTCAACACGACTTCCAGTGTCTCAATAGTCCACTCAGATGGGCCATCAGTTTGAAGATTATAGTTTGTACTGAAGTTCAGTTCAGTTTTAAGAGAATGCTGTATACTTTTCCAAAACATGGTTGTGAATCTTAGATATTGATCAGATAAAATGGATAGTCGTAATCCATGAAGCGTTACCAATTCTCTAATGTATATCAATTAATATCTATCTAGGGTTAATTCCTCTCAAATTGCAATAAAGTGTGATGTCATTATAAAATTATCAAGAAATAACCATGAACCATTATTTCCTATGGATATCTTCGGTTGTCTGGTGACAAATTTTATAGTGATGTTTCCCCATTTCAATGTTTTTATGGGTAATGGTTGCATCATCACTATAGAAATTTTCTTTTTAGCCTTAACTTCCTGACATACTAAGAAATTTGATATATATTCATTGATCTCTTTCTTTCTATTTTCTCACCAATTGTTTCCTCAGAGATCTCAATGCATCTTCTTCCTCCTTGGGTGAAGAGAGATGGTTGAGCTATGTGTGTCATTCAGAAGCTATTTCATTACCTCTTGATTAGATAGTACAAAACTTCCTGACTGAAATCTCATTTATCCTTCCTCATCCATTTATATCTTTGAGGATTTCCCATTTATGATAGCTTCTACTATTTCTAAGTTTCCACATCATTTGTTTGAGAAACCTTTATTTTCTCCCTGAGGTATTGCTTTGAAATAATTTGAGAAAGTATTGATGATTTCTCTTCAATAATAATTCCCATTTACATCCTTTTTATAGTATATGAATATTGGATCCTTCTTAATTATCATTATTGATAAGGATGCAGGATCCATTCTACGTAGAGCATCGACCAACTTATTTTATATACTAATATGGTAGTGGATTGAGTAGTTGTAATCCTTGATCAAATATAATAATATTTACTAAAACATAGTAAATCCTTCTATGTGAATATATATTTTAGTGTCTTATGTTCAGTATATATCTCACCCTTATTCATATAGAGAAAATTATGACATATTTTCAATGAAGATATGATATACGCTAACTCCAGATCATGTGGGAGATATGTTTTCGAATTAATTTTAAAATTTCGTGTGTATTAGGTTTTCATTTTATCATTTTTCAACAGTAAACATCCTAATCCCTTATTTTATTCATCATTTTACACCATAAAGAGATCCCCAATTATTGAAAGTGTGATCACTTGTGTAGTGATATAACTCTCTTTCAACTCTTTGAAGTAGTCTTCACATTCATTACTCTTGAAAAAATTCGATCCCTTCCATTCATCTTGATTAATATGTCTAAAAATAATGATATGTTCATAAAAAATCAACGGTAATTCCTAGATATGGAATGTAAACTTTTTATCTCTATTATATATGTTGGCCCTAGCCACTCTTTGATTTCCTTTGTGTTGGAAGGGTCGACATATATACCTTTACTAGTGATTAATTTCCCCAAGAATGATACCTCTTCAATCTGGAACTCACATTTACTGTAATAATATATTTTCTCCTTCCACAAAGTATTTAGCATAATATTCAAATGCCCCCAATGTCCCTCTTTTATCTTGGAGTATATCAGAATATAATTAGTAAAGACAACCACAAATTTGTTGAGGTAATCTCTAAAGAATCTATTCATTAAATACATCAAAATTACTGGAGAATTATTTTACCTTATTGGAATCACTTTGAAATCATTGTGTCCAAACATCATTCAAAAGGTACTCTTGGGAATATCTTCCCTATTCACCTTTAATTGGTGATACAAAAAATGAAATTCCACCTTAGAAAAATACTTGGCCCCATGAAGTTGATCAAACAAGTCATCTATCCATGGGAGGGGATACTTGTTATTTATCATGATTTTATTAATATAATGATAATCAAGATAGAGGTTCATTGATCCATCCTTCATCTGGACAGTAAGAACCCCGGTTTTGGGACTCCGAGACTTTGAAAAATTTGTTGATGTCATTCCAGAGTAGGGCATTCAGACGGCGTGCAATTCTGAGGCCCGGTGTGCCCAAAATTAATTTTATAGAAATGTTATGTATTTTTATATTACGCATGCACAATTACATAATGAAAATGAGATATCTCTTAAATGGTTGATTGGATTGGAAACCGAGACCACGGTTGGGTATGGAACATGGTGTTCCCCCTAGATGCGACATAAAATAAGTTGACGTGGGATGTTCGGACACCTTCCTCGTTAGTGGTGTGTTAAGTGGATAAATTAAAATATTAATTTATTCATTTAATGAATCAAACACGAATAACTCTCGAAGGAGTGCTCATATGATAAATCTGAGACCCTCGATGAGCTCAAAAGTAGGCTTTGCCCTAGGCAGGTTATAAATTTTGTTGGCATTGGGTGTTCAGCTTGGGCACCATCGTGGGAAAATAAATAAATGATTATTTTATTTAATTATTTGATTAAAAAACTTTTTAACCTAATTGAGAGTTACAAATTATAAATCTTTGAGGAATTATCTCATAACCCTGGGATCTCCAACAAATCCTCTCATCTCCTCCCCGTTGACGAACAACGAGACTTTAGATCCAGGCGGATCGAAGCGCAACATACGCAATAGAGATTGACCAACACATTCTCCATCGATCAATCCAATCTCTAGGTAGGAATCATCTTTGGTGTTTTTATGCCTCTAAATAAATTTTGAGAATATTGATTTTATATTAGTTAATCTTCACCCTTGCACGATTCCATAAATTGAAATAAACTATTTTTATCACCTTATTAATTATTGATATTGTTCATCATTCATCATTCTTGTGGCCATGAATCAAGGCTAATCTGAACAATAGTTGATGTTATCATCAATATTTTCTTTTGAATATATGAAAATCAATTTTCATGTGATTGATAAATTTATCGCGCTATGAAGGGAAGAAAATCAAATAGATAGTGTGTTCCCACAAGTTTATGTGAATATGTGTGGTGTTTCACCAGAGACGGTGTAAGATCGCGAGAGAGCGGCATGATGGTGGTTGACCGAAGGTGTCTGGAGGTCCGTGCAGAGGTGCGTTGCGCCTAGGTGGCAGAGGCGGTCTGACGGTGTGCGAGGTGGTCCGAGGAGGCGTGAGCAGGCAGAGCGGGCGGCTTGGCGTGCGGGGTTGGGCGTTCGGCTTCAGCTGGATGGGGGCCAAAGGAACATGGCCTAGAGGTGGAGGCCGGCGGGAGCTGCGGTAGTCCAGTGTTGTAGGGCGCGGGCTGGAGCAGGGTCTAGTGGTAAGACCGAAGCGGCGAACTGTGGTCACCTGTTGACATGGGAGTTTGGGGGAATATGAGATTGGAGAGATAAAAATAAAATATCATAATGATATACTAATTCAAATAAATGAAAAGTATGGGTATCACGTGATTGAAGGGCCGACCGCTAGGGGTTTAGGGGAGAAATCGTGAAAAATAAGATGTTTGGAGAGATAAAGATATTTGAGAAATAAAATAAAAAGAAACAAAAAGAAGAATAAGTGTTGGTTATTGAATCTGGCGCAACAAGAGGAATTTGAGCGTGGATTGTTTGTTTTTGGAGTTAAATGTAACATGAATAAATAAACAATTAATAATAATAATAAAATATTTTTATTATTACTTTTGTTGATAAAACACTATTTCATCCATAACTTATCCGTGCGACCCCATTTTCATGAACTGTCAGTGGCAGTGTGATCCTAACTTCAAGACGAAAATTTTGAGTCAAATATTTGATATCTTTTTCAGGTTTGTGGATTGGGTACCTGAATCACTGAAATAATAATAATATATTATTATTATTAAATCTTTGGCCCGCCCTAACTCCAACGTGTGACATGCGTTTGAATTATCGTCAGCAATGGTGTGATCCTGTCATTAAGACCATTGATTCAAGTCCAATGTTGAATATTAAATTCTGATTTGTGGCTCGGGCCTTCGAAGCACCCCAATAATAATAATATTATTATTGTCGTGGAATATTGCATCAGTCGTAACTCTAGCATAGGACATCAAATTGGCGAGCTGTCGGCGGTGTCATGACCATAACATTGAGCTGGACTTTTCAGGAATAATTGTGGGTGTTTAAACTAAAGTCAAGGTGTGGGCCCCACAGGGCATAGTTCGCACGTTTTATAATGAAACGTCACTTTTCCACTCGACATGTGTTTGGGGTGTTGGAGTACTTATTTTGAGTATTTTTCCGAGAGGATTACAATGGTGCAATCCTCCTGCCTAAATTTGGGCTTGAGGTGTGGGCCCCACGGTGCCCCTATGGCTTATAATGCAGGGAGTTGCAGTTTCTATATCCGGAGTCCGTTTTACACACCGACAACAGCATTGTGACCCTGGAATCGAGATGAGGTTGACTGGGGTAGCTTCAGGCGATGAATCCAGAGTTGAGGTGTGGGCCCCACGAGCCGTCTTTGAACTGTGTGTAGCGTACTTCGACTTTTTCACCAGATGTCCATTTGGGGCGTATGAATAGTAGTTTCGGCGTGTTTTTTTGAGAGAATCGTGATGGCGCAGTTCACCCGACCTCTTTTAGGACCGAGGTGCGGGCTCCATGAGACACCGTATGGGCGTAAAGCGGCGTTGAGTAACTTTTTAATCCGAAGCTCGTTTCCAGAAAGTAGTCTATCTCGCATGTTTTTCTGAGAGGATTGCAACAATGTAATCTGTTCTGGCGAGCGGATCCTCTTACATGATCTTATTAAATGTGGGAATATGAAAGGGCGTTGGTTGTAAGTTCCTTTGACGTACTACGAACCTACGCGTGGTAGCAATGTTGGTAACAACCGGTTATTTCAGTTAGAGTGTTGAGTTATCAGACCAATTCCGGGTCTACCCTCTAGCAGGGTTGGGTAGTGGGTAACCTGACGAATCTTTAGGGTCTACCCTCCAGCAGGGTTGGGCAGTGGGTCACCCAATGACTTATTCCAGGTCAACCCGTCAACACAGCTGGGTAGTGGGTCACCTGTCGACTTCTTCCAGGTCTACCCTCCAGCACGACTGAGCAGTGGGTCTCCTATCGACTTCTTCCAGGTCTACCCTGTAGCACAGCTGGGCAGTGGGTCGTATGTTGAATTCTTCTAGGTCTACCCTCCAGTAGGGTTGGGTAGTGGGTTGGCTGTCAACTTATTAGTGTCTACCCTCCAGCAGGGCTGGGAAGTTGGTCACCCGATGTGTTATCAAGGTTTACCCTCTAGCCAGGCTGGGCAGTGGGTCGCCTAGTCAATCTCCTTATAAATTCATCACAATTCGTTTCAATCAATGAATAATTCTCTATTGATAATATTTCATGAATTTATATTAAGTATGTAGTATTTTTACATGGGGTACCACATTTTATCATATCATATTAGGATCTAACATGTATTATGATTTTCTGAAGAGGAATTTGGTAAGGTATGGATACTTCTCTCCATTATGAGATAGATGGTCAGTCTGATATAACTTTTAAAATCATCAATAATATTTTGAGATCTTGTTCTAGGGATTTTAAATTTTTTTGGGATTAATAATTTTCTCTAGTTGAGTTTTATTACAACAATAACATTCAATTGAGAACTTAGATGTCACCATATGAATCCCTCCATGAAAATAAGTGTGTAAATCCAAAATTTTGGGAAAATTTTAAAGAAAGAAAGATATTTTGAACAGAGATAGCTGAGGAAATTCCAAATAATGTTAATGTCATTCAACAACACATCATGGAAAGTAAGAGTCGACAGAATTGATATGCTAAAAATCGACAATGTGATCAAGAATATAATGGTGGTGAGAGGGTATTCCTATGATTTTATCTATGGAATATGGTTATGCTTTTCTGAATGAAAGGAAAGTAGAATCCTAGGTATATTGTCCCTTTTGTGATTCTTGATGAATTACCATTAATAAAAGTTTGGGTCATTAAATTTACTATTAATCTTTTTTTGATTAATGTATTTTTATCATTTTTAGAATTTTACTACCTTCTTTTGAAGGAATAATTCTTTCGTTCACTATATGAGATACTTGTGGACTCTTCTACAAAAAATATGAGGATGTTTTTTTAACTGATATGATATGAATATATTTTTAAAGTTTCATCACACCTTATTTCCATGAATATTCCTCTACATTATTTCATGTTTATTTTCAACTAAATTATTTTCTTTTAAAATGGTGCAACAGTTTTCAGAAATGAAATATATTTAAAAAGAAATTATATTTTACTAAAGAGTAATGTTCAAATGTTTTACCAAAATTACATTACATCCAAGGAGAACCTCTTTAAATATGGTTATGATTCTATCCGTATTATTAATTCTCAGTATGTAATTCCCATGTTAACATTATATGTTTCAAATTAATTATTATGTTACCATTCATTAATTGAATACATTTAAATACTATGTTACCATTTTTATATCACAAAAACGAATGACCATGTTATCATTCATTAATTCACATAGTCAATTCAAAAATTAATTATCTACTTCAATCCCATCACAAGTTAAAAAAAACATCTGAATATTATTAGATATTAAAAAATTAGCCAAAACACTATCATATTTAATTAATTCCCCAATTTCTTTAGCACACCATTCTATTTAATTAATTGAACAATTAATTATCCCTGTTAACAAATCAATATTCTCATAATTAATCGAACATTTAATTATCAGTATCACAACATCAATATGATATAGTTAATTTCAGAATTAACTATGTAAAATATAAAATTTAATATTATTAAAATTAATCCATAAATTAATTATCAACCTCACAACATTAATATCACATAATTAATTTCTCTTTTAATTATCTCAAATCTACAATTCAATATACTAATAATTATTCCAACAATTAATTATCAATATCACAACATTAATATCACATAATTAATTTCATAATTAATTATCTCAACTCTATAATTCAATATTCTCATAATTCATCCAATAATTAATTATCAATTTCATAACATCAATATCACATAATTAATTTGAGAATTAATTTTCCCCAAATCCCATAATTCCCTATTTCCCTCATTGATTAATTCACTCAATTAATTAATTACGTTTTGAAAATAAAATTGATAAAAAATATAGAAATTCTACAATTTTCATAATCAAAATACAAATCAATAGTATGATATTTTAATGGAATACCACATATCTAAAACATCAATGATCAATAACCTAGTGGGAATCCTCAAAATTGGGTAGCACAATGACATAGATTTAGATCCATATCTCAAAACCCTAACTCGAGATTAAAAAATGAATATCTCTTAAATTATATATCTACTTCCATAATCCTTGATAAGGATTACAAAAATATAGATCTAGATATAGAAACAAATATAATAAAATCCACTAAAATAATGAAGGAAGAAGGGATGACGAATGAGATAATCAATAGGATAGACTCTATTTATATAGAGAGTAAATGATATTCGATTTTGGGATTAAATCATGAATAATAGAGTTCATAAGAACTTTTAAACTATTTATAATTTTCTACAATAGTCCAAAATCATGTTAGTCATTGTTTGGTTCTAATGGTGGATGTTTCAATTGTTCAAGTTGGTTTAAAATCAATTTTTGGGCCATTAAAATTACTCCTCAAGGTTTATGGGGTAGGGGTGCATAGTTTTCCCTAACCGTGAACCTATTACTTTTAGGGTGTATATTTTTTCTCTTTAGTGTGCATGGTTTGAAAACCTATGTGCCATCTGTACGAACCCTACTAGTCTAGGGCTGAATAGTTTACTAGAATGGGGGCATGGTTTTCTCAAACTCTGTGCCAACCGTGCACATCCCCCTTTTCTTCCATTGTTATAATTTTTTAGACAAACATAACCCAAGGTAAACCCCAATTTAAAGTACTAAAATAAAAAAGGTACCAGAATTTATACCCGATTAAATTCTAGAAAAGGTCAGTATCTTATATACATAAAGGTGAAATTTGAAAAAATAAAAGTTCATAATTCTGACTACAAGAAAAACAGTTTATTTTTTTGAATTAAATTTTTTATTGGCAAGACCAAAAAGGTAAATTCTTTGAATAATGTATGGACACACTTCCATAGATAATACCTCAATCTGAAGAATGTGAAAAGGTTCATAGAAAAGAAAAAGAAGAGTGATATCTCATTGTTGAAATTATTCTTAAATCTAGTATTAAGAGAAAGAAATGGAGTATTGATTATTCTTGTTCCTCTCACATGATATGACACATTATGATCTTTAATAACATTTTATAATATTATAGAGGGGTATTTTTTTTAAAAGAAATCACCATGAAAATTAATGAGGTTAGAAAAATTGATATTGATGCTCCAAAATTAAAATATAACAATGTTTTATTTATGGAAGGTCTCAAATAATTATGTATTATTATAAGAAAGAAAATTTAGTTATTTGAATGAATTTTTTTTTAGAAGAATATGTAATATAATCATTTTATTGAAATATATTATAGTTTTCCTTATAGGAGAAATGATAAGAGGTAAATTATTTTAATTTTTTTAATCCAAGGTACATTAGTTATCTGAGTGATAAATATGAGAATAAGTTACAACATGAATAACATGGAATAACTATTGAAAGGAGTTTGGTAGAAAATTCAATGGTAGATATTGTGAGATACTTTCCTTAAATTAAGATTGGTATAGATGATATTTCAAATAAATACCAGAAAGGGATTATGGTATATGGGAATCAAAAAATAGAATAAATTCATCCCAAAATTCCACCTGATAAAATACAGTCTAATTTATTTGGGATGATTTGAAATTAATCTTCTAAAGGTGATATTTCAATTTTCACACTCATTTTGTTATTTCTCTATAATGACTAATGTGATGATCATGTCCAATAAGTCTAATTATATAGACTTGTTTATAATATTTAGATGGTAATTTGAGAAAGATATTGGTGTTTATGTTATGAATTTTGTGACTATAAATATGAGGAATTTAACTAAAAACACCTATAAATATTTTCTATTTATTCCCAGGAATAAACATCAGTATAATTCACCTTTTATAACCCAATATAATTGATATTTATAATGGAAGACTACAATTTTACTTGATATAGGAAAACAATTCTTACAAAATTTAAACTCTAAATAATATTTAGGAGATAATTATTAGGTATAACTTTTAATATTGAAAATAACTATTTTTTGAGGCAAAAATATAATATGGATACTTATGAAATGTGGTACATGAAGAAACATAAATTGATCTATTTCAATGTTTTCAGAAGCCAATGTTTAATAATGATCAAAAGATAAAATTTTGGAATGTTTTTTGAGAAACTAATGTAATGATTATTTATAAGTTACCCACCCAATATAAGAGGATAATAATACATAAAAATATGATGCATAAGTCAATAAATATCATTAATATGAATTTTGGTAATTATAAAAACAATTTTTGAGGAAAATGTGGTTGAAAATTTTAGGATGTAGTGGAAGATGACCTGAAAATATAGAAAGAATTTATATAAAGGAATGTGATGAATATAATGACATAATTATTAATTCTTATGATGATAGTAAATGTGAGGCTATAACTAAAAGTGAAAAATAGAAACTAAATAAGAATGAAAAAAATAAAAAATAATTGGATGTTCGGAAGAACTAGTTCAGACCAGAAGAAATTTATGTCTTGGAAATCAAATACCATTTATTTTATGGGTAAAACAAGAGGAAGTTAATGAGACTATTAAAGAGAATTAATTGGTAAAATCCAAGAATTATTAGGGAAATGAAATTTAAAAGAATTATATTTTGAAACTTCATCTTAAAACCCAAGGAAATTATATAATTATAATAAAATGTGTGTTGAGGATCAATATCAATGATAAAGGAAGGATTTACCGAAAAATAGCTAAATTTTATATGGTAGAAGGTGGAGAATATATGATAATTTTTTTTCCATGACCCATCCCCTAGGGCCCATGCCATGACTATCCCAGGCCTACCTTCCATAGGCTAGGGGAAGATGACAAGCACTGAAAGGCGTATTCCCTAAAACAGGAAGGAATTTACTTTATAAATTGTAAACTCACACAAACCAAGCACACATCTAAGTACAAGTACAAAGTAAACTATATCGTAAACAAGGTGTGTACATAAAGTAAGGGGTCAGAATACAATCCCAATTGGAATGTACAAGAAAAATTAGAAAGTACAAGTAAAACTGTGTATAGATCCTATGAACACTAACCAAGGATCCTACCTAAAGGGTATGTACAACTCTCCAACGATTTTCTCTACAGATCACCTCGTCAAAGGTCTATCTTTGAGCAGTCTCCAGTCTAGGTACCCTCATCCTCAGTCAGTGCTATCCATCATCTGCACCAGACACAACAAAGTGCGGGCATAAATCGTACATGGGTGAATATAACAATACTCAGTAGGAACCTTGAGACTCCCTAAGGTCTCTCAATCCCATAAAATATAAACCACAAAACATAGAAAAAATAGTCAACCCTACTTATGTATATGCACATACATATACCTAAGTTATCAGAATATAACAACCTCACATAGGGGGATGAATACCATATAGGTAATACCACGAAGGTAGGAGTACCACACAGTTGTCACCACAAAGATAAAGTACCACACAGGTACACCATGACGATATAAGACTCATCTCAAACCAGGTATACAACTCTCATAAACATGTTTATGATGCTGACCCACTCATGATCGCTATGAAATCTGATCTCCATCCACCAAATTCTGTAGGGATAATAACAATTAACATCCCTTGTTACAATGTTGAACACCATGACTGATGGAGAAATACTCCACTATAGAGTACATTGGGCCTGCCATGTCACAAAGAGGTACTTCCCACTAACTTTTTTCTGCTAAGGTACTCCTCTTGTTGAGTATTGTGGGTCTGTCGTGTCACACAGAGGTGCTCCCACCGTGGGTCTGCCGTGTCACACAGGGGAGCTCCCCCTTGTGGCCTGCTGAGTTACTCCTCCTGTCTAGTACCATGGGTTTTCCAACTCACATAGAGGTTCTCCCCACAATGGGTCTTCCACGTTACACATAGGCACTCCCCACGAGGCTTTTAGAGTTACTATGAGTCGAAAAGGTCACAAGTGGTCAAGTCTCAGCCAATCAGAGGATTTCGTACGTAGCGTTCTTGGGAGAACTTCTCCCCATGCCATCGTTCATACCTAAAACTCCCTTGATGTCCCATGAAGTAGTATCCCAATGGTATTTCATGTCAAAAGGGAGCCAACACAACAGACGACACGTCAATTGGACGCCTGGTCTGTAAGTTATTAGTGTTTACACTCAGAGGGCCCAGTCAGATTCGAGGATTGATCCAACCCTACAATACTCCAACTTTATCCAAAACTCAAGTATAGTATACCAAAAGGACCCTCTTGAATTATTTCACCATATATTTCTTCATATCATATGTAATGGAATAAAAATAAAGTGTGAGCATAGATGCTCAAAAAGGGAATGTGAAGAGTGAAGATATTGTTGAATAAACAAGGCATAATCCATACGGAATATTGATTATCTGAAAACCCAATGAACAGGTAAAAAATGTGGTTGTAATATACTATGAAAAAATAATTCCATATAAATACACATATGAAATTGATTATTGTCCATGGATATCCTAATAATTCAAATTGGCACATGGACATCAATAACAAGTTACATAATGATGTAATGCATAATTCCATAAATCAAAATATTACCATCAATTCATTTTTTCAGGACAAAAAACACAAACATGTAAGTAATATTAAAAATACCAAAACTAGCTTGTCTCATGAGACCTACCAATACATCATGGTCTACTACAGGACCAACCCATCACTTACTAAGTCTAATTTATTCCTAATATAAAAGGATTGAAAAATAATTAATGTAAAAAGTCATATAACATAAGCATAATCCATCTATATTAATATGTAAAATAATATCAAAAGATTATATACACAGTAAATTATAATATTCAATAAATAATTTTTACATCGATGAAAATAAATTAAAATGATCAAATTAATATTTCTAGGGTAAAATACCATTATCATTTCAAAATCACAAATTAAAAATATAAAAAATTGTAAAAATATTATAGAAAAAATATTATTTTAAGATAATCATTAAAAATTATAAATTAATTGAGCAGTCATGAAGTTATGGAATACCATTCATGATGTTTTTTTTAAAAAAATATTCCATTCACACCTTCTCTAAAAGGTTCCCTATAAAAATAATAACCTAAAATTTCATTTCAAACATTTTAAAACAATATAAAACAAGGGTAAATATAACAATAATAAATCATTATAGAATAGAAAAATAATTATATTTTTTATAATTTTGAATATTGTAGAAAAATATATCTAACCAAAAGGAAAATGAGGTTGGTTTTCTTCAAAAAAATTATTTCAATATCTTCAGAACATAAGAGAGGAAAATGAAATAAAAACATATAATCTTAATAAATAACTAGAGGATATGAAATATGTTTATTTTAATATATTAACATATTATTATTCCCACACTGGAACTTAAAAATAAAAAAATACTAATTAAAGATGATTTTATAAAATAAACCCTTACCACATTCATAATATTTGAGTCATAACCTCCAGGAAAGAAATATCATAAAATGAAACATTAAATTACATGAATTGAAAATGAATTTTGATATATCATTTTGAATCGGTAGTATATACCCCACATGAACAAAATAAGTTGTGTATAAAGAATATGTCTCACAAAAATAAATGTTAGATAAAAATAATTACCCTCTCTTTTAATTTCTTAAAAAGTGATATAACCTTATCTTCTTAAATAGGCCTCATTCATATCCTTTCACAAGGACCCTTTTGAATGGTATTTTAGAAATACCATAAACCATTATTCAAAAATATGGAATTTTATAATTTAATTGGATTGGGGTTAGTCCATGTAGATGACTCTAGTTAGTTTAAAAAAAAGAGAGAAGGTGTGTAATTTTATAAGGATGAGTGATGTCACTCTTATAATTTCTATAAATATTAAAATATATTTTATTTATTATCATGAAGAATGAATAAACATGAATAGAGATTAAAAAAAGTATATGGATGAAATATCATCTCCCAATAAAATTTAGATCAGTTTTGGTATAATTTTAAGCCATATCATTTGGTTTAACCCCTTGGATAACTATTTTTAATTTTAATCATAGTAATACATATTTTAATCATAAAGGGATTATAATTTTACATATATGGTAATATTTTTCTCATAAATCACCATTGGATGAAATTACTAACCATATATCGTACCAATTATCATCTTTCAATAAATTTTTGTTCTTTACTAATTAACAAAATATTTTACTCATAAAGTACTATTAATCTATTATCAAGAACCATTTAATGAATTTTAGTTTGAAAATAATAAGATTACAATGTAATTTGAATCTAGAATAATCAAAAATCTCTAATATATTATTTTTATCTAAAATATTCTTGAAACAAAAATAATAACAAAAATTATATTACTAATATTTTTAAATTCATATATTTCATTTTTATTTAAATTGAATGAATAATATATCGGTGTTGTGTAAGATTTGGAGGTAATTAATTAATCCCTAAAAAATAGAAATAAATTTATATGATTAATAAATAATTATTTTATCTTTCAAAAAAAAATTTAGAATTGAACTCACCCTATTTTTTCATTATGTAAAAAATAAATATATATTAATGTCAAGAGGGAAACTTTTTGTAATTATTATTTCCATAAATTAATATAAATGTCATAATAAAAGATAAATTTGACCAGGTTGCCATATATATGAGACATGGATGTAAATTAATTAATTAAACCCTTAAAATATAACAAATGTATGTTTAGGGTTGAGTTTTAGACCTTATCTTATTGTTCTAACCCTATTTTCCTATTTTACACTTATTGAGGTGATAAATATTTAATAAGGATACTATTTATAATTGAAAAATATAAATGAAACCTATTTAAAAAATTTGAATAAAATGTTTCAAACCATAGTATAAATTATTCAATATTCAGTAAATATATTTTGATAAAATGAAATTTAATTTCAATGCATAAAATGAAAAAAAAACAGGTTTTAGAAAAATTTATCTTAAGCATTAAAATCAATTAATATTAAAATAGTAAATATTTTTAAATAAAATAAAATAAATTATTATAAATAAAAGGGATCATAAGTCACTTTATTATCAAATATATCAATTAATAGGACCATTTAAAATATTAATTTATTGCAAATAAATTTCAGTATTAGAAAATAAGTATTTTACACTATTCACTAAAAAACCAATCATTTCAAAAAACCTCCAAATTTAACCCTAATTGAATTAATATATTTGTATTTTAAAAAGTATGATTATTTTATAAAAATTAATTTCAAAAAGTGTTATAAAATAATTATAATTTCAACACACAAAAGAAAATAAAAGTTAGTATTAAATAAAAATATTTTGTAAAGCCTAAAATGACATTTCTAAAAATTGATGGGTAATATCAAAAATAAATAAATAAAACATATTTATTTAGATGGAACACTATTAATATATTTCCTTTTTTTGATAATCATTTTCCTAAAGGATAATTCAAAAGCTATGTTATAAGGGTCACATTTAAATTGTAATATTTTTAAAATACATCTCAATTCGTATATGGAATGTTGTTGCATGTTAATCATGCTATCAAGTTTATTATTTTATTATACTCAAGTTTTATTTTCATAAAAAGAATATAAGAAAACATAAACTAATTTTTATTATTTATTTTATTTATATAAGCATTATTGGAGATGGTGGATAGTTCTATGAAGAGTTGAAAAAAAATGATGATGCATTTTGAAATACCAATGCATGGAGATATAAGATTATTTTTTGTATTACATATGTACATGAAGAAAAATATATTTTTATATATGAGGACCAATATTATATATAAATATTTATTATGTTTTTCATCGATTAATCTAATAGAGTATGAACTCCCTTTATAGTTGGTGTGAGTTTAAGAAAATACAATGCAAGGAAAAGTGTGATTCAAATAGATTTTAGGAAGATGATAGGAATAATGATTTTTCTTAATGTATCATGTTTAGATATTATTTATAAAGTTAAATTTGGTGCTATATATCATTGTAATATAAAGTAATAAAGCACTTTGGAAGATGAGATAATTCTCAGGTATACCAAAGTATCATTGACTTAAAATCTGATTTATTAAATAAGTTAATAATTGAAACTTGTGGGTTTCACATATACAGATTATGAAGAATGTTTTTATGATAAAAAAATTAAAAGTAACATAATTTTTTGGATAAATTTAGGTGAGAATAAATTGCAGTGAAAATGTTATATAACCTTGAGTACAACAAAATCTATGTATATTGCTTCTATTCATGTATATAAAAAATGATTTGAATTAACGTACATCAAGATGATTTTATGGTGAATTGTATGAAACCATTAAAATTTACTTCTAATAATAAAATTTACAAAATAATTTCTATGAATAAAGTGGAACAAAATAGATCCAATCAAAATAATGTCATATATCATTTCATTAATTAGAATGTTTCCAATAGTGATGTGAGGTTTGAGAATATTTTCAAAAAATATATATATAAGGTTGTTGACATGTTTTCTAAACCAAGTTCAAGGGAAGTATTTGATGTATTAAGGTTAAACCATACTATTTATAGTTTTTATCTTATGTAATGAGGAAATGGAATCCATCACCTTTATTTTGATTTTATTATTGATCAGAAAGAAATCTAAAAATAGATTTTGACCTTACTTTTATACAAATATTTTGTTATTGTATAAATGGTAAAATATAAGTGAGATGATAATAGTGGGAATATCAAATTAATTGACCATAAATTTATTTTAACTGAGGGTTGGAATTCTCAAAATAAATTTTCTTTATCATTTATTATAGTTTAAAAAAATATCTTATTGATAAAGGCTGGGATTATATAGACAATGGGAAATTTTGTTGGAGTTGAAAGAAAATAAAATGGGGGATATTTAATATCTTATAGAATTGTTGATGGTGTTTTATTTTTTATCAAAATTATGGGATCATTATTTTGAGTTACGATTGATTATTGTATCTAATGATACTACGAGTTAAAGTCTAAAATGTATTATTTGTAGATAAATTATTTTTTCAGTTCTATATGGTTATATTATAAGTACACTTATTTTTTATTTAATTTTACAGGAAATTATAGAAGATGAATCTGGAGTAAAACATTTGGAATTGAATCCATGCATGAAGTTAAATGTGATCTGTGAGTTTTCAATATTCTAGAACTAGTTTATCCCATAACTATTGGAAGGTAGAGACAATTATATATGAGTTAACAAAGTTTTCAAAGGGTTAAAAAATTATAACTAACCACATTAATAAATAGTTTGATTGATAATTTGATGATTTTCACCATGTTTAAATAAAAATATTATTTTCTGGACATAAATTTATGATCTTCTTGGTTATGAAATGTAAATTATGATATATTATAATTCCTAAAGATGTGATATTATAATGATTTATTGTGGTTGAGAAAATAGGTAAAGGAATGATATTATACTTTTTAAGTGGTGAAAGAGGTATAAGATATCTAAAGAATGAGTAATTAGTTTAGAAGAAACTTATGGAAAAAAATTGATCATATATGAAACATCATTTTCTTGAAGGTGAGCTCTGAAGTGAATGAATATCATATAAAATAGAATATTGATTTTGGTTGCGAATACTAAAGATAAATCCCCGAATTTTGATCGATGATTTCAATAT
Organism: Viscum album; assembly: GCA_963277665.1. Taxonomy (NCBI): domain Eukaryota; kingdom Viridiplantae; phylum Streptophyta; class Magnoliopsida; order Santalales; family Viscaceae; genus Viscum; species Viscum album. The sequence goes on along the minus strand of OY728120.1, from coordinate 451,114,583 downwards.
TTATTGAGAATTATATAATATTATTACAAATGTGGAAGTAGTCTATGATGCTAATTACTTTATGTGATGTAAAAATTCATTTATCAGAGTGAATTAATTATAAGTGACTAACCAAGATGGATTTAAGGATATCTTACATAGAGAAATGGAATCATATTGAGAATCAAAAGTAGTTATAGAAGATATGTTTTTTACAGTGTGAGATATTTAATAGTTCATATGTTTTTTAAATATAAAATGATTTTTCATAATAGTAAATATCATTATATAAATAACATGATTCATGATGAGATATATGGGAGCTTTTATGATGGTTGATGTAGTGTTTTTCTAAATATTCAGAAAAGTGAGACTCTAATATTCCCAGATGAATTGAAAGTAGTTGACTACGAATTTATTAATAAATTAGACTGATTTTTTGAACCCAAATTGGAATTTTTTTTAGAGCGTTCCTTAAAGAACATAATTTATAAATATAATAACACAAATTCAAAGTGTTCGATTGAAATTATAAGGAGAGTGAATAAGAAGAGATTCATAGTCTAACTTACTTGTTTCAAAAATATCTTGGATATAAGATAAATTTGAGTTTTTGGAGGTTCCATAATTTCATAATCTTGATAAAAAATAGTGTTCTTAAAATATAAATTATTAAAAAAATATTAGAAAAGTGATGATTTTGAAAATTAATATTGTTGGAGGAAGATCACTATTTATTACAGAAGTAACACAAAGAAAAAGAATATTTTTCTCACTCCATTTCATGGTAACTATTTAGAATGATGGAAAATTATTTAAAGAATTGTTGAGTGACATAAATATTTATAAAAAATTTTGGTAAATGGGGATTCCTTCTTCCAACACTTTTAAACATTATGGATTTTACAGAATAAATATGTGTCTTAAAATGTTGTCGAACTCAACAAGGATATAGTCATCCACATTGGGGGAGAACCTTGTAAAGATTATGTGTTCCCTTTCTTACATTATATATCTATTTAATATGGGTATGGGTAAAATATAGAGTTTGATAATATCACGAATCTAATAATAAATAGTGGGTAATTTTAAAAAGTTAATTATAAAAGTGTATCACTAATTTGATACTTTTCTTAGTGGTACACCATATTAATAAATACATCATTTTGTATCAGAGTATTCCATTTTTCCTCATAAAAACAATTAACATATTTAATATGGATAATTGAATTTTTTGAAATAGTATAGGAGTTCACATATTCAATGGAAAAAAATTAACTTTGATGGATTAATATAATGATTCCCTAAATTGATTCACTTGATTTGGAAGTTATTGATGATGTTATTATAGGTTTTATTCTTATTTGGAATTATTCTTAAATAAAAATTTATAGTTAATGGAATTTATATGTTGATATAAAGGTGATGAATTGTATTCTAATACCCTTATCTAAAAATGGATATAAAAAGATGATGGAATTAAAAACTTCTAAATATATGTGGTATAGACATGAAAATATATTTTTAATTGAATGATCTGGTAAACTAAGAAAAGAAAAAATATATAATGACCAAAATTTTAATACATAATATGTGATGAAAAAATTATATATATGAAATTTTATTCTTATTAAATATCAAATTTTAAATTATTGTATGAAATACATGAATTACCTAATAAAAAACAACATCATATTATTATATTAAATTTGAGCATTACATTTTGAGGATAAATATAAAAAATTAAAATGACAACAATACAATAATTAAATAAACACAAAAAATAAATAAAACAAATAGAATATGAAAATTTAGATATCGTTGGTTTCCATGAATTATCAAACTCTTAAAGAATAATTTGAAATAGAAGAAATTTTTTTTATTGAAACTAAAACATTGAAAATAATTAATATATAACCTAGAGATGAATATTTGTGAATGATATCATGATGGATAAAATAGGCGTTTATAAGAAGTAGAAAACATATTTGACTATTGGAAATATGAATCTTGAAACGGTAACATGGCTGTTTAGAATATTTACTTGTATATTCGAATGGTAACCAAACAATTAGACTAGTAAATATATATTGGTGTACATTATTAAACAAAATATAAAACATTAATGCCATAAGATAATTAAATAACTTATTTAAATAAAATAAATTAATATTTGACATAAATAGACCATAATTGAATTTTTTTAGAAATATATATATATATATATATATATATATATTTGTTAGAATAATTTTTATGTTAAAATTATAATTTTTAAAGGAATTTTTTTTCCATAAAAAGGATTTTTAAAAAAATATTTTATAAAAAAAATAAATAATTTTATGAAATTAAATATATATTTTCTTGGTGTCAAAATTAAGATCATAAAATAAAAAATAATTTTTTAAATAGAAACGAATTTTATTTTTAAAATAAAATAGTTATATTTTGAAATTATTTTTCATAAAATGGTTATCAATTATTTGAATAATCATTGTAATTTTTTTTGTGGTGATGTTTTTTCATTTATAATAAATTGGAAAATAAAGTGGTTAATAGTAATATATAGTATAAGTAATATACTCTATAATATTATAAATCAATGAACTATTAAGGTTTAATGGTGATAAATGAATATTTTAATGTCCCTTATATTTTTTATATTTAAAACCTCACTATTGAAATAAAAGTTTGATTAATATTTAAGGATATAATATTCGACTAAAAGATACAATTCCCCTTATAAATAAAAACCTCATCCACACATGTTTATTCACTTCCAAAAAACCTTCCTTTCCCCAAAATCCCCATAATACCTCTTCAAATATCCTATATAAGTCTTATAGTTATGGTTTTACTAACAGACAAATCTATGATGGCTTTAAGTGTTTTCTAAAAGTTCCATATCCAAGTGATGAGGTCTATTTTCTATTACTTTAACCTTTCAATTTATTTTTCTTATTACTATAATATCCCATATATAATTTTCATAAAAATGAATTTGACCACTTAATTAACAATACAATTTTACTTTAAAATGAATTCTTTCATCATATAATTTATGAAATCAATTTTTATAGTTATTTATAATAGTAATTCAAACTTGGATGGTTTTAACTACCTATATGGATGATGATATAAAAAATTATTTAAAACTATATTAGGTCGGTTTGAAAAACATAATTATAAAATAAAATAAAATAAAATATTAAGGAAATTAATAATATTTTTAACAATAAATTAGGAATTTTATAAATGATATTAACATCAAAATATACTGGAATCTTTAACCATATATAAGAAGTATACTAAGAAAAATATGAAAATTAAAAACAATTTTGGACTATCTGTTGAACTATATAACAATTATTTGACAAAAATTATAATGAATATAAAAATTTAAAATTATAATAATTATTTATCTCATTTTAAATATTATAGAAATATACCAATATACTGAACTTGTTTCGAAGAGGTAGACCGAACAACACAATGGGGCCAATGTTAGAAACTGATATATAATAAATGAGTGAAATTAGATATAAAATGGATCTTAAAAAATTAAATATACATGAAAATGGTTATAAATCAAGTTTTTAATAAACTGAATTTAATTATTTAGTTTTTCAGATAGACATACCAAGAATGTTAATACACAATCTCAGGGAACACCCAAACCACATTATGTTTACTTGAGTTAGGATTTCAATTAAATAATATAAATTAACATCTCTATTATACACAATTAATTAATCCAATATATATATATATGTATATATAAAACTTGTTTTTATTCCCAAAATTTTTTGGCGATATATCAATTTTTGTACTCGCTTCCCAATAATTTATTTGAAGAAAACATGATTAAATGGGATTTTTTATTGATTTTTTATTTTCATAAAGCACCCTTTAAAATTTTTAATGAACTATTATTTATATATACATAAATTATATCAAAAAAATTATTTTTCCCATTTATAGTTATAACTAAAATGGTATTTAATTTATTTTTAAAATGTTCATGTATTATTTTTTAGAAAATTATTTATGTGGTTTATTACCATATATACTTATGTTCCCATAACACATGGTATATTAAGAAATTGATATATATAATGTTAGAAAATATTTTTTTATTCAGATAATAATTTCTCAAAATAAATAATCTATTAATTTTATTTATTTTTTTACGATATATCGTTTGTTTATTCTTTATGATATTGTTGCGTGAAACATTTCCTTATCATGGGGTTTCATATTATTTTTGTCTGATTTTCTTTTTTGATACATATATGCATGTATGTATTATGATTTGATGGGTAGGATCATAATTATGCATTCCCCCAATGCATTGGGTAATATTTTCATCTCATGAGATATCATGTATGATGCATTGGGAATAATCCTAGTACACTGTGAAATGTTTTCATGGAAGTGATTCTTGATATATGGTTATAATGTCATTTTTCATATTTTTCCTCATTATTATGATTCCAGGATCTTATGATATATTATGATATATTCTATTATTCCTTACGATTATATATAATACACCTCTTTTAGGACATCATTTTATGCCTTTTGAATTATAGGTTATACTTAAATATCATGTTATCCTTTACTAAAATTTATGTCCCACATTTCTATTTATGTGTGACCCATGGTTATCCTTTGTATAAATATAATTTCTAATGGATTTAGGAGAACATTATGTATATTGAAATAAATATTCTACATTTTATTTTCAATTTTTTGTTTTAAGTATCTAATATTATAAAGAAACCTAGAATCTTGATTTTTTAGGATGTGTTACTCGATAATTTGGTTAAACATCATGTAAAAAAATTTATATGAGGCTTTGGTCTATATATTTGGTACATGAGCAAGTTTGTTTTTTATTTTTTGGGATTTTTTAGAGAACATAACATAAAATAAACCATGAATAACCTAGATTTACTCCAAAAATATATTTATTTAAAATATATCTGTAACTTTTTATATTTTTTATAATAATTTTATAGATTCCCTTTTATATGAATCTTAATTTAATTATTCTAATCCATAAATTTTCTCTCATTTAGTAAATGGATATAATTAAGGGAAAACATCACAAAACCCAGTGATATTTTCAATAAAATTATTGCCAAAATGGTATGCCTAATTTAAAGGGAGTGGGATTTGAGGACCTCATTCTGATACTGAATAAAATGAATCATATTTTGAATAATAATGTGAGCCATGTAGAATTACCTTATAATACTAAGAGATAATGAGATTTAGTTGATTAATTTATTTGAAAATGTCCACTAATAGTTATTGGATCATCTAATTCCATAATCATTAAAAAATGGATTAACTTCATTAAAACAATCTTTTTATATGCCAATGATCTAATAAAGATAAATATAAATTAGTTGTTAATAAATTTTTTGAATAAGTTTATCAGTGGTGGATACTGATAAATAATTATAAACCCTAGTAAGATATTGAATCTATAGTCTGGGATGAATTAAGTAAAACATTTTTCAATAAATATTTTCCTAGATTTATCCATCTTAAAATAAATTGGTTTTTACTTGGACTCATAAAAAGTGGGGATGAATCAATCCGGTCATATGAGAAAGACAACACAAGTTAAGGAAGGTTTTCCAATTTATTTCTCATTAACCATAAAATTTATGATGACTACTTATTTAGTGAGATAAGGCTAATTCATAAAAAATCATTAACAATTCATGACATTGATTGCTATAAAGAAACATTTCAATATTAATTTAATGTCAAGATTGAGATTATAGATTAAAAATGGTATTTTTGTTACAGATATAAAACAAGGATAATTTAATTTAATAATAGAGGACCTATGGATAAATATTACTTAGTGAGAAAAATATAACATTTCTATATGGCGTAAGTGTAGGATGATGTATATAGGAATCTAACTCAATGGAATATGGAGAAATTTCAAAAATAGAAGTTAGGGGAATCCAAATAATGAATTTTGAAAGATGATGAAGAAGGAAACTAATATTATTGATGAAATAATGTTTCCAATCATTCTATTATGTGTTTTTAAACATTTAAACTACAAGGATCATGGAAAATATAAAAGTCACTTCTCTAAACCAAGGTCGATCAATGATAATAGAAGGTAATAACCTATTAGGCCAAGAGGGAAAGAATATGGTTATTATATCACTACCATTGAGTTAGATCGTGAATATGATATTGTGATAGGTACCCATGTTTTTAATTCAAGAAATGAGAATATTATATATTTATTATGAATATATTAATTCATTTATTTCATGAGAGTTTATAAACAATATTCAAACCCCAACCCAGGACATAGAGGTGGAGTTATTAGGGAATAAATTAAGTGGTCCAATTATGGTGTATCAAGTTTATACATATAACCAAATAATATTTATGGTAGGAATATTTTTGGAAACCGTTTTCTAATCCCTTTAATTAAATTTAATGATATACAATACTTTTATTGGTTGTCTTTATAAATAGAAAACATTTAGTTCCTAAATAAGATAATCCCTATGTATATCCCAAACTATCCAAATATTTTAATCATGTTTAAAAAGTATAATGACATATCTTTTAAAAATAATTCTCAAGAATATATAAAACTTTATTCTGAGGATTAATTAATATATCAACTGATTTAGACAATAGAGAGGATCATCATTGAAGATTTGTCCGTAATAGGGGAATGTACTGATGTATTCCCTAAAGATTTACTGACAATTCTACCTAATCGAGTTTTTGAGTTCTAAATTGAACATATTAAAATAGCTATATCTATATTTAATATTCCATAAGAAATCCCTCGTACTGAAAATGAATAAAAAATACAATACAGAGAAATATAGATAAGCGCTTTATAAGCCCACATGCTTCACCATGTGGTTCACTTGTCCACATTCTAAAGAATAAGTATGGGTAAATGTCACAACCTGTGTAATTTAAATGATAAATAAATTCAATATCATTGGAAATTAGAAAATTATATTTTATGTAGTTATATAATCTATTATAATTTTAGGCAATATTTCAATTAAATACCAAATTATTTTATTCTTACTAAATTGTGTCCCATTAATTATATTTGATTATTTAAAAGTAAAAATTGTAAAATAATTAAATTTAATTTATTAAATGAACATAATTTGTTTTAACAACATATAAAATACTTTTTAATTTTAACTTATATGATTCTTTTGGAAATGAATATTTTTTAGTGAGTAGTGAAAAATACATAGTTTTATAAAACATTTTATCTTCGTTAATTTAATTTGAAAAATTCCATTATATTTTTGAATATTTTTGAATTTAAAATATAACTATATGTTTAAAAATAATCCAATTAATTTAAGAGGAATCATACTTATACTTTATTTTGTTATATTATTTTATATGTTTTAAACAATATTTTTCTAAAAAACCTTTTCATTATGTTTTACACTATAATATTAAAATTAATTTCTAACACGTAAAAAATAGATATTTAATTTATAATTTAATATTCATAATAAAAAGGATAAAATTTATTTATGTTGTTAATTTTCTTTTTTTCATAATGATTAGTTACCATGGTAAAAATTAGATACCGTAGTAATGAGTAAAATTGGAAAATTAATATAAAAACTAATTGACAGGATAAAAAATATTATCTTAATTCTTAATGGATGGTGGTATTTAGACCCTTATAACATAATATAAAAAATTTAATAGTTTTATATCAACTTATCCATTATCAAAAGTATATTCTTTTTAAACAGTTAATACTTAAAAGATTGACACTCCCCTCACTCAGAGAAGGGAACCCACTATCCTATATTATTCTCCTACCTTAGGAATTTTATCTTATCCAATAGATTCCCAGGTAAATTTCAAAAATACCTTCCATATCCTTGATGTCCTAATCTCCCAAAATTTTCAAACCTAAAATGAGTAAGGTTTATTCGAATGTTGGTTTTAAACGAAGAGGCACAAAAATTAACTTAATGTTTAAAGGTTTATTTCTTCCACTACCTCATTAAAATATTCATTAACCATTATTTTAAAATAAAAATTTTTTTATTATTTTTTTAATTTTTTTATTTTTTTGGAAGAAAACATTTCTCCTCATTTGTCATCCTTTGGGAAATGAAAAGATCAATTTTGTGTACATATAGACTATGAACTCAATGAAGGGATGTATTTAGTTTTCCATAACCAATTCACATAGATAGTTATTAATATAGAATTAATTAATTTATAATAAATTTATGAGATTATAATTATTTTTTAAAGTTAATATATTAATTATCTACTTACCTTACCTTTTATTGGAAATGATAACATTTCTCATGTGTCTGTGTGGGATACCACCTCAAGAAAGTGAGGTGACACATTTTTTATGACCAATTTAATGAATGATTATAAAGTTTATATAATTTATAAAAATTATAATTTAAGAATATTTATTATTATGGATATAATTGAAATAATACCTCTTGGATGATGGTCAATGCATTAAATTTATTTTGAGGTTATAAACCAAATGACCCCAAAATGTCCAAATTGAAAATTTCCAATTTAGTAACTATATAGGATTTGTTGACAAATGAAATATGAGTGATTTGGATAATGTTATAAACCTATATTAATTTCTTTGTAAAGTTAAAAAATTAATACAGTATTATTATTCACAAAATTATAGTAGATACAAGGCGTGTGAAGAGAAGATATATGTGATTTTTTATTAGAAATTATTTTTAAATTTTATAAATTATTTCTCATCCATATCCATGTTCATAAAAATATATTACTAATGTTAATACATATTATTCAAAATTTTTTAATGGAAAATTTATAATACTTTTAAAATTATTCAAATTTCATTAAAAATTAGTCTCATTAATATTTTTTATATGTCTTATTTTGAAATTTTATAGATGTACAAAATAAAGTTAAATTAAATTATACAAGTATACCACTCTTCCCAACATTACTTCCATAAATAAATAAACATATTCAAATAAGATTTTTAGTTTTTTATAATGAGTATCCTCTTTCCTTCTATTATTATAATTTTTTTTGAGAGTCTTTAAAGGAAAAAACAATTTTTAACCTTATTTTAATTTGTTACACAAATGGGATTATAAAAATGTGTTAAACATAAAATTTTAAGAGTTTTTATGGAAATGAAATAAATATATGTTTTACACTTGATATGGTTTTTATAATGTCTATATAATTGTGAGTGAGATTGATATTGATCTGATGATGGGTGATCCTAATATAGATCCCTTATGCTTTGAGTAAATTATTAGAGTTAATGAGAATTCCATTAATCCTAAGGGATATATTGGAATTAACCATGAAAGTTAATCTATTTTTAGGGTTCTTGTTAGGGTAAATTTAAGGTCAATGTCCCAAGATACCTAAATGGGTTATCAATGATTATTATTGGATTCAGTGGAAATATTATGATTTAATAAGGAATGAAAATAAACTCAATATTAATGAAATTGTTATTATCATATATAGGTGAATGGTTTGGATTCATGAGTTATAATATTTTACTATGTAACGTTCATGAATATTTTTTACATTTATGAATTATTTATAAATTATATATTAAATTTATTGTATTTAATGTTGATATCATGAGTAAGAAAAGATTATTTTGGGGTCAAATTTTTATGTAAATAATGATTTTTTCAGTAATTTGAAAAAGTAACAATTAGTTACATTTTTTATTAATATTCCCTTTTAAGATTATTTTTTCATTCCATATATAAAAATATTTTTCACATATATTAAGTATTTTTAGGGATAACAGAAAAGACAATGGTGACACATCATTGATAAAGGTAATGTATGATCAAATAATCAAGATTTTAAACATAATAACATTTTTTTGTAAAAAAATTATCAATGTATAAAGATCACCAATATGTTATGAAATTACTCTTCTTATTAAAAATAACTCTTAACCAAAAATTCCATAGGAATGTACGAATGTAAAACCATTATTATACATTATAAAATTATTATTTGATTAGGATAATAGGTTTTGTAGTTGGAATTAATAAATTATTTTAGATACCTTTTCATGTTTTTATGAATATAAAAGAAACATTTAATTTGTTCCAATTTATATTTATATGATCATGAGATATGTTTTGTGTATTTCCATGTTTCATTAACTAATTCATGGTTACTAAAAACAGTTTTCCAATATTAAATAGTTAATATTATGTTTAAATGAAATAATATATGGATATCCCTCTATATCAACAACCTAGAATAGTTGGAGTTGGATTTGTGTTGTTTGTGTCTTTGTTAACTCAGTTGAAATTGGCTATAAATTCATAGATCCACTTAATGTTGTGATTAAATTATGAATAAAAAAACACGTCTACAATGTATCATTTGATGAAACAAAACCCAAATACTTTTAGTGCATCATCATACCTAGTGGCTGCAGAAGGATGGATCTATTATTTGGAAATGTTATTTAATGTTTCGGATATTTAGAGAATTAGAAGGAAAATGTTGTAATTTATCATTTTTATAGTTAAATCAATCAACAATTCTATATGATTAATAATTTTAAAGAGAAATATGAGATTGATTCCATGAATTATAAAGTTTAGAGTGTTTTTTTCTAGAGAAATAATTTACAAAATTTGTTTGAATTAGGATTAAAAGGTAATTCTTGTAATTAATGAATTATGTGGAGGACTTATTCACAATGTACAAATAAAATTTTACAAGATTTTTCAGGTATGAAAATATTTATTCTTTAACATGATAGTAAAATTGATTAATTTTAATCAAGTTTGAAACCATTTTTATGAATTTATTTGGTTTCCCCCAAGTTTGTAAGTTATGGGGATATATTTTTACCTTTTAAGATATTTTAAATTTATTTTACTGAATTTTATATCAACAATGAGAAGACAAGGTTTAGATGAAAAAAATAAGGATTAATTTATCATACAATCTGAGTGTAATGAAATTAATGTCCACTTTTTTTTATAGATGTGGTAAAAATAACTCAAATTAATGTATTATGAAATTTGATAAGTGTTACCATTGTGTTAAGATGGTATAAACTTATTATATATCTTAAGGGAACAAAAATGGTAATGGTCAAAATAATGTTTATAAACCATCTACAAATTATTCTAATTATAAGGAGATTTTTCATTATGGAAGTGTGTTTTTGAAGAAACATATGAATTATGGAAATCATTAAAAGAATATGTCTAAGGGTATAGATGAATCATTCTTGACTAATACCAAAAATATAGGACCATATAATGAAATTTTAAATGTAAAACTAATATTTTATTTAGATTATCCAAATATTTTATTTGATTTGGGTCTACACATTCTTTTATATTTGGGATGTTTTTCAAAAAAAATTAAACACCACCACAATAAATAAAGAAATAAATTTTGGTAAACACTCCTTATGGAGGTATTAAAGAATCATATGTTTATTGGAACCTTCATAACATCATATTTGGAATTAGTTTTCCTTAAAATTTAGTTATTTTACACTTAGTGAAGTTTTATGTCATTTTTGGTATTGATTGGATTTTATTTAACATACTGTGATATATTACAGAGAATTAATATTCAACCTTCGGAGTGAGAATAATTTTTTTTACAATAATGATTTCATACATATGATAATATATTAAGAATATGTAAAATTGATTAAAAATTGGGGTGCAACTTATCTTTCAAATTTCATTAAAAAGAAAAATTATTCAACATAGTGATGTTCATATAGAAAATAAGATTTTGATGTTTTAATAATTATTTTTTTGGTGTTATCATTGAACATGAGGTTGAATTCACTACTAAAATTATTATCCATTATAACTTATTTCAAAACCTCCCTATCAAATGGATCTGATAGTGATATTGGAATTGAAAATTAGTCACAAACATTACCAAAGAAGGGTCTCATACACACTATTACATTAACTTTGTTTACTTTTATTGTGTTTTTAAGGATAACGATGGTTCTATGATTATTTTAATTGATTACCAAATAAATCAATAACATTAATATTGTGAAAAAGTTTATACTTAATTATGTCATTGAATTAATTGAATATATTTAGGTTGCTTAGTATTTTCCTGTTACTGAACTCAGATATGGTTACCATTAGATGAAGATGAAGGAAAGGGATGATCTAAGGGTAATATTTCATACTAGGTAAATCCACAATGACTGTATGGTTATGCCATTTGGGTTGATAAATGATCCTATTTTATTTATAGATCTTTACATTATTATTTCTTATAAGTATTTGGATAATGTTTTTGTGCTTTTAATTTATAATATTATTTTATATTCCAAATCTATGATGATCATGGGGAATATATATGGATTTTTTTGGAAACCGTAGTAAAAATGATGTTGTATAGAAAATATGGGTAATTTTGATGCTTGGTTGAAATATATTACATTCTATATGTATATTATATATAAATATTGTATAATTATTTATCATTCTAAAACAAATTTTTTGTAAAAGTGGAAAAGACCTATAAATATCACAAAAATTGTATGTTTTCTTGGGTTAATGGGTTACTACCAATATTTTGTTTTAAAAATTTATATTACATTTCCAACTAACAAAGATATCAGAAAAATGAGTTAAAATAAATATGATGGAAGAATGTGATGAATGTTTTGGGGAATTCAAAAGAATATTTGTTAATACTCAATTTTTTGGCTTGTTATCTTGAAATGAAGAGTATTTTATTTACAAATGATCTTTATTGAATTACTTTGGTTTTGTATTGATACATAATGATTAGGTAATTTCATAGACATCAAACCAATTGAGGCATCATTGGAATATTTTTCAAATACATGATCTTGATCTTATGGTGGTGGGTTTTTCTAAGACAAATATTAGGAATCCTTTATATGGGGTATGTTATGAAATATATACTAACCAGAAAAGATTAAAGTATATATTTACTAAAAAATTAATGAAAATGATGTAAATAAATGGTTAGAATTAATAAATGATTGTTATTTCATGATTCACTACCATCCTAGTAAAGGAAAAAGGTAGTCCATGCCTTGATTAAAAATTATATCACATCATACACCATGAGAAGTCTAGAAAACGAACCTTTAGCAGATGATTTAATGAATTTGGTATTTGATGTTAATAATAAAAATATCTATTCACCTTGTTATAAGATATCAGTGAAATAATAACGAGAAGAAATAATAAAGAAGGCCTAGAAAGAAGATCTTTTTATACAAGAAACTATATAATTAGTCAATAAGGGTATGTTTCTAGAGCATAAGGATGATAAAGAAGGTGTTCTCAGATTTGGAAAGAGGTAATGTGTTCTTTGTGATTACCATTTGAAGATGGAATTTTTATGTGATGCTGAAAACTCTAAAAAAAAGTTTCTTCCTAAAAATACATTGAAATATAAGAACCTTCAAGAATATTATTGTTGGGAATGAATGAAAAATGATACTACAGATTTTAACATGAAGTAATTGACCTGAAAATTGGTTAATGCTGTGTGATAACTACTAATGGGGATAGTTCAACCATTTCCCATTCTTGAGTTTAATTGGGAGAATATGTCCTTATATTTTGTGGTAGGAAATAAATAGACATATTTAGTTAATAATGAGATTTGGGTTATTTATTTTCATTTGAAAAAACTACATTTTCCACCCATTCAATATACTATGCCATGTGATCATATTACTAAACATTATAGTAACTAAATAGTATGTATGCATGCAGCTCCTCTATTTTTTATATATTATCCTGGTCATTGAACTAAATTAAATTTATGGAAGGGGATTCTGAATTACTTTGGTATAAAATTTAATTTTAGTGAAACATTGTAAAACTAATGTTATAGATAGTGAGAATGAATAATTTACACTTTTGAATATTTTAATTAGGCTTGGTTATTGGATTATCAGGGATGATGGTATCACAATGTTTCATTGGTGTAATTTTCTTATAATAAATTTTTTAACTTATGTAATAAATAGAACATTTCGATGTACTGTATGTCGAGTGCTTTCTAAGACCATCATGTTGGGATAATGTTTATGAAAGGATGTTTTTGGGACTATAATTGAAACTAGAGAAGTTTTAAATGGTAATGGTGATTTAGAACCATATGATGAAAAATTATTTCCTGAAAAATGTTATTCAGATAATAATAGGAAATATCACTCATTTGAGGTGGGATATCATTTTTTTCATAACGTATCCCCATAAAAGAGTGTCATAAACATTGGATGGTAGGGAAATATAATTCCATGGTATATTAGTCCGTATAAAATTATAGAAAAAGTTGGATCATTTTTATACTAAGCATAATTAGCACTGAATTTATTTCAAGTACCTAATTTATTTCATGTTTTGTTATTAAAGAAATATAAACCCTTTGTATCTCACATTTTGATCCCTAAAGTTTTATAGTTGGAATAAAATCATTCTTATGAAAAAATATAGTTCATATTTTAGAGCAAAGATATAAGCTTTTTCTGAATAAGGCAACTCACCTTGTTAATATTCTATGAATGTACTAAATAATGGATGAATGAACATGGGAATCATAAAAAATAGGAGTTCAAATTTCCCTCACTTGTTTTAGCAATGAATAATACAATAAGGATTCAATTTCATTAAGGGGGTACAATTTAAAAACCCCTATAATGTTAATAATAAATAAAAGTTATATTTTATTGAAATTGAAGATTTTTTTTGGCATCTAAAGTGACCCATGGATTAAATAAATTTTATTTAATAACAATTGATCTTTATTTCCAAAAAATACATTAAAAGGATCTAGAGGTATAATATTTTTGGAAGATTAAAACAACCAATATGCCATAGTAAATATAAAAATATAATTATTTTCATAAAAACTACTAAGTGATACTAAATCCCAGAGATCTTATAACATTTAATAGGATATCCTTAGAGAAAAACATATGGAAAAGGGTAAATTTGAAAACCTAGTAAGGGAAGAAACATGGAAAGACAACATAAAAAGACAATAATTAGTAATAACATGAAACTATAAAGAGGAGTATTATAATCATAGTGACATGGAATAAATAAATAATGTCACAAGATTATAGACATGTAGAAACAACATAACACATGATATCATTAACATAAGTAAAGGGTCAATCCCAATAACATGGGAAAAATATTGACCAAAACCCATTTGGATTAAATTCACTCCATAATCCAATATATAACATATCTTAAGATATAAATATTTATCAAATATTTAGAGGGAAATATAATTTCTATCCCACCTGTAAAATAAATGAAAATAAAAAACATTAATACAAGAACCTATATCTTCTTTCATCTTAAAGATGATCTCTATCTCACTACCCTCTCCTATTGATGGCCTATGGCATGGTTGCACCACCAACTCTCCTCCCCAACCCCTCCTTCTTTGTGGTGGAGAAGTCACCCTCTTCTTTTTCTTCATTTACCCATTCGCATACTTCTACCCCATTCATCGACCCTTCAGTCCTCCCAAGCTTCCCAGAAATTTGTGATTTCCATAAGGTTCAATCATTATACAATATATTCCTCTCAGTTACAATCTCCTCCCTCAAGTTCATGCAAGCCTTTTCAAAGATGCATCTCACTGTAGTGGAATGATTTGTAAAGAAAGGGCCTTCATTGGATACCTTTAGTTGGTTCATTGTTTATTCCCTGAATCTATAAGAATGGGTGATTATAAGGATATTAGACCTGAGGCATTTCTTGATCAGATTCAAATATGAAGATTACTTACTCTCCTATTAGAATTACTCTCCACACGTTGTTTAATGATTTTAATTTTTCATCATTAAGTGGTCATAAAATTTACATTTAAGTCTTGATCTTCCTATTATAGAAATTTTTATCTATCTTCCCAGAATCCATGTACCCTATCAAAACCCCACAATCCTTTGATTGATTAGTATCATGGTGGTACGGTACCATTGTTCTGACCAATGCACCTATGCTATTTGATAACCAATTTCTCCATGGATTTTTATATAAGTTGATGTACCAAAGAGTCTGAGAGATTTTCGCAATACCAAGATAGTATGTGAGTTTCCTTGGAAGTGGAGATTTTGTTTTGAATACTTGGTTACATTTTTTATTCCTGTAGTAATATTGGTAATAAATTTGGCAGTTTCCAGGAAGGAACACCTTAGTACCTCACTCTAGACATCTTGGGTGTTGGTTAACCCATGATGAATGTTGGGAAGGATGGGTTGAACCCCCCCAAGGATATTCCACTTCTCCAGATCCACGTGGCGGGATAGAGGGGTATTTCAGAGAACCGTTTGAATATTATGGATAAGGAATTTAAAATCATGGATCCAAATATGAATATTGTGGGAATATTTTACAATTTTAAGTGGTATTTATGTATTGTATTTTGTCAAGTCTAGGAATGGGTAATTCCATGGGTCTAAAGGGGCACTCTAGGCAACATATAACATCAAAATTATCTAGCCTTGTCATACAAATGAGGAGAGTATATACTATGAAACTAATCAAGAGGACCCCATGCTACAATATTTGTACTATTAAGTGAATAGAAGATGAATAGAGAAATGGGAATAATATAATGATTGGAAGTCACTTTTAAGAGATAGATATAATGGGGTTGTCTCTATTATAAGGTGATAATTTTTAGGTACATAATCCAAATAAAGAGCATCATGATTATGGGTCAGAGATAGATGAAGTAAGTACTAGAAGTTTCTCAAGGGATAGTATAGAGGAGAGATGTTGTGAAAAAGTGAACAACTCAAGGATAAAGAAAGGTAAAAAATGAAGTCACAATACACGGAGTTGTATCCTGACTAAAGGGAAGAAATTATAAATGAGTAAGGATTTATAATATTTTCACAATCCCATGGATACATAGTCCGCAAACAGGATAAATCACGAGGGTAATGATAATGTTTTTTCAAAAAATTTAGGGACATGGGATATAATTCTCAACTATGGGGAATAAATATTGGAAGTGGTCATTCTGATTAACACATGATAATATGATTATGATAGAATAGTTTATAGGGTGCTTTAGTTAGAATCCAATGATGAGGATAGGGGTGGTTCAATAAGAAGAAACATATTTTGACGAGATGTTTCAATGAAAGTAAAGTTAATGTGGAGGATTTTATTCAAACATGGGAAAAGTTGGTATTCCGCTCTGACGACCTCATCAATGAGGACCCAAAAACAAATGATAGTTCCCTGAAATGGTATTTACATATATAAATCTTAAAATAGGCTTCAAATAAAATATAACGGTTCAATTATATCCTATGATGTTTTATGTGTTGTGGTTAATGTGTGCATATGTCTA
This sequence comes from Viscum album, assembly GCA_963277665.1. Taxonomy (NCBI): domain Eukaryota; kingdom Viridiplantae; phylum Streptophyta; class Magnoliopsida; order Santalales; family Viscaceae; genus Viscum; species Viscum album. The sequence goes on along the minus strand of OY728120.1, from coordinate 451,097,186 downwards.
CATTGAATTATACATGGATGTTTGTGTGGTTTTATTGTTGGTTCAAATTTCGAGGATTCTAATTCAACCCCAAATGTGGGTTTTTAAAATAAATATAGTTATTGGAGCCTAAAAAAATTCATTCTACATGAGTAAACTAAACCATAATTAAATCATAAGCATGATCAAACTGATGAGAAGTATGTGGGTTTAATAATTATGATTCAAGGAAGAACTGAAGGATAAATCATTTGTATTTACAAGAGAAGAAGGAATTAAATCATGGATGTTTTATTTGAAAATTAAAAATAGGTTTTTATATTGAGTTCCAATATAAAAATTTCATGAGATGTATCTCTGAGAAGATAGAATGAAAACGGACCGCTTTGGTGTAGCTTTATGAAATAAGTTATTTTTTAAATAAGGAAAGACCAAATTGTTTTATATAAAATAAAAATGGAACCAAATGGGATATTTATAAAATAATTAGGGTTTTAGTAATTTATTAATGGTTTAAATACATTTTATTGGTGTCACTCTTGATGCGAGATAAGAAATATGAAATATAACCTAAATCAAGTTTACTTAATACTGAGAATTTTAACGGGAACTAAAAACACACATTACCTGAGAAATGAATTCATTATTTGAATAGGAATTTATTTAATGAAATTATATTATAAAATAGAAGAGTATCATAATGAGAATATTTTATTAAATATATAAAAATAATAAAAAAGTGTTATAAGAAATTCATGAAGGAGGTAAGTAAAATACATTATTATATTTCAAAACAAAATATCGAAATTATAATTCAAAAAAATTATAATAAAACTTTATTTTGAAATGGGTATGACATTAATTTTATTATCAAATTAGATTCTAATTTATTATGTTTCTAAATAAAATAGATTATATTTTTGAGAAGGGAAATTATGGAAAAGGAGGGGAAACTATCTTCTATATGGATGAAAATTATTCTTAACACAGTTAAATTTACAATAATGATTAGAACACAAAAATAATAAATATTTGAATCAATATTGATCTACAAAAATTGAAATTGTGTATTCACTATGAAATAAAATATGAAACTCAATGGGAAATTTTATAACTCAAGAATAAAAATTGAGTTATGAAAGACTCTTATATTGTGCAGATGACATCAATCGTGACACACAGTATGGTATATAAAGTGTTGTATGTGAATTTTCCTAGTTAAAAAATATTTTACGGTATTACAAATTTAGGGTGTATTATTTATTCATGTCTTATAAATATTGGTTCATAATATCTATGCATTCCTCAATAAAGGGTGATTAAGAGGAAAACCATTACCTCATGCCCAAAAGTACTCAAAAACTAGCACTTACCTTCATAAATAATAAAATTGTTGTATTTAAAAACCATAATATAAATATAATCCATATATTTTGGTTTTTATAAGGTCTATTTATCATCATGTATCAATAATTTATTATATCATGTCTTCACATTTTAGTTACTCGAAGTTCTTATGTTAATTTCTTATAAAACATCATGGAGTGTTGAATGAAGGAAAAGTGTTTAAAAATATTTCCATAATCTCTTTAAATATAAATTATGATGTAATTTATTATTCCATTAGAACATTATTTTTATAGGTAAATTGGTTTTTCATGAATGAAATCAATATATAGAACACACGTTGATATTTAAATAAATGTTTTATTCTACCCGTGTTTTTTGGTTTGTAAAATTAAAGAGAAATACCAAAAGGTGGAGGCGGCTGTCCCCATATACAGAAACATGAAAATATTTCTTTAGTTGAATCATTGGATGGTAGAAAATAAAAAAAAAATTTCATATATGAATAATTAATATGATTTTTATTTATTAATAACATATAAAAATAGAAATTTTAACCATCCATTAATGTCAGTGATGGAAAATTGAACACGTTGTTCATGGAGGTGGTTATCCACACACACTAAGATGTTGTTTTCCTTTTTCTCGATGATTTTTATGGAACATATAAAATCTATATTACATTATTATACCATCATTTAAAATATATATTACATTATTATAACAAAATATAAAAATGTTAATAATATTATTGTTATAGTACACTCATTTATTGAAGAGTTTTTGTGTGGATTAAGTAAAAAAAGAATTAAAAGGATGCTGAAAAAAATATTAGATGTTTCATGGGAAGTTATATTTTGGTTACCCACTTAAGGCATAATATCATGGTATTTTGGAATGATAAAATCTTATAAGACATGGTTAAAGGGTTTAAAAGTGAATATGGAACATTTTTCGTATGTCAAATGGTAATCGTCTATGTGGATAAGTAGAGGGGTGGTGGTTCTTTTTATAGTTGAAGACAAGGGCATTTTTTTGGAATGATAAACTCTTTAATATAATGATAGAATATGATTCACATGCAATGTTAAGAAAATTTTGATAATAATATAGTTTGGGAATGGGTAATTTAAAAAAAAAATCTTTGAACACATTTTTTCACACATGTTTTAAACATGTTCTAATTTCATTTTCTCTTAGACTTTAACATCTATTGTTTCTTCTTTTTACTGTGGTAAATTTATTTATGTAATTTTGTAATTCCTATAAATAAAATGATACCTATTAAATAATTTTTAACTAGTAATTATAATTATGAAATATAATTTAGGAAATGAAATTCATATCTGTTAAAAAAAAAATAATTTTAACAGTGTCACATGTAAAGCGAAATTTACCTATTTTTAGAATAAGTGTATTTTATGCATAATATTTATGATTATGATAAAATTATGAATGTTATTGAATATTTTAAAATTAAAATATCATTTAAAATTTATATAAGATTAAATTTTCATTAACAAAATCAAAAAACGAATTTTTACTATGTTAAAATTGTTTTATGAAAAACTAAATTAAAATATTTTTTGTTAAAAAATTTCCTATGTTTTCTAAAATGTTATGCATGTTTTTTATAAATAAAAATTATATTTCAAAATAATTAATTTTACATTAAAATAAATATTTTCTGTATAAAATTGGTTTTATACTTATAATTCATTATTGTATTATAAAAGTTATCATTTTTTGAAATTTGTTTTAGTATTCACGAAAAATAAATGATTATTGTAGAAAAATATCAACAATTCATACCAAGATAATTTTGAATTGACTAATTAGAAAATAAATGTTATTTTTTTATATAATCTTCTTAAAATTAATATATTTATCATTTAAATGAAAATATAAATTTTAAATGAAATTTTTTTGTTGAAATATCATGTTTTCAAACATTATGTGTTCTTTATATTATTTCATTTAGATTTTTATTTTATTTTCTCTTAATTTATTTTTTTATATATAAAAATATTTTTAAAATTTCAATTTAATTTTATAATAATTAAAATTTTTTATGAAAATAAATATCTCTTTTATAACAAATATTCTATAAAAATACATCTAATTAATAATTTATAATCTAAAATTTTATTCTACTAATACATTGATACTAAAAAATTTATTTTAGTAATACATGTACATAATATATTATTTTAATAGAAATAAAATTTTTTATATATGTCATGAAAGTATACATATATATATATATTAATTTAATGTCATATTTTGTATTATGAGTTATATTATTTTAAATTTACTATTGAGAAATGCATGAATTTAGTATACCTACTAGATATAGTGCTAATGACTATATATGAAATGACCATAATTGTAACAACTATAATTGGAATGAACATATTTTATACAAACAAATTACATTCTAATATATATACTTAAATATATTTTTTTATTCAACTCTCACATATAAAGATAGAGTTATTATTTCATATTAATTATTTTTCATAATAATTATTCATGGAAAAATTCCACATTACAGGTTTTGTTGGATATCAGTTAACCTCTATTTTTAGAATGATCCAAGATATTTTCTAGTTGTGAAAATTGTATGCACCCATCAATAAACATTACATAATCTACTATATTTGAACTATAAATCACATTCTTATAATTTATAGGATCTTTTCGGTTTAGTGATTCAGAGAATTAGGTCATTACACATACATAAGAACTCAAATAACATAAAATGGACTCTTCTTATAGATATAGAGTTATTTCAATGTATGGGAACTTTTAAAAACAAATACTGATTTCTTTTCATGAAAAATATTCAAAATTTTCTTGTTAACGTCATCATTGTCCATACAATCCCATTAAAACTATTATTTTTTTAAAAAATGCGATAAAAAATTCTTATTAAGGGATATAAAATATGGAAAACAATTATTTCATATAAAATCAATAAAAATTGTTTCTAAAAAACATACCATTCTACCCTTAAAGAAGAATAATCTTTTCAAATATATCTTCATAAAACCTTCTGATACTCAGTGTATTTCCATGAAAACTCATTATTGAGAACATAGATACTAAGTAGGTAACTTGGTACATAATTTGTTATATCTTTCTTAAATATGGAGTATCAAATATCTCCATCCTCCAACTACAGAGTACCCATTGCATAGAATGTTATAACCTAATCACCCATCTTCAATTTGTCACATAACCAACCTTCATTGGTCGGTTATATAACCACCCAACCATGTTTTATCATTGAAAACACATAACTATATTAAAATATAAATACCCATCATCATAAAAAAATATCTATGAACCATATCATAGTCATAAAATGTTAAAGATTTCATATTAAAAATACTCTTATGGGATATTACTTTCTCATTTTTCTAATAAAATATTATTTGAAAAAAACCTACTCATATAAAACGGAAAACATTTTATTTGAAAATAACCACTTATAATTGTAATGGAAACATCAAATAAATAAGGATTCATGAAGGTGGGAAAGGATAATCATGATGTATAAGTTATAAAAACATTCCTTCTAACTTTTGAAAAAAGAGTTGAAAGATGAACATTAAAAGGGGATTTTTAAAAGAAAGTCTCTTACCTTGAGTATGACTTGTCACATACATTCTCTATCTTCCAGAATAACAAAATTATGTTAATTATTTAAATGATTGGGAAATTTTGTCAATATTATTATACATATTATATCAATTATTACCTTTTTATAACAATTAATTAATTATTTAAGTTCATGTCAGATGGTTTGATAAAATTTGGTCCATATGTCCAAAATGACTTTCGTAATTTGACTATGATAAATGTGGTAATTATCTAATATTCTCTAAAATTACAGTAATTTAATATATATAATTTTTATTGAATAATTTTACTATTAAATATTTCTATTTAATTTGGTATTGAAAAATTAACTACATTGCAATATTGGGGACGGTATGCCATAGTACACATGAGTATGCTTTTCGTTTTTCAATTATCATTATAGAGAGAAGGTAAGTTTAATTTTAACATTATAGTATTATAATGATATAATATTTATCATAATTATTTTTTAAATATAATTATATACATCATCAATGTGATGTGGTGATGAAAACAAAATCACATCACCTTGTCGAGGTGGTAGTCCACAAGTAAGAATGAATAAAGTTTTCATTTTTATGTACATGGAAAGGTTAGAATGTATGTAAGATCCCAAACTTATCTTTAGTTGTGTCTGGCTTGATTATTGGTTCTAAAATGTTTAATTTTGGGTAATTTTCATTTTTATTGTTATTTGGGGTGTGTTTTAGGGAGGAGAAATTGAGAAAAATTTATGAAAAAGGGGTTTCATAGTTGGGGAACAATAAGAGTAAATAGTGCACCGCAAACCAGCAAATTGTGAAACCCTAGATAGTAATGATTTTTTTTGATTGGTGCATTGTTTGTCAAACTGTGTTCCCTATAAGGGGAAAGAATGCTTCTCCCAAATTGAGGAACATAGTTAGGCACACTTTTAGGGGAAACTGTGTGCCCATGCCTTGCAAACCATGCATGAGAATTAAAGTCACCCAAAAAATTAGATTTTAAATTAGCTAAACCCCCAAAAATAATTCTATTGACCCCCATTCGACCCTAGACAATATATCACATTTCTTGAGCTCTCTGGTTTGATTCCAAGACTTCCCGACCTCCGTTCTTTACGATTTAATGCCTGTATTGATGACCTAAACCCCTCATAGTACGAAAATACTATCTCGATGGGTTTCCTTTTCTTATTCATTCATTATCCATTTATTTTAGTGGTTGTTACACCTAGTTTGTTTTAGATATAGTCATAATATTTTGGATTGGGATATTGGTTTATATATATTGATCTAGATTGGAGTGATCATAATTTAATAGATCATGATATAGGGGTTTTGGATCTAGAACTTGTTCTTAGTTATTGTGATACACAAATATTAATGATTTACATTGGGAAATTGTTCATCAAAAAATTGAGGTCGATGGTATTATATTCAAATTTCATTATCATGATATTGATTATGTATATGAAAGTTGTCTAATAGATAAAGTCATTTATAAATTTAAATTCCTAAATTGGATTCATTAATGTGGTCAATCAATTTATTGTTGCATTAAATACTTAATTTGGGGAATTAATTATGAGATGTTGGGATTTTTTAATTAGATATTAATTTAGTGAATTAATTATGAGATATTTGAATTGAAAATTAAATAATTAATTAATGAATTAATTAAAGAATATTCAGATTGTGAGTTGAATAATTAAATGATGAATTTATTATAGAATAGCGAGATTGGGAGTTGAATAATTAATTAAAGACTTAATTATAAAATATTGAGATTTCGATTTGGATAATTAATTGATGAATTAGTTGTAGGATTATTAGGATGGTAGATTTTGATTAATTAATTAGATGAATAATTAAAGAAAAGGAGGTGTTAAACTAATTATTGATTTAATAAGGAGATTTAGAGGATTAATTAATTACTGAGTTAATTAATTTGAATGATACTATTATTTAATTATTGGTTTAATAAATAAGAATAAGAATATTACTTAATTATTTAGGGAATTAATGAGGATAATAAGGTTAAATAATTGTTGAGTTAATAAATGAGAATTATAATATTAATTAATTATTGTGTAAATTAACTACACTAAGAAGGTTAATTAATTTTTGAGTTATTTAATATGAATGTGATGAATAATTAATTTTTGAATTTATTAATGAGATAATGAATGAGAGAAATAAAATTTATATGAGAATTGAGATCTAGAATGATAAAAATTGAAATCGGAGATTTTTATGTGATATTGAATGGTATCAATAACATTTTATAATATTATAATCCTTAGGGATGGTTTAGACTTCAGTATGGGCTGAAGAAGGTATTGAGTCTTAGGTTTTCTTGAAAACCTGGGGAGTTAATGTGGTTAAATAATGAATAAATTGATAATGTGATAACTCCTTAATTATGAATTATTATCATTTATTTATACAACTTTATACAAATTTGTTGACTTTATAATTTTTTAGATTTTGTTAGTAGTGGCCTACTAAGTTGTACTCACAACCAATTCGGGCTGCCAGGATAGTACCCAAATATACTTTATTATTGCAGGATATACTAAGGGAAAAATCCTATATTTGATGATTGATATGGGGATAGATCATTGATGAGGGAACCATTCATGGTTCGGGGTCCTCATTAGATTAGTTAGTGTCTTTACATTGAATTATAATTTGACATTGAAATTTATCCTAGCAAGGTATATCTAAGGTTTAGTTTTTATATTGTATTTATTGTTTTAGTTATCTTGTAAGAATGGTATTTTCTTGGATATGATACCATTTGGTTATTCAGTAGTTGTTTTTTAATTTTTTTACTTCAGTGTATTAATATGATAAAAAAAATATGGAATCATCTCCCCATTATTGATTTTAGACCCTTAATACTATTCAAATGCTGCTGGCCTAAGGTGAGGTGCACTTGAGGTCACATAGTGAACTGACTTGCGGAACCTATGTGTGGAACCCAAGTTAGGATGTTACAGAGTGGCATCATAGGCTATTTTTATTTTTATTTTTTATTTTTTCATATTCTTTGGGAAGGGTATATAGGAGACTATGAAGTGTCTGACCTTAGTCCTGAGATTTTTCATGAGAGTTTCAAACCCATGTATGAGAGATAACCCAAGTGCTTACTGTGGGATTGCTGTTATTACTATTTATTGTTATTGTGGAATATTATTTATTTTTGAGTGAAATACTTATGGTGGGATGCAAATTTTTTTCAGGAACTTCTATGTTTTGATTCATCTCTCGGTATGGAATGAGAGTTGAGTTTGGATACATCATTATAGTCACTCAGTATTATTGTGACATGTACAATTATAGGCACCCAAAAGAAAACAGGTTTTAGTTAAACCAATAAATATGGACTATTTTCCTTTATTATGAAATTGAATAGAAAATGGTGCCTAATATAAAGTTGAGAATTATTTTGAAATGATGCATGATGTGAATAATAGGGTGTCTAAATGAGATACTTGAATAAAATAGTGATTTACCCTTAGTTAACATTGACCTACGTGTAAGATGGATAAGGGTAGTGTGAGAACCTTAGTTTTGTCCATGTGATGGGGTTGTGGAAAAATCCTTTTCATTCCTTGTTATATTTTACCATAAATGTGTAAATGTTGAGAAAAATTTCCTCTTGTTTATTTTGGGTTTTAGAGTTATGCCTCCACCATGATGCCTGCTGAAAGGACAACATGAAGATTTAGCTAGAGATGATCTAATAGAAGTAGAACATGATGAACCTATTGTTCCTGCTGAGGAATTTGGAGAAATGTTTTGGGAAAACTTTTTTCGGTTAATGTTGTTAATGGAGAGATACCCAAGGCGTTTTGTGAAGAGAATGTGAGACTTGTCAAAGGGGTTTCAGTTGCAATACCCTATGAATTGTTATATAGAGGTTGAACCTGAATGATCTTAGTTCTTCATTGAGTCTATCCATAATATACTTGAACAGATTGATACTCATGTTGAGAAAAGGGTCATGATTATTAGTAATATGCTATGTAGATATGTGAAACACTGGTGAGACATTTAGAATATGACTAGTCATGATGATGGTATGTTATGGAAGGAATTCTTATAATGGTTCTTAGAGAAATTTAATCTCGATAATTTGAGTTAGGAGACATTAGGTGAGTTCATAAGTTTGAATTTGGGCAGTATGTATCTAATGGACTATGCATGATTCTTTACAGATTTGCAGCACTTTTCTCTACTGTTGGTAAAAGATGATAAAACATTATCAATACATTTTTAGAGAGGAATTAAGTGTGAAATTAAGTCCTAGGTGAACATATTCATATAGAATATTTTTTAGAAATGGCGAATTAGACTCTCATCACTAAGGGGAACCCAAAGGTGGTTTGAAGTGAAAGATAACTAGTTTCATGTGGATGATCAAAAGGTACATCTTCTACAAACAAGAAGCATCATTATGAGGATTTTAGTCAGAGAATGGGGAAACAGAGTATGGAGGGGAAATTGTATTTACAAGGGAGATTTATCATGTTATTTTTCACATGTGTGGTAGGTTGGGCCACTATCATAGACATTATCCCCGACTACCAATGGAGAAACAATATTGTGGCATGATGGGACATATGAAATAATATTATAGTAACCCACAACATACGGTTAATGATGGGGTATCATGCTTGAATTTGAGTGTAGGAAGTAGATATTATACACCATATTAGTCTGTAAGTTAGATTTCTACTGGCCATGATGGTACATGAATTAGACATGATAACACTAGGAATAAGTGCTTGTATCATCACCATGGTTCGTCTTAGCTGAGTTAGACTGCATCGCATAGACGAGGGGAATGAAAATTGCAAGTGGTGCTGCATGCAGTAGTGGATAGTGAGGCTTGACCATCGACAGTAACAAGTTTCATTATAGTAACTTATATAATATCTAGTGGTTTATTTCTTATTGGTTCCTCTCATTCCTTTATTTCTATAAAACTTTATAATTATTGGATCATGGTGGTTGAGTTCATGTGTGGGGTTATGTAGATAGATACACCATTGGGTGTATGAACTAGAGACAAATCTTTGTGTAAGGAATGTTCTCTCGATGTTAGTAAGTATGTTTTTCTCTAGGTTCTTTATATTCAATATATGTTAGGCTTTGACCTAATTTTGGGTATGGACTATTTAGTAGTGCATCAAGCCCAAATTGATTTCTATGAGAGGAGACTAAATTTTTTGTCTCCTAAGGGTGACATCTATATTCACTGTGGATATTGGGATATCATGATAGGCTGATCAAGGCCAATTACTCCCCAACACGTTGAGCTCACTAACTATATATCTAGTTTGTTTTTAGAAAATAGAGAGGTAATGTATGTTGTGTTTTCTCACATAGTGGAAAGGTTTCATGATGTCTTTCCTAAAGACTTCTCGTTGTGGACTTCCAATAGCTTTTTGGAAGATACAATTGTGATCATTCTGATAGCTAAACATGTTTTTATTTAACCATATAGAATATTGCCGACAGAACATCATGATATTAAGACTCAGTTGAAGGTGTTGATGGATAAGGTATTTATCCATCCACGTATGTCACCTTCGGGATCACCTAGGCTGTTTGTAAAGAATGATGATAGAAATTTTCACTTTTATTTAGATTAACTTAAGTTGAACTGGATAAAAATGAAGTACTAATATCCTCTTATGAAATTTGAGGATCTTTTTGACTAGTTGAGAGGATCTCGTGTATTTTTCAATATTGAATTGTGATATGGGTATCATCAGTTGAGAGTTTGGACATCTGATATACCGAGGAATATTTTCAATGGAAATTATTTCGTATTTGAGTTTTTTGTAATACCGTTAGTGTTAAAGAACACACCAGAAGTGTTTTGAGACTTTATATAAAATATCTTCCATTTGTACCACAATCGTTTTGTGGTAGTGTTTATAGATGAAATCATGGTTCACTCCAAGACTCAGGAAGATCATTACCAAAATCTCGAAATCATCTTGATTACAATGAGAAAAAATAGCTATTTCACAAGCTCTCTATGTTTCATTTTTTATTGATTAGGTACACATATTGGGAAACATCATCATCATGAAAGGTTTATCAGTGGACATAAGGAAGGATCATGAAATGGTTTCTTGGGATCATCCAATGAATGTTTTCAATATCCATAGCCTTAAAAGGTCAGGTATATATTATCATAGATTCAACCAATAATTTTTCTAATTGGAAACACCATATTCATTCTCGACAAAAAATCGGATAACTTTTGTATTGTCTAAAGAATGTAAGGATGGTTTCCAGGAGGTGAAGAAGAGTTTGAAAATGTCACCAATCATGACCATACCCAATTTGAGTGAGGAGTACATGGTATACTGTGAAGATTTTGGGATTAGAATTGGAGATATGGTGATGCCGGAAGTTCAATTTGTGGAATTTGAGTATCGACAGTTGAGGTTTTAGGAATAGTACTACCCTATGCATGACCTCAAGTTGGAAGAATTTGTTTTTGATATTAAGTGTTGGTGACATTATCTGTTGGGTGATAAGTTTATAATGATAAATGATCATAAGATTCTATGGTATATATTATCAAAACAAGATATTAATCTTCGAAAGTAGAAATTAGTTGAGTATATGTAGTCATTTGATTTTGTTCTAGAATATACAAATGGGAAAGGAAATAGTGTGGATGACACTTGGAGAAAGAAAGAAAAAATTCTTTTATTTTAGAAGTCTAGTTCTAAGTGGAATATGATTGATGTACTAGTTGAGATGCATGAGGTGGTTGATGACGGTTATGAGATAATGGATATGGTATCAGTTTTAGTGGAGTATACACTTTTGAGATGGATTGGGGGCTTGCAGTATGAGAATTCGTAATTTTTATCATTTCGGGAATGCGTTGATGGTGGGGAGTCATCTTTAGACTTGTTGATAGATGAGGATGAGATCATCATTTTTGTTAATCAGGTTATTATGCTGAAAAGTATGTGGGAGGAGTTGATACTAGAATTTTATGCATCAAAGTTGGTGGCACAAATAGGTGTGACCCAAATGTACCATGAAATGCAATAATAGTTTTCATTTATAAGCATAAAAAAGGAAATAGTAGGGTTTGTGAAATGATGATACACCTGTTAGCAGTTGAAGACAAAGCATCGATGACCACGTGATTTTCTACAAGCATTGTCTTATCCAGAATGGATGTGGGAAAACGTTACCATGGAATTTTTTGTGGTTGTCCTGATGAATCCTCAGAAGCATAATGTTATTTGGTTTGTTTTGAATAGCCTTGAAATGGTATGAAATATCTTATCTATACAGGAGACTTTCTCAGTCGAGAAGATGGGAGAACTGTATGTTCAAGAGATATTCTATCTGCATGGGGTGCCACAGAATATTATTTTAGATCACGAATCACCCTTTACTTCATGTTTTTGGATGGTCTTAACAATGGAGATTAATACAAAAGTTTGTTTTGTAAAAATTTCAACCCCCAAACATATGGGAAGTTGGAGCGTACTTTTTAGGTTCTTGAGGATATTCTTTGGACATGTGTCCCAGTCTTTAGTGGATCTTGGGAGAACCAACTATATTTAGTATAGTTATCCTATAAAAATATTTTTCACGAAACTATTTATTTGACACCATATAGGTATATTTTTTCAGTCCATAAAAGTTTCCAGTATGTTAGATGTAGGTTGGTGAGTCGGAGTAGTTGGGACAGAGTGTTTTGTAGGATACAATAGACCAGAAACATCTGATACAGAAATGTATGGCTATGACTCCGAGTTAATAGAAGTCATATTCAGACTGACTACGATGACCACTAGAATTTATACAGGGTGGTCATGTTTTCCATCAGGTCGAGCTTTGGTTGGTTCACTAACAGATATGGAAGTAAGGAAAACTAGCACCCATTTTCATTTGACTATTTGAAATTGTGGAATGTATCAGGCCATTGACATACCGATTGGATCCTATATAGAGATTTATAACTATTCCTGTTATTATCCTTATGTCCCTACTAAGAAAATATCACCTTGAACCTTCTTAGGTCATTGATGTGGAGGATGTTGAGCCTAACATAGATGCCTCATTTGTAGAGAATCCAGTACATGTACTGGGTCACAGGGAGAAAGCATTATAGGGAAAGACCATGTCGATAGTTCAAGTATAGTTGAAAAATGTATGTATTGAAGAGGAAACATGGGAAATGGAATCAAATATGTGGGATCATTGGACTGATCTTTTTGAATCCTAATATCAGAGAAGAATGAGAGGATAACTTGAGGACAATCTTTTATAAGGTGTGGAGAGTGTAAGATCCCAAACTTTTATGGAGTTGTCTTAGACTTCCTTATAGATACTATTTTATATAATTTTGAGTTATTGTTTTGGATTTTACAATGGGGAGGGTTTTGGTGAGGAATAATTGAAAAACATGAATGAAAAAGGTGATGTTCATGGTTGATGCATGATTAAGGAGAAGCATGTGCCACAAATCAGCAAAACATGCATCCTAAGAAAGTGGGGATTTTCATGGTTGGTGCATTGTTTTTAAAACTGTGTTCACTCTTATGAGAAAACATGAACCACCATAATATAGTCATATGTTTCGTCACACGACTAGAGGATAACATGCTCCCTAGCCTAGTAAACTAATAACATGAATTAAAGACACCCGAAAATTAGATTTTAAATCACTCAAACCCCTGGAACTCAGCTCATTCGACCTCTATTTGACCAAAGGATCTCATTCATGGGGTTTCATCTCTCTCGATGGATTCCAAGCCTTCCCAACCTTCGTTAATAATGGTTTTAGGACTGGATCAATGATAGGTAGCTTACCTAGTAAGTTAATATTAACCCTCTTGGTTTCCCTTTCTTCTTCATTCCTTATCAAATTATTTTAGTGGTCTTCCTCCAATTTTAGATATGATATAAACCTAATATTATGGATCTAGATATAGTATTTTATACCTTAATCTAGTTAGGAGATATATTTATTTAATTGATCTGTATTTAGAGTTTCCATATCCATATCTCATTCTACGTCATTGTGCTGCAAATTTTTTTGGGATTTCAGTTGGGTGATCATTTGTCCATAAATTGTGGCATGTGGTCTAATTTTCAAATCCCATAGTCTTAATATTGATTACATATATGATTGTTATAACATTGATTGTGTTTTTTAGGAATTGAAAATTCTATGTTGAATTAATTAATGTGGACAATTATTTAATTATTGAATTTGATAATTAATTTGGGTAATTATTTATAAGATTTGGGGATTGTTGAATTAGATAATTATATTGGGAATTAATTATAAGATATTGGGATTGAAAATTAATTAATCAATTGATGAATTAATTATATAATACTAGGATTGTGGGTTAAAAAAATTATTGATGAATTAATTACTGAATTTTGATATTTTGAGAGGAATATTTAATTGATGAATTAATTGTAGAATAATGAGATAGTGAGTTGGATAATTAATTGATGAATTAACTGTGGGGATATTAGGATGGTAGATTTTGATTAATTAATTAGATATTAACTATAAAATTTGATTTGTAGAAAAAATTATTGATTTAATATTTAGATTCATAAGATTAATTAATTATTTAGTAAAATTAGGGTAATTAGATGATTAATTAATTATTGAGTTCATGAATGTGAATTACAAGATTAATTAATTGTTAAGTTAATTAATGAGAATGGGATGATTAATTAATTATTTAATTTATTAATGAGAATATGATGATTAATTAAGTATTGAATTAATTAATGTGAATAAGAAGATTAATTAATAATTGAGTTAATTAATGAGAAGGATATTATTAATTAGTTTTCGAATTAATTTATATGGTAAATAATGGTTACAATGAAATTCCAATGATAATTGAGATGTATAATGTCAAGAATGGAATTATGGGATTGATATGTGATATAAAATGATTACAATGGAATTATAGAATATTATATACCTTGGGGATAGTTTAGACTCTAGTGTGGGACAGAGTTTGTATTGAGATTCATATTTTCTTTGAAACTTGGGGAGTTTATATAGTTAAATAAAGAATAAATTAACAATGTGATTCATATTTATTTATAAATTGTGATAATTTATTTATACAAATAAATACACTATCATTGTCTAGATATTGTTTTAGACACTGTTTGTGGGGGAATACAATGTTTTAACCACACCCTACTTGGGATTTCTGATCGGTATTCAAATAGTCTTCATTATTTCAAGGAATTTTAAGGGAAATTAATCAATGTTAGATAACTAATTTTGGAATGGATAAAATATGATGGAACTTGAAGTTCCCAGATCAGTGTGAATCACTGAGAGGGGAAGGGGTGAATCAATGATCCCTTTGAAAACTTTTTACTAATTGATTCTTTTCAATTAATCCTCTATGGATGGTAAAGCCTCGATCCACTCTTCTTGTGTCTCTCAGCCATACCTCGAATGATTCTATAAATGTAAAGGCATCAAATACAAGGATTTACAAGGTTCCATTCAAATTCCTACTATTTGTTGGGTTTTTTATTCTCCCCAACACAAATTCTCCACTATAATTTGGTTAGTAATTACAATGGTCAATACAGAGTCACACGGTATCTCTCATAAGTCTCATAAGAGGTTCTTTATATCGATTCACATAGTGTTATGAGAGTTCCACTAGCCTGATCTAGAGTCTCACGGAAGTATTATTCTCCTCCCAAAATATCACATGGTTCTTCTAGCTCTTGAGTCACACGAGAATATTCTTTCTTTAAGTTCTACTATGATTCACTATAGATGATATTTTGATCTCTTCACACAGAATTGGTGAATGACACTTTTCTGTGAATCTTTTAAACGATCTTCCACAAACATTGGAATGGTCTGTTGGCCTTGCATAATATTTCTGATCACTTGAGTTGATCAATTCTCAGTATCAACAATGCTCAGGCAATTATTTCTTCTTCTGATGAAAAACTAGACTCACTAAGATGTGTGCCAATAGTGAACAAAACTTCTTCAAGAATATAATATGCTAGAATGATCTTGCACAATATTAACACTGTCTCTCTTTTTGGATTCTCAAATACTAAACACTAAGATAAAATAGATTCTTTAATCTAATATGGATTCTATCTCTGTACTCATTAACTTCAAGCATGGATTGCATGTGTATCTCAAATTATTATTCTTTAGTGCAATATCAGAATGCACTGAAACTTCTTCTTGTTTACTTAACAAGAATCACACACTGATGTGGTTATTCAAACCCTTATGATCAGTTCACTTTGCATCATCTGAATTGATACACGTTCATGTGTTCATGCATGATTGCATGCATGGATCTCCTGCTTTTTAAGGTGCACTATCTTCTCTTCTTCTCTCAATATGCACACACACTTTTGATTCTTTCTTTACGTGTGCATGTCCATGCATGCATGCATGCACAATTATTTTCTTCTTTCTTGTGTAAAAACCCCCTTGGGTGTACCACTTTGAACACACACAAAATCCCTTCTCTTTCACCTTCTCTATTTATCTTCTTATCTTTATCTTCTTCTTTTGGGTCGTAGCACTCAAACACTTTTCTTATTTAATTCAATCAATATTATGTGTTTTTTCATGGGTCTTTTTCATGCCTAAATTAGCACTGCCCATGTTTCAACTTGTTCTTGGACACATGGGTGTCACGACTCATGAATATGCATGCATGTGAATCATGCATTCATTATCATCTTTCCTTCATGATAACATGAAGCCTTCGATTCCTTATTCATATCCTAAGGCAGTGTATGTATACACTATCCTTTTCTTGTTTTCACGCAAATGGTGTAGTCTTCACAAAATTTGAATCTAGAAAACACAAAATAGAATATATATATATATATATATATATTGACATGAGGGTATTCATATTCATCGTGTAAATAGGAGGGAAAAATTCTTGTTCTCAGAACCAAGATTGGTTCTTAGCTTTGTCTCCATGAAGGTGCAACAAGGGTGTCGAGGCACTAGTTGTTTTACCTATGGGATTACTTCCACAAAGACACAGAGAGGGTTCAAAGAAACTGTCACACACTTGTGGGTGGCTTCACATAGAGATTGTGGATATCCTCTTTCACGAACCAGGGTGGTTCACTGTTTTTATCTTCACACAAGGGACACATAGGACTGCTTCGCGTAAAAGTTGCACGGTTCCCCTTCACGTAGCAGGGTTGCGTGGAACATTTCACATAGTGATCTATTTCTTGGAGAAACAAGAGATTTCTCCTAATATTTTAAGCAAAAAAGTCTCGGTCGTGTGCTCTGTATTTATAGGTGAGGAATACCATTCAAATCCTTGTGAGATACCGCAAGATCCAAATTTTCCAATTTCCTAGATCTTTGGATTTGAATATATTCAAACACAGATGAGATATCATGCAAATCACGATTATTTCCCTTTTACTTTTCAACCACGGTATCCTTTGTTCTCGGTGAGTGCATCATGTGCATGCATTTAAGGATGCATGAAAACCATTTACTTGTACATCGTATGGGTAGTGCACCCTCAGCAACTTCGTTTACCTCAGGATCCTTCGAATTTATTCATCTTGTCGCATGAATGAAACTTCTAGTGCATGCATGTATTCAGTTCATCCAGATGATTATCATGCACACACTCTGAGCTTCAACGGTGGTCAGGAGCTCGATCTTGGTGGATCGACTTCATCTTTGGTGAGTAGCGGCGTTGGGTGACGCACGAGTGTGTGGATGTTGAAGACAACCTAGCAGCCTATCCTTGAAAATTGGATCACCTAGGATTAATCAATGATGGAGGTGATTAGATCATGACATGCTGGATGCATCGTACGGCTGTGATCGAGCATGGGATCAGATGGACAGCCAGGATTAGTTCCACATTATTAAAATATTGTCTCATATAGAAATGGGCCATGGTTTTCTCATGTTTTAACAATTAACTCTCACCACCTTGATGCTAGATTACTCTTCTCCCCCCTTCTATGAAGCTCGCACCGGTTCTCCTTCAGGTATGCTCTTAACTCCCACTCCGCTCCTCCGGGCGCACACCCAGTGCCCATACTGGATCAGTTCATCACTGTGTGGCACATGTAGGCTTACACACGACTTGCACACACATGCCTCATGGGGCACTGGCATCGAGGGATTCCTTCGAGCATGGTTGACCCACGTGTCTTGTAAGTTCTTGAGGTGAGGACCTCAGCTGACCCTCTAAGCTTGGATCATTTTTTGGTAAAGGAATAGTCTGAGTACTTAGTATAAAAACTAAGTAAACAAGTATTATTTCCTCATTCAAATAACAAAAAAAAACTACTTAATTAAAATCCCATTATCCACTCTTCTTCATCTTCTCGCATCATTCATTCCTTTCTTTTTAGATCATAAATCCCAAACATCTTCAATACATTTTTTTAATACAATCATGGATGATTCATCGTTCATGTCTTCATTCCTGATGCATTAAAACAGAATGCATGGCCATCATCACATCATCCATTTGGTGACTTTTGATGGATGTCACTTCTTTCATTATGAAATTGAGTATTTTATGTGCTTCTTCATGTTTTGTAACATTGTATCACCTTGATAAAATTCTTGGAACTGAAGACCAGTTCAACAATCATCATTGTTGTTCTCTTAGAGAATTGATCAAGTGTATCATTTAATGCTTTGAGTCAACAACAATTCTCCAAGGCTTCACCAACTTCTTTCTCAATACCTTTCCTTCATATATTGACTTTCCATTGAAAAAAATGCAACTCTCATTAACTTCAATCCATATTGACAACAAATGAAACTCTTATGCACTTAAATCTCCCCTTTTTTATTTTATTGTCAATATCACTTAATCACAATTTTAATGGGTCAATATGTGTGCCAAACATTTCTCCCCCTTATTGGAAACCAAATGAAAAGGTGCTAGTGGGGTCTCTTCAAAAACATGTCCTCCTCCCATTGAATAATATGTTATGGAATTTCTCTGAGAGAGGGATGCTGTCACATGGGTCAGTTAGTAAAGAGACTTTAGATAATAAAATATAAGTCTACTAGGCCTAACCCAATGTAGAAAACAAGAGAGATATGACCAAGGTTTTCAGTGCTATCCATAAACAACCATATATGTGAAATCATGCTTCAAATGTTTCGACTCTTATCTCAGGGGTTAAAAAAATAAGATTTATCAATGCAATGCTAAATCGTACACATACTTCACCAAACATATTAAAAAGTTCAACTGAAAAGATAAATCTCCCACATTCATCCCATCTTTTCATCCATCGAGCACTCCCCCTTAATTGATATGATAAATACAATTAAGACCAAAGGATGCATGTGTGATTGGAATAACTCAGTTTTAGCTTCTTGAGTTGATATGAATTTCATGATTTTGAATGACATAATCCTTGATATCATCTCTTTAATATTTTCTCCACCTCAAGTGGTTCACTCCCTTTGAATTTCCTTAGTGAATAATATCATAAAATAATATTGAAGGTATAAATATTGATAATCTTCCACTGTGGATCACTTCAAGTAATTACCAAATCATGAATAATGAGTTCAACTAATAGTTCTCAACGTTTCTCATTCAACTATCATTTTAAGAATGACCTTCATATTTAATTCCATGCAATGTAAGTACAAAAGTATAACAAAAATATAAGAAAATAAGATGGAATACTTTTGAGCTTCTTAATTGAAGCACCGGGGCTGAGAATTTTCTCTCAACCCAAGAACTCATTTCCTTGTTGCTCTAAAGTGTCTTGTACTCTTTATGTTGATGTCCCCTCTCCATTTATCATTTTTATTTTTCATTTTCCTCATGGATTATTTACTTCCATTCACCTTCAACTTGTGTGGATTGTTTTTATTCACTTCTGTTAGTAGTGAAGTAGGTTTTGGTGCATGTTGTTCAATTTTCTCCATCCAGCCTAGTAAAATAGTTAAAAATTTGTTTTCATGATGTCCATCCTTCTTGAACCTTCATCACAATAGTTGTGAGACACATGGGTTATCATGTGTTGACAACCTCTCATGAAATTTGAATTCTCTTTCTTGTGGAATGACCTATTTTCCCTCTGCCTTATATTTATCTAGTATTTTATCTTAATCTCTTTGCAGTTATCAAGTAATTTGAAAATTATTAGGCCAGATAACTAAACACTCCTTAACATTTTCTGATTTGGACTTTCCACAGGGATTCTTCATTATCTTCAATTTTGCTTTATTTGGAAACATATTAAGATTAACTTTAGGAATGTCTTCAGTTAATCCCAATTTCATCTGGATTGATTCTATTTTTATTTTTAGCTTGATAATATTCATTTCCATTGCTTCTTTGCAGTCATCTATTGTATGAACATTCTTTCCATAGTAGAAACACATTTTCTTGGTTAAAATTACATTCTTGGAATCCGGTTTGAACTTCTTCTTGAGAATAAT